>CM061040.1:42708298-43308298 GCA_030762985.1 Adelphocoris suturalis | reverse complement strand
TTCTTTATACTGTGTGCATAATTATGAACCGTTTGTGTTAAATTCGTTTCGACTGGAACGGCTGAATTTGTATAGTTCCCTGGAACCAGTTTGAAACTGAACTGTGGTTATCTCAGGGGGTGAATGTCGGAACTGTGGAACCCTTATTCAGAACCGTTCAGGTGAGGAAACTGGAACCTATGGAACAGTTCCGGATTTTTTTGGAACCACCCATCCCTAGGGAGCAGGGAAAGGACTCATGAGAAGACAGCCCTCCAGCTTAGAATGAGCTCTGCCTGACTGGTGAGCGCTCCATCTCCAGCTCAATTGATTGACCTCTACAGCTCTTTCTCTGAGCTGTGATGGTGGAAGAGGGAGAGAGCAACTCAAAGTTGCCGATCTGAGAATCCCTCTCACCCAGCTCTGAACATTGACACCCTGTCATCCAGTTCACTTGACTCCCGTTCATTTGAGAGAGCCCCCTCTTTCGGATCCGGTCGCCCCTGAGTTACACATCTCTATCTACAACGCTTTGGAAGTATTAGAATCAAAATGCCACTTATGTTTTTCAAAAAATGTTGAAAATGGTTAACATTCAACTTTGGACTCGGACTGCCCTGTTTGGTTACAGCTTTTGAGAAGTGCTATGGGTCTCAACTTGGAAATATAACGCCCTTTCCAACGGTATATTTGTTTTGATTTTTACAAGTTACGGAAGTTACGGCTAATTTCAGATCATAAAGTCGATAACACGAAAAGATTCTTTGTCGTGAAAATACTCCCCGAAACTAGGAGTTTAAACAAAACATCTCACTAAGACTTTTTATCTAGAATGAGCTCAAGAATCGATTCCTGAAGTATAGATTTTCATGTTGGCCACTCTTCTGTAGAGCTGAATATTCCATCTCTCAGCTTAATTACTTTTTTAAATAATATTTTCTATGTACATTACCTTAGTGGTAGTTCCGAACGGTCCTTGGGAAAATGGCTCGAGCAAACAGTTACTGTTCGTATATTAATATTGTCTTTCCATCGGCACAAGTTTTCCACTGTTCACTCATTCTTGGGAAAACTATAAAATTTAATATTCCTAGAATTTCTATTACCTATTACTATTTCTACCTGAAATGATATACTATGCTTTATGAGTTAGATAAAGGGTAGACTTGACTATAGTCGAATATGAATACAATACTGGCTGAAAGCTAACTAATTGTCAATCGTCAGCAATGCGCATTAAGTGCTAGTACCCGTCTCAAGCTTGACGTCAGACCCTTTGGACATCAGGAAATGCCCACAACCTACCTCGCGTGAATGGACCCTTGTCTTTTCCCACCTCCATCGACTAGTTCCTCAACTGCTCCTGCCGCGAATAAGAAATTAAATTAATATTCTACTTGAAGGTGTAAGTAATGTAGATAGTGAAGAGGATCAGTTTCTACAACAGGATTATGAAACAACGCCAAATGATGGAGGCAGGAAACTGTCTGAGATCTATTATAGACCCCTTATTGTCTTATCTGTTTCAATTATTCCCTTTAAGCACAAAATAAAATTGTCTTAATGGTACGTAAATGACTATTTTTGATTTAAATCTATCATTATTTTGTGCTTAAAGGGAATAATTGAAACAGAATATTTAACGTAATATATTATATTACGTACTTATGGAGAAAGAGCAAGGTATTTTTTAAAAATGGTAAACATTGGGTAGTAGGTATATATCTGTATTTTTGTGTGATGATTATACTACCTGTACAGTCATAAAAATACCACACACACTTATTTATTGATTTTCTTATTAAGTACTGATTTTCTTATTAGAGTGTGAATGTAGCTGTCACACAACTAGATATACATTTCGCAGCTACCTCTTTATTGACAAGAGCTCACTAAGAAATTAAAGTGGAACTTGATGGTTAACCACATAATTCAAAAAAGTTTCAGTCATGCAGCAAGATCATAAGAGCGAATTTTCGTAAGTTATCGCATAATATTATTTATGGTGAATTGTTTTCAAATTAGAGCACTACAAATTTTAATGAAAAACTTGTTCTACACAAAATTTTGCGATTCAAAAAAATTAGGATATTTAGCTTTTTGGCAGTTTTTTTTCATTTTTTAGCAAATATTAATGAAATTCAAGTTCAATCTTCATCGAAATTTCGTGCATACATTTTTCAATCTTCTAGTTTGTTGTTAATGACCTTTTTTTTAGTAGCTTCTGCTAAAAAATATAAATTTAACGATTTTAAGTGGTCTTTAGCCATATTTAGTGATTTTTTCAGCACATTTTTTTGCAATTTGCTCAATTTACTGTATGATACACAAAAAATGCTGGCCAACGAACTCACCCTTTCTTTCGGAAAGCTTGATTTTTTGGCGCAAGAACGGAATTGTTATGTCAATCCTGAGAGTTATCGTCTGGAATGACATTTATATAAATATGTATATGTACATATATATATATATACATATATATATATAAAGATTTGAACTCTAGGATTCGTTTCAGAATGCCTCAAAACGGATTTCAACAAAGAAATTGTTCAAAAATTTTTAGTTTAAATTTTTTGGAGCCATTGCAATAGCTTCATTTTCTACGAAAATTCGCTAAAAGGGAATTTTTAGTGACACAAAAAAAGTAACTTGGAAACAAACAGGAAAGTTTTTTGGTTGTATGTGTCAATGGGTGCAACGAGACCGAGGTTTGCTGTTGGAGGAGTGTGTTGCGTAGGAGGATGTAGGTATTGTGTTTGTGATTTTTCAACCTCATGCACCAATTGCTTCCTCAACTCACTAAATTTTTGAAGAACTTTAACGTTTACAATCTTTTTAAAAAAAATTAACTCAAAAAACAGCCCCAAGTCACTACAAACTTGTAGTTTATCGACTAGGTTTTATTCATTATGATCATTCTATTATTATCATCACTTTTTTAAATTTTATTTAGTTGTTGATTATTTTTTTCAATTGAAACTGGGTTATATTTGACCTCGGAATGGTTATTAGTAGACATTTAATCGATTTTAGTAGGAAGAAGCTGTGCCAAACTTGAAACCAAATAAAATGTATAACATTATCTCTATCACTATGGTTTACAACTAATATCACGAGCAGATACCTCGATTAAAAACTGCTGTACAATGAACGTCATACACCACCTCGGTAACAATAAAATTAGGCTACATTTTCTATCACATTTTTGAAAGCTATTGGAAGGGATTTTTACCTTTCAGGAATTCCTGATTGAGTTGGTAGGTACCTTCCAAAATATAATTCCGCAAGAATTCACAATTTCAGACGTTTTCTTGATCGGGCTAGTAAGAGCAAATTTTACACATATCTAGTCCATTAAAAGAAAACAATTAAAATTTTAAAAAACTCAAACAATCGAGAAGTCACAAAATTTCTCACCAATACTCTTGATTTCACATTTTGAAACACTGAATAAGGTTGCTATCGTATATTGACACAGCGAATATGGAGCCAGACAATGTGAGAAACCGGCCACCAACCAACATGCAATCCTTCACCTGTGTTGAGAACCTATGGGTAACCACCTTAAACAAAAATATTATTATTGTTAGAAAGGAGACAGGAATTGTTGAATATTGGCAAGAAAAGCGGACCATGCAACCACAGGCCCTTTTTCAGTAGATCGTTATAAATTTAATCGTGTATTCATATACATTTTGGAAGATATCCTAATTCTGGTTTTAATAGTAGAAGAGTGAGGAGGAAATATGAGCTTTTGAGTTTGAGATCTATTTGTGAGCTTTATTTTGGAAGACTGTTTACTAATGTAGCTCATTCAAAGATCCTCATGAGGTTGCATAAATATGGTTTCAGAAATGAATAAACGAACTTTGCTCACTACTCGCGGTACATACACACTTTGTGTATAGGGGACAAGTGAAACACCCAACTCCCCCAAACCTGCCTTGCCACCTGTGTGTGAGTAGTCTTCTATGAGTAGTACCCCCCCCCCCCCCCCTCTTAAAATCCGTCAGGGCTCGAGAGGTGAGGAGTCGAGTTCCCTATCTCCAGGCAGCAGTATCCCCCTCCGCCCTTTTCACAATGCAACTTGGGTTGGGGGAAGAAGAGCAGATATGAATTCCCCTTGCCACCTCAAGGGTCGACTATCAGTTTTTGCGAAGATGGACGAATTAAAGCTTCATCCCGCTGCCTTGAAGATTACAGGCAATGAAATTCTCTTTCTGGCAGCTGCCGAAACCGATGCATGACCAACATGGGCATTACCATTATCTCAACCCGGTTCGTCTCCTTCGAGACTCAAGGGTAGAGATCGAGGTTAAGGATTTACTAGATAAACGGGAGATTAGGGGCCAGTTTACATCTTCAAGATGCTTAGTTTATGGTCCGAGTTGCTCCAGAGCATAGGAAGTATCTAGCTTTTAACCTTGGTAGTACAATTAACGTCTTCACAGTACTACTTATGGGGTTCGTTTTGTCTATCTTTGTTGTGCCTAAAGAATCGGGTTCTTTGTGTCTGGTTAATTATCTCCGCAAATAAAATAAATTTCAGAATTTGTTTAATTTTAGAAAAGATGATTACCGTTCAGTGCTATCAATCCTAACTAAGGGAGATTAAGGGGCCAGTTTAGATCTCATAGATGCTTACTGTATGGTCTGAGTCGCGCCGGAGCGTAGAAAGTATTTAGCTTTCAACCTAGGTAGTACAATTTATCTCTTCACGGCACTACCTATGGGGTTGGCCTCAGCGCCTTTTGTTTTTTCACAAATTTCTTCCTCCAGTAATGGCAAATTGAGAAACCAGCATGTTACAGCAATTAGCTGTATGGATGACAGCTTATTTTTAGCCCCATTCAATGAGAGATGCTTACGTTCAGTGCAGATCGCAGCATCACTTTTTGCGGACTAGAGTTCATAATACATGAAACAAAAAGGCAATTGACCCCATCTTCCAAATTCAGCTTCCTGGGTTTTGAATTTGATCCAATCGCAATGTCTCTGGGCATTAATGAAGGCAAGATTTCAAACGCTGAATTCTTATTGGAGAAGCCCTTTTCCATACGGATGCTAGCAAGATCTATATGGTTCCTAGTCTTATGCTCACCAGCGGTACTATACAGTCTGCTGCATTTATGTCCTTTGGAAAGGGCAAAAGTGGACTTTTCGACTTTCGTGCCTGCTGCACCCGTCTAATCAAGCCAAATCAGATTTGCACTGGTGTCTGCGAGCGTTACAGAATGGACCTGATCCGATCCATTATGAGGGTATTGAGAAAAATGAAGGCAAGGAATGCAAGAGGCATTTTGGTTGCACTCGATTGGTCACTACTAACATCAGGACAACGCCTCCAAACGATACTTGCAATTCATAGATCAACCATGGACAATAGGCCCCTTTCCTCTCAGGGAGGATTTGCTTTCACTTTACTCCAAGGGGCAGTACAAACACAAGAGGGGACAACATGAACAAAGCTAAGTAAGCCAACACACCAGGCCTCTAAAGGCTTTTGTCAGGCCTTCAGGGAGAATTTGCCTTCTCAATACTCCAAGGGGCAGTGCAGTAAGAACTCAAGAGGGGACGACATGAACAAAGCTAAATAAGCCAACATACTATTTTTTGAAAATATTTTACAATCAACTTCACTATCATTTAGCTCGTTTAATATTAATCAAGCTGCCTTGCCACTGATTTCTCAGAATGAATTGGTCTTAATACACTTTAGGTCCCCTCGAAAATTAATACTGGTTAACACAGAACATTATAACACTACATAGGCCAAGGATGTACCATGACAAATTAATTTAATAATAACCCGATTAAATTAAAACTCTAGTTTCTTTTTCAGGAACGGACACATCGTTAATCCTATTCACAGACAAATCCGAATCTCGACTCCTCCCCCTCGGGACCAGCCAGATTTTCATCCATGGCACATGACCCGAATATATTAGAAAGAACCATGCCTAACACCCCGATTAACTCAGGGATCTGTTTTCTTCTTCAAGTACAGAGCTAAATGACATAGAACAGGTTTATAACCCGACTTAGGCAAAGGATTTCCATCAAGGAATCATGACAAATTGCCTAGCACCCTGACTGTTTTCTTTCTCATGTGCAGAGGCATCACCGCAGCTTTGAGATCATTAACACTTATTCCCAGGCAAATTCGAATCTCGACTCCTCCCCCTTGGGGCCAGCCAGAGTTTCATCTCTAGCACGTTGCCTCGGATATCCTAATATATCCTATAGTGAAGAAGGGGGGGTGGGGGATTACTCATGGGTAGCATTGGTTGGGTGTTTTCACGTTTCTCCTGCACACAAAAGTGTGCACCACATTTACAACTTGTCCTGCAATCTGTTCCATCTAGAACGTCCCTGCTATTAATCTCTATATCTCCTATTCCATTGCCTCTGGAATCAATGGAATTGACTAACTGACATTGAACTGGGATTGACATTAGGTAAAATACAAGTAAAGGTATAACAGCGATTGCCCGTGGCTGTTTATAAGAGAATAAATCATTTTATTATAAATTTATGAAAATCATAAGGGTTGAACCCTCTGGAATGTTTTAGCCAGATTGACTTCATTAAACCCCATTGAAACTAGAACCGTGTCTTGGAACTATTTTTCATATTTTAAAATTATATTAAAAGCGAATTAGAATAAATTAAGTACATTTCATGCGAACTTTGCCTTTTTAGTATGTCTCTCTGAAGATATGTCTTGTAGGTAAGGCTTCTTAAATAAGAGGGACGCCTATTCGAATTGACCCAGAAGGATGTGGGGTAACTAACCTTGGGAATTTCAGATTTACTTACTGGGAGAAAGTAATAGTCGATCCTGCGCTGCCCTAGCTACTATTCTTGAACGACAAACATTGGACATTTTGTATTTGCCAATATTACACAATACAATTCTCAACCGATTTTCACAATTCGTTTTTCTTTGTTCAATCCCAATTTTAGTCTAGTTGTCCAACAAACCTTGGAAATTTTGGATTTGCCATCGGTGAGCGAGATCGAGGGGGTAATGGTAATAGCCAAGCCTTTAACGCACTGCTCAATCTACAATTCTCAACCGATTTTCGTGATTCCTTTTTGTTCGATCCCAATCTTAGAATAGGTGCCCAAAGAACCTTGGAAATTTGGGATTTGCCAGCGGTGAGCGAGGTGGAGGGGGTAATAGCCAATCCTAATAAGCACTGCCCAAGCTACTAATCTTAACCGATTTTCATGATTCATTCTTTGTTCCATCTCAATTTGTGACTAGTTGTCCAATCAACCATGGAAATCATGGATTTCCCATGGGAATGGTGGGTGGAGGGGGTAATAGTCGATTCTTTTTGGTGCTGCCCTAGCTACAATTCTTGACTGATTCTCTTCATTTTCTGTTCAGTTAGGAATCCTGTCCATATTCATATTAGGTTATAATGGAGAGGGTTTATCCAGTAAAACATGTTCTATTCGCCATTCTTACCAAATCATATACCAATTTGTTTGAGAATACAATCATGATACTGGAAATCTTCATCTGAAGGTTTTGTCTTGTCTCACTGTGACTAGAGTCAGCTAAAACATTTGGTATGTATTGGAACGTAAATGAATAAATGAAACTACAGTTGTAGACCATAATCGTTCCGAGCTTTTGGTGGAACGCCATACCTCTAAACACCAGATTTCTGTCACAGTAGGGTAGGAGTAACTTCAACTCTCCGTAGTGGCAAATGGGGGAATCCGAGAAGAGAGCAGAAAGCTGTTTCTGAGTGTGTTGAATCCAGGAAACATGGGATAATGGTTATATCTCACAGATACTAGGTATAACCTATAATTAAACATCCACAAGTTTTTGATAACAAATGTTTTTCTCATCATAGTCTATACCATGTAGGTAGATACGTAACTTACAAAAACTCACCACACTGTCTCCTTTCACAACATGCCACACTTTTGCAAACGAGTCTTCAGAAACTGACAGAATAAACCCAGATTCAGGAGCTATGTCAAGAGCTGTGATCCATTTTGCATGTGCAGCTACTTCAACAGTCAAAGAGACCTCCCGCCTGTTCTCGTTGATTGAAAAGAGTCTGATGTGACCAGACCCATAACCAGCAACCAAGAAGCCTTTCCACATCTTAATGGAAGTACAAGCACACCTACAAAATTCAAAATAAATGGCCAATAAATAATAGTGAATATTCCATGGAAAACATACTGTGCATTTATGATTCCACAAGAGAAACTTTCGAGAAACACGTTTACCAAGTTGGGAGGGCAGCACAGCTTCATTATAATATGGACGAGACAGCTGATGACACAATGGGACAAAGCATTAGAAGTAACCTAAACACGAATACACATCAATCACTGTATCATCTGCCAACCTAATCTGATATACCTAACTGCGAGCACTTTTCAGCATTAACATTAACCCATTCATTACTTTGAAATGTAATGAAAGCGTGTCAAAATGTTTTGGAATTTTGCCTCTGACAATATTGTACTTACTCTGCATGCTCAGTGGCCACCCACTCCCGACAAATTTCAGAGCCAACCACATCGAAGACCATCCTCGTTCCTTTAATAGTAATTAGAATTACCGAATTCTTAAACCCCACCTTCAAGTTAACCAAGATGTCAGGATTTTTCTTTCTTCAAGCCTATTTGTGGCTGGATGACCTGGAGCTGTACATTTTTGTTCAATAACATTTGACTAACAGTACGTTTTGAAGATTTCTCCAGTGAATATGCTAGTGTTGTCTGAAATATTGACAGTTGGGTATCCATGACCAAAAAAAAACTTGTTGATGTCATTGGTGGCCCCAGTCTCTGGGGAGGTCCGTATAGAGCTCTCGACTGTCAGATCACTATGGGGGAGCTTGATCGAGCATTGGCTGGGGTTAGGTCGAGAAAGGCACCTAGGGAAACGGACGGATTATTGGGGGCCTTGCTGAGAAATTTGAGAAAGTGCATCCTCGGGATGTTTAATGAAGTTTGGAAGACGTTGCGTCTACTCTTTAACCTTTTGGTGCCCGCCAACGTCAAATATCGGGCTACTCGTCCTTTTCGTGGCTGCCCGCCGCCAATAATAGCTTGCGCTCATTCACTGTCCTAATTCGCTCAATCAGTGTGCTATTTCTAATGTGATCCTCATTATATTGCATCCAGTTATAACAGTATTATATCATTCTGGATGCTTGAGTTATTTATCATACAATTTTTCCATTTTATTGACGTTTCTTTGCCGGCAGTGTCTCTTTGATGTTGCGGCACTGCAAACAACGATGGCTTTTGATGGTAGCTTTTCTTTGAAGCGGCGGCACTTCGAACAATGAGACACACACACGGAAGGCGTATACATCTTTGATCTTAGCTGATTCGTTTTGGTACCTATGGCTATACAATATATTTTGTTATGACATCCCTTCCCTCAAAAAGTTCAGGTACTCTGTCAATTTCATTTTAAATAATATTTTACTTATAAACAGTTCAAATGCCAGAACACTATTCTTCGCAATTCGGTTTATAAGATGTGTATTTTCAAAAGTATACCAACCTGATTCTAGTAAGCAAAAATTAATATTGAAAGTTCTTATTCTTGTGATAGGGAGGTACCTAATTCCGTATCTTGACATTATAAAATTTATCCCTCAATAAAAATAGCGGTGTATTCATGATGTTTTCTTCACGAATTGAAAGTGAATAACAATAAATTATTTATCTATAGTGAATGAGGATGGAAAACAGGGGCGAGTGTTAAGGTTACATAATTATATTCATCATGTTAAGCTGGCTAGTAAATAAATAAGGCAAATCATTTCAATATTTTGTCAGAAATTCTTAGGAAAAGAATCTAAAAAATTCAAGAATACAACGAAACAACCTCGGATGAGCAATACCAAAAAGCGGTGGGAACCGAAACTAATGAGGTAGGTATTGAGGGGCCAAGTAGGTGACGAACGGCTGGGATAAGAGGAACGGACGGTATCCCTCAGAAAATGCGGGCGGGAAAAGGTTAAGAAGGGTGACGAAATGGACCCTAGTTATTATCAGGGATTGGCACTAATGAACACTTTGGCCAAGTTATTCACCAGTATTTTGGCTAAGAGGCTAAAATCATGGGCTGAGCTGAACGAACTGTTGCCAGAGGAACAGGCAGGTTTTTGGGAGGGAAGGTCTTGCTCCGATCAGATTTTCACCCTTCACCAATACGATCATCAAGAAGAGACATCCAATGTTGACTATAATGGTGGAATTGACCCGCGCTTGATTCTGTCAAACACACCTTACTCTGGGATAAACTGGGTCAACTTGGTGTGATCATAAAATTTATAAATGTTATGACATCATTCTATCGTGGTCATTATTCTAGTTTCAGCCCCACCCTACGGACAAGCAGTAGACAAATTATCAACTTCTTCACTCAGGCATATATATGCACCCTGTTGATACCACCAGCCTCCCATTTCTTCGTTTGAGGATTCTTGGCACTTGGGTGCCAATGAGCGTTACCCATGGGTGCGAAAAAGGTAGGTATTTCAACTATTTTTAAATGGAAGATGATTCCATGATAAGAAGTTTGGCGTCAACCGCACTCCCCTGCGACGAGTAGTTTTCTTTCTATGATTTTTCAAAGTTCCGCACACTGGTGACATCAAGGCACCCCTCCCGCCTGGGTGGGACCCCCCTGCCTCCCAGTGTGACGTCGCCAGTGCAAACTTTGAATAATCGTAGAAAGAAAACTACTCATTGTAGAAGAGTGCGGATGGTATCTAATTTCATGCAATGGAATTTATTTTAATTAAAAAATATAAAATTAATACGCGGGTAATGCTCATTTGAGGTGGGGTCAAATTGCTGGCATTCTGATTGAATTTAAGAGCCACCTTCCACTTTTGATTTGCAATATCATGTTCCAGAGTATCGGATGGTTTCACCACTCCTTGGACGAGGATTTATAGTAGGATGACACAAGATATCGTAGAGGGTGTCCAAATAGGACCACAGATGGAGTTCGTCCACTGGATGATGGTGTTTCCTGAACTGGAGCAGCCTGCATGATAAGCTTCCTCTTTCAAGACACCTCTATTCATACACTTGAGGATCAGAGTTTCCTTCCGACCCAGCCACAGCGTGGCCATTACTCTGAGGGAAATGCGGGGATACTTGAGATGAGTGATACGGTGACAATTCATCTTCTTAGGAACTGCTTGAGGGAAATTGTGAACCAGTCTCATCTTATACGAATCGGTATTCCTGTAACAGACAATATTTTCTGCTGTCGTATGATGGCTTTCCTATTTGGGCATCTTGATCCACACTGGCAGATGACTGGCCAGCCTGAGGTAGGATCGAGGAGTAGGCCATTTCTGCTGACCCACAGTGTTCATGCTGCCTCCTGCATCATAGACCTACCTCTCCTCTTGCCACTCCCTGAAATGAACCTATTCAATACCTAGAATCAAGTACACCCCCAGCTATTAGGCCGTAACCATGAAGTTCTCATTCTTAGCTTGATAACAAAAAAGTTACTGTTAGAAGTAGGGGTAAGTAGCACACCTACCCATAAGAAGGTATGTCTGCCCACTGCACCAGCTCTTCTGGGGTAATGGATGACAGAACAATATTTCCAGCATCATCACATGAGGCAAGCAGCTCTTTGTTAGCTGCCAAGTCAGCAACTGGAGAAGCATGAAATTGTTTTCGGTCAATGAACATCAAACTCCCACCTTCAGCAGTACCAAAAAGCCGGATAATGCCACTGTTATTTCCTGCGCAAATATGATTAATTTTATTATCTAACTATGAAAATAGTGATATACTTACATACAATTAAAGGTTTTATTTAAAGGATTCATTTTGAATTGAAATTGGGTCTAGAAAATGTGACTGTAAACCAAGTGCAACAACTGCAATGAAGTTTTTCACTACAAAGTTCGTTGTCCTAAGATTTAGGGCAATCGCTCTTAGCCAGGGTAAAGGGCCATGCACTGGCTGTAAACGAAGGTCCAAAGGTGAACTTGAGAAAGACCAGGGATAGGATTGATATTAGCTGATTCCATTTAAGGACACCAATGTGACCTAACACGAATTGTTGCACATTTGTGCAAAAGTGGGGAACGGTTCCAAATGCCTGTCGGGTGGGGGACTCAATTGATTGTTCAAGAACGTCTCGTCACCTCTACAGTGTTGTTATGTTATCAGAGGATGCTGTGAAGTTGGTTCAATCTTCAACAATCTCTGGCACCAGCCCCTCATCCTGACCCCATCGATACTTGATACATCGGAAGAAGAATGTGGGTTTGATTCAGTGGCTGTACAACTGATATTATTGATGTGTCATACCACAAAAATGATCTACCTATAATAATTCTTCTGTGAATGGAAAATAATTGTATCTACTCCGGATGATTACTCATCTTTTCCGTCCTCACCCACTCTCCCATTAGAACAAAGACCCTCCAGCTTGAACCGGGATCACTCATTCCATCTCTCCTATAGATACGAGTTCCCAATGATCCAGATACATTTCGCTAGCGACTGCCCATAGGTATCGAGGCAGGTAACTTTCGCAAATATAATTTTGAGATGGACATAGAGTTCTTTCCTTAAAGCTGCTCACTTGATACGCTTTGCTCACTAACTGAGATTCATGACTTTATATACCTATACTTGGTCATTTTTATATAACTTAAACATCACAGATGTTATGGACCGTTGCTGGAAAATGATGACAACTTCACTGGTGAATAGATCAGTTGGGAATGAAGATCATTAGGTACGAAAATAATGAATTACCAACACATATGTAGTCTCCAGGAGTGTGTGCCAAACCCCTAGCAAAGTGTTCTCGATCATCTGGTACATCTTTGCATGCGTGAGAAAATCGAAGTTCCAGTGAGTCACAATCAAAAACTTGGAGCCCAACACTTCCAGCAACAACCAGTACAGCTTCGAAGTTGATATAGCACCACATCACCTGAAACCGGAGGTTTCATTGCCATTGTAACTAAAATCCATACACCAATCTGATCCCTGTTTTTCAAGTGCATTCATACAATTCGAATGATTGGGATGATTATGTTCTTTGATTTCTAGGATAGTTGCCTATTACAATAAAAGAAGGAATATAATATACATATATATATATATATATATATATATATATATATATATATATATATATATATATATATATATATATATAGTTTTGATGAAAGATGAAAACACTCGCGTGTAATATTATTTTGAGGTATTACAGAAGGTTGGAAAAGATAGGAAACACTTAAATAAACTTACAAAATTCAGAGAATATTTCGTAAGTTTATTTAAGTGTTTCCTATCTCTTCCAACCTTCTGTAATACCTCAAAATAATACAGGTATATATATATATATATATATATATATATATATATATATATATATATATATACATATATATAGGTATATATATATATAAATATAAAATATTTGCAGAATATACCTCAGGTTGCAAAGAGTGCTGCGAGAAGATGGGCATAAATTTGATCAGGGGGTAGGACAGTGCAGGCGGTGTGTACAGTAGGGCCATAAACCTGAAAAACGTTGGAGGTTTTTGTCTGAGGAGGCGATCGCCTTATAGAATTCTGTTGTGGGAGACTGGATAGCCCAGAATCACTTTTTAAATTGTTGAAAAAATTTCGTGATGGAAAGGACAGCCACATTGATATTGGCCAACCATAAGGAGGCCCCTGGTGTACGGAACTGTTGTTGTGGGGGCCAAGAAGCCAGGCATTTGATTGTCCCGGTGTTGGGCAGCCACGGAGCGGTCTGTGAGCAACTAAATTTGAGGGTCAGTATGGTACTGTGATGGTGATGGATGAGGGTGGTAGGTGGTGTTTAGATTTTAGAACGTTCATAATTTCTTAAAACATACCCCGCATAGGTCCACAAGGGACGGGAGAATAAAAGTAGGTTATATTTACCTGCATCACACTTGCAGCATACTTTTGAGGAGCTCCAGTCGAGCAAGGAATATATTGAGAAGTAGTATCAATGCTCCTCATAGGAATGACGTTTATATACCCTCCATGTATGACGCATACTGACTCAGCGGTCCTAGACGGGTCCAGCAGCTTTACCGAGAGATTGTTGTGAAGAGCAGAGGCAGTGGCCACGAGAAGTAATGTCTTGTCTTTTTCGTACATTTTCCTGTAAGTATACATACGGCATAAGTAAATTCATGAAATATCGGTACCTACTTAAAAGCAGTGTATGTTGAGACAGTGGAATATACATTAGATAGAAAATGCAATGAAAGAACCAACTTCACATAAATCAAACGTGCCTATGTTCTTAAATGGGTCTCCGAACATGAGAAGCTCGAGATAGAGTGCAGCATGTATTTTATTGCCTATAACGAAGGCAGTTGTGACGAACACAAATTATTTTTGTCTTTTTTTTGTTGGTGTGTTTCTTTATTATAATAATGTATTTATTAATAATATAATTCTCATCTTTGACCAGTATTGATGAGATTGAAGGTGAGAGGAACATATTATAGGGCGAAAAGGGGTGACGGAAGATATCAACAAGGGGAAAGTCCACCACCATGTTCCTTATGTCTTTCACTCCCTACCGCTCCTAGCGACTGGCCTTGTTAGTTTGGAGCTCCATTACTTCCTTTGAATTCTCACCTAAGGCCTCCTGTGATGTCTCTTGGTGTGGTAGGTAGTTATAGCACACCTGATGTTAGCCTAA
This sequence comes from Adelphocoris suturalis, assembly GCA_030762985.1. Lineage (NCBI taxonomy): Eukaryota > Metazoa > Arthropoda > Insecta > Hemiptera > Miridae > Adelphocoris > Adelphocoris suturalis. Next base: position 43,293,582 of record CM061040.1, on the reverse strand, counting down.
CATAAAGCTTACTATGAGAAACTGCCAAAACGACTGCCACTAAACAGCCTTTGATCACCGAAAAGTCATATCTTGTGAGATTATGCACTTTTAAAATTTTGTTGTGAGGTGTTTGTAATTTTACTGTTTTATCTTTGAAACCGTTATATTTGATGAGGGTGTGTCAAATTCAAAACCCAAAAATTTGAAGATATGACAAGGTTGTAAACAACATTTCCGTTGATTTATGATAAAACCTAAACTTTGAAATAATTGTAGAGAGGCCGAGATATCTCGGCAACCTCCTTGAAAGGACTCGCCTAGAATCAGTGAATCATCAAGGTAGTTCACGATAAGAATACCGATTTTATGGAATTCCCCCACCATGGGGCGTAACAGCTTTTGGAACATCGGGGCTGATGACAATCCCATTGGTTAAACATTCATATTGTATCATTTACCTTCCCAATGAAAAACTAGGAAACGTCTATGTGGGGGGTAGGTATATAGGTACCATAAAATAAGCATCTGTGAAATCGACAACTCCTGCATTCATGCGAGGCCTCAGTATAGGTATAAGTGACTGATAGTCATCTAACTTAAAATGCTCCTGTTGAAGCCAACCATTAAGATTTTTCAAGCTGAGAATAAACCTATAAGTACCATCTGGTTTTTGAATAAAAAATATTGTTGATAGGAAAAAAATCTTGGTCAGCAGGGAATTCAGAAATAGACTTAATTTTCAACAGGTGCGAAATGTTTTCATTTATTACAGGTTCCTGATTTCTTGGGACCACATGCGACACGTGAACGCCCCTAGACGTAAGTGGGGTATGTGTAAAAGGTATTTCATAACCTTTAATCCAATCTAGGATAACAGGATGGGCACCTAGTGCCTTCCATGCATGCAAAAATTTGGTCAAACTACCTGCATAACATACTAACTCTGGAGTTATCAATTCATCTGGCTGACCGATGACTCACTGGATGGCGTTATGGTCCCTGACAGTGGATGGGTCGACTGGTTTTTCGAAATCTGTAGTTGTTGGCCTGTTTGTTGGCACTCCCGGAGCCCCTCTGAGCATCCTTTGGTTGGGCATCCCGAGAAGCAGGGTGAGGGAAGTTTCCATGGTTCTGCACTGGGGGTTGAAACAGTCTCTTTGGGGCTTGTCTAGGGGTTTTTTTTAAGCAGCTGACCTAAAAAGCGTTTTGCCTCTTGCAAGTCTTAAACCCAACTCTCTGTGTTGACATCGAAAAGTTGATCCACACCGATGTCAGCTGACATGGCCAACTCCCTGAAATTTAATTCAAGGGGAGTGCCATAAATTCAAGGCAATGGTGTGCCATAAATATTCTATGACTTGCTCCCGTACAGAAGAGTTAATTGAGGTCTACCTTGTCCAAGCCGATGAGATATAATGCTGCACCAGAAGCAATGAGAGCTGAAGTCTGAATATTCTGGGCCCCTGAGGCAACAAATATATTTTTTTAAGACATTCTTGTGAATCGCATCGCTAATATTTCTAATAACGGTCAGAGGTGAAAGCACCGAGAGGTTGGCTTTGGTCATTGAGAGTTTTGTAATATTCTGAGACCAGACCGGATTGAAGAAAATTGTTTTAGTACTGGCTGTAGTGGATTTATGTGGTGGTGAGTTCACCACACTGGCTCTTCAAAAAACATAACTTCTTCCTGGTGAGCAGAAGGCTCCTCAATATGACGACGCATCCAAGTGGGAACACCAGGAATCGCTAGAGATGCCCCTACTGGCACAACCGGTAGGTACCTTTGCCGATCTCAAAAGCATTGACACCTCACCACAGCTTTGATGACTTTGAATTTCCTCGTACGAGTCCAGTGGTTCTGCCCAACCATTGAAATGTGACTCAGGAGAGCTCTTTCCAGTTTCCTCTTGCTCGACAATCAACATTTGAGCCAACGCTTTATTTTCATGCCAGGCACTGAAAATTTGAACTGATGCTTTTTTCCTTAAGCCCGACACTCGAAATTTGAGCCGATGCTTTACTTTCATGCCCAACACTGCAATTCTCAGCCAAAGCTTCCAAACTCAATTCGTTACCTTTCGAGTGGAAACCAAGGGGTCCAATGCTAACCCTTCTAATGTGGCGTCGGCGTGAACCAAGGCCCTCTTGCGGCAACCCTTGGTTGAGGATTTACCCGACATTTCGGAATTATCCACCGATTCTGACTCTCGAGACGATAAAGGTTTCCTACAAAATTTCACATTCCTAGAATGAAAAGGAGAGAATTAAGCTCACTTAGCCAATCAGTATAGAGCCCGCCATCGCATTCGTCTCATAATGTGTCAGAAAGTCTTCCTATCAAATTTCAACTTCCTAGAGTGAACAGGATAGAAATTAGCTACCCTAAGAGAAGTTTCCTACCAAATTTCACATTCCTATGGTGAATGGGAGCGAAATTAGTTAACTCAGCTGATTAGGACTTTGTCGTAGCGGCTCCAAAATCCATAAAGGAGCATCGTCAGGAAAAATGTAGCCCATGTTTCAAATTTTATCACGATTGGCTGAGGAGGGCTGGTAGAAGTGAGCGGGCAAAAAAACAAGGTAAGCCCCGCCTTACACCTGACGGACGCGGGCCCGGCCCGCGCCTTTCAGCGGGCCCGCATTTTGGGAGAACACGCAGAAATAAGTGTATCGACTTACATCTGAGCGAGAGCGGGGCGATCCCCGCGACGGGGAAAATTTCGCCCGCAGAATGTTGCGGGAGCTCGGTGCCCATCCGACGGGGCGGGCCCGCTGGGAGTGGCGAACACATAGAAATGAATCTCTAGTCCTACACCTGCCGCCGACGGGGACGGGCGTTTTTCGGTTATTTGTTTGAATTTTATTGTTTGAAAAATGGAGGTATGCAGAGTGGGAGCGACGGGCCCGCGCAAGTGTAAGCGGACACTGCGACGGTTTTTCCACGTCCGTTACGACGGTTTTTTCCCGTTCCCGTCAGGTGTAAGCCCCGCCTAAGACAAGAAAAAACCTGCTAAGTTGGGTGTGCCACATAGCTTCTTCGTTTACGAATCACAAGTGTATAGATCATTGAAAAGTTTTAAATGATCTCGAAAAATTCCGTAGCAGAGAGGAGCAAATCAAGAAGTAGCGTAAAACTTCATAATCGGTCAATTAAGAAACGAAAAAATGATATGTACTCAATGTTATTTACATTTGCGCATGCGCAGAATGAACTGATGAGAACAATGAAATAGATACGGGGCTTTCTACAAAATAACCCGCGCAATGACTGACAATGTTGAACGCAAAGGTATTTGTGGTGAAAACCACCCCCTCTTTTCAACAGCCCTTTTCAGGGCTACCAAAAAGAGGTAGGCACAACACAAAAATATTTATAAGACGTCGAGTTATAACTCCGTCAAACAAAATATTTCACCAGAGAGAAAATACTAAATTCTCTCTCAAAAGTGAAATATTAAAGAATAACACACAAGGCGACCTCCCTAAACATTTACTGGGCGAGAGAGATGCGACAAGCATCTCGAAACAAGTCGCCTTGAATGAGAAACCTCAAACAGGAAAACTCAAGGTCGTCCAGCCACCCCCGGGGACCCCGTCACAGCGACGGACGTGGGGAAACCACCTCGAAAGACCAACTCAGCTATCATACTCACAGATACTGAGAAAACAATGTGCGAACCAATGAGATTGCACAGTCGAATTTATGAAATTAAGCGGACCAACCAGGAGGCGGCAGGAGGCGGCCACCTCCCTATAAATACCCCGCTGGGAGCCCTCCGAAATTCATTCCACTCTCCGCTCTCGACGACGACACCTCTGAAGTACGAAGAATTCTACACGCTCTACGCTGACGAACCTTCTGCATTACGAGTTCATCTCAAGAATGGCTTCCTACTGCTTTCTACAAGGCATACCTTCTCTCCACACAGATCTCGCATTGGCATCTACGAGTCCAGTGATTATTCATCCTGCTCATTGCCCAACGTAGTTCATCTGTCAGGACGCCACCCGGTACATCTATCGATATTCTCTTTAGATCGTACGCCCGAGGGACGTTCCGAGCCGTGTCGCCCGGGTTTCGTAGCATTAAGCTCGTAACCGACCGCTGTGGGCACGCCGGTAAATTACTCTGCTCATCCGCTCTAATTTACCGTCCAAGGAAGCCTTTTTCAAGGCTACGAGGTAGGACCCTGACATACGAGCATAGGAAAGACGCTCTGTCAAGCGAGTCCACCTCCCAAACCCTCTATTTTTCACACATAGAGGCATCGAAACGAGCTAAAAACTCGGTTATTTCGATGGAACGTCGGCCGTCTTATTTCCCCATGCAAGGGGAGGCAGACGACGGCGAAGCCGGGCCGCGTAGCCCCCGTAGTGCTCCCTACCGGCTACACGGCGAATCCGCTGAACCCAGCGACGGCGCAAGGCGCGATCCTCACGTCCGGACCGCCTTCTCACCCGACGTATTCGTTAAAGAAACGTTCGATCAAGCCTCGCCTATACAAAAGTTCGAGGATACCTTTCAGACTCGCTCTGAAGCCGATCATTACGATTCGACCAAGCTGTCCGAGTACCCACGATATTCGACGCAGGCCTACCCGGCCGATCCGAGTGTCAAATACACTCCAAATGTACAAAAAGCGAAGGATACTTTTCAGTACCTCAACCAAGCTCAACATATTCCCCCTACAGATATAAATCTTAGGCCGGAATATTACAAAACGGCTCAGTACCAAACTGATCGAACCCAGCACCCGCTATGCGAGCCCAGTGCTCCACGCGGCTGCGACACGAACTACCTCCCATTTCAGTCCGCCAAGCCAGTTGACCTTGGCGGATCCGCTCACATTCCTTACGGGAATGACCCGGGGACTAACCCGCATAACCGGAATATAAATGTCCGACTTGGCCTACCTACGCCAAGTAAAACATATTTAAATCCACAACAAATGGTGACCCCGCCTTTGAACAGGCTCAACACGGAGCATTTCGTTCCCTCTTATGAAGCTAGTGGATTTCAGGGAACCACTGCGGGCGTGCGACCCCCGCCGGGCCTCTACGCCCCACATCTCACGCAACATCCCTCTACACAAAGTGGCTTTCAAGCACTTTTAGAGGAGATGGGAGATTATCAAAAACCAATCTTCCAAAAGAAGAATATCGATCGTGCACTCGCCGAGTTCGATCAATACTGCGTGCGAAAACACCTGAGAACGCAGAACGAATGTTTCTCAGCTATATACAAGTGGGTACCAGAAGAAATGAGGGAAGCTATAGACTCAGCTTACCTCACGGCACCCCACGCACCCTACGAGGAGGCCAAACAGCGCCTCCAGCGAGAATATGGGTTGTCCTTACAGGACAGGCTCCTCGCACTCGAGGACCCCGCATCTCTCGCCAAAAAACCCAGCACCAAGTACCACGAAATGTACTCTAAAGCTGTTGGGTATTTTTCAGAAGCTCTGATCACTCAAAAGTGGATCGAGACTCTACCCATCGAAGCACGAGGTATGGTCGCAGCTCAGCCTACCACGACCGCCCGGCTCGACCTAGCTGATACGCTACACGCGTACAAAACAGAGAATACTTCTCTGAACATACGAGGAGTAGAATCTACTCCGAAACCCATAAATACTGGTTTCAAAAAGGCCCTCTCGAAACAAGCTGAGTTCAAACCCCAACCAGTGGAGAGTAAGCCTCACAAACCGACGGCCTATGTCTGTCGAAACCACGCACGTTTCGGTAACGAAACTCGCAAATGTGCAGACCCAGAACACTGCACTTGGAAGACAAACACTGCTTCCAAAACTAACAGAAAGGCAGCGACTATAAGCCAGCCTAAAACCTGGGTTTCTACCGAAAATACTCAGAGGTCGGTACAAGAAAGTACCGTTCCAACCTCCGACGTAGAGAGTTCGGAAAACGAATAACTGCCAGTGTATCTGAGCCTATACACCGGCAGTCTACTGAGTATAAAAGGCTCTTTTTCAAGTGCAAACTAAATGGCACTGAATTTCTCATTGACACGGGAGCAGAAGTGAACATTCTGCCCCACAATGTCACAAAAAAATTGGGCTTGAAAATTCTTAAGTCCAACGTTAAGCTCACAGCAGCTAACGGAGCCCCTATAGACACACTAGGGCGAGCTGACACAACAATTAACATCGGCCTCGGAGACATGACCACCGATTTTATGATCACGAAAGTTGATCTAGCGATCCTAGGTATTCCATTCCTCGAGTCTTGGGATATCGGAATACGGGTCAAACACAAGTACATTTATAAAGATAAAATAAAGAGCTATGCCGATCAAAAAATAGCTGCAGTCATGAACAAAAAATTCACTGACGAACAAATAGCAGCTACTATCCCTCATCGTGACAATACCCCTCAACCAGAGGACGTGCAAATCACGGAGGACGAAAACATTCGCTCTATCATTGACAAATACAATGATAAAATGAGCAAACTTCAAGGTAAATGGAAAAACAACGGGGTTTACCACCGTATAACCACGGAAGGAACACCAGTACACTTCCGAGCAAGACCCATGGCGGGCGAAAAACGGGCTCAAGTCAAAAGTACTTTTGACAAAATGCTTTCAGAAGGCATAATTGCACCATCAGATTCCGAATGGGCATCCCCGTTACACTGTGTGCCAAAAAAAGACGGGTCATGGAGAATCACCGGCGACTACCGTTTCCTGAACGCGAAAACGAAGAAAGACGCCTACCCTCCTCCTCACATTCGCTCTTTCCAAGCGAATTTACATGATACACAAATCTATTCGACAATAGATTTAAAATCGGCGTATTATCATATTCCGATGCACCCAGATGACGCTCATAAAACTGCAATTATTACACCTTTCGGTCTTTATGAGTTTAAGAAAATGAGCATGGGTTTGGCCGGAGCGGCTCAAACATGGCAAAGATACATGGACAGCATCATGCGAAAATTTGATTTCGCATTTGTATACCTAGATGACATCCTGGTGGCTTCTAAAAATTATAAAGAACACATGAACCACCTCAAACAAATTTTTGACAAACTAGGGGAACACGGACTTCGAGTAGGTTTTGATAAATGCATTTTTTCAAAACCTACCGTCGATTTCCTAGGTTTCACTATCTCGAAAGAAGGGATAATTCCTAAACGAGATAAAATAGAAGCCATAGAACAATTTCCTAGGCCAATAGACGTACGAAGTCTACGCAGATTCCTAGGTATGTGTGGTTTCTACCGAGCATGCTCAAGCAAATTCGCTCACACGGCACAACCTCTGTATGACTCCATTCAGTCAAACAAAAAAAATGACAGAACACCTATCGAATGGACATCAGAGAGAGAAAAAGCTTTCAACAGCTTAAAACAAGCAATGATCAAAGCAACATTGCATAACATTGCTCACCCACACCCTACAGCAGAGTGGAGATTAGTCTGCGACGCATCCGACACACACATCGGAGCGGCACTAGAACAGGAAATTACAGACAAACATGGCTCGAAATCTTACCAACCATTGGGATTTTTCAGTAAAGAAATTCCAGAACAATGGAAGAACAAAGCATCATTCGACAAAGAAATGTTCGCCGTTTACCAAGCTTGCATTCACTGGCACAATGACTTGGACGGCAGATCTTTCCATATTTGTTCGGATCACAAGCCTCTGCTAGGCACGATGCTTAAGAAAAATGCACATTTTTCTAAAATGAGATTAAGATGGCTCACATACATCTCTCAAATGACGAGTGACATTCGTCATATTTCCGGAGAGAGCAACGTCGTCGCCGACGCACTCTCCAGACCCTTCGATCCGGTTGAAATTCAGACAAAATCGATTTCAACCCAGACGGACGAGGGTCCACCCATAGCCGAAATTTCGAAAATTACGGCTGCAATAGAATGCAATCTTCTACTGCACATTTCAAATTCACAAATTCGTTCTCCCCCTAACGCGGAGGACAAATTGAAACTCACACGAGTTGAATTCTCTCAAGGAGAAATTTGGTGTAACCTAGACCTAGGACACCCTAGACCTTATATTCCAAACGAAATAAGGGAAGAAATAATAAGCCAAATTCACAATTTGGGACACCCAGGTATACACTCTACAGTGTATAAAGTTAAACAAAGATATTTTTGGCACGGACTCCGTGCAGATGTCTCCAACTGGGTCCGAGCGTGCGAAACTTGCCAACGAGCAAAAATCACGCGCTCCGTGAAGCTCCCTTACTCCGAATTTGAAACGGCAAACAAATTTTCACACGTACACGTTGATATTACCGGACCCTTACCTTTAGCTAAAGGAGGGAAACGTTACATTTTAATGATGGTTGATAGAGCAACGGGTTGGCTAGAGGCAGTCCCTCTTAACAACATCGAAACAACCACAATCAAAAACGCCTTTATCAATATTTGGGTAGCTTCAAAGGGCGTACCTAAATACATCACAAGTGATCAGGGCACTCAATTTGAATCAGATCTGTTCAATTCCATTATGGAACGTCTCGGAGTAAAACATACTCACACGTTACCATACAAACCATCAACAAACGGAATGGTAGAACGCAGAAATAGATCTTTGAAAGAGGCTCTCAAAGCACAAAACGAAAATTGGCTCGACGCACTTCCAAAAGTTCTACTCGCCATGCGTACGGCAGTAGACCCAGCGACCGAAACTACGCCTTTCCAAAAAGTTTACGGAATTGACGTACCACTCCCAGGAGACATTTTCGTAACTTCTACGAACCTTTCGGAACCTCTTTTCTTCCGGCCTACGCATATTAAACATAATAATACGAAATATGCCGTAAACATGCCCAAAAATTTGGATACATGTACTCATGTCTATATCAGAGTGCCCACACAGCTCACCTCTCTGCAATGTCCTTACACGGGACCATTCAAAGTGGTTAAAAGAGATAAGTTTTCGGTTACAGTGCAAATTGGCGAACATACTAAAAAAGTTCCCAAACAGCAAATAAAACCAGCTTATACTCTACACTCGGACGAAGCTGTATCACAAGGACAAAATCAGGCAGAAAGTAAGGAGAAAACTCCCCGAAAATCCGCCAGAGGGCGCGTCCCCTCTACCAAATTCGACGAGAAGTGGGTGACTGCACTCAAAACAAGCCACGCCCATTTTTCTCGGGTAGGAACAGTGGGAGGTATAAATATGGAACACCCCACGGCCAGAGATCATACCAATCTTGACCATGGCAGCCTCCGAACCTTCCAACCAAGACATGCTAACAGAGGAAGTCGAGGAGTTCCTCCTCGCAGAATCGAACCTCCCAGCTCCGCTCGGCCCGCTCCCGCCTTCACCGAAGAGGGAGGCACAGCAAGCGGACAGCGCTCCCAGAGAAGTAGTGTGGAGAAGGCCCCAGCCGTTCCAGCCACCGGCTCCACCCGCCCAACCACTACCTACGGCTCCACCCGCTCACCAGCTCCCAGCGATACCACGCAAGTGGACCAGCTCGGGCGACGTGCCCGTGCCTCGGTGGGAAGAGATGAGCACTGCGGGGTGGTCGGAGCCGGAACGAGCACCTCCGCAACAGCCCAGCCGCGGCCGCGGGCCAAACCCTCGCGGGTTTGGCTCCCGTCGGCAAAGCTCGGGCCGGCCACGGCCGCCCCGCGGCGCTCGTCGAAACCGACGAGGCCGGGGCGCACCACAAGCGCGGGACGCGAGGCCTGCACCTCCGCCTCCGCCCCAACTGGCGAGGTTCTCATACGGAGAATTCCGTGTAGACCTCCCAGTTCTCCCCCATCGGCGTCGTCGTTGATAACACGACGTCTTGGGGGGGCCCCTGTGGTGAAAACCACCCCCTCTTTTCAACAGCCCTTTTCAGGGCTACCAAAAAGAGGTAGGCACAACACAAAAATATTTATAAGACGTCGAGTTATAACTCCGTCAAACAAAATATTTCACCAGAGAGAAAATACTAAATTCTCTCTCAAAAGTGAAATATTAAAGAATAACACACAAGGCGACCTCCCTAAACATTTACTGGGCGAGAGAGATGCGACAAGCATCTCGAAACAAGTCGCCTTGAATGAGAAACCTCAAACAGGAAAACTCAAGGTCGTCCAGCCACCCCCGGGGACCCCGTCACAGCGACGGACGTGGGGAAACCACCTCGAAAGACCAACTCAGCTATCATACTCACAGATACTGAGAAAACAATGTGCGAACCAATGAGATTGCACAGTCGAATTTATGAAATTAAGCGGACCAACCAGGAGGCGGCAGGAGGCGGCCACCTCCCTATAAATACCCCGCTGGGAGCCCTCCGAATTTCATTCCACTCTCCGCTCTCGACGACGACACCTCTGAAGTACGAAGAATTCTACACGCTCTACGCTGACGAACCTTCTGCATTACGAGTTCATCTCAAGAACGGCTTCCTACTGCTTTCTACAAGGCATACCTTCTCTCCACACAGATCTCGCATTGGCATCTACGAGTCCAGTGATTATTCATCCTGCTCATTGCCCAACGTAGTTCATCTGTCAGGACGCCACCCGGTACATCTATCGATATTCTCTTTAGATCGTACGCCCGAGGGACGTTCCGAGCCGTGTCGCCCGGGTTTCGTAGCATTAAGCTCGTAACCGACCGCTGTGGGCACGCCGGTAAATTACTCTGCTCATCCGCTCTAATTTACCGTCCAAGGAAGCCTTTTTCAAGGCTACGAGGTAGGACCCTGACATACGAGCATTGGAAAGACGCTCTGTCAAGCGAGTCCACCTCCCAAACCCTCTATTTTTCACACATAGAGGCATCGAAACGAGCTAAAAACTCGGTTATTTCGATGGAACGTCGGCCGTCTTATTTCCCCATGCAAGGGGAGGCAGACGACGGCGAAGCCGGGCCGCGTAGCCCCCGTAGTGCTCCCTACCGGCTACACGGCGAATCCGCTGAACCCAGCGACGGCGCAAGGCGCGATCCTCACGTCCGGACCGCCTTCTCACCCGACGTATTCGTTAAAGAAACGTTCGATCAAGCCTCGCCTATACAAAAGCTCGAGGATACCTTTCAGACTCGCTCTGAAGCCGATCATTACGATTCGACCAAGCTGTCCGAGTACCCACGATATTCGACGCAGGCCTACCCGGCCGATCCGAGTGTCAAATACACTCCAAATGTACAAAAAGCGAAGGATACTTTTCAGTACCTCAACCAAGCTCAACATATTCCCCCTACAGATATAAATCTTAGGCCGGAATATTACAAAACGGCTCAGTACCAAACTGATCGAACCCAGCACCCGCTATGCGAGCCCAGTGCTCCACGCGGCTGCGACACGAACTACCTCCCATTTCAGTCCGCCAAGCCAGTTGACCTTGGCGGATCCGCTCACATTCCTTACGGGAATGACCCAGGGACTAACCCGCATAACCGGAATATAAATGTCCGACTTGGCCTACCTACGCCAAGTAAAACATATTTAAATCCACTACAGTATTAATCAGATCTATTTGTTAATGATCCCCTGACGCTCTAAAACAAGATATGACTGGGCAGAGGACTGTAAAAAGCTGCCCTTCAACGATTGTAATTTAATACTGATTTTGATATATCGCACTAGTTTACTAATGAGAATGCCACTCACCTTGATGTTCCTGAGGGAATGCGTCCGTGGCCACGGGAAGACAAGGATTGGTAAGCGATTCAGGGTAATCCAGGCGGGTTTAACGAGGGGAAAAGACAGGAGCGCGTTCTTCAACCGACGCAGGCGGGGCACTTATTCATACTGTCGCACATTCGATCCAATGGGCGGGGGGTCGGGAGAGCATCAAGATAACATTCCCTTCACTAGTGCGATAGGTAAACAAAACATGATCAATGTGCCTAAACAGACAATATCATAAAAATCGGACGAAAACTGGAAATTAAGGTCGCTACAAGGATTTCACATTGGCGCATGCGCAGTATCTACTATCAATGAAACAATCATGTTGAAATTGATATGGGGTGATCAAATCGTCTTTTCCCAACTATCATCCAAATTTAAGCGAAATCGAACGACTAAGGTGTGCTAAATTGGAGCATAATGGCATTTTCGTTTGCGCATGCGTAGATTGAAGTATTGATTCGCCAACAATGAAACTGATAGGGGATCATCTACAACCTAACCCGCGCATTCCCTTACAATTTCATTAAAATCGGATGAAAACTGGAAATATTATGGTTGTTACAAGGATTTCACATCGGCGCACGCGCAGTAGCTATTAATTTTAAAATCATGTTGCAATTGATATGGGATGATTAAATCGTCATCACCCAACTATCGTCCAAATTTGAGAGAGATCAGACCACTAGGGCATGAGAAAATGATGCTTGGTAGAATTTACGTTTGCGCCGTCTCCCCCCCAGTCTGCACATTCCCTGAAAATTTCATCCAAATTGGAAGATCAACTGTGGAAAATATGCTTGTTACGAGGTGTTGCGGACACAAGACAGACAAACACATAGACGGATCAAAAACGTTGCTTTTCTTTAAAAAATGTAGAAAAACAAGTTGTAACTAATTTCAAAAGTTTCCGATTTTTGTAGGAGAACTAATTTTCTAACGACTCGTAGAAAAAGCCGGACCTTCAAACCCCACACGGGCGGCGGCACTATATTCTCTCGAGATTATCCACTCATCGAGGGACCTTCACCCACACATTCCCGGAAAAAATTGAACTACCAACATAAGATATTCTATTCTGTCATGCGTCTTTAAGTTGTGGATTCTGCATTGTGTAGATTCCCAAAATAGGAATGTACCATTCATGCACAATGTCGGTACTAGCTACCTTATTAATCAAAGAACTCCAATCCCTCTATTTATTTCCTAAACGAAACATTGTGGAAGGAACTTCAACAATACCATTTAGGTAGGTACTACTCGCTTAACACTAGAGATTTAACTAGCGGCATTGTAACGCATCTGCATTTGTAATGTAGATTATGAATCGTACCTACCTACATAAAAATCAACCAGCTATGCGTAAGTAGTTAGCATCCACTTAAGTAACATGATATTGCCTACTTTGAAAATTATTAAATATTACTCTTTACTTACTTCTGATCGAAGTATGAGGTGGGTCACTGCCCCATCTATGCAGCCTAAGTCACAATCACTTGGGACAAGTTGAACTGTTTGCCAACTCGTTGCCTGGGAGACAACCTAGTTTCTCGGCCGTTAGCTGTGAGCACGTTCCCTAGTGGCTACCTACCTGCCTACTCGTTAGGAATGCACTCTTCTATAGCAGCCTTTATCAAAAAGACTAATTGCGAATAAAAAATTTCTGGAGCGAAAATTGTCTTCATAAGCGGTCACGAAGCTTGTTCAGAATCTTGTAATAGCGAAAATTTGGGGTTTTTAATTAACGCTGCAAGAAAAAAGTGCCATATCTCAATCTGCTCGAAAATTAAAAAGAATTTTTTCGTGTTTTTACGATGAATCCCGACTTCACCTCATAAAATTACTATTTCTTAACTTATGAGAATCTTATTTCAAATTTCTCCCTCATTTTCGGATTCAGCACTAAATTGCTTATAGGAACAGACGATTTTCATATTTATTTCACTCCATAGGTTCTCATTTATAAAAAAAACTAACGTTGATTCTTCTTTAATAATATGAATTTTTGAAATATTTTAAAATTTATCCTGTCCCTCAGAGAACGTCAACTCTCACAAAAACTGCTTCATTTAATAGGTAGGTACTCTTTCCAGCGGTATAGCCAATTTTACATGTAGGTACCTACTTTACTAGTTAGGGGGGAAAATTATATTTTAATATTGAAAAAAGTAAATTAATTATAGGTACACTTCAATTTTCGTAAAAAATAAAGGTATTGAAATGGCTCTAAAAATTTCTAATTATCAAAAAATTTCGTCCTTGAAATCCGCTTTGGGGCGTTCTGAAAAGAATCCTAGTGTTCAACATTTTATCATATACTAGCTGGTTCAACCGTGCGTTGCACAGGTTGACTTGAGAACATTATCAAATAGCCTGTGACCCAAGTTAAAGTACCTACCTAATTCTGATAGATTCGTCCAATCAAATCCCCAGTTGGTTCAGTGACGTTCAAAACGCTTGAACATACTCCCCCTCCCCTCCCCACTGGGTCAGATTTCAAAAATTTGAAAAAAGTAGTCTTTGACTTGAATTAGAGTAATCCAAACATATTCGACAATCAAATCCCCAGTTCGTCCAGTGATGACAAAGACCCCCCCCCTAAAACATCCCCTTCTATGGGTTAGATTTGGCCCGACGAATAGTGCAGCAAGTGCCCTCTGAGTCGGTGCCTGACAGAGGCAATAGGCCTCTGGGGGAGGGGATGGGCGTAAGCCAAGAAACCCCTTCTCAGGATCAATCCTCTGGGCTTGAGGGTAGAATTAGGTTCACCACAGGCCAGAGGAAAAGATTCAACCGCTTGGTTGCAGGGGGAATGGCACCAGCGGCTGCCAGGCTTGCGGTGGCAAATTCCGAGCCACGCGAGCCTGACAATAACAAGCGCCCTCGTTCCTCTGGGGGCACGACTCCGGAGGAAGTGAAGAGGCGTAAGGTGGACCAGCCCCCGGGGAATTCGTCCTCGACGGGTGGTCCAGCAGTCGGGCAGGGGGCAGGGAAATCCTTTTCCCAAGCCCTGACCGGTAGGAGGGTGGGGATTCTCCATCGTGAATTCCCCAGCTTCCTACTGACGAGCGAGCAGATGAACCTGATCCAGGACTGCATTATCCAAGGGATCAGGGGACTGCCGCTCGACGGGCCAAAACCCGCCTTTCTCTCAGCCAGCTACCGAAGGGGTTGGCTGAGTTTGATTTGTGCGGACGATGACACGGTGGCCTGGCTGAGAGAACTCGTTGTCTCTTGCGCGCCGTGGGAGGGTGCGAGGCTTTATGTGGCAGAGGGCAGGGAACTTCCCAGGCCAAGGACTGCCACGGCCTTCCTCCCGGGTTGCGCAGAGGAGACTAATGAGGGCATCTTCCAGCTGCTGGAAAGGCAGAACAGGGGCCTAAGACCAGGGAGCTGGACGATCCTCAGTCGGACGGACACAGGACCTAACGTCCTGTTAAATCTGATTGTGGACGAGGAGTCCGCGAAGACTCTGGAGGAAAACCCTGGTGTCCATGTCCGCTTGGGGCATGGGACGATTAGGGTCAAGAGGGCGCCTCCGGGGTCTGCGGCACAGGCAGTGGCTTCCCGGGGAGGGCTTCCTGAGACGGAGGCAGCAGTGCCTCCGGCGGAAGCTGTGCCCCAGGCGGTGCTGGGTGGGTCTGCTCGGGACACACCAGCACAAGAGTCTGGGACGCCCGCTAGGGGAGGAGAAGGGGAACCTGCGTCCAAGGCGGGGGCGCGGGGCCCTCCACCGGGGCAGTCGGGCCCATTTCGCCTCCTACCGGATCCGGTTGGGACGGTGCCGACGGGCGCCGGTGCAGCCGGAGGGAGAGGGGGTCCTGGCACTTCAGGAGGAGTGCAGAGGCCGGCAGGGCCTCAAAATTTCCCTGAAGGACGACGGGAGGGGGGGGGGGGACGGGGCTCCGGCAATAAGGGGTTCCGCCCTCCACTGGCGTCGGGCCGTAGGGGGAAGGGGGAACGCCCCCCATTTACGCCCAAGAGGCAGTGGGGGAGGCAAAAGAAAAAGTAGTGCCTCCCACCACTCTTGATTTAAAAAAAAAAAAAAAAAAAAAAAAAAAGAATAATACACATTTAAAATTTCTTCAAGTGAACTTGCACAGGGCAAGGGGCGCGTCGGCGGTCCTGAGCCACAAGTTCACATCGGAAGACCACCACATTGCCCTTATCCAGGAGCCGTGGGCCACTGAGGGCAATGTGATGGGACTATCTGCACAGAACAGAAAGGTAATTTTCCACCGTGGCAAGGATAGGCCAAGATCGGCCATTCTAGTAACTAGCCAAGTCAAGTTTCTGGCCATGCCTGAGTTCTGTTCCAGAGACCTCACGACTATACTGCTTGAGGACAGCAACGGAGGAAGATGTGTGGTCGCCTCAGCCTACTTTCCAGGGGATGAGGACGAGCCCCCTCCGGTGATGGTGCGGCAGCTAGTGACGCACTGCCAGAGACAACGGCTGCATCTCATCATTGGGTGTGACGCCAATGGTCATCATCTGCTGTGGGGATGCGACGACATCAACAAAAGAGGTGAGTCCATTGTCCAGTTTCTGGTGGCGGAAAATCTCGCGGTCTTGAATAGGGGCAATGAGCCTACTTTTGTTACTCGGGCAAGGAGTGAGATTTTGGATATCACTGTGGCGAGTAGTTTCTATGCAAATAGGGTCACAGGGTGGCATGTGTCGGAAGAGGCTTCATTGTCGGACCATCGAATTATTGGCTTCCGGCTGGAGCATCCGACCTGCTTCACTGAGACATATCGGAGTCCTAAGAATACTAACTGGACTCTGTTCAACACTCTTCTAGCTGATGAGCTGGAGGACCTGGACACTAACATCCAGACAACAAGAGATCTTGACCGAGTTAATGAACTCGTTTGGGCAGCCATTCAGCGAAGCTACGAGCTAAGCTGCCCAGTCAAGACTGTCAAAACGAACAGGTCTGTTCCATGGTGGAACAGGGACCTGGGTTTCCTTCGCAGAGAAGCGAGAAGGCTTTTCAACAGGGCAAAACGGGATGGGAGATGGCAGGCCTATAAAGCTATGGCCAGCTCCTACAGCTGTGCCCTTAGAAAGGCCGGGAAACTGTCCTGGAGGAACTTCTGTCAGGACATTACGGAGTTGTCCGTGCTGTCCAAAGTGCAGAGGATCCTTGCCAAGGACAGACCAGCTGAGCTGGGCACCATACAAAAGGCAGATGGGGGGTATACCGGAAGCTCGGAAGAGACCCTGGAGGAGCTCCTACGGGTGCATTTTCCTGGGTCTGCACGCATACACAGTGAAAGCTTTCCACATCAGCATACTGATGACTTCTGCCGTGAAAGGAAAGCCTTGTATGCAGCTTCTGGCAGGATATTTACACCCCATAGAGTTAAATGGGCACTTGGCACATTTAAGCCCTATAAATCTCCGGGCCCGGATGGGATCATCCCAGCCATGCTACAACATGGAGGGGGGGCTCTCGTGCCGGTGCTGGTTAAGATTTTTAGGGCCAGTTATACACTGAACCACATTCCTAGGATGTGGAGGAAGGTCAGGGTGGTCTTTATTCCGAAAGCAGGCCGACAGGGCCATGCAAAAGACTACCGCCCCATCAGTCTCATGTCCTTCCTATTGAAAACCATGGAGAAGATTGTGAACCTTGTGATCAGGGAAGAGCAATTAACCCAGATACCACTCCAGGCGGCACAACACGCGTATCAGAGGGGGAAATCCACTGAGACTGCTCTGAATGAATTAACAGTGTTGATTGACAGGAGTCTGGAGGCCAAAGAAGTAGCTCTCTGCTGCTTTATGGATATAGGTGGAGCATTTGACAATACGTCATATGACTCCATCATTAAGGCAGCAGAGGATCGAGATGTCGATCCGCAGATCACCAAATGGATACACACCATGCTGAAGGGCAGGGTTGTATCCTCGGAGCTGAGGGGAGCAATCGTCAGCGCCATTCCAAGTAGGGGATGTCCGCAGGGCGGCGTGCTCTCCCCTCTATTATGGCTACTCGTGGTAGATAGCCTCCTACAAAAACTCAAAGACAAGGGCTTTGAGGTGGTAGGATATGCTGACGACATTGTGGTCATCGTCAGGGGCAAGTTCGAGGAGACAGTCCGCGAACGTATGCAGATGGCGTTGGATGTCGTACAGCAATGGTGCACGGAGGAGGGGCTATATGTGAACCCTGATAAAGTGACCCTTCTTCCGTTCACCAGAAGACGAAAGGTTGACATGCAGGTGGTCTGTCTGGGAGGCAGGCAACTTCCCTTCTGCACCAGGGCCAGATACCTGGGAGTCACCTTTGATCAGAAGTTAACCTGGACGCCTCACATTAAGAGGGCCGTGGACAGGGCCATCTTTGTTATGGCGTCGGGCCGACGCATGTTAGGGAAGACATGGGGCTTGAGCCCAAAGATGACCATGTGGTTATATACCACAGTGGTCAGACCAATGCTGACCTACGGGGCCCTTGTCTGGTGGACAAAGGTCAGCCAGGCAACGGCTGTGAGTCAGCTAGCAAGGCTGCAAAGGATGGCGTGCATTGGGGTTACAGGCTCCATGCACACGAGTCCTACAGCTGCACTGGAGGTCCTTCTGGACCTTCCTCCCCTGCACATCCATGTGAGGAGGGTTGCCTTCCTGCAGGGAGTGAGGCTGTGGAGGAATGGCTTTTTAAAGCGGGAATCTGGGCGTACTCACCATGCCATCTTGAAGGAGGTTGCAGTGGATGAGTCAGCGCTCAGTGTTTCCGATTACATGGCGGAGACACGGAACTTTGATCTCCCCTTCAAGGTCTACATTCATGATAGATCAATTTGGACAGAAGGGAGGCCCCAATTCGAACGTGGGGCTATAGTGTTCTATACAGATGGCTCGGTCATGAATGGTGGGGCTGGATCGGGTATCTTCGGCCCACGAACGGAGATTTCAGAATCCCTAGGAACAGTCGCCACCATTTTCCAGGCAGAAATATATGCCATAAGCTCCTGCGCTGACAGACTGGTGAGTCGTCAAGTGAATGGAGCAAAAATCTACATCTTATCAGATAGTCAAGCAGCCTTGAAGGCACTAGCTTCTTTCACTATTTTGTCGAAGCTGGTGTGGGAATGCCTGACTAACCTCAAGACCCTTGCCAGGAACAATAAGGTTACCTTGCTGTGGTGCCCAGGGCACCAGTGGGTGGAGGGGAATGAACAAGCTGACGCTCTTGCTAGGAAGGGAGCGGCTTCTCTCCCTGTGGGCCCAGAACCTTTTCTGGCCACTACGGAGAGTTTTCTCCTCGGAGAGCTCACCAAATGGGAGAGTAAGAAGAGGACTGCCCACTGGCTTCAGGTCAAGGGCCTGAGGCAGGCGAAACAATTTATTCACTTTTCTAGGAAGAGAGCTAAGGAGCTGCTCAGCCTGGGGAGAAGGGAGATACGTATGGTTGTGGGGCTCTTAACTGGGCACTGCCCACTTAGATACCATCTCCATAAAATGGGCAAATCAGACTCCACTCTCTGTCGCTTCTGTGGGGCAGAGGACGAGACGGCGAGTCATGTGGTCTGCCATTGCCCTATGTTGGCAAGAAATCGCTTCTTGAATTGGGGCAGGACCTCCATTGATCCCCAAGACATTAAGATGGGGGAGATTAAGACTCTCCTCGCTTTTGCCAAAACGTGGTGGGGAAGGATTGACTTCCCAGCTGTGACTGGCATTGGCGATATGGCGCCAAGCCAGACTGGGGCTGCGACTCAGTAACTTACCGAGGGTGAAGCACTCGGGCCCAGACAGTGCCTGAGGGCTGGTAGGAGTGCCGGAACCAGACAGATAGTGCTTGGTTTGGCAGGGCTGTTGGTATCGGGCAGACCTAGTGTCTGGGATGGGGAGGAGGTACGGCCTCCTTCTCCAGCTACAATAGGCCATTACGGCCTCAGTGGCTTAAAAAAAAAAAAAAAAAAAAAAAAAAAAAAAAAAAAAAAAAAAAATGGGTTAGATTTGAAAATTTTCAAGTAGCCTGTGATTTAAGTTACAATACTCCAAACATATTCGACAACTCAGATCCCCAGTTCGTTCAGTGACGTTCGAAACGCTTTAACTCCCCCACAATTGTGTGTCAGATTAGAAAAAAGTAGTCTTTGACTTGAATTAGAGTAATCCAAACATACTCGACAAACAAATCCCCAGTTTGTTCAGTGATTACAAAGATACCCCATTCCCCCTCCTCCCCTAAAACACCCCCTATGGGGTAGATTTGAAATTTTAAACCTTGTAAACCTTTTCTGGACTTCCACAAATAATTCAAGACCAAAATTAGGCAAATCCGTTCTCGAGTGTTAGCGAGACTAACGATACATATACTACCTGCTCGGTTGGCGTTGCTCGCCTCCATGTCCAGCCGGAGGGGCAAGCCCCCCCGGACCATTCCGTTGAGGTGTATTACAATTGAAACATGTAGGGAATGTTGCTCGCTTCGCTCGCCCGGTATGGCTGTATATATCTGTACGTGTAGGAAATTCCTCGTTGAAATCCTACGTGTGTAGGGAATGTTGCTTACTTCGCTCGCTCGGTGTGGCTGTAATAGATGCGATGGTCTTTTACTGTCGAGTGGGACTTGTAGAATGATTGGAAACAGTAGACACTAAGAATAGGTTTATTGTGTGTAGGGAATGTTGCTCGCTCGGTATGGCTGTATATGTGTAGGAAAAACCTCGTAGAAATCCTACGTGTGTAGGGAATGTTGCTCGCTTTGCTCGCTCAGTGTGGCTGTTATAGAATCGATGGTCTTTTACTGTCGAGTGAGACTTGTAGCATGATTGGAAACGGTAGATCGCTAAGGGTAGGTTTAACGTGTGTTGAGGATGTTGCTCACTCGGTATGGCTGTATATGTGTTGGAAAAACCTCGTTAAAATCCGACGTGGGGAATTTTGCTTGTTTCGCTCGCTCGGTATGGGATGTATAGATGCGATGGGATATAGTGGGATAGGATCGAGACCTACAGCCCATGCTACAGTATGTGAGGAAGTTATACTGCTCACCCAACTTGGCAGACGTTTTTTTCTCTTGAAATTACTTACAAAAAAATTAAATCTTAAAAAACTATGTGGAACCACGAAAAGTTAATTAGATTTAATAAAGATAGGCCATTATTTTATCGGTGTAGAAGGGCTCTCCTTTTCCCCGTCTATTATTTTCTTGAAATGTCTTTCAAATGGAGAGGTTCCTTCCTTCAAGAGGTTCCGAAGGCAAAGATCAGAATAACTGCGTTTTGATGGAAAAGGTATAAAAACCAACGTTTTCGTCTACATTTTTGTTCACTGAAATCTGAAAAAAAAATTGCATGTCTCGAAACTGGCATGGGATCAAATTAGAACTCCAACGAACATTTTAAGATCAACCCGACCAAAAACCGTCGAAATTTACTCGGTCTAAGGCGGAAAAATCCATAGCAGGGAACGACTTTTTTTTTCGTCATTTTCCGCATTCTTTCACTGATTTCTTCGGGAAGACAGCATGTTTCAGCGATTTTGAAGGCATCATCGTGTTGTACGGGTCCTGAAACGTTACTTTGTCACTGACATACAAAGTGCTCTCGATCATATTTAAGTGTGGCAGCGGATAGAAGATCAGGTGCTCGGGGAAAAAACGCGCATTAAAAGGGGCTCCCACCCCCCTACCACCATCCAGCCCATGGTTCGGGTGGGATTAGAAAATTTTAAAATAGCCTATATTCTGACTGGGAGTCCTCAACGTGAACTGCTTCACAAATGGGTATTGATGAAAATGCCCTATGCCATGTATTGCTGCTAGAAGCTCCCGTCATGTGGTGCAGTGGTTCCGTTCCTGTCTCGTCAGTGGCTGACTGAAGTAGGCAATGACCACTTCTTGTCCTGCATGTTCCAGGGCCCAAACTGTGTGCCCTTGTGTCAAAGTCCAGCATAAATGGCATTGTGAAGTCCGGGAAGGCTAAGATTGGGGCGGACAGCAACAATTCCTTCAAGTTAGTGGAACTGGCCTCACACTCCCTGGTCTACTGGAATTCTGCTGGTCCCTCTGTCAGCCATAGGCCTCGGCAAAATTCTTGACAAAATGCCGGTAGCATGAACAGAAGCCAATAAAGGCCCTCACCTGCTTCTTGTTTTGGGGTACAGCCCATCCCTTGACTGCACTGATTTTTGTGGGGTCAGTGCAGTCGCCAGCCTCAGAAATGACAAATCCCAATCACGCTATCTTCTGCTGAAAAAAGGACACTTCTTGGGGTTTATCTGCAAATTAGCTTTCGCTAAGCACTCAAAAACCTTCTCTACTCTGCCCAACAGCTCCTCAAGAGTGGCGCCAAATACGATGATGTCGTCAAGGTATACCAGGGCACCATCAGCAAAAAGGGTGGCCTCCATTAGGCGTTGGAAGTCTGCTGTTCGTCCGAGATCGCATCTTAACAGCGAGTTTCTGCACAGCGATGTCAGAGGTCCCATATGTCATGGGACACTTGATGGTCATAGGTTCTATCAGACCATAATCGACGACTGGTCAAACTATACAGCTGTTTACTTGCTTAAAATAAGAGTGAAGCTGCGTCTATATTCATCAGTTAGAAGCAAATGGACATCGATGTTGTCGCATACATTTTGACCAGGGCGGTGAGCATAGCTCTCACAAATTGAAGAATTTTTGTAAACAAAAGGGAATAGCGTTGGAACAGACATTGCCATATTTAAGTCAGCAGAATGGAGTAAGAGAGAGAGAGAGAGCACACCAGACTCTCTTGAACGAGGTCAGAACAATTTTCGCAGATAAAAAACTACCTTAGTACCCACCTATGGGGAGAAGCGATTCGACTAGCTGCTTACCAATTAAATTGTTCTCCGAAATGACCCTTGAATGGTGTAATACCTGCTGAATTCTTTCATAACAAACTCGATCTGTCTAGACTTCGTAGTTTTGGTTCAAAGCCTTGGGCCCAAATTCTACCAGGAAATAAACTTGAACCTAGAGCTGTAGGAACTCGATTTGGCTACAGCAACAATGGATATCGGGTATGGGATCCGAATTCTGACAGAATCATCACTACGAGGGACGTTCGTTTTGAGGAGTGGTGACAACAAACCTAAGAAAATAGAGGTGTTGGGTGATTGTGATGAAAACATCAAGGAAGCAGTTGATGGGGATACAAAAGTAGATGAAGAAATCGTAACGTCACCAAGACCACAGCGTGACAGGAAAGCTCCAAGTAAGCTCAGTGATTATGAACTGTATTATGCATATTGTTTTTCTGTTGGTGACCCAATTACCTATGAGGATGCTATCAATAGTGGATCCAAATGGCAAAAAGCTATTGAAAATTAATAGTAGTGAAAGTTCTCATAAATCACATGGTACTTGGTCTCCTGAATCAATTATACCTCCTCACAAGAAACCTAAATACACGAGATGGGTGATTAGATCGAAACAAGATGGAACCAAGAAAGCATGACTTGTTGCAAGAGGGTACCAAGAAGAAGAAACTTATAATGTGTATGCTCCCTCCTGTGGCTGGATTTTCCACCATACGTTTGCTACTTGGTCACGCTCTTCAGATGAAGTGGAAAATGGTTGTAACTGCCGCATTTCTCAATGGGAATCTGGATATTAATGTTTACATCAAACCACTGTAGGTGTTGACGTCAAAGAAGGTACTATTTTAAAACTGAATAAAGCTCTCTGTGGTCTACGTGAGTCACCAAGGAAAAGGAATCAATGTTTCGATTCATTTATGGAAAAGAATGGTTTGGAACACTCTAAATATGACTTTTGTTTATATCATGGACATAATGTTTGGGTTCTGATATGGGTCGACAATATCCTGATGACAGGGGAAAACTGTGAAAAAATGGTTAAACTCTCAAAGAATAGTTTTTGTGCCAAGGATATGGGTGAATTGAAGGATTTTTTAGGTACAGAGATAATAATGTGTGGTGATACTATGAAGATTTCTCAAAAACGTTTCATTAAGAAAGTGTTGGACAATTTTAAGATGCTTGAGTGTGTGACAACTGACACTCCGACGGAGGCAGGCTTTCAGGTAGATGGGACGTCACAGGAAGCAAAACTGCCATTTCGGGAAATAATAGGTTCACTCATGTACATTTCAACAGTCTCAAGACCTGATATTGTCTTTGCTACCTCTTTCTTTAGTATATACCTGGATAAGCCCACCCAACAGCTCTGGAAAGGTGTTAAACGTATTGAGGTATTTGAAAACGACTATAACGTACTATGTCAGTGATTCTACGCCTACTCTAATAGGATTTTCAGACTCTGATTGGGCTGGAGACCATACTGACAGAAAAAGTGTGTCAGGATCGCTGCTAACGTTTCATGGTCGTCACATCGCTTTGTCTACTGCCGAGGCTGAATACATTGCCTGTGCTGGTGCTGCTGCTGATTTATTACATGCAAAAGGAGTTGCCCACGAACTGTGTAATGACTCGAATGTGCCAGTGCAAGTGCGAAAACCAAAGTGCCATAAAATTAATGCAAAGCTACCAAAATAGTAAGCGGGCAAAGCACATTGAAATTAAATTTCATTTTATAAGAGATGTTGCAATGAAAGAAATTGAAATTGTATAATCAGATGAAAATTTGGCCGATATACTTACAAAACCTTTATGTCGTGATAAATTTGAAAATTTGAGGAAAATGATAAATTTGAATTTATTATCATATCGTGAAATTATGTAATTAATGATTTTTTGCGGAGACGCCTGAGAAACCTAATGATTTTATGATGCTTTTATAATGTGATTGTTGTGTTTATAGAGAACTTTGTCAATTTGATATCTTAGTATGTAATGTTGAACATTCAAATTCTGTTCTGTATTGGATTCTCATATTTTAGAAATTTCTTTCAAGGTTTGACATGTTTTTTTTTTTAATGCTTTTCAATTAAGATTTTTTTTTTTTTTTAATTACGCGTACCTTGTGGGGAGTTTGGTAGATTTGAATCTTAGGCGCCAACCAGGTGATTAGTTAGGTGACGCTCCGCTAGGTTCAGGTAGGTAGGCATTGCATCGTCCATCTCTATAAATTCAGTTTTATTCAAGTTATCACGTGCGTCGTTTCTCCCTTTCTCAAAACCCTCCCCAATCTAATTTTATCAGAAAAGACAACCCGAGGATAAAAAAGTTGGCAAACTATTACATACTCAAGTTTATTTATGTGGAATATCAACTCAAGCACTAGGAGATTAAATAAACGCAAAGCATAAATATTCAAATAACCCCAATAATAAAATACAGGGTGTCCCTCACATCTAAACGGGCCCATTGGGAAATTACAGCCTTAAGGTGCGAGCTATCGAAAAATTGAACTGGGCCTTTTTTATAGTATTTTAACTCAGCTTCACGATTCGGAAGTCCGATTTTTATTTTTCCATGTTTTAGAGTCTCAAATCATTGACTGAAACTTACGGTTTCCTCTTGACCCCTCCCCCCCTTTTTTTATTGCTTTTTTCGATTTTAGGTTAAATTTGGAACAGAAAATGCCTCGTTGAAATTTTCTTTTTGGGGCTTCGTTTCTGAGTTATTCCACTTTTTGCGAAATACAGGAAATCGCAGATTTCTTTTAGACTTTACCAACACTTTCTTACTATTTTCATCTTCTATTTATGAGATGTTCAGCACACTTTTGAAATCAGCATTAAACTATCTATCATCAGACCCCAGCGTCCATAATCAACAATCACCATTAGGGGGATGACATTACAGTTCTTGCATCAAGTGGAGGGTTGGTAGGTAGTAAGTACACTATGAATTTTGACTAGGTAGACAACTTTAATTGACAAATTTTATTACAAAAATTATACCTTCCCATCATGTTTCGGATAGCCCCCCCTTGCTTTTGTAAGCACATTGCGAGACGATCTCCCACTGAAGAAGTTGCTGTTCTGATCACATCTGGTGGAATACTTAAGCAAGATTGCGGTGTAGTGGGTTGACTGGCATAGATTTTATCTTTGAGATGACCACAAAGGAAAAAATCTAATGGGGTGAGATCGGGAGATCTCGCAGGCCAATTGACCGGGCCTTGCCTGCCAATCCATCGATTGCTAAATTGGATGTTCACTTCTCTCCGAGCAGCTAGAGAATAATGAGCGGGGCAACCATCTTGCTGGTACCACATGTTGCATCTCAGATCGAGTGGTAAGTCTTCCAGCAGCTCAGGAAGCCTCTCCCGTATGAAATCAGCATACACTTGTCCATTTAATGTACCCTCGAAAAAGTGGGGACCAATAATGACATCACCAATGATACCACACCATACGTTCACGGACCACCGGTGTTGATCGACCTCTCTCACCCAATGTGGATCAACATCAGACCAGTAGTGGCTGTTGTGCCGGTTCAAAGAACCATCGCTCCAAAATGTGGCTTCGTCGGAAAAAAGGACTCGGTTGATAAACTGAGGATCACTTCGGAGTTGGTGAGCTCCCCACCTACAAACGACGGGCTTTGTCTTGAACACTCAGCGCTTGATGAAGGCTTACATGGTAAGGGTGACATTTTGAAATCTTCAAATATCGCTGTATCGGCTTCAGGATACCTGTTGTACGAGCTAGGCACCTGAGCAAAGCATGAGGATTATCTCGAATAACACCCATGACATCACTCCTGGTCACGACTGAAGGACGTCTCTTGCCTTTAGCAGTGAACCGGCCGTGTCTTAGGTTTTCTAGAATTCTAGGAATTACTTTCTTGATGGGTGCCTTCTTTCTGGGTAAGTCTGAGCGTAGGCTGATGCAGCTTGACGGAAATTTCTATTACACTTCCCCAAAATCAAAATAATGTCCACTATCTCAGAGGGAGTATAAGGAGCAGGTGGCATTTTTGATTTGTCACAATACAACTGACTGGAAGTCTCCTTGTGGTACATTTTTTAAACTGTATTCAAGGGTCAAGAAAACAACAGCTTCTTGATACTTATTGTTCAGTCTGCACTATGCTCTTCATTATTTAAAGAACCTTACGTTAGTCCAGAAGATGGCGTCTCATACGTTCTTCTGATAAATGAGTAATAGTAATGAACAGTTTGGGATTTTTTTTATTTTTTCAAATGACGATTCGGAAAACTTTTTTTAAATCGTAAGCGGTTCAAGTGTAATGTCATCCCCCTGATGGTGATTGTTGATTATGGACGCTGGGGTCTGATGATAGATAGTTTAATGCTGATTTCAAAAAAGTGGTGATCATCTCAAAAATTGAAGATGAAAATAGTAAGAAAGTGTTGGTAATGTCTACATGGAACCGGTGATTTCCTGTATTTCGAAAAAAGTGGAATAACTCAGAAACGAAGCCCCAAAAAGAAAATTTCAACGAGGCGTTCTCTGTTCCAAATTCAACCTAGAATCGAAAAAAGCAATAAAAAAGGGGGGTCAAGAGGAAACCGTAAGTTTCAATCAATGATTTGAGACTCTAAAACAAAGAAAAATAAAAATGGGACTTCCGCATCGTGAAGCTGAGTTAAAATACTATAAAAAAGGCCCTGTTCAATTTTTCGATAGCTCGCACCGTAAGGCTGTAATTTCCCGATGGGCCTGTTTAGATGGGACACCCTGTATATATATGTATATATATATATATATACTCGGCGCTTCGCGCCTTGCCGGGGGGCTTCGCCCCCCTGGACCCCCCTAATCTATACTCGGCGCTTCGCGCCTCGCCGGATCTTTTCTATTTTCTACTGCGTAGAAAACGAGGATAATTTGCTATGCAATTCTTTGCCTGAAAAAATTGGTATATAAAAAAACGTTCAATCCTGGCTGGGATTTGAACCCACGATGCGAAAAAAATTGATATAAAAAAATTTTCAAGCCTGGCTGGGATTCGAACCCACGAACTCGCGCTTCCCGTCACGGACGATAGCAACGGTTGTACGTGAAAATCATCTTAAAAAAAGTTTGGGACATTACATAAAAAATTATTGGGGGTCGGCCTAAGAATTGCTAGCAATTAATATTGTATAACATGCCTAGTTGAAGTACATTATACAAGTGACGAAAAATCAATGCTGACAGCATGAACCAAAATCTATTATTTTTTTAAATTTGCAAGATAATAATAAACTTCCTTTTTATTCAACCAACTAAATAACCCAACTATCCTTCTCTAATCACACGTTTTCAAATCAATTTACTGTTAAATAATTTACTGCTTAATAGAGGTTCCCTGTCCTCGCATACAGCCCATGAAACAAAGGGAGAGAGTTGCTTCAGTTTACCGGCAGGCCAAATTCAACCCAGGTAAGAAAGCCAGAGTGAATGGAAACCCATGTACGAATTATAATAATAGCTTCCACGGCTCTAATTTCTGTTTTGATTCATCTCATCTGTGAGCTCTTTTCAGACTCAACTCCTCGTCATTCTCCCCAAGCAGTAAATTTCATTTTACCCGTACATAGACTTTAACTCATACTCATTCAGAAAGTTGTTTAGCGATTTGAGCTACCAAAAAGAAGAACAATTTAAAAAAGAAATTTTTAATGTATATAAATAATTTATTGTATAATACTAAAAAAATCACAACAGTACAATATAAAAATAGTACAACTAATGAAAATAACTAATATCACTTCAACTTCTTCTTCTTAGGTTTGCTTGGAAGAGGCCCAGGAGTCTTGAAAAGAGCACTGAAAAATTAATAAGAAATAACAACATCCAGTTAATATTCAGTACATAACCCATAGAAGCGAGACAAGATCTGAGTACAATATTACCTCAATGAAACTCAGATACCTATTATCATGACTCTGACAAGAATCCAGTTGGAAAATAACAATCAGAGATAAATCTGATATAAGGATCATGTTTAAACGTCTCGTAAAAATTCATAGTAAATCAAATGATTCTCGAAGCCATAAATAAATAAGTTCCACTCATGCAGCATGATCGTATGAGCAAATTTTCGTAAATTATCGTTACAAAAAGAGTAACAATAAGAGTAGGCAGGTGGTAGTGTGAGTTATCGTCATCGTTATCTTAATCAAAAATCTTGAAATTAAAAATAAGCTATGCAGCAAGACTATATCATAGAGTTTTCATAATTTTTCTCCTCACTCTACGAAGTAAGTCTACTTGTGTTGAAACTTGAGTGCTTCGTTTGCCAAGAAACTGTTGAATATTACATTGTGTGTATACACAAGACCCATGGACCCTAATCTATGTGTAATCTGGCCCGCCGGGGTTTCCCCCTCATCCGGGCCATCCTGTATATAAGGCCAGGAGAGCCGCCAAATAAATCATTGCGTATCTATCAACTGAGAGTTCTCTATTCTACCTGCATCCTGCTGTCACACTAGTGACCACGACGCTCCGAGTACCGGCCTTGCCGCTTGTACAAAGCCATTCTTCCTTCAGCATTTGTCAACAAAGTGTCCCAAGACGAAGTCAGACGACCGCCGCCGTTCTCCATTGCGAAATCAACTCAACCCCACCCTCCGGCCCACCACCATCGAGGAACCCAATCTAGGGAACTTCCCCCACCACGACTCACTCCTGCTCGACGCGGCAGACCCTCTCCAACAATCGCAGTGACGCCTCCGGCACTCTAACCTCTACCTCTGAGAACTCTTTCCATCTCGCAGCGCTCGACCAAACACTACTACTCTCCAAGCCTTCCAGGACTGCCCATTACGCCTAGTACCTTTACCTAGCTGCCTGCCATCCAGCATTGTCTCAACTTACAAGCCAGCTGCCTCTACCAGTAGCAGCGCTCTCTACACGGCCTTTCTCCCAACACCAGCTTGGCTCACCACCCTACAAGGCAGCCTGCAGTGACCACTGTTGGCAGCACTCTCTCCGTGTCCTCATTCCCGGCACCAGCCTGACTTGCGGAACTACAAGGCGCCTTCCACCACTCACTGTGGGCAGCACTCTCTTTGCAGCCTTCTCCTGTTGCAGAGCCTTACCTCCCCAAGTCGCCTTGGGCCTTGCCCCTACAGACAGCACCTTGCCTTCAACACCCGGTCTTTTTCGACACTCGCTGACTCCAAACGCCCCTTTAAAGGAGTGCCATTGCCTGCACTCTCTCACAGACTGCTTGCACTTCACACCTCCACTTCCGGGGCACTTCTCAGACACCTACCAGCACTCTGTTGCCTTACCAAGACCTCACATCAACGCACTCACCGTCCCGGCTTCAAACCTCTGAGTCTTGCCTTCTCCACATCACGCTCTCTGCACACTCCGCTCTACTTAGTGCCCGCATCTCCCCCCTTTTCAGCCCAGCCATTTCACCCACCGTTTGAGCCTGCCTTACACCTTCACACTACACTCTTGCTAATGTTTACTCCCCAGGCTGTCTCCACTCACATGTTCTTCAATTCCACCACCTCCCAGTGCATGAACTACACCCATCAACACCTGCTCCCCCCGGCCCTTCTGGCACAAATTCTCAGCCCGAATCTTTGGTTGAAAAAAGTGATAAATTCTAGATTTTTTTGGCTGAAAAACTAGGCATTTTTTCACCTTCCGAATAGAGCCTCTCCTCGCAGATTCTCCCAACTCGGTCGAGACAAGCCTCCCAGTTGGTCGAGTGTCTTGAGATTTTTCTCGCCTACTCTGAGGGATAGCTGCTCTCTTACCAGTCGAGACTGGTCCATTGACCGTCCTCCGCCTCTTAACCTTTTCGGGACCGCTTTCTTGAGCTCAAAGGCAGAGCGCTGGGCCCAGCTATTCCAGCACTGTACAGATCCCACTGCCCAGTTTTTTTTCTACTTGAAGCAACTTTCGCTGCACACACTATCCTGAAAGGCTCTTGTACCCACGATTTTTATCCAATTAACGTCAAATTTTGTCAGCATTAACCTTGTGTATTTAATAGGTAATGTTTGGACTTCAAATATCAAACTTCTCGAAACATCAGCTGTTTACCACCAACTGTCGGCACATTATCCAGGTCTACGAGGAAACAATCAGCTCCCGAAATAGTTTCATCTAGATCTATTTCATCATCACTGCTTTCCCCCTCACTTGCACTAAGAATCCCGGATATTATTTCCCGAATCTCATTTCCTGAAAACGAGCGTTTCTCACTCATTGTAGTGGAGAATACACGACTGAATGAAAACTGAGCTAGACAGAAACAAGAAGGAAGAATATTGGGTTAGGTAAACAAAAACATCATACCAAAGGTCACATACAACATTCATACACTTCAAGTTACTTCCGAAAACGCTAGATTGCAGAGGAATGAAGAGAAGGGCCAAAACGTAAATATACGGCACTGGCCCATGCCATGTATAGAGGAGGTGCCGTACATGTACGGCACGGGGCCACACAGATCATGGCACCGACGACGTAAATATACGGCACCGGTCCCCAAAAGGTTAAGGCCTGTTAGAGTCTTCTCACTGGAAATCAATGCTACCCTGGGTCCTAACTTTGTCAATCGTACACAGCAAGACGATAGAGGCTCTACACTAAATTTAAGTCTCCTAGGTCTATTAGGAGAGAATTGAGTTCCAAGCTCACTGAGATAGTCTGTGTAGGTACTCACTTTGTCAATCGTACACAGCAGGCCTATAGAGGCTCCACACCGAATTTCAGCATTCTGTAGGCCTATTTGGGGAGAATTGAGCTTCCAAGATCACTCAGCTGATCACGGTGGGTCTTGACTTTGTCAATCTTGCACAGCAGGACGATAGAGGCTCCACACCAAATATCAGTCTCCTAGGTCTATTAGGAGAGAATTCAGTTCCCAAGCTAACTCAGCTAATCTGTGTGGGTCTTGACTTTGTCAATCGTACAGGGCAGACCTATAGAGGCTCCACACCAAATTTCAGCTTCCTGCTCCTATTAGGAGAGAAATGAGCTCCCGAGCTCACTCAGCTGATCTGCGAGCTCCCTCACTAATTCCATTCTACCTGTCTCATAGAGGCTCTCTTTAAAATTTCAGCTTCATAGATTAAGTGGCAAAGAAAATAACTTACGAGCTCAATCAGCATATTACAGTGGTTCCACATGTTGAAATTCTATTGTACCTGTCTCATACAGGCCCTGTTTCAAATTTCAGAATCAGAGATTAAATACCATAGAAATCAGCTTTATAAGCCAATCAACTGGTCAGAGGTCTATGCATCGTCTAGTACTTACTGCTTACATGTACCTACTACACAATAGTACCTACCATGTAGTGCCTTCTTTTCGCATTATTAGTTTATTATGGGTACTTAGCAATATTAGTTTGTAACGTGGTGGAATAAATCAGCTTTTCTTCACACTACAGCGGTTTTGGGTTCATGAGATGTTGTGAAAAATGTGAGCACTCCAAAAAGTGGCGAAAGATTTTTCTGATATGAAAACTAAGGGAGTTACACTTCCCCGGCAAAGTATTGGTTGTGTATAACACTGCAAGTTAATAACTTCGTTGCACTCAAAGTACTTAAATTTCAAAACAATGTAGGTAACATAATAAAAAAAGATAATTTGCGAAAATTCGCTGATACGATCATACACCTTCATTGGAACTTTATTTCTCAACTAAGTCTTCTAGCTCACATAATATGAATATTAACTCACCAAAGATCACAAACGCTACTAAGCCTGCACCCCAAATCACTACTATTTTTCTGTGCTTAAAGAAAACGCATCCACAAACCAACAAGATTATGTTTAACTCTTTTTAGGGGATGACTTTATTTATTATAAATGATTCAAATTTATTGATACGAACACCTTTCTTCAATTTTCACCCACACTCATAGTAGTCACAGTTGAGTTTTTCGACAGTTGAAGCCTAATTCATGTACCGATTAAGGCTAAAGGGGACGGGTGTTTAGTGTGATTCTCAGATAACGGATGGCGCTAGTGTCGGATGAAACTTTATCGGGCAAATCTCCACTTGAGTACACATTTTTTTAAATCTGGCTTCAGAATCATCATCAGGACGAGTAAACCTATCGAGCGATCATATAACATTGTTTAAAAAAAATTTTTGTTGTTGAAATTTTGACTTTAAATTTTAATTGCTAATTTAATTTTGTTTTAATTAAAAAAATCGCTAATATCCCGTGTTTGGAAACAATTCAAGTGTATGTTGGCATAGGCATGAAATTTTGATTCTGAAAATTAGTGGCCGCATGTGAGAATTGGGAGCGAAAAACGTGGTTCCAGGAAAAATAGAGTGTATTTGAGGGGTGCGTGCCTTGGCGACGCCGACGCCCAGCAACTGACCTCATCCGCGCGCGCGTGCGAACCCGCTTACCGAGCCGTCTCTCGAACATTTTTCGCTTCCGACACTGCAAGGCAGCGGAGGCTTTGTTTTCACTTTCGAAATGAAAAAAAATTGTTTGCTCCAAAATCAAAATTTCCATTCGCATTTTGCGTTTCAGAGCCTCCTGAACAAATTTGGTTCCGTGTCTGTCTGTCTGTCTGTCCGTCCACATTTCCTTGTAACAGCCATAACTTCCACAATTTTGATCCGATTTTAACCAAATTTTCAGGGATCGTGCGGGTTAAACTCTAGATGGTCCCCTATCAACTTCATCATGATCGAATCAACGGTAGCTTCTGCGCAGGCTCTAACGTGAATTCCTTGTGACGGTCATAACTCGGTCAATGTTGAGCGGATTTCGGTCAGATTTTCAGGGATGATGTGGGTAAGGTCCCTTAAGGTCCCATAACAATCATCATAATTGCATTAGCGGTACGCTCTGCGCATGCGTGAACGAAATATTCTTGTTACGGTCCTTGCAACAGCCGTAATTTCCACAATTTTGATGCGATTTTCTTCAAATTTTTAGGGATCGCGCGGGTATAGCTCTACATGGTCCACTATCAGTTCCGTCATGATCGAATCAACGGTAGCCTCTGCGCAGGCGTAAACACAATTTTCTTGTTTCGGTCATAACTCAGGCAATTGTGAACGGAATTCGGTCAGATTTTCAGGGATGATGCGGGCAAGGTTTCTTGAGTATCACATTCTTCGCGATCATCAGCAGCGATACGCTGGGCGCATGCGCGAAAGTGATGTTTTTGTTACGGTCACAGCTTAGTTAATTTTATCGGATTTTGTTCAAATTTTCAGAGATGATCCCGGTAGAGTCCCATGAGGTGCCATACGTATGTGTGTCACCTTTGATTGATCTTCTCAACATTTATTATATGTACCATTCAGCTTCCAATTTCCCACCTTATTAATTCCCTGATGCCAGAACCGGTCGTTTCTAGTTTTCTGGAATTTAATGGTGCCGTACTGTGAAGGTCACGAGGAAGCTCATGTGCCATTTCCTTGGCAGTGTATTTATCCTTTATATTTTATTATTTAGAGCCTACCTACCTATATTAATAAATTTGTATTCATATTTTGGCTACGAATATTCAAAATTTATACTCGAAACTATGAATATAGGAATTATATTCAAAGAATATGAATATTTCAATACTTATAGAAGTACATATTATTATTCAATTATTTTTGAATATGCAATAATAATATTCACGTATTCAATCAATATTAATACCTCGATAGGTACCTATTCAAATTTGTATTCATCATTCAATTTCACAAAACCTAATTTTTGTCTACTTGCTGCACGAATACAAAGATGAGTGAGGGAGCAAAATTGAATTCTAGTTATTTTTGGTGTTTACCACATAAGTGAAGGGACTAGATCTCAAAATTCAACGTAGAATACCAAGAATTTGAGTAATATATGATAATTTTAAAGTAGGATAATGTACTAAATTTAAAAATCTGTCACAAATCAGCCAAATCCAGCCCTGAAACCCGTATATATATATATTTTTTTTAATGATTGTATTTCCAAAATAAGATGATGAAATTCACCCTAAAGATCCTTGAATTTGTGTGAGTATCTGTTTTACAAGATAGGTAAATGAACTACATTTCAAAATACATCGAAATTCTGCTTTCAGGTAAAGTATTGCACAATAACAGGTAAATATTATGAATATCATTTACAAATTCAACAATAAATAATTCACATAATTCAAACAATAAATCATAACAAAATTCATTATTGACTATCATCAATTACTCATTCATCATCATAAATAGAATGGAATGAAAAACGAACCAAAATCACAAACGAATCTGGGCGCCGGTACCTAACCGCGATAGGCGTTGGTCTGCGGGTAAAAAAAAACATAAACAAGAAATCAAGAAGCTAAATAAACCCGAATGCGAAACCCCCCGCTCCACGCCTTTCTGCAGTGGTAGCAAACCCCCCTCGTAACCGACGCGTCCGGCAAACGCATAGCAACGCCTAGCAACAAGCATTACCTATTACAGTTTCTAGAGGACACTATCACCATCAATTTTGCACTGCGTTTTTACACCTTCATTCTTACTCTAGGTCTGATTCCCGCTACAATTATTTTTGAGGATAATTCTAGTACTTAGGTAGTTGAGATATGTAAAAATATGGGATGTTAGCGTTTTCCAGGAAAAAATTGTTCAAAATAATATTTTTGAACAAAATACAAAAAAACTGAAAAACTAAATTTTTGTTAGCGCCCAGATTCGTGTGTGTTTTTGGTTCGTTTTTCTTTCCATTCTATTTATGATGCCTAATAGGCGATATTCCAATAAAGGCAAGTTTACTCAAATTCTCGGTATTCTACGTTGAATTTTGAGATCTACTCCCTTCACTTATGTGGTAAACACCAAAAATAACTAGAATGCAATTTTGCTCCCTCACTCATCTTTGTAATAGTGCAGCAAGTAGACAAAAATTAGGTTTTGTGAAATTGAATGATGAATATAAATTTGAATAGGCCTATCGAGATATTAATATTGATTGAATACGTGAATATTATTATTGCATATTCAAAAATAATTGAATAATAATATGCACTTCTATAAGTACTGAAATATTCATATTCTTTGAATACAATTAATATATTCATAGTTTCGAGTATGCATTTTGAATATTCGTAGCCAAAATATGAATAAAAATTTATTCATATAAGTACCTACAAAGAAATTAAACTATAAATAATAAAAAATAAAGGATAAATACATATTTGTATTTTCGGATATATGTGTTTGCTCATCTCTGATTGTAGGTAGGTAGGTACGAGGTTGGTAGATTAGATACCTACCTAATGAATAATACGTTCAGTGCGTCAAACTCCTCCAGTTGTTTTCACACGAATACTAAGGTTCCAACTATAAAAACTAATTATTATCATGGACGTTCCTATAACAAATGAAAATAAAACCCCACCTAACACTTTGATAAAGTATGTTTTGATAAAAGTGGAAGAAGCAGTAAGTACAAAAATTCGAGAGACGGCTCGGTAAGCGGGTTCGTACGCGCGCGCGGATGAGAACAGTTGCTGGGCGTCGCCAAGGCACGCGCCCCTCAAATACCTACACTCGTCTTCCTGGAACCACGTTTTTCGCTCCCAATTCTCACATGCGGCCACTAATTTTCAGAATCAAAATTTCATGCCTATGCCAACATACACTTGAATTGTTTCCAAACACGGGATATTAGCGATTTTTTTAATTAAAAAAAAATTAAATTAGCAATTAAAATTTAAAGTCAAAATTTCAACAACAAAAATTTTTTTTGGAAACTTTGTTATGTTCGCTCGATAGCCTAGGATGAGACAAACTCAAATATATATTTAGATTTGAAAATTGATTGACTGGTGAGGAGATAATCAAGATAAACTATTTGTATCTTCCCTCTCTCTCACACAACTGTCGTCCCCTTTAGCCTTAAAGATATATGTTACCAAATACCCGAAATTCACCCAAAACTAATTTTAACTAGTTAAAAATAGTGTAAGGTACTCTATAGCCACTCTTTGTGAAAGCTCGCCAACAACACTCTTACAGAGATTTTATTTTGGTCTGGATGCTCGCTTCTCTCACATCTCTAAATTCCCAACAACATGTAGCCAATCTCGTAGTAAAAATTCTGATTAGTTGGACGTATAAATTAGTATATTTTTTTGTGACTAGTTAAAACTAATTTTGACAAATTCGGATTTTCGTGGTAGCACATAATATACAAGAAAATTCTTATTTTATCACCAAATGAAATTATTATTTATTATCTACTGCTACTGATTTTTTTTTTAAGCTGTAGTAATAGGAAATAAATATTTTAGTATACTCACTGGCATGTAGTGCAGATAGGGCTGAACTTACAAAATACTGCAAGAAAAAATAATGGTCACTGCCAGCAATAAATCAATAGAAGTATATGAGGGGAATACATTAATAAACTAGATTAAGATGTTTTGAAATGAAGGTCTGTTCATAAAAAATATATAACTATGTAAACCAACCTGACAAACAAACGGAACAAACATATCCAATATCGATAAGTTGTCTATGGCAGAAACATGCAGCTCTGTAATCCACTTTGACTGGAGGGGGTAAGAGAAGTTTTTTCCTTACGGGTGGATCGGCCAAAAAGACCCACTAAAATGAATAAAATCATTGTTTAAGAACGATGATTAATTATCATAATACTAAAGTAAGGTATATTAATCTGAACACGTACAACTAAATTAATAGAATAAGTGTTCTTATATGGTAGCGGGGGTGAACTACATACACGATTTGGGATCATACGGTGTTGAAGCAAAGAGGAATTGAAGGAGAATGAAACCTCGTGAGCAAAGCAAAGGCAAGCAAAGCAAAGCCATGCAAAAGACAAAAACCTGAGAGGGACCTCACAGAAAAGTGGGGCCTGTTAAAACGGCCTCCACCTCATGTTCAATTTTTGGGCCCTCCTCACTGCGCACTTTTTTTACGGAATTCTTGTTCGTCTTCACGGACGGAATGTTGAACAAAATTCGAGAAATGAAATAACAAGTGAAATTCGCGGAAAACCATAGAAAAAACTCGAAAATATGAGGAGCTGAAAGCACAGGCAATATGGTGAAGACACGAAGTGGGGAGACGCTCCTCAATATGGCAGTGGCCGGGAGGGGGGGGGTCCAACTAAGGAGAGCGCATATTCCGTTTTGATTTTAAAAGCGCCTTTGCTGGGTTTTTCAAATATTGACATTTTATGTCTTTGCTATGGCACATAAACTAAAAAAACGTCACGGAAAATTGCTCACGAAAATATTCTGATGATTTCCGCTTACAACCGAGTCGTTGCTAGGGAAATGGTACTTCATCGTTTTTCATCCAACAAAATTCGTTGACCATTCGTTCGAAAGCTCTCGATTTATCCAACCATATTATGTTAACTACTGCGAAGTGCGTGGCCAACAAGCTGAGTTATGAGCATGGTTATTTGAATAATTGTGTACACTCAGGTGATCATTCTCAATAATTGATATTGTGAACATGATTGCAACCACTTGTTAATTTCTGATGATTTCATTGAGCTGGTGTTTCGAGGATTTGATTCATAGCAGGTGATCCGAATATTGCGAGAACGGTTTGATTTTTGAAGCGGTGGTTAAATCATTTTAATAAGTAATTTCTATGCTTTACACTCTAGGAAGCTGTAATTTCCGTAAGTAGCCTCTTTAGGACATTTACTTGACGATGCCCGGTCCGGATCAGCTGAGTGGCTCTTAGAGCTTGCATACGAGTCTGCAACTAAAGGCAGACTCGTATGCAAGCGTTTCTTTCCTAAACCTTTCTATCGAAGATTTTTTCTTTAAAATTCACCACAATATTCGTGTACACACGATAGCTGTGTCAGTAAACAGTCTTTTATGAAGACCGTAGTATAATTTCCTGATTACATAGGAACCTACTCCGAAATTGATTACATGCATATTCATTGCCTCCTCGCTACCAAAGAGAGGGCAGCTTAAAAAATTGTTCCTCCAAAATCAAAATTTCCACTTGATATTTCGCGTTTCAGAGCTTACCGACCAATTTTCTTCCTGTGTCTGTTTGTTTGATGTCTGTCTGTCTGTGCTAATTCCTTGTCACGCCCGAAACTGTACCAAGTTTTAGTCCAATTTTAATAAAGTTTTCAAAAATTCTTTGGGTTAGCTCCTAGATAGTTACAAATTTCAATGCCATAGAATCAATACTAGCAAGTGCGCATACAGGCACAGAACGAAATTTGTTCAGAATAATAGAAAATTGTAAGTAATAAAAGCAAATGCTGTTTCTTCTTTCTCGATCTACCAATTTCCATGGCTGAGCAGTGACTAAGCGGTGAAGACGCAGTGAGAGTTGTGTTGGCGGCGCGTCGGTGTAGCGTTGGTTTGGCATTGCCGCGGCGTTCGATGCCGCTCCAGTGCAGCGAGCCTCAAACATACCCATGAACTCTACTCCTTTTTACAATTTCATGCAAATTTCATTGCTATACAATTTCACAACAAGCTTTAATCATTCAATATTTGCGAGATGGTGAGAGGAGGGTATGCAGCCAAGTATTCTTATAAACCAGTGATATACCTGATCCATTTTGCAAATGGTGGTATTTTCCTGACAATACTGTTCAGATGCTTGCATGGATAGAAACGAGAATTTTGATGAATACTTACCAAAAGATATTGGAGTAATCCATTCTGGTGTGGAATTTTCAAATACACTCCACCAGTGATATCACACCCTTGCTGTAGAAGTCCCAAGTCCTGCTCCATGCTAAGAACGTCTATTTGAACACCCTATAACAGAACGATTACTTTGAATACTCTCATATTTTGTACTGTCAAATTCTAGATATTTTCCTGAAAAACGCAGTGGCAACATATGTTTAGATTGTCAGTTTGGATTAATCTATTATCTCGAGGGGGTCTTGTTATTTTAAGAAATATTAATAAGTAAATTAACAGCTACCTTTTCGTGAGGAAGGCTTAGTTGCCTTAACAGGCTGTTCCAACAATGGCAATTCAAGGGTGATGGAAAAAATACGACCTCTAGCAACATGGACTATGCACATAGATTTCCCAAAAGAATCAATGGTTTTGTGGTATGAGAAAAATAAGGTATTTTGATACCAAACTGTACTGCTGTACAATTTCAAGAATTCGATCGGGTCATTCATCAACACGTATACACGTATGTGTATAAGAAAAATAAGAGTGTTGAATGAAGAGGATATTATATGTCAATTAGGGTGGTTAAAAGTAGCTCTTCTCATAGTATTTGGACTATTGGCATGAAAACATAGACCCCCTAAAATGTCAGCAATTTTTATCGAATTTGAGAGGTCGCTTAGAAGCATTTTTCATTTTCTCCCGAAAACGGAATATTTAAGCCTGAAGAGTCCCGCTTGCTCCTTAAAACTGAAATGTGATGATGATTTTCCATGTATCTTCGAACGAAATTTGATTTCCACGAAGAACTGTACTTTGGCGTGCAGCTGAAGAGGTTCTGATATTCAGCTGCAGTGTAGGTACTGAAAGCTTTCCTTTGATCAAAATTAATCATTTACCAGCCTAACCTTCCCGGCAAAGGTTTACAAATTCAATATCCTTTCGATTCTACTATATAGTAAACTCCACTATATTCACACAGAGATAAACAGAAACCTAATATAGGCCTCGTGCATAGTCCGAAATACAGAGTGTTTACGGTAATTCTCATTGCACCAAGACTAACACCACCTTCCCCACGATACAAGTTACTGTGAACCACCTTCCTCCATGTTCTACAGCAAGTTTTCTTTCAGTTTTTCAGGCTCCAAGAATGATAACTAAACGGTTAATCTAAGTTGTGATTAAACAGTGCTGTGTAGTTTACTGTAATAATTCATTGACTGATGATTGTGTTTAAGATGTCTGTAATAATTAAAGAATGTATTACCATAATATTACCAAAATATTAGTGATATTACCAAAATTTCATCTGTAGAAAAGAAAGGTAAATGGGGAAAAAGTTATTGGACGCAGGGCATGTGTTACATTGTGAAGAAAGGAGTATGATCAATGGTATCAAAAGGACTGTACTTGGTGGTTTCGAGACAGACCTCCATAAATGCTCCTGCAACCACAGAAATTGCCGTAAGTACTCAAATTACAGCACCTAACATAATACTGAACACCTTGCATATTACCAATATAAGTTCATTACCACTTGCCTAATGTCAAGGTATCTAGAGACCAATAAAATGTATCTAGGTTGGCAGTAGGTACCTTCCTATGTTGTGATCATAAAATTTACTGTCATTAGTAACCTCATAACACAAAACTTCGTGAATGATTTGACGTTATTGGTACTGTAGAGCGAAATGTGAATTTTGTTATACTTATTTTCTTTGATTAACCTTCATACGGTCGAGCCTTGTTGTATTACAATACCGCTCGCTACTGTCGGCTGTCAGCCGCCCTTCACGTTTTTCC
This sequence comes from Adelphocoris suturalis, assembly GCA_030762985.1. Classification (NCBI taxonomy): domain Eukaryota; kingdom Metazoa; phylum Arthropoda; class Insecta; order Hemiptera; family Miridae; genus Adelphocoris; species Adelphocoris suturalis. The sequence continues at coordinate 43,252,713 of CM061040.1, read as the reverse complement.
TAATTTCAATTATTTTTCCTTATATTTCAACATAAATAACGACTGTGGTTTGAAGTTCGAACTTTGAACGGGTAGTCTTTCAAGTGAGTTTAAAACTCAAATAATTTATTAGAAAATATTAGTTCAAAATACATTTTCTAATACATCTTGAAAAAATATTCCAAATATGACTGTGGGCAGAGAGAACCATCCCACTCCTTCCTGGAAGGGATTAAGTCAACTCTAATTCCCGATTCGACCACTGCTTGACCATTCTGTTATGTGACAGTGTATTGTCACAAATCGCTGAATAGAAAGTCACAAACCTCGATTAAATGTTGTGACACCTCAAAATAACACACAAGTAAGAAACCAATGACCGCCTATGGACCTGGGGAATACAGGTATATATTGCCACTCGCTGATCGGTCATTTAAGTTTTTACGTGTAATATACATCATGGGTGGCAATCTCCCGCCCACAAGATCGGATGAAGGTTATCTTCTCTCTCCGATCAATTTCATAGGTACTACTTGTAATTTTACGGGTTGGATTGACTGTTACAACCAATAACAAAAAATAACCACTCATTTCTTAAAGCAAATTTGTCACAAATAAAAATATTTTACAATAGAACATGTAATAATGAGCATGAATAACTTGCTGCTTGGATAAGATTGGTTTGGTATCTCTCTCTCAGCCCGTGATCCGCTGTGGTCGTTTGACCATCATTTTTGTTGTTGTTCTTCATTATGTGTCTTCATTTTCTCAGTTCAGCATTCTTTCACTGTCTGCCATACCCCCTCTTTGAATACACGATAAACGAAAACTTCTTGAATATTTTATCATGGAACAAGAGAGCCCTCTTCTTCCATGGCTTTACCTACCCAAAGTTTCTTGGCGGTAGGTGGATTCTTTCGTTGTAATAAATAGTATCCATGTTGATCGAAGTAGGTGAATGTAGGTAGAGTTCAGTGATGCCTTAACATATCAAGATTATTCACCCCTTGCAGTTTTAGGCAAGAGATAATGCTCAACTAACGGCTTGCAGAAGAGATCAGAGTTCCTTCTTATTGTAGAATGTGACAAGAAAACACACGTTTTTTTATTTTGGCCATTATTCACATAGCTTTCCAGCGTTGATTACCAAAAGGTATTTCAACCTTGATGTTGAAGTTTGACATCAAGGTTGAAATACTTTTTGGCAATCCAGAAGTACATACTCTAGAAGTAGGCCCCTAGAGATAGGTACTTACAGCTGAGTTTGTACAATAGCACTTGTTGTGTGCTAAAACATATCGTCGGTACCCCATGAAGTTGGACTGCAAGGAAAAATGAATTCTCAAAGGAAACTAAAGATGAAGCAAAATTGTCCTCAAAAATCTGAATGTTAATGATCGAACTCATGACAGTGGATGCAACCGATATACATATACAAATAAAAAAGGAACAATCAAGATTTGAAAGGGCAGTTACGTACTTACAAATACAGTTGACTCATTGTCCCATAAGAGGAAATGAATATTTTGAAGATAAAATCCGGATATTTACCGTCCTCAGTCTTGTGCGAGAGCTCGTTGGAATAACATCGGAGCGACCTCCCGCGATAAAGGTTTATTACACTGATGTTTCGCTTCGCGTTTGGGAATGTTTATTTAGTGGCATGACCGACAAGGCCGACGCTGTTGGCGAGCAGACGCTCCAGGACATTGTTGATCAAACAAAGCAAGAGTTATTGCAACACCGCATAATAACAAGAGCCTTCCCGATCGCTGACCCCAACGTAAGTGATGCTTTCAATCATTTGTACTCTATTATAACTGCCTTATGCGATTACCTCAGTCAAGCTAACGATCATATTGTTAAATTAAATGGAAATCAAAAGGAAAAACTAAGGACATCGGAATTGACTCAACCCAACGTCCCTACATCCTACAGTACGGACGAAGATGAATTGTCGAGAGAAACTGACTGGATCCTAAAAAGGGCCCGCAAGAAGCGTAAGGCTCGGCGTTCTCCGGAGGTTGAATGGCCTACCAACACGCCTAAGACTGACAAGGACGTATCCAAGGTAGAAATGATTAAGCCTAAAAAGGACCCTCCTCCACCACCCATAAATGTTGTAGGGCTAAAGAGCTACGCAGCCCTCAAAGATATGTTACTGAATATCCCTAGAGAGCAATTCAAGGTCACTGCTCTCAATAATAACGTTTGGAAAATAAACGTAGATTCAAGATCTAATTGGAAACTGATCACAGACAAACTACGTTCAGATAAAAAACAGTGGTACACATATCAAGATAAAGCAGACAGACCTATTAAGGTCATGGCTAGAGGTTTACATGAAACATGTGAGAAGACTGACATTATTGGAGACCTTAAGGAGCAAGGTCTTGCCATCCTGGATGTTACCAACATTCTCAAGAAAGAGAAAAGGAAAAATGATAGTGGTGAAATTGTAACCATCCATAAACCTCTTCCTCTCTTTATGTTAACCTTCGACAAAAATGAGGATGTAAACAAAATCTATAGTATTAAGGCCATTCTCAACATAATTGTGAAGATTGAGCCGGTGAAAAAAACTTCTAAACTCATTCCCCAATGTAAGAATTGCCAGTCATACATGCATACCCAATCCTACTGCGGGAAGGAATCTGCTTGTGTGAAATGTGCTGGAAAGCATAAAACTTCTGAATGTACCCTGAACAAAGCGGATTCCCCCAAATGTGTCAGCTGCAAAGGGAATCATCCAGCAAATTATCGAGGATGCGAGGTAGCTAAGGAGCTACAAAGAATGAGAAACAAAATTACTAAACCCCAACTGAAAGAACAGACCAAGCGCGATGCTTCAGTTGAGAGGAATTTTAATAGGCGGAAATCGCTTACTACAACCATGACAGGAGCAACTACTTCAAAGGTTTCATATGCTACCGTTGCTAAAAAAGAGGTTAATGTGTCGAACACAGAAAAAATGCTGGCACAGATACTGGAAAGACTGGATGAACAAAAACATACCAATAAACAGTTATTTGAAAGAATAACTAAGCTAGAAAAAGGACTTACTAGCTATGGACTAATTTAATGGGACCGACTTTAAGAATAGCAACATGGAATGCGAACGGATTGCTAAATCACATTAAGGAAGTCGAATTATTTCTCCACTCCAACAAGATAGACATCTTACTTATTTCTGAAACCCATTTCACTCGGACGTCATACATCAAAATAAGAGGATTCACGTGTTATCATACGTTACACCCAAGTAATAAAGCTAGAGGAGGTTCGGCAATTCTCATTAAAGCTAACATCGCTCACCATGAAGAACCAAAAATCGAAGAGGAAAAAATGCAGGTAACTTCGGTCAAGGTACAACTCAATAATAAAAGCTTTAGTATAGCCGCAATATACTGTCCCCCCAGGTTTAACTTAAAGAAAGATGATTATACGGTCCTTCTTAAATCGCTTGGTAACAACTTTATAATAGGAGGTGACTACAATGCCAAAAATACCTTCTGGGGTTCGCGATTAACCACGGCTAAAGGTAAAGAGTTGTATGAAGCAGCAGCTTCTTTCAAGTGCGACTTCCTCTCAACTGGAAGGCCTACATACTGGCCCACGGATGCTAACAAAACCCCAGACCTAATAGACTTCTTTATAAGCAAAGGTATCTCAAGTGGTTACATAAATCTAGAGGACAGCGATGACCTACCCTCTGACCACTCGCCTGTCATAATAACAATCAGTGAAAAAGTAATCATTAGTGAAAATTCTCCGAGTTTATTCAATAGAAATACTTGCTGGTCCTGTTTCCGGCAGCAATTGGAAACATCGATCGACCTTAAAGTTCCTCTGAAAACCCCTAAACAACTGGAAGACGAACTCGACTTATTCATCAATAACATACAACAAGCAGCCTGGTTATGTACCCCAATAAACCAAAACAGTAACTATGACACTAATTCGAAATCATATCCGTTAGAAGTAAGGGATCTCCTGTGCGCCAAACGTAAAGCCAGAAGGAAATGGAAGAATAACAGAACCCCTGAAAACAAAACTATACTCAATAGACTCGGTAACAAACTTAAATATCTTATTAGATCAATAGATAACCAATCAGTTGAACATTTTTTGAGTAACCTAACTGCAGAGAAAGACACCGAATACTCCCTCTACAAGGTAACCAAAAATATAAATAAACCTAAAGTTCATTCTCCTCCAATCAAAAAGGATGACGGGACATGGGCCAGAAGTAACCGAGAGAAAGCTCAACTTTTTGCAGATCATCTCTATGAAACTTTTCAACCTCTTCCAGTACAGTCACCTGAAGAAAACGCAACACTGATAGAAAAAACGGATGAGCTTGATATTCGGCCCGTTACGTTAAAAGAACTCAAAGACGAAATTAAGGGCAACATTAATCCTAAAAAGACCCCTGGCTATGACTTGATAACCGGTCGAATTGTGAAAGAGCTCCCTGAAAAGGCTATAACAAAACTACTTCATATCATCAACGCCACGTTCAGGTTACGACATGTACCTTCCCAGTGGAAAGTAGCGGAAGTCATAATGATCTCCAAACCAGGAAAATCACCAAATGAGAAGATGGGGTACCGACCCATATCCCTCCTCCCTGTCTTATCAAAACTGTTCGAAAAATTGTTGCTCAAACGGCTTAAACCAATTATTGAAGACAGAAAATTGATACCAGACCACCAATTCGGTTTCAGGCAACGCCACTCTACACTAGATCAAGTTCATAGAATCACTAACATAATAGAAAAGGCTCTGGAAGGTAAAAAAATATGTGCCAGTATCTTTCTGGACGTGGCCCAGGCATTTGACAAGGTCTGGCACAAGGGACTTGAGTATAAACTGCACAGGGATCTCCCAAAACAGTTTTACTTACTCCTAAAATCCTACCTAGCGAACAGACACTTCAGGGTAAAGCAGGGTGACCAGTACTCTGCCTTGAAGCCTATAAAAGCAGGGGTACCGCAAGGCAGTGTCCTGGGCCCAGTACTTTACCTGCTGTACACACGAGATCTTCCACAACAGGAAAATACAACTGTAGCTACTTTTGCAGATGATACTGCCATCCTCTCTGTTGGAGATGACGCTGAAACTGCAACTCGCAATCTACAGACGTCCACTAACAAGGTTGTCAATTGGACCAAGATGTGGAGAATGAAACTAAATGAAACAAAGTCAGTGCATATCAACTTTACTAATAGAAAAATCTTAGCCCCAGAAGTTGAGATCAATTCAAATAAAATTCCATACTCTGACACTGTAAAATACTTAGGGATGCACCTTGATTCCAAACTTAACTGGAAATATCACATTGAAAAAAAGAATCAGGAACTAAAAATCAAGTTCAGAAAGATGAACTGGTTGATGGGAAGGAACTCCCATCTCTCACTACACAATAAATTACTCATATATAAACAGATACTGCGCCCTATCTGGACCTATGGGATTCAGCTTTGGGGTTGTGCGAAAAAATCAAATATTAAAACAATCCAAACCCGACAAAATATAATACTGAGAAGTATAGTTCAGGCCCCCTGGTTCATGCGGAATGATGATATTCATCGAGACTTGAGGGTAGAAACGGTCACCGAAATTATCGCCAAATATGCAAGGAAGCACGAACATCGCCTCCACAAACACGAGAACCTGGAGATGCTCAACGTTTTAAACAACGAAGGAGAACTTCGGCGACTCAAGAGAAATAAACCTCTGGACCTAATTGTGCTGTGCAAGTAGTGCAAGTGTAATCCAGTGTTTTTTAACTGTACTTGATACAAGTATGGGCCAGGTTTTGCTGTAAACCTCCCCCCTTAGTGAGCTTAACATGAAATGAAATATTGCTAGATGAAATGTACTATGTTTCAGTTGCAATAAATAAATCACGAAAAAAAAAAAAAAAAAAAAAAAATTTACCGTCCTTTCTGTGAAAACCAGATTTTTGACTTTCGTTCTGACAGCTTGGTAGAAAACTGGGCTGTCTGGGCTAAAGCTGGAGACCCTGATTCTCGTGCTCACACTTGCTGCTGGTGTAAAGTTTGGTACTAGTATGTATGTCAGTCTTTGGCAAGGGGCAATACTAAACTCTTTCCATTTTCACTGTACAAATAAACGCCTTCCAGAAACTATAAAAAATAATGCTCATCCATGCTACCAAACAATAGTGGGACTAGTTATTTACTACTATGTATCCACAGAAAAACTTTGGGTAGATATAACCGTGGTGGGAAGGAACAAGGGTGTGCTGACTTAGGTGCTCGTTTTTGTCCCTCACGAGACACACGTTCCTTTCCAATGCTACCAATGCCTTACTATTCCGTTCGGAATCGTACTTTAATAAGGAAACTAGCATATCTCGACTCTAATCCCTTCAAAATTTCAATACTGATTATTAATTAGAATTGGTAGATCTATCATAAGATATTTTCGAAATGATATTAGAGAATAGTTTTCAATGAAAAGTCAAAAAGTTTTGGCTTGAAATGTACATTAAAATAAGAACTAAAGTTATGACTCTACGTAACATAATTACAACATAACATAATACTTGATGATTCTATTTATAATAATAAATATTATATTTTTTAATCTAACCTATAAAATATATTTACAAACCATATTTCTAACAAAATTATCAATAAACAAAACTATTTACACAAAAACTGAGTCTGCAAACTGAGACCAATAGTAGTTCCCAAAAGTTACTGAATGGGGTAGGTATTCTGAACGGGAAGTTGACTTTCAATACGTTCCACATTTTTAGAAAAACTTCAGCAGCATTTTGATTCTTACATTTCATGTAAGATTAGATTGATTTTTATATAAGGTACCCAATAGTGGATGACATGCCTGCTAAAACTCGAAAATTTGCATGATGTGAAAAACACTCAATTTTATTGAAAAACGCTCGTTCTATTGTATTCTTACGCAATTTTCTCTCTAATATTAGTATTGCAAAAGTGAATACCATATCAGTAAAAAGCTGATTGAATGTACAGTAGAGAGGTAGGTACTCAAGAGTCGAGAGGTAAATCAAGCTAACCAAAAAAAAAAAAAAAGAATGAGTGCGTTGGCCAGCACTGCTTTGGGCACAATAAAATGATCAAATTTATAAAAGCGTGCCTAAAAGACACTAAAAAAGGTTCAAAATTGGTTATTTTATATAAAGGTAACAATTAAAATTTGTTTGAGACACAGAATATTTGTCAAGGGCTCTGAGACCCTTGCTAAGCCCGAAGGGCCGAGGTTTGTTTTAAAATTGGTTGGTAGGTAACTAGTTAACAATTTCTTTTCATTCAAAGTGCTCAAATTTCAAAACAACGAAACATTGTAATACAATAACTTACAGAAATTCACTCATACGATTATGCTGCATAACTGGAACTTTTTGTTATAATTTTTTATATTGTATGTTACAAAATGTTTTGTAATATTTTCTGTGTGGTAGTTCAAAGCTGTCCTTTACAAAATGAACTAAGTAAATAGTTGCAGTTTGTACATTAACGTTTCTTCTGCACAAGTTTTTCCACTGCTCGCTGTGGCACTTACTCTTGGAAAAACTGTAAAATTTAATGTTCCTAGAATTTTGATTATGCCTATTGCACCCAAAAACTGCACAATTAGGCATTATTAGACTAGAATTGTCTAGAGAGCTGAATATCTACACAATACTGACAGGAAACTAACTAATTTTCCATCTGAAGCAATGGACGTTGAAGGTCACCTGTCTCGAGCGTGACATCAGACCCTTTGGCTCTCGGGAAATCCCCACAGCCGACCTGTGTGTCGGCACACCCTTGTTTCTTCCCACCATGGGTATAACATTCAAGAATCATAACAATGGCAACACAACCCTAAGCAAACCAACCAAACCCCAAAATTCAAGAAGAGTCAGACAACAACATTAAAACTTTCAAAATTCAGGTTTCAGGACCATAATAAAACCAAAATCTGGGAATCACTTTCCTTAGAAAACTGCACGAATTAGTAGAATCAAGTATGTAAATAATAAAACAATATTAATCTTGAATAAAACCCAGCTACAATCCAATAACTAGAATATCAATCAAAATTCAAAACCATCAACATAATCTAAACCATAGCGTTCTACATGAAAAGAGGACAAGGAAGGGGATAAATACTACCACCTTGTAGGTATCAGCTTGTTTTTGTTTTGATCCAATGGCTTTTTGTCTGATCGGATTATATTTCATTTCTTATCGTTATAAAATATCTTTATTAATTTTTTAAAAATTTACTTAGAACAACAAGTGGTTAACACGCCAATTCAATTTCGCACTACCGTTACTTTCTGAAGTCGTTAAAAATGTATTGGTGACAGAAATGGATTCTTTATATTAATCGAAGAAATTAGGTATGAAAAATGTTTCAAAACACCTACGTAAACATCTCCAAATCTCGGTTTTCAACTTCAAAAACCACGATTTTTGAAATGTTTATCAATACGAGGTAGATAACCTGAATTCTAGATTGGTGTACCTACTTCACTCAAACATATTCACAACTGCTTTTTGTTGCTACAATAAACAAAACCTTATGGTAACAAATTATAAACATTAATTAATGTAGTGTCATCAAAGAAACTCCATTCCTCCCTTCCTATTCAATGTCAAGGTGAGTGGTGGTCTGCGGCCCCATGCAGGTTGGTGAAGGATGCCTGGGTGGAGTTAATCCTCTTTTTGTGGGGATACTCCGAATACCAGCCTCTCTCCATTTCCCTCTTCCCTAGTTTGGTGTAAGTGTGTCCAATGCCACAGAACCTGTGTACTAGATCCCTGTAAGATGTGTTTCCACACATGTTTTCTGGAGCTGGTTTTCGTGGCGTCCAACTTTTCCTCTAAAGTGGTACATCATTCTTCCACGCTGCCTGATTATAGGACTTCCCAAAGCAACCCAGAGAAAAATCTTGCTTGCTCTCTTTCCCCAATTCGAAACCCCTCCAAGAGATAATGTCTCGTTTGTTAGGGTAAACAATGCCAAAGCTGTCCTAGGTTGTTGTCCATGTAACTACTTGGCTGGAGATTTACCAGTTTTACCAGGAGTAGTCCTGCAGGAAAATAAAGTGTTCAAGGCCTCTGCTTGACTAGTAGAAACATCTGCCATGACCTTCTTCATCCCCTCTTTGAAAGTGCGCAAACATCGTTCAGCTTCACTTTTGGAGGCAGGGTGAAACGGGGCAGTTGTCAGATGCTTAATGCCGTAAAGCACGGAGGAATGTTGATCACAGTGTGAAATAGAATTGGATGCATGGGGAGGAACCAGTTCCACTGGGTTTCACCTGTACCTGAGGCCTGTAATGTAACTGCTGTCTTTCTTCCTCGCTTTCTCTCATGAAAGGAATCAAAATAGTGCACGAATCTCATTATATCTTAGAATATTAATTTGATTGTCATCTTTTTGGACGCATCTGCTCATCATGGAGATAATATGGGAGGAGAGAAAGACAATTCACATCCAGACAATCAGGCTTTCAGGTCGTCACTGGAACCATTAGTTTTGAACTATCAAATGACACATAATGGTACAAACCTCTTTTTGAGCAGTGAAGAAAACATTCATGTAATTCATGTATTGTGAAGCACTATCTCCACTGCCAGTGATGATGAGGATACGAGAATTAAGAGTGGTTCCCACTGGTTTCTCTCTCTGCATTCTGGAATAAGGAATGACTATCAGGTATAAAATCGAGAGGGAGCCATATTATTAAACTGATTGAGTGGTTTTTGAAACAAGAAAAATTTCGTCCAAGAGACATTTTAAAAAACCCTGTAAAGTGGGCTAAAAAATTCATTTTGTGTAAAACAACTTTCAACGTTTTTTCTCATGCATAAGGGGTATTGCATAATGTTTGTACCTCTAGGAGAAAGTAACTCCTGTGAATTTTATCAACATCTCAACGTTTTTACACCTGGTTCATATTGTCCATTTCGTAAATTTGTATCCAAAGAGCTGATTTTGACGGGGCGTTTTTATAGGGTCGCAATCTTAAACACAAGTCACAAGACCTTTGTTGTGAATTTAATGTTCGCACTGACTCCCAAGCTACTGACGATCCTAACTTATTGATTTCGAGAGTTGAGGTAGGTATGGTGGAACTTTTGAAGGATCCTGGCGACCTATATCGCAGTAGACTGTGATGGGTAAGTACTTCAAGTTTGGTAGAGCGATACCACCATTCACTCTCAGCAAAGGAATCAGCGTTTGGCGAACCAATGTCACCATTCATTGTGTAGGGAGGACTTAAGGCTTGGCCTCACAGAATGCAACATGAATTTAAGATGGGCGAGGAAAATGAAAAAGTGCGACATTGTGCGTTTTTTACACCTCTAACCACCTGTTCAAAATCATGCTGAAGAAGCCGGAATCTTGGTGAATAATCTCGGGAAATGAAACAACACGTTTCACGGGATCCAACAACTCAATAACTTTATTGAAAGGAATAAAAAGGCGGTATATGGGGAGAGCACAAGATTTTTAGACGGAATACGATTACAGAATGAGGTCCTCTCTAGTTCGTCCGCAAGACGTCCTTTTTCGGAAGCGCTGGTGGTCATACAGTGTTAACATAATGCAGCATGGAACATACTTGACAGAGGTAAATATATCACCTTTTACAAAAATTGCGGGAGTTCAGATTGTGGATCGTAATATCACTTGGGAATTGGGGAATAATAAATCTTCATTGTTCCGTCATGAAAATATGAAAAAATCTGGATCAAACACAGGACAACTTTAGCGCTGTCTCGGTGACTCTAGGAACTAAGTTTCTTGCTCCACTCTTGGCAGCAATTACGAATTTCCGTAGGGCCAAACACTTGGCTATCTAGTTCTCCCCTTTTTTATTTAATTATGTGCACCCAATATCGTCTTTTAGCGAATTTTTCATTTGATACGCTCCCCTCTACTTCTAGTGGCAAAGCAAGCACAAGTTTATGCTCGTCATACCTACTTATTTTTTCTAGAAAAATTGACAGAAAACTATAAAACCTGTTCAGGATCACATCTCAACACTCAATGGATTGCTCACTCGAATATCACTTAGTAGGTGACACAGAGATACCACTGACCGCTGAGGAGATCGTGTGATTACTGTTCGCCAAGGCAAACCGAATTCTGAGTGGCCAAGCCATTAGATTTTGGTAAAACAATATCACCGTACACTTAAAGTAGAAGAAGGTAGGCAGGTACAACTCTACAAAACCTTATATACTAAAGTAGATAAGTGTCATGTGCATGCACCGACTGTTGGTCAGGTGGTCAGAGTAGGAAGGTAGAACCCTGACAAGGATCACGGTTTATTTTAACCACACTTTATTACTTTATCTTATTTTTGAAATATAACTCTCTTCTAAGGTGGAGCGAATACACCTTAAATAAAAATATTATATATGAATATAATATATAACATGTATGTACTTAATATTATGTATAATATATGAAAACTTGTTGCACTCTAGGAATCGTTTAGAATGACTCAAAACGATTTCAATGAAAAACATGGTGGAAAATTGAATTTTACAATTTTTTGAGTCATTGAAATAGATTATTTAATTGGGAGCCAAGTTTTTCACTACTTCAGCTCTTGGAATTAAGGAAAATAACGGAGGAGGAGAGAGGGATGAAAGAAAGAGATCCATCTGCCGTACACTGTAGTGCACAGTTGTTCCAAACATCAAATTTGTAGATGAAACGCGAATATGTAGATACTTCACATGTATCGTTATTTTTACAACCTACGCCGAAAATTCCCAAGTATTGTTTTAGTATAGAGTTGAATGGAAAAGATCCTGTATCTAAAATACGGCATACAACCCGAAAAATTATTTCGATTCCTGTGATGCCGACAGGGGAGGGGGGACAGAAGGCGCAAAAATGGTCAAAACGATCTCGCTTGAAACGCTGTCGTTACGAGTCGGACAAGAGACTGAAACAAAGACTACGTAAAGCCCGTTAAAGATCATCTTCTTAATCTTTATCCTCGTCATCAGGGTCCTCTTCCCCCGTGCTTTCGGTTTCCTCTTCTGAGGAATTATTTGCTTTGAGGCGGAGCCCAAGCAAACCGGAGATGTCGTTACGAGTCAGACAAGAGACTGAAACAAAGACCACGTAAAGCTGGTTAAAGATCATCTTCTTAATCTTTATCCTCGTCATCAGGGTCCTCTTCCCCCATGCTTTCGGTTTCCTCTTCTGAGGAATTATTTGCTTTGAGGCGGAGCCCAAGCAAACCGGAGATCCGCCAAATGTTCTGGCCCTTCCATCTCATTTGAAAAATATCATGGGGGTCAATGAACAGCCGGCCTTGGTGCCCATCTATATTCATCCGATGATGATTGAAAAATGGCGGCTTTTCTTCATCACAGAATTCCCAGCTCACATCTCTTCAGGCCCTGATAGCCGTAGCTGAGGCTATCAACGTTGATCCACAAACCCAAACAGAAGACTCTATGCAAAGCAATCTGGGACACCTCCAGCCTTTTAACAGCAAATATAGGTATACAGGGAATCCCTGTCTCAAAAAAATAGGCTGGTGCAGTACGTTTTACTAGAGTTTAGGCTGCTACTAACGCTCAACACCCTGGCTTTAGTTTCTGTTTGACGATTTGGTGGTCAAATGGGTCTAGGGCTCCTCGAACAGGGCCACAATTAAAAATTAGCATAAAACATTCTAGAGGTGGTTCCTCATCTTCATCGGCAGAGAACCCAAAGCAGCCTGCCCACTCTACCCCCCCCCCCCCCCCCCACCATACGACTGGTCAGGAAAAGCAGGTGTTTTTTAAATTGTAAAACTGCAAAAATAAATTCTAAAAAAATAAAACCCGTGACATGAGAACACGCAGTTCCTATCTGAGAGATAAATCTTGAATTTTATTAATATGGGCATTTTAGTCATGGTTATGCTAGAGCAAACGTACATAGGATCATAATTTTATCTACAAGCAAAACTTAAGAGAACAAATTTGAAAGTAAAATAATTTCCAGAAGGGATGCACTGTATTTGTGTGATTAAAACCTGTATGAAGGGTCCACACCTTATACTGACTGTGGTGGGAATACTTAATTGTAACGGTGCGCCCAAAATGAAGCTGGTCGAAGGCGGAGCTGTCTAACCCCCTCCCTTCCATGAATAATTCACTGAAATGTTAGCACACGGTAACCATAACATACCACACGTCCCCTAAGGTTAAACTTCATTTATACCACGTATATGAGTCAGAAATTGAATGATCGTTTCATAAGAACAGAAAAACTATTTCTGTTCCACCTGGATTTAATTTTCAGCATCCCGAAAACTATTAAGCACATGAGGGTCCTCCAAATGTCAATTCATTGATAGGTACCACTATGCAGATCGAGTTACTGAACTGATTCACTTTCGTCAGCAATAAGTTATAAAGCAATGACATATACTTAACAAAAACAGGTAAGTAAATGTACTGTGCACTCGTCAAATAAAATGCCTTAGTTGGATTATTTTAGTAAATTGAATTTAAGTTGAATCATCTCGAAATTCGGGTTATGGAACAAGATAAGAGATACACTTTCGAAGGAAGACATTGCAAGGAGTGCTTGAGAAGAAAATATACGCAGGAATAGGATGTAAATAATCCCAATGAAACTACCATTTTTTTCCTTGCAAGGATGAAATTTATCAGCATGAAAAACTACTTCACTATTTACCTTGATATGTAACACAATGCCATAGAGCAGGACCCAGCGAGAAGAGAATCCCCAGTGGAAGGCTCGATCTTCAAAATAAATCGTTTCAATCCAATACGAACAACCCTCTCAACATGAGCAAACAACTCGTACTGTGCATCATTCTGACCGGTTGGTATGATGTTGCTATCTCTATCGGAGAAGATGTATTCACTGGAATAGATTTATTGTTAATTAGGGAGATATTTCAAGGTGGTCACAGTTACAGGAAAATTACACAGAGGTAGATCAAGAACTGTAGGTAGTTTTCAGAACATGGCATCGTGCTCAATAAGTTAGTTCAGTTGAAAGGAAATAAATAAATTATTTTCAATTTCTCCTGTTGATAAATTTACTATTTTTTCTTCATTACTACATCCTTGTTTGAAAGTTATTTATGGCACGAAGGAAATATTTCTCAACATTATTTTTGGTCCTAAATTTTTGGTTTGGTTCGCAAAATAATAATAATAATAATGGTTAGGCAAATCTTACAAGTTTAACTTTAAAAAGGAGTGGATGTGGTAGTTTTTTCTATCTATTTTTTAATTGAATTATAATTTAATTTCTGTTCTTCAAACCAGACTCACTGGTTCAGATCACATGGAATATAATTTGTTTTTCGAACCAAGTCGAATGCTCAGCTGGAAGTCAAAACATACTATAAGAAACTTGTATTCCTAAAGTACCTCTAATATTAAGGAACAGAATCCTTTCTGTGCAGCAATTGCAAAAAGTATATGACTTTCTTCTGACGTACACAACAAAAACCAACATAGAACTAAAATAAAATACTAAACTATAAATAGATTGATCAACATGTATCAATAAATAAATATAGGTTCATCACGTATGAAATATTAATCCAAATATAAATCCAAAGTTAATGTTGATAAATAGATGATTAGAGGAAAACTATAGCCAATTTTCAAGCAAACAGAGTCGGATCCACTTTTCTAAACGAAAAAAAGTAGGGTTTTCTAAGTTGTTCCAAAAGGCCTGTAACGAAAAGAAAACGCAGCAAATTATTACGTTCTCCACTCGTTGGAAAGCGCTTGATTTATGTGATAAATGTTCACATTTCAAGCTAACAATTTCCCTCTCCTTACATTCCAGAACTAAGTTGATTAAGGCTAAGAATTGCATAGCAAATTATCCTCGTTTTCTACGCAGTAGAAAAGATAAAAGACCCGGCGAGGCGCGAAGCGCCGAGTATAGATTTGGGGGGGGGGGGTCCAGGGGGGCGAAGCCCCCCGGCGAGGCGCGAAGCGCCGAGTATATATATATAAATAATCAGAACATGTCACAACGTGCCTCCGAGAAGGGTTCAAACTTTTACAGTTCCAAGACCCCACAATTTTACGCTTCACAGTAAAAATGTTAAATAAAAGGTCGATAGGTAAAAAGAATATAGATTCAGAGGCCCCTCAGCTGATCAGTGCGCCTCTGTACCTTGTAATTGTCTCCAAGGAGAAGCAGAGGAGCTCCATGTAAATAACAACACCGTGAGTCAAATAGGAACAGGGCCGGTGCTAGGGCCATGCGGAACATGCGGCCGCATGGGGCGCCGAGAGGAAAGGGGCGCGCGACGGCACGGCGCGGCCGGCTGCACACGGCGTGTTATAGATTTTTTAAAGTCCATTTTTCCAAACCAAAACATTTTTTGCTGAAGACATATATTTTTTGGATATTAAAGAAAAGGTCTATTTATATTTAACACTTCTTTTTGAGATAGGAAACTTACATCGGAATAGGGCGTCTTCCGTAAGGAGTCCTTAAGTTTTAATAAAAATTTCAAGGACTCGTTTTATAGGGGGTTTCCATTTCTGTTTGACGTTTTTTTTTTTATTGCATTATGGGCAATTAAGATTACTTACACCGTTTAAATAAGACGAAATTATTCATTTTATCATCAAACATTATATATATATATATATAAATATATATATATATATATATATATATATATATATATATATATATAATTTAAATATATTTTTTAGTTAACAACCTAAATATTTATTCTCAATCATTAAACTTTTATATTTTATTTTTCTGGGCGATATTTGTTATTTAAAAAAACAAAACAATTAACTGATAAAATAAAAATCAAGTTATCGATAAACTGGTATTAACAAAAACAAATTGATTGCTCTGAAAAAGAGATTCTATAACGCCGAAATTGAAACAGTCAATGATAAATAACAACTAAAGTAACTGTAACTAACAAAAAAGATTGATCAGATCAAAGGGTAGCATAAGGGAAAAAGGAAGGCTAAAGGGAGAGGGAGTTTCCAAGGGTTAGTCGTTAGATCACATGGTATGAAGTTTTGTACTGAGTGAACATGGTTAGTAAATCACTTCAGAAAAAAGAAGTCAATATCCCAACTGCTCTAAAACTCATCGACAATGTCAAAGAGTTTCTTAATGGTATGAGATCTGAAAATGGACTTAACAGCATAATAACTGATGCAAGAGAACTGGCCGAAAAACTAGAAGTTCCACCAGAATTCAAAACTGAAGCCCAAGTAAGGCCAAGAAAGACAAAAAGGCAATTTTCCTACGAGAGCGAAGATGAACCTGCTATCTCAGGAAAAGAGTCGTTTAAAGTAGATTTCTTTTTTGTTGTTTTAGACAAAGCAATCAACTCTTTGGAGGAAAGATTTGAATTGTTACAAAATCATGGTAACCATTTCCAGTTTCTCTATGACCTTAAACTAGTAGAGCAACTGAACAAAGAAGAACTTAAAGAAAAGTGTAATAAGTTAGAAGGAGTATTGACGGCATCTAATGACAAAGATATAAATGGAGAAGACCTGTTCAAAGAAATAGTCATGCTTGCACCTTTGTTACCAAAAGACAGTTCGGCTGAAGCAACACTAAGTTACCTCACCAAAAGTGGCATGATTGACATTTTTCCGAATGAATTTATTGCATTAAGAAATCTAATAACACTTCTAGTGTCAGTGGCCAGTGGAGAGAGGAGTTTTTCGAAGTTGAAAATAATCAACTTATTTCAGCCACTTCACAAGAACGCCTGAGTGGTTTGGCAACACTGGCAATTGAAAACGACGTTCAGAATTCACTGGACACAGATTTAGTTTTGAGAGACTTTGCCAAGACCAAAGCACGAAGAGTTCAAATTTAGCAGTATTTTTTTGTAATTTTTGCCAAAGGACATGTTTTTAAAAGTTTTGTTACCGTAAACGTTAACATAATGTCAATTTTCATGACGTTATCAGTAACTAGTGATATTTAAATGTTTGTCTTTGTCATTTTTGCCGTAGGCCATGTTTACGTTTATTATGTTTTTGAAGGTTTTGTTGCCGTAAACATTAACACAGTCAATTTTCATGACGTTACCAGTAACTGGTGATATTTATATTTGTCTTTGTAATTTTTGCCGTAGGACATGTTTACGTTTACCTTGTTTTTATAAGATTTGTTACCGTAAACGTTACCACAATGTCAATTTTCATGACGTTACCAGTAACTGGTGGCATTTAAATGTTTGTCTTTGATTGTCTTTGATTTTTAGTGATAAAGATAAGTACTGATGTTACGTTACAAGTTAAAAATAAATATTGTTATATATATTTAAATGTGAGCTTAAATTTTTTAACTCCCAGTCCCAACTTTATATTCCATTTGATACCATTATTCGTTGTAAAAAAAAAGGCCTACATTTGATATAAATAAATAGGTAATTCTTTTACTTTAATTTTGTAATTTTATTCAATACTATATTATTACTTACATTTTACAATGTGTTCACTTTTGATTATAATTAGGAGTTTATATAATTATATATATAATACCAAAGTGGAGGGATTATTTTTTTTTTTGGGGGGGGGGGGGGGGGCCAAAAATGACTCTCGCATGTTCAGTGAAAATGCCTTGCACCGGCCCTGAATAGGAAAGTTATTAGCCTCGGAGGTTTCGAAGCTGATCTGAGTCCCTCATACTTTGTAATTGTATTCCAGATCTCCAAAAAGGAGCTACATTTCAGGTTTCAGCATCATAAGTCAATTAAAAAACAAATGAGGCTAAGAGGCACCACAGCTGATTAATGTGAACTGATATTGAATTCTTGATATTACAAAGGAGGTCCATTTCAAATTGCAGATCCAAAAGTTGACATCAATATGCCTACGTAGATAGGTACCTACTTAAATAGGCATCTGCAGACGGATAATTAATGCAATTAATTAGAACATCTACATTTTACTAGTCCCCCTGATCTCAGGATAACGATATTTAAGTAAGTAGGTACCTACCGATTGAAAATAGCATAAATTTATGAATCATTGAAATGGTTTTAATAATCATTAAAACTCCATAGCGGAATATAGTCAATCAAGATGTAGGTAATGTACAACTTCGAAATCGAACAATTAGGAAACGGGAAAATGATGCTCAAAGTGATTCATGTTAGCGCATGCGCAGAATGGAGTAGGTAATGATTTGAGAAAAATGAAATTGGTATGGAACAATCTATAGCATAACCCACGAATTACCAGGAAATGTAATCAAAATCTGATGAAAACTAGAAATTAACCTTGTTCCTGGGAGTGCACTCGCGCATACGCAAGAGCTAATAATGATGCAATCATGTTGAAATTAACATGGAATAATTAAACCATTGTCCCCCAACAATGCACCAAATTTGAGCGGGATTGGACGACCAGGGCGTAAAAAAATGATGCTTGAAGAAATTTACGTTTACGCATCCGCAAAATGAAGTACGTTAATAATTTGAGAAGTATGGAATTTGTAGTGGACCATTTACAGACTAATTCGCACATTCCCTGAAAATTTGAACAAAATCGGAAGAAGACTGTTGAAATTAGGCTCGTTTAAAATGGAGTACATATTCACGCATGCGCAGTAGCTACTAATGCTAGGATTATGTTGAAATTGCTAAGGAATGCTCAAACTAACCTCTTCCACCTATCTTCCAAATTTGAGTGAGATAGGACGACGGGGGCGTGAGACAATGATGCTTGATGGAATTTACGTTCGCGCATGCGCAGAGTGAAGTATTGATTTGGGAACTACGAAACTCATCTTCACTCTAACCCACACATTCCAGGAATATTTCATAAAAATTGGTTGAAAATCGTGGAAATTAAGCTTGTTACAAGGATCTGCGGATACACAACATACACACACAAACACACAGAAAGACACGGAACGAAAGTTGTTCAGAATGGTCTAAAACGTAAAAGCGAGTGGAAATTTTACCACTCTAAAAAAAAAAAAACCGTTTGATTTTAGTGGAGACTATCACTTTTCCATCTCTCAAAACAGAAAACAATGCTTCCGCTACCGGTAGAATTGGGAGCAACTTAAGAGATGAAATTTATCATTTAAGTACCAATACTTCACTAGTAGGTACATCGCATGGACAATAGTAATAAACTCGATTTTGCAACGGTTAGAATAAATTCCATTGGAACTATATCACCTGATAATTCCAATATTGGCATTATATCAGCTGATAATAACGTTTAATAGTATCGTTTAAATATTCTGATGGGTATGTCCTCTTTTTAATCATTTAATAACATCGCCTTAGCTTCGCACCAGGTCACATAACTCCGCAAATAGGTAGGACTTATATCGTTACTATTATCGTTATTATTAAATATCGTTTAAATTATCGTTTACAAGGAAATTTTTACGTGTTCCAGTATCACTATCCAGCGATTGTTAATGGCCTTAGAGCTTGATCGGATAACCAATAGATTCACTATCAGCGCACTAAAAATCTCGCTTAGAAATTCGAAAATGTTTTTCGATGTTCAACCCCTTAGGGAAAGCGAACGGATCAACGTACAGCGTTGCGGGTGGTTTTAATCAGTTGTTCGGGATCATATTTATCAACGACAAGCGAAAAAGCATTACTGTTACCTTGAAAGTTTTTGAGATCTCGATTTTTGAATGTTTAGCCCTTTAATGCTACCCTTTAGTATTGGCTTTCAGCTTGAGATTCGACACCAATTCAATACTTCTTCGATTTATTGTGTACCTACCGAAACATGACACAATTATTCTTGGGTATACAACCTATTTCACCTGCATGAGTAACATCACACTTCAGGTGTTCAAATGTTAATTTATAAGAGAAAACCTTTGCAGACTCATAAGATTTATAAGAGGAAGCCAAGCATGACCTGGAAAATTGACAATGAAAAATGTAACAGGAGGTACCGACCGTTAAAAAGGGCGTTAAATTTCCAAAAAGATAAGATGTAAACATTTTTCCAGTTCAAGATGTTTTTTCATTTATAAGTTCAACTTTTACACATTTCAATATTTTTTACGAAAACTCAAAGGTAATCGTAACCAATGAAAGTTGACATTGACATCACTGGTTTCCTATTAGTTGAATACCAGTGCTTTGAAAGACCCGACACACCACCCTTTACCCTTTATTCAAGTCGATCACATCGTAAAGGCCATATCACACTTGGATTTTTTCAGCTTTTTCTCGCATTTTTAATGCTCGAACGTGAAGAAAAAGTCCAGTCATGCAGCATGACCCCATGAGCGAATTTTTGAAGATGTTTCATGCAAATGTTTCATGCAAATATTACTGATTTTTACAACTAGCGAACAGCATTGTTTCGATTTTTGACTGATTTTTCAACTTTGAAATTTTTGAAAACTTGATACATATTCTTATAGGAAATTTTACGCTGATTCCGAATATACCACATGTTAGTATGCTGAAAAAATTATTTCGCACAACAAAACGCAAAAAACAGGCTATTTTGAAATTTCTGACTACATTTTTGAAAATTTCAACCCGAAAATGTAATCCGATCATGCTGGCCAACGAACTTGAACTTTCGTTTTGTGTCCTTAACATTTTAAAATTTGTTTGAAGTTTATAGCACAATTCTACGGACAGTTATCGTCTGGAATGACACATACATATATACATACATACATAAAAAAATGCGTTAAACTTCAGAATATGATTCAGAATAGCCTGAAACGGATTTCTGCATAAAAGTTTTTCAAAAATTCACTTTTTGCAAATTTTGAGGCGAGAGCAATAGCTTAATTTTCTTCAAAAATTCGCTAAAAGCAAAGTGCTTTTTTCCAAGGTCAGCTTATTCAACCAGTGCGCATCCTGGCGGTGCATTTTAAAACTCACTTGGGAAAATTAAAACATGTTCTAATTTTACCTTAAGAAAAATGCTAAAACGTAACCCTTGGAAAGGTAACAATTCAATGGAAACCCCCTGGGAGCCCTAACATGACAGATTTAATAAAAATTGCATTCCCCCAGAGTGCTCTGTTTTTGCACTTATTTCTCTTCAACATTCACAGCTGACCTAGGAAAAAAGCACTTTGCCGTCTTCACGTTCGAGCATTACAAATGCGAAAAAAAAGCTGAAAAAATGCAATGCAAAATGTGATACGGCCTTAAGGATGGTGAGGTGGTGTGCGCCTCACTGTAAGGTGGTTTACTTCTACTTGCTTGTTGCTTAGATTGGGACCGACCGAAGAGATTTTCCCAACATCACGAACCACCAGGTGCTTTTTTCTACAAAGCAATCCCAAACCCCCCTCCCGAATTTCTAATTGTGTTTAATAGGTGTTTGAGAGGATAAATTGCTAAGCAGAACTGAATTTGTTTCTAATAACTATAACACACAAATTTTTAGAGGTTAAGATATCTAACTTCGGTATTGTATTGATTTATTAGGTGTATACATTAGAGAGAAAAATACCCCATTAAGAACACATGTACATGTATTGGAGGTGCGATCATAATACCAACCTTGACTTGGCGTGACAGGCCAATATGGCCAGTTTATTGTTCTGTCGAAGCATCAGATGCGCATTAGCAAAGGCGATTATTGCTTCCAGAGTGTGGTTGAAACCCTTTGGGTTGGCACTCATGGCCCTCTGAGAAGGGTTGAGGTCCAGAACCACAACAAGAAGACTGCCTTCTTCGACGTTTTCCACTAGAAATTAATCATGAATTAAACATACAAATAATCTACACTTAGTATTTGCATAATCATGATTGAGCATTATAAAACCATGTCCAGCGTGATATATGCACATTTTAATTAAAAATTACTGTGGGTAGGAAAAAGTAAATCCAACATTTTATTTTAATTTTTGGATACAGGAGCCAAAGAAAATTAATGGTGAGTACACCTACTTAGGCTAAGCGTCTGGCGAGACGTTACACTGTTTTCCCAAAACGAATTCCTGGAGCTGGACCAAAAATTAGTTTTAATTTGAGGATAAAGTTCAAGTACTGAATTTGTATTTAATGGCTTTGCAAATATATATAAAAAGATGAAGACATTGGTGTATCGCGTTTTTTATTTCCAAAAGGGTAGAGTCTACTAAACATTTAGGGAAGTTTTCAAATTTCAGCATACTGTAAAACTGAAGGATTACATGAAGCCTAAACACGAGAAAGAGCAAAACTCCTCTGGAGGAAGAAAATTCGCACCCCCCCCCCCCCTCCACCAGAAGAGCAATACCTATCATCCGAAGAAATTCTAGCCTAATAGACAGTCGAATAGGATAATGCTCCAAAGAGGTCATAAAAGAACGAAATCTGATTTACCTCCTCCTGGAAAAATCGGAGTACAGAAAAAAAAATCCCTAATCTTGTGATTAGACAGTGGGGCTGATAGCAAAATAAAACGTTATCTGAAAGCACTCTTTCGTCTACCACCCCCAGCTGCTTAGTACAACGACACCTGGGGACCTTATACCATATTGCAATATTTTACTGCTTCCTCCTAAAGTTAATTGCCATTTCTAACCACCTTGCTCCTTTTGGCGTCAGGGCAACGCCCACAGACAATGTCGGCAATATGAAGATCAAATATTAAATTTGATACATCGGGAGTTACTATCTTTGTTTCCTTCCAATTAAAAACGCCTCGCTCTATGGCAAAGGCTCCAACTCTCTTCTTCCCCTTCTTGTGAACAGAATCGAAGGTCTGCAAAGCCCTATGGCAATATTTGGACACTATGACACAGGCTCCGCATGATGATCATCTCCTGCTGACCATGCGTCCTCCCTTCCACCCAGCAGAACGAGCCACTCTTTGAAGGGTTAGTGGGAGGGTCGACTCTCGAAGCAGCAGAAGTATTATTAAGCAGAGGAAATAAATTATCAGCCTATTATATTTGCCATGCGGCAGTACGGAAAGGAGTTGCCTTACAAGCCATTTTTTGATCGGTAAGATGAACATCAAGCTCCTCGATGTTCGCAAATGTCTTCTAGACTCTTCTAATTCGAGGGACAATACCTTTCTTCCGTAAATAAATTCTCTGCCTATTCTACTTGTTATGCGACAGTATCGGCGGCAGCACGGAAAGGAGTCGCCTTACAAGCCATCTTTCAATCGGCAGGATGGACACCAAGCTCCTCGATATTTGCAAATGTCTACAATAGACCATTCTCATTCGAGGGACAATTCGCCCCCGCCATTCTGCAGGAAGGCCAAAATTCTCCCAAGGAATTATCATAATTGGCAACCCCTTGGTACCATCCATTTGATTTTATCATCTTCCATATGTCTTCGGGTCCTAATTGTGACTCCACAAGGCTTGCCATAATAATCAATGCCAATAATTATTTTGTAGATGGTGACTCCATCTTATATTTAGCCACTTCACACGTTTTTCTTTCCTACAGGGATTCAGTTTCAAGCTCCCCAAATAGCACCTATTTTGGGCTCATATTAGGTTCCTACTGCTATTTATTACATTTTATAGGTAGCATTCATTTGTGTTTACAATAAGTATATATATATATATTTGAGTCCACTTTGTGGCCCACACGATATTTCATGAATGAATGTTATGACTTTTTGCATGTACTGATGCTTGCCTTATTTATACTTGCATCTCACACTACTATACTGTGACCTATTGCTCTCCCCGAGCAACTTATCCCTGCGTCAAGTTCTATGTTTGACTCCCAGTGTAAAAAAAAGGTGGGGGGAGGGGGGGACACATGCACCCACTAGTGGCACACGTGGGTATGGGGGGCATGGAAGCGTCGCAGGGCCCCTGCACACAAACAGTATGCACCACTAGTGGAGGTACAAATCTGGTTTCTTTCATTCTTTTACACAGAAGAGTTTTCCCTGCGGGTTCTTCTGGTTTCTTTCCTGCGCCCTTGCCCCCTACTGGCAGGTGAATGAAGTCTCCAAATGTACTGCATAAGTAAATAGACTTCTACGAAGACCATACAATAGTTACCAACTCACCTTTAGGGTAATAGGGCGATTATAGTAGGTCGAGGAGCATGGAAGAAGAGAAAAGGAATGCTCACTAGATAGGAATGAGCATTCAGCGTTTGACAGTAGCTCTAGCTTTACAATATGATATTCCTATGAATGGAATATCATACCAATCACATGGAAAACAATGAACAAGCCTTTCTTGGAAAATAATGTAGGTAGCTAGCTACCTACCTACACTATGTAGGCACATTTTCAGGAAGTTAATTGGTTTATTTCTATTTTTAAACTGCAGAGGGGGGGGGGGGGGGGGGGGGGGGGTTGTGGTTGTGTAACGGCATCGAAGAGTAGCAGTGTCGAAAACAGGTGAAATACAAACATTTATGATGATGAACAACGGCGTCGAAAGAGAGCGGCCTATAAAATAAGGCATTATATATGGTAACGCTCAAGTAGAAAATTTGCCCCTGTTTTAGACGCCGTTCCTCTTCGATGCCGTTCTATGTCGCATAACCGTGTCGAAAGTTTTAGGTATGAAAACTCCACGCGTGTAGCGCCGTCGAAGATCAACCGCGTCGAAAACGTGAAGAGGAATTAGATATGGATGCTAATCACAACCAGACAGAGGCCTGCTTTGGTAATGTAACCCGCAATACACCTACGATTTGCTGCTATGTATAACTGAATGATGTAAGGTGAATGATGAAGTGTGCCAAATTTCATTACGGAAGCTGTTCTTCGGCTCCAGTATTCCCTATTTTATACACGGTTATTCTTCGATGCGGTTGTACACTACATTGAGATATGTATGAAGGCGCTACAGGGTTGTTTAGTAATGAATTGACCAACCATTGTAATAGACCGAGAAAAACTTTTTTTAATCCCTCCCTTCAAGATTTGTCGGTTCCCACTTAAGGATAGGTGGATTCCATAAATCTAATAAATTGAAACCCGTCCAAATCTCTTTTTCCGAAACTACTAGACCAAAAATCTTACAATGGCTGGGGATGTGTCTGCAACATCGGCATCATTTTCGATAAACCTTGAGCGGTGAAATTTAAGGAGTGAAAAGTAAAAAGTTCCAGTCTGATCACAGCATGATCGTATGAGCGAATTTTTGTAAATTAACGTACCTACCTACTATATTATGTTAGATTGTTTTGAAAATTAAGGACTTTGAGGGAAAAGAAATTGTTAACTACCTACCAATTTTATGGCAAAACTCGTGCTAAATAATTTTCTGCGATGCAAAAAGAAATTTTGGATTTTTAACTTTTCTGCAGTTTTTATCGATTTTTTAGCATATTTTAATGAAATTAAGAACATTTTTCAGCATAATTTTGTAAATGAATTGTTTAATGTTCTATTTTATATTTAATAAACTTTATCTGAATAAACTTAACTCTCACCGATCAAGCTGAAATTTTGATGGAATTCACAAGTAGGTTTTTCCTAGCACTCATAAATTTTTCAAACTTTTAGCTTAGGTCAAAGGCAATTTTTAGACCATTTTGCGCTAAAATTTACCAACTATTGCAACACTTTTCAACGTTGCAAAGTGGACTTCAAATATCAGCGCATCAAAAACCATAAGGATACCAAGTTTGGCGACTTTTAATGGATTTCCAGGGCTAATTTATGGGGATTTTAATGAATTTCTCGAAATTTTCAATATCTTGTGAACGGAGTGTTTTAGCGCGAAACGGATTTCAAAATTGGATTCTGCGAGTCACTTTACCGACTAGAACTTATTTCGGTGAATTTTGATCAATTTCCAAGGGCTTGCGAGGGACGGGAATTCTTAGCTGTATATACCGAGGGTCTGTACAATCTCTACAGGGCTTAGCTAAGGGTAACTAGTGTATAGAATCGCTTCAGACATCACTCCCGAACCCAATTTAATAGGGTTTTTAAACATTTTTCGAAATTTTATGAAAATGTGGAAATTTATGATTTTTTAGTGAAGAGAATATGGTAGGAGAAAACCGATTTCATAATCGGTTTCAGCACCTCATTTAACATACTGGAACATATTTTGGTGAATTTTAAAGAGTATCTAAGGGCAGTTCTGGGGCCTCAAACCTATATTGGTCAAAATCTTTTTTAAACTATTCCAAAGCACCTACGTGAGCTGGGACCTACAAATTTGGTATGTTCCCTTAAAATACATTGAGGAAATGAGGTAAGGAAGAATTTTTTGAATTTTCATGAAATTGTGGAATCTAGCAATTTTTACATTCTAGAGCAAAATGGAACTCAAATTCTAATTCAGCGCATCGAGAAACATGAGGGTACCGATTTTGGTGAATTTTAATGGATTTTCAGGGCCAATTTATAGAGATTTCATGAATTTCACAAAATTTTCAATATCTTGTGAACGGAGCGTCTTAGCCCAAAACGGATTTCAAAATTGGAATCAGCGCGTCTAAGTGACTAGTGGGACGCATTTTGGGGCAGGTCGGTGGGGTTTCAAGGGGTATAATTGGAAAAAACAAAATGTTAATTTAATAAGTTTCCTGAAAATGAAGCCTGGGTGGTTCCTGTAGGTGTTTGCACGGCTTTCTTCACCAATTCAATTTCACAAAAACAAAATGTCCACAAAATTTCAAATAATTCATATTATTCAATATTTCTAGTGGGTTATAACCACCATACAGGGGTCAATTAGTGAGTAGGGGTGGTGGGGGTGTAGTTGGGGAATAAATTAAACATTTAATATATGTTTTGGTTAACTATGGAGCACCTGCGTGTTTTGGGAGCATCAAATTTAGCATTACCTAGGCCATCTACCCAAAGAAACACAATTTGGGGGATTTTTGGATAATTTCATGAAATTTGTCGAATTCTGTCATTTGCCGGAGAAAGGGACATCCTAGAGCAAAACGGATTTCAAAATCGGATTCCGCGTGTCAATTTACCTACTAGAACTTATTTCGGTGAATTTTGATCAATTTCCATGGGCTTGCGAGGGACGGGAATTCTTGGTTGTATCTGCCGAGGGTCTGTACGATCTCTATAGGGCTTAGCTAAGGGTAACTAGAGGCATTATTTCTAACTTAATGTGAATAATATGAAGACTATCATCAATGTTTCAAGATTTTCATTGTGGGTAGTTCAAAGACGAAGCATACGCACCAAGGTACCTACCTCATTTGAACATGATTTTGTGATATGGCACACCTACATAATTCAGTTATACTGAATATATTATATATGTATATATATATATATATATATATATATATATATATATATATATATAAGCAACATCCCCTACATATTTCAAATCAACCTCAGTGGTCCACCCTTTCCAATCACTCTACATGTCCCACTCAACAGTGAAGACCTACGGATCTATACAGCCATACCGAGCAAGCGAAGCGAGCGAGTATACTATAAACGAGGTTTAATAGTTACAGACCAGCGATCCGCGCAGAAGGCCTATCTAATACAGAAATAATAAATCTTTGTGTAATAATTTGTAGCGTTTTTAAAATGTATTTTTTTAAATCTATTGATGTATTTATTTATTTCATTTTTTTTTTTAAGAAATTGATACTGCAATATAATACATAAATGTGATTGTTACACAACTAATATCTCAATGATTTTCGCTTCCTCACTACCGAAGGTACATGGGACGCTTTGAGTTCTTGCGAGAAGTCGAAAAAATTGATGCCTTCAAAAATCAACATTTTTCCTAGCTTTTTGCGTTTCAGAACTTATTTATCAATTTTTGTTACTTGTGTGTTGTCACGCCCAAAATTGGGCATAACAAATTTTGTCCGATTTTGATGACATTTTCAAGGATTGTGCGGTTTAGCTCCTAGACAGTTCCCTATAAATGTCATCAACGTCGGAATAATAGTAGCCCGTGCGCATGCTCAAACGTGAGTTCATTATAACGTCGATTGTTCATTAGCTATTGGTCTGATTTTGAGCAAGGCCGGGGAGTAGTTGGGTACCTATATCTTCCAGGAATATGCCATATAAATTATATCGCGATTGGTTGAGTAATTACTACTTTGCACGTGCAAAAATAAAATTCGTTGACGGGGGCAAAACTCCAAAACTCTTGAATCGATTTTTTTGAAATTTCCAGGGGTTAGGGTTAGGTCCTAAATGACGTCCTATGATTTTTATTGTCGTTGGATTACTAGTCTGTGCGTTCGCGCAAACTTGAATTTCCTACAACGTCGGTTTCTCATGGCCTATCTCTCCGATTACCGCCTCCGTTCAACCCCTTTCGTATTGAAACTAGTAAAAAATGTTCCAAATAAGACCGAAGTTTTAATGTAATAAAATGAGATTCACGAAAACCAGAACAACCAGCGTAAACACCAAGATTTATCAATGTCACCCCCTCCACTCACCCTTCGACTCATTCCCTTTCCAATTTGAAAGTTGTGGAAAAAAAATGAATCACTAAAATCAGATGAGAATAGTATAAACAATACGATTTATCAGTATTACCCCCTCCGCTAACTCTTCCCTAATGAAATTTGGCACACTTCATCATTCCACCTTACATCATTCAGTTATACATAGCAGCAAATCGTAGGTGTATTGCGGGTTACATCACCAAAGCAGGCCTCTGTCTAATTGTGTTTAGCATCCACCTCTAATTATTCCTGTTCACGTTTTCGACGCGGTTGATCTTCGATGCCGCTAACCCCCTTCCGAAGTTTATACGCCGCTGTCCTTCGGCTCCAGTATTCCCTATTTTATACACGGTTATTCTTCGATGCGGTTGAACACTACATTGAGATATTATTTGAAAAACCTCCTTTTTATACGCGGTTACTCATTCGACGCGGCTGTTTTTCGACACGGCTGTGCGCTCCCAAGTTGGGAAGGTATTTAATTCAATTAAAAGGAAATTGAAAGATTTATGGCTCACGAACAAAATTGAAAAAAGGTGGGGGTTTTTTTATGGGGGTTCTGATTTAGAGCACTATCTGTGATTGCTATGGTGAACTATTGTAACTCCGAGGAGTATTGTAAGGGTACCACCACGATCGTGTATAGTATCCATGCGTTACAAGGTTTAACACAGAAGTGAGCCTTCATTTTCTCTCCTTCCATGGTCGAGGAGAAGACTGTTTAGTGCCCACCCAGGATGATGCCTTTTTTCAGCCACCCAGTCATTCACCTGCAGCATTCAGCGGTCTTTAAACAAGAGTGGGGGACCAACTCCCAAAATGTCGGGAATCAACACGAGGACACAACAACTATACATCAATTTTCTGGTTAATCAATGGAATGTTATTGTTTCCCGATTAACAAAATAGGTAAAAATTCATTTAATAACCTGAAAAAAAAAAAAAAAAAAAAAAAACACCAGCCAAAAAGAATAGAAGTGAAATAAAAGTGTGTTTCTTCATAATAAAAGTAGATAAGTACCTACATCAAATTAATTTATTTCATGGTTGATAAAGTTTCTCGATCTTAACACAGTTGTTTTTAATTAAAATCACATTCATGCATGTATGTATAGCAAAATATATTCATGTATGTATGAATAGCATTTTGGGAGACCTATGAGCAATCAGATAATTCGGCAAATAATTGATTTTGTTCATAAACAACTTAAGATGCTGTGTGGGGTTGAGTATAATATTACAACTTAAGAAACCATACTATTGTCCATATTGGAATCTGACAAAGATTGGGTCAAAAGTGCAAAATGTTAAGGCAAAAATTAAAAATTCTAAGTGGCAAAGGAATCTCATTCTTGTAACGTTCTGAATAGAGAAGGAATAACGAAAAAAACAGCGCTTTTCTTCCTTATAACACCTTTTCCTCACAGTAAAGTGTTCGAAGAACGTTCCACTATGCCGAGTGGGCTCTGTAACTTATTTTATTCCTATACAGCTTAATATACTGAACTTTAGTACCAGACCTCTCTGGAATCGCTCTAAACAGCAGAGTGAGAGCTCTTTAATTTTGTTCCTATCTAACTTGAGATGCTGATATTTAAAAAGGGGCTGCTCTAGGTGTGGTAGAGTACAATATTACAACTTGAGAAACCACTGTAATCATATGAGTGGGCTCTGGAGATTATTTTGTTCCTATTCAGCTGAAACTACAAATTAAGAAACCAATCTTGATAAGTAGAGTGAGCACTTTAGCTAATTTGGTTCCTATTCAACACAAGATACTGAACTTCGAACGGGACCTCCACTATGGATGTGGTAGAGTATAATTACAACTCGAGGAACCATTTATTTAAATCAGCAGAGTGAGCTCTGTATCGAATTCGGAACAGGGCTTCTCAGGGTGTGGTTGAGTATTGTACAACTTAAGAAACCACTCTAACTAGCTGAGTGGGCTCCGAATCTCATTTTGCTCCTATTCAACTGAGGATGCTATACTTTGGAACGGCACCTCTCTAGGTGTGGTAGAGTATAATTACAGCTTAAGGAATTATTCATTCTAATCAGCAAAGTGAGTTCTGTAGCTAATTTTGTCCCTGTTCAACTGATGCTGAAATTTGGAAATGAGCTGCTCTGGGTGTGGTTGATGTAACAGTAGATAGTATTTCCCTGGCATTACTGACACAATTGATTAGAAATTTATGTGAAGGTGCACTATAATCTACTTTTATGTCTTGGACGAGCGAGCAAAGCGAGCGGGCACAGCAGGTACTTAATAAACCTATACTGAAAGACGACCCATTTTTATTTCAATCAGGGGAGGGCAAGGAACAACATGGGTGCATTTGGAAATGCTCCTCCTCAAGCCACAGTTATTGAGTTACATGTTTATAAGGTTAATTCAATGATAATACCTATAAGCAACTGAAAAAGCGTTTAAATGTTGTCTATGGTGAGCCACCATGCTAATCAGAATTTGGAATCCCACAAGGCAAAAAATCACGAAAGTCCAGCTTCATTACCTATTTCTATAGTAATGTTTGTTGACCACTTAACTATTTTATACATTTACATTTGATGTGGATTATGAACATACCTATTGGACACAATTAAAGTTTTATTTGTCCAGCTATCAGTAGTGATATACTACCACATTATCTGGCACGTCAAAACGTGTGCAATGTCCACTAACTTTGTTTTGGTTTATTATCGTCACTAATGAACCTTTGTAATCGACCAAGAAACAAATTTGTTTAACCCCCCTCCCCCTCAAAATTTGCTGGTTTACGTTTTAAGATGCGTAGAATCAAATTAAAAAACTCCGTACGTCCGCCATCCAGAGCTTTTCTCCAAAACTATTGGACTAACTTTTATGAAATTTGGCCCAAAAATCCTACATTGGCCAGGGATGTGCCAGTAATATCGGCATCAGTTTTGATCAACCCTAAAGGGTAGTAATTAAGCGCCAACATATTCAAAAATCGAGCTCTCAAAAACTTTCAAGGTAACAGTGATGATTTTTTGCTTGCAAATGATAAATGTAATCCAAAAGAATCTATTAAAACTATCTGCAACACTGTGGGTTGAACCGCTCGTTTTCTATGAGGGCTAGAACGTCGTCGAAAAAACCTGCGGATGTCCTTCCAGGGGCGCGCTTTCAATGTAGATATCACAGGTGAATCGGTAGCTCATTTGATAACATGTTGGACCAGAGAACTGAAGGCGGCCGCGTCGGGACGGTTTGTGTCCTTGTGGTGGCAGCTCAAACTTTTTCTTCCTGGTCACTTCCAAGTTTTTTTTTTTTTTTTTAGACTGTCTTTTTTTTACTATTGAGTTTATCGTAACCTTTGTCACCTACAGATGATCAATGAATCTTAGGTTTAGGTTATTCATTAATTTCAATTTGTGGGTACCTTGATCGATGTCGATTCATATCTCTTATACTTAGATTTCAGCTCTTGTTATGTTTAAAGAGGCAAATAATAATAATAATTTATGATTAAATAAATTATATTAATTTCTCCATGTTTTGCTTGTCAATGATAAATATAATCTCAAAGAATCGTTTAGAACCACCCGCGACGCTGTACGTTGAACGGCTAGGCTATTTTCTCTACTGAAATACATTAATTGTAAATAATGTTCAAAGAAGAAACATAGTTTCAAAACAATATGCAGTGTGTGTAACCCTTCTACTTGATGGGAAGATGACTTAATCATAGATCATTTTGTTCCTCAACTTTACAATAAAGTGTAAAATTATGGGGTCCTGGTGCTGTAATACTGTGAATAATTACAGCCAGTGTTCTGCGTGGAAGGGCTGTATAATACAGAAATAATAAACCTTTTTGTAATAATTTGCA
Source organism: Adelphocoris suturalis (assembly GCA_030762985.1). Lineage (NCBI taxonomy): Eukaryota > Metazoa > Arthropoda > Insecta > Hemiptera > Miridae > Adelphocoris > Adelphocoris suturalis. The sequence goes on along the minus strand of CM061040.1, from coordinate 43,220,517 downwards.
GTGATTTTCAAATGAAAACAACCTATCTTCATTGCTGATTTGGAATCTGTTGGAAATTTCATGGAAAAATAGTCCATCACTAGAATATTTTATATTATTACACCGAGATTTCGTGGGTATTAAATTGTCACATGATTTTGGAGTATTATCTTTATGATGAATCTTGCAGTGCTATTCGCACTACCAATTTGAAAAACTGCAAGAAAACGAGCAGAATTAAAAATTTTTCCCATTTTTTTTCGCAACAGTTCGAAGTGCACTAACAATTCTTGATGTGCTTAATGAAACACCTATCACACGCAACACAAGAAAATTGTAGCACCATAGGTTCGAATTTTAGAATAATTGATAAGTCAACTTACCTGTGGGAAACATTAAGTAGAATTATAGTAGGTCACAATAGAAGACTGTTTACTGAAGTAGCTCTCGTGTAGACACTGTATTGCGTTGAATTTCAAAGAAATAATTAAAACCTGCGAAAGTGTGGTTTTTCAAACAAAAATGGAACATTAGCTCCCTAAATGTAGGCCGATGCTGCCTCACTTCAGTTCAAAGACTGTAACTATTTGCAGATGAATGCATGGGTGGTGAATAAAAAGAGGCGTCAGTCTGGGTGGGCACTCAGCAGTCTTCTACTGCTACCTACTATAACTCTACTCAATCTTTCCCACAGGTAAGTTGAGTTATCACTTATAGTACGGTCTTCATAGAAGAATGTTTAGTATGCAGCTCGTTCAAAGAGCCCATTCACCTGCTTGGACGAGGAAGTGGTAAGGGAACTCCTGACTGTGGCACTGAAGGCATAACCAACCAAAAAAGAAGAGGAATCAGTGGATGCTTTACTCACTTTTGGTACACACTTCATGTGTGTAGGAACACTTCATGTGTGTAGGTACACACTTCATGTGTGTAGGAACACTTCATGTGTGTAGGCAGGGTTGCCTGGTGGTATGGAGGAAAAAACCGGACATGGGGGAAAGAATAAAATATCATACAGTCATAAATTCAATGCATTCACAATATTATTGTTATTAATTTTCTTGATGAAACCATGTTCTCGCCAAATGTGACCTGATATTTACCCATATTATCTATAATATGTTGAATCGTTATCTACTATCAGGCAGTGATCACGTCGAGCTCCCAGTTTTATAAATTATTGGCCAGTTTGAAGATTTTATTACCCTAATTTTTCTTGCTCTCGGTATTTTATTAGTCTCCCGCAGTCAGTGAAGTGAGTACGTGCGTCTCGTTTAAGTCAGCCCATTTCGTTGAAGCCGCAAGTTGCGATCCACTGATATTAATAAAGCCATCGAATAAACTAACAGCCGAATTTTAAACGCTACTGAGCTGGTATCTCGTAATCTTATTATCGTTCGACTTATCACGGCAGCCATTTGTAGCTTTGTACCTCCACTTCACGTTCGGCGTGAATCCCACTATCTGCAGTCTTTCCGACCACGCAATACGGCTCTGCGTTGCGGGGTTGCCTAGTTGGTCCTCGGAGGGGATTTTGGTGACACCAGTTTGGTATGATGGGCGACAACAAAACGGTTTGCTCCAAGTGTTCGGAAAAATTGCTCCAAGAGGACAGCCTGCAATGCTCCTTCTGCGAAACCAATTTTCACTTTTCATGTGCTGGTAGAGATGAGAGGAGTTTCAGGATGATGACGCGAAGGGGAAAATCCGAATGGAAGTGTTTAAACTGTGTTACTAACACTCCTGAAAAGGAAAAAGGTTCTACTCATGTGAAAGATTCTTCCGAATTGAATCGAGCCCCCTCTTCTTCAGAGGCTGACATTGCTGATATCCTTTTTTCAAAATTGGAAGTTAAGATGAATGAAATGCAGCAGAGTTTGGCAACTACAGTTCGTGAAGCAGTTCGCACAGAGATCACAGATATCAAGCAACAGCTGTCAGCACTCGAAAACCGCGTTACTACACTAGAGGAAACTATAACGGAACACAATAAAAATAATACAAAAATCCAGTCTGATGTCACCAAGTTGTCCACTGATCTGAGTTCTATCAAGACTAATATGGAAACACGCCTAGTGGAACTGGAAACTAAGGATTCAGCTCCTACTCAAAATCCCCCCGTGATTGTTGATGATCAGTCTATACTAGAGCGGTCTGTCTCTGAAATGAGGGAGCACCAAATAAGGGCTTGTAACTTGCTGTTTCATAGAGTCGCTGAATCGTCAAAGGAATCGCCCATTGCTCGTGCTGATGATGACAATAACTTTGTGAGGGAAGCGATGGTTTACTTTTCGGTGGATTTTAATGAGTCAGTCCTGAATGTTGGTCGGATAGGAGCATTTGATCCGGTGGGTCAACGCCCAATCATCGTCAGGATGAAGGAGCCAGCTCTGGTTTCTAAGATTCTAAACCAGAACCGTACAGCAAATCCTCGCGAATACAATGTTACCCAGGACCGCACAAAGCAAGAACGTGCATATTTAAATCGTGTAAGAACTGAGCTGGAACAACGTACTCAAGCTGGTGAGAAAGACCTCACGATTAAATATGAATTCGGCAGACCCGTAGTGAAGCCAATGCCTAAAACTAATCAGAACAAGGGGCCAAAAAACTGATCAACCTTACGGCGTTCTATCAGAACGTCCGGGGTTTAAATACTAAGTTGTCAACTATTCGTTCATTAGCCCCTTCTCTAGGATATGATATTTTGCTGTTTACTGAAACTTGGCTGCACGAGGACCTCCAATCCGGTGAACTTGGGCTGACAGGATATACAATCTTCAGGAGTGACCGCTCCATTGCAAATTCCTCTAAACAGTGTGGTGGTGGAGTTTTGATTGGGGTACTGGCTCGGCACCGCTCTGTGGCTTGGACGCTTCACTTTGATAATGTTGAGCACATTTTCGTTTTACTGCCCGATTATAGGCTTGTTATCGGTTGCATTTATTTGCCTGGGGATTGTTCGGTGGTGAATTTCTCACGCTTTCTTGAAGAGCTGGAACTGATAAATAGCGCTTATCCGGAATATTCATTTTACATAAGTGGTGACTTTAATCTGCCCGGGCTTGAGTGGGATGCTGATGGTGGGGCCTGCCGGTTTCAGCGGTGTGTATCATCTACGGCAGCTCTGAAGGCCAATGTCGTCCTGGAGATGATGGAATTATTCGAATTTCGTCAATTTAACACACTCAGTAACCCAGCGGGAAATACGCTTGACCTTTGCTTCTCTAGTTTGGACTCCATCACTCTCCATCGGGCACCTCCGTTGCTTCCTTTGGATGCGCACCATCCTCCCTTTGAATGCGTTTTCTCTGTGACGCCTGTCAGCAGTGAATTTTTTTCCCCTGACCAGTTCCAATTTAATTTCAAGAAAGCAGACTATGAAGGAATGAATAAATACTTCTCCGAAATGAATTGGGATTTCTGTATGAGCCTCCCACTGGAGCAGGCGGTGGCTGAACTGTATGGCAGACTGGGACATGCTATTGAGAGGTTTGTTCCGCGTATAGGAGGAGTAAATCGAGCGTTTCCCAAATGGTTTACGGCTGACTTGAAAGCCCTTGTGAAACGAAAAAACCACGCACATGCCCGTTGGAAATGTACACGTATCCCGGATAACTATGATTTCTTCTCTCAACTACGAGCTGAGTGCAAGACGCAATCTGAAATTGCTTACTCGAATTATATTTCTGGAGTTGAGGCATCTGTCCCACACAACATCAAACATTTTTTCAACTATGTCAATTACACTAAGGGTTCATCCGCAATGCCATCTGTGCTTCATCTTGGCTCGAGGTCTGCAGATACTGCTTCTGAGATGGCGGAACTGTTTAGGGAGCATTTTTCGTTGGTCTTCGATCCTGCGTCGGCCTCTGGAGCCGGTGTCGTCGCCGGAACTTCCACTGCCTTCTCTATTGGTTCAATATGCATTACGGAGGACTTGGTCGTTAAAGAGCTGCTTGCTTTGGATCCGACTAAGGGCATGGGTCCAGATGGAGTACCTCCTGCAATGTTGAGGGCTTGTGCTGAGGCTCTGTCCCCTGCAGTTACGATATTGTTTCGGAGGTTGGTGGAGCTGGGCATTGTTCCCTGCTTGTGGAAGAGCTCGTTTATAACCCCTATCCCGAAATCATCAGAGAAGTCAAGGGTGGACCAATATCGTCCGGTATGTAGCCTCAGTACTATGCCTAAGGTTCTTGAGAAAATAATGGTGGACCAAATAACTCCGTTGGTTCGACCTTTTCTCTCAGCCGCCCAACACGGATTCGTCTCGGGCCGATCGTGTACAACGAACCTTCTCACACTGGAGCATGAAGTGATGGAAGCATTTGAGGAGGGTGTTCAGGTTGATTGTATCCACACTGACTTTGCCAAGGCCTTTGATCGTGTTTCACACGCTATATTGCTCGCTAAGCTGGAGATTTTTGGGTTTTGGGGTTCGCTGTTGGCTTGGTTCAGAAGCTATCTTAAGGACCGTTCCCTCACAGTTAAATTGAAGAGTGCGCATTCTACACCTTTCTTGGCCACCTCCGGTGTTTCCTCAGGGATCTCATCTGGGTCCACTGATGTTTCTCATCTTCATTAACGATATACAGCGAGTATTCGAGGGTGGGGTCCAGTTTCTGTTATTCGCCGATGACCTTAAGATTTTTAAGAGGGTTGGAGCGTTGGGGGACTGCGATGGACTTCAGGGAGCTTTGACGGCAGTGGATGCATGGTGTCTTTCTAACGAGCTCTTTTTCAATACGGCAAAGTGCTCGGTGATTTCATTTACTCGTTCCCGGAATCCTATAGTGTTCAGCTACTCTTTGGCAGGCAAGACGTTGGATCGGAAGAGTGTCGTTAAGGATTTGGGGGTCCTTCTTGATGCCAGTTTCACGTTCTCTCAGCACATAGATTCACTCTGTTCGCGAGGGATGAGGATGTTGGGCTACCTGAAGAGGAATACCCGTGAATTCTCTGACACGGAGGCCATAAAATTTTTGTATGTCTCCCTTCTGCGACCTATTCTAGAATTTTCCCCAACAGTATGGCTGCCAATTTATAGTACTGCTAAGGGGCAAATAGAGCGCATCCAGCGTAAATTCCTGAGATATCTGTCCTTTAAGGCAGGTCACGACTGGGAAGATTTCCATTATGACGGATCTTTGGTCGAGTTCTGCCTCTCAACACTGGAGCAACGGAGAACGGAGGCTGACATGCTCTTCCTGTTTAAACTCGTACGCAGCAGGATCGACTGCCCGCACCTTCTGTCCTTGCTAAATTTCAACGCCCCTCAGTACGCGACCAGATCTTCGCAAACTTTTTATATCCGCACATCTTCTACGAACTACTTGAGAAATGACCCGATGCGGAGAATCCAAGAGACGTTCAACCGGCTATCTTACCCAGACATCCTCGCTACGGACATCTTCAGTTCATCTGAGGGAGAATTTAGGTCAGGCATTAGAAGATGCATATCCATGGCCCAAGCCTAGAGTGTCGGCAATATTGTTTTTGTATTCGCGAGTTTGCCAAATAGAACTGTGATCAGATCACTGCAGGATTTTCCTTCTGTTTTTGTTATATATTATCTACTAACCTTCTTATTGTTATTGAAATTGGGCGTAGCCCGTGTTATTTTCTAAATAAATAAATAAATATGTTCCAATAAATACCGTTTGCCGACTACAATGGGTGGATTCAGATAAGCTTTGAACACATTTTGAGTTGAACTAAGTCACTTAATTCTCATTCATATTCGAGATGGGTACATATGATTTGTAAGAGTCCTCAAAGAAACCACGTTAATTGCATTAAAACCTTCAAATCAACCAAGTTTGATTTTTGAGCATATTTTAGGAATCAGTGTTGAATTTTCTAAAATAATTATGCCTTTTGATTATCGAAACATAAAATCAGTATAAACATGAACTGTTTTAAAACTGTCTCAGTTGCGGCAAGGTATGAGAGGGTGAATGACGTTTTATCATGCTCGCGATAATTTTCAGCTTGACGAGTCCACACAATGTCCCACGTGAGACGGCGCTTGGTTTTAAAATAAAAAACCGGACATTTTCCATTCTTTTTAATGAAAACCGGACATTATGCGTTCGGAGCGACTTAAAAAACCGGACTATCCGTGCCAAAACCGGACACCGGGCAACCCCGTGAAAACGCCCAACTCCCCACTACCCACCTATGCCATCATGAGTCTTGGGTACCTCCCCCCCTCCCCCAGTTTTTAAACATATTTGGGTCCCATTTTTTGTTTTGGGTGGAGATTCGCCTGACCCGAAGAGGGGAGAGGTACTAGGATTATGAATTTCAATTTTCAGTTTGTGAACGAATATCCTCTACAGACCATAAAGTATGCATCCTCCAGATCTAAACTCGCCTCAACGTCCCCTTTTTTCAGGAAGAATTAACGTTGAGAGATAGTCGTCCATCTTAAAATGAGTTAGATTCAGAAATTTATTTAATTTACGGAGATTAATAACTAATCGGTCCCTGATTTCTTAGGGATAGTAAAAATTGGTGAGACAAAGCACAGGAAATTATTTGGCCAAATTTCCACGACTAATTCTGTAATAATTGCATAACCATGGTTGTTACCCGTGGCACATTTGCAGGTAGAGGCATTGATCGGGCTGGTGGTAATTCCAGAGAGGGTTTCCAGGCAAAAGGTAACTTATATCCAGAAACCCATGATAATAAATTGGGTGAATCCGTTATTTATTTCCAGGCATGCAAGATTATGCTGATCTCTAATCTCCCTGCAAAGGGAGAGAGGGGAAAAGAATTAAGCTTAATACAAGTACTACTGACCTGGGTGATAATTGGTGTGGCCGGAATCGCCTCTCCGGAAGGGGGCATACCACAAATCGCCACCTGTGGTCCCTGAAGGCAGTGCCCCTGGAGGGAGGGCCAATGGAACGTCTGGAGTTTCCCCGGACTGAATTTTAGGGTTAAATGTGCTCTCTTTTTTACTGGAAGGCTGAAAGAGGCAACCCCCCCCCCCCCCGGACGTTTTATTATTGAACAATTTATTCTTTCCTTGTTGGAGGCAGATTGTACCGATTTTGATGCCACCTCGTCAAATAAATATTTTTGACCCAGAGCTGGGGGTGTGCTGTAGCTCTTTATTCTGGGAGCAGATGCTGCAGCAAACCTATTCTTCCATGTCCAGGATTCCTTGAACAGGATAGCTGTTATCGAATTTGGGGTGTCCCGTAAAGCTGAATATATCGGCTTGTGATCTGTCTCTGACACCGGAAGGGAGGAAACGAGGTTCAAGGCATCCGCTACCACCAGTAGCACCTGGAACGATAAAATTAGCGATTTTCTCCTGACTCATCCGCTTTTGTGACAGCAGAGTGGAAGCAGCCCACTAGATTTGGATCCAACTGCGAGAGAAGAAGTGCAGCATGGTTTTGGCATCATATTTTGTCTGAAGCTCATTGTATGTTAGCTTTTCTAGACGCATCATCTCCCGTCATTTTTTCTCCATCATGGGGTGTATGAAAACAGGGGCCACTGGAGGAGCCTCGTCAATCCCCATAACCGAAAGTTAATATTGCGGAAGGGCTGGGACTCCTGAAGAGGAGGACTCGAAAGAGGGGGATGAGGGGTCCCGGCGCGAGACTTGATCAAGAGAGGTCGAATAGTCCAACGACGATGATGATGAGTAGGAGGATGTGGAAGTCCCTATGTCTCTCTCTGCAAAGATGTTTCTTCGTCCTCTCGTGACATTCTGCATGCAGATGTGACGTCCGAGAGTGCTTCCTCAACCTCTTCTTCCTGCGTCTACATTTAACCTGGTTGGATTCAGAGGACTCAACTAGGTTAGAAATTGTTCTCGTGGGTATTTCGGGCGACGACACAAGTGCCTGACGCCAGACATCGCTCAACTTGACATCCTGGAAAGGATGAAATGCCAGTGTACCCGGATTTTGTCCCAAAAACGAAGCCGGACTCGTGGGAACTATGGTAGAAACTGAATCCCAAGCGACGCCAGTACCCATGCCCTGTCTCAACTCTCTCGTTTGCAGCAGATTCTGGGTCTGGACGCATGTTTTTTGGCACAAACTTTGTTCGAAAATATCGGTAGGTCATAATTAAGCCTATTTTCACTAAAACTCTCACAAGATAATGTAGTAAAAAAGGCAAAATAAGGAGAGCAGTCGACACGTGCAACACGGTGAAAAAACGAAGTGAGGTAGCATCAGCCAAGATAGTGGAGGGTAGGAAGACTCAGAATGGCTTACATGAGGGAGCGAATGTTCCATTTTTGTTTGAAAAACTGCGCAGTAAATAGTCTTATACGAAGACCGAACTATAATTACATTTTACTTCTCACTAGTTGTTCATTTACACTCAAGTTGTTGTTTTGTTTTTTTCTTTTTCTGCCAGTGTTCAAGCCCTTATCGAGAGTAAAAGGACGAACGTACAGCGATTTGGGTGAGCTCAATCAATTCATTGCAATTTTGTATTTTCAATAACAAATAGAAAATCCCTGCACTTATTTTGAAAGTTTTTGAGATCTCGATTTTTAATACCTATTTCAGATCTTCAATTCTACTCTTTAGGATTAATTGAAAGTTATGCTGAGAACTCAGTCCCAACCAGACCATACAATTTTTTCCATGGTCGATTACAAAGGTTCGTTTTCGAAAATAAACCAAAATACAAGAAAAAATACGTGGTGGTTCTACTGATCAACATCATCAGTTAACCAAATAATCAGCATGGAAATATGAAACCACCATGTTATTGAACAGGTAAATGGGAGGGGAGGCAACTACCATCAAATACTGTAATATCATGTAACATGAAAAATAAATAAATGTTGAGGGTGGTAGGAATTACAACAAAGTGATAAATGTACCGGAATCTGCATTTCAATATCTTTTTCCAACACATAAATACATGCATTGTACCTACTGGGTTAATTACCATAATTTATTTGAAGACATTTATTTTTGATAAATGTATCACACACGCACATTACTCCATCTCTCGTTCCTATTATAAGTTCTTTAATCTCAATACTTAAGAAGCAGGTTGTTTTTAACAAGATATTGTTGCATTGAAGTAATTATTGGAAACAACTACATCAATCTACACCAAGTATCACCGTCTGCTGTATCACTGTGCCAAGCCAATAAAAGGGAAACAAGTGTTTAAACTAAACCTCTAATAGGTGGGTATCTAATGGAAATATAAGCACCGACTATAATAACAATAGCCAATGTACATAAATACGATATAGTATTGGATGGAATGAGGAAACTAAATTCAATGAACGTGACGTTCTCAAACAATCAAGTCGAGTCACGAGACTCTAGACCCTGACTTGCTCTTTAGTCCAACTACCCACAGCGTGGCATTCCCAGCGCTCCAGTCACCATGAGATTTTACACAGATCAGCCTTTGCTAAGATTAGTGGTCTGGATGCTCGCTACGCTCGCATCTCACAGATACATAACATCAAGTACCTAGTCAATCCCTTAGTAAACATTTAGATTAGTTGGTCAGGATCTAGTCTCGTGACTCAACTTGATTGATTGCGAACGTCTCGTAATTCAATGATCACCAAACACGCGAAGCTTTTTATATTAGAGACTAATAATGTTTGTAAAGTTTCTATAAAGTAATTTATTTCTTACTCGCTGGCTACAGGTAATTCATAAGACATTATTTTTTCAACAAGCTTTATTAGAATATATCTTGCAAAGCTTAAATAAACTAAGATAATTACGGATTCATACCATGAAACACGCTAAAGTAATTTCAGGAGGATAATTTACTTTGTACAATGAAGGCGAAACTGTAGGTGTTACGTATCATTTTCAGTGCCAAGTAGAGCTTCCTCGATGGCAGTAATTATCTCATCCGCAGTTTCCAGTACAGGTTCGTAAGATTCTAGTAGTGTTTTTGCTAGGGGTCTCGCTACTTGAACACCAGAGAGCTCAGACGAAAAGGCAAATGCTGGTTTCGAAGATCCTTTGTCCTTTCTTGGCTTCCTGGGCTTGTTGGATTTTACAGTACCAATGACTTTTTTCTTAAAGTGGACATTTTTTACATGCCGCCGGAGCGACTGTTTGCCACAAAAAGTCTTACCACAGTGGTAGCATCCATATTCTTTGAGTGTAGTCTTTCGTTTTGGGTGATCTGGGATGTGACTAACGACATGCAGCCTGAACATTCCTTTGTGCATAAACGGTTTACTGCAATAATAGCAGACATATCTTGGTCTATGTGTCTTCAAATGTTTCCTTACTGCAGACCATTGAACAAACCCAAGCATACATCCAGGATAAGGACAAATGTTAATTTTATGAGTTCTCATGTGACGATTATACTCAGTTCGTCGAGCGAACTTGATATTACAGTCACTACAGTGGAAAAGGAATTCGCCAGTATGAAATTGCATATGGTATTTCAGATGGATCGTTTTTAAAAACTTCTTGCCGCATTCAGTGCATACACGTTTGTCACCATGGGCTCGTTTCAAGTGTTTAGTCAGATTCTGGTTAGTTTTGAGGACAGCATCACAACCTTCATTTGGGCATTTGTACAATTTGGAAGGACTGAAGCCGCCAGTGTGAGCAGTTTTCTTGTGCCGGGAAAGATGGCTTTTGGAGGTGTAGCCTTTAGTACATCCACCAAAATCACACTTGAAAGGAGTCTCACCGCAATGGACACTGATGTGAGCTTCAAGTCGCCAAGGCCTTGTAAATGAAGCGTTACATCCTTCCAATGAGCAATGATATTGCTTCTTGTCCTTTTTTTTGGTAAGTAGTTTTTCAGAAGCAGAAATATTAGGCAAAGTGGGCTCCTGGTTGGGGTCGTCAACCTTTTGTCCCCCATCTTCAGATTCTGATCCGAATGCCATTTTCACGTACTCCTTACAAAAAGATAAAGAAAAAATTACACTGCTGTAATGATGCTAAGCTGATAAAAATTGTATTCAGGATGCAAAAGAAGCTGTGATGTATACACTGACATAAAAGGATTGATGCAACAGTAACATGGGCGTACTCTTTCTTGTCCAGGAGCCCACCAGAAGGGTAAAGAAGGTTAGAATATTTTAAAATATAATTTTCACTTACTGTTAATAAAATTGATCGACTGGCAGTCTGTACCTGTCGCATAACCATGCGCGCCAAGATTGAAATAAACAACTGGGAGGGTCTATGGACAGACGTTTTGCTAAGCACAAGTATAATTATTGCATCATGAGTAGAGGAAAAATACGGCCAGACTAACAAGGTTGGCTTCCCAGCCCAGCCAGAAGTGCAACAATTGTGCACTCAACTTTACCTGAAAGATATTGTGATACGTACTAAGTATATGGATGGACGTTTCACCAAGCAAAAGTATATTGCCACCTGAGTGGAGGAAAAATTGTGCCAGGCAAGTCCCTATTTTCGCAAATTGTATAAATTAATGATGGAAGCAATTCGAGCGAAAGAGATAGATAACGATCAAGTAACCAGCTGTGTGTACATAGAATAATCCCAAATGCTGAAAATTTCAAGTACAATTTTGGTGAAAATCTGATGCATCACCATGAAGTTATGCGTCAGTCAGATACTGACTCTGATACGATCAATTTCGTCAACGTGAAGTAAAAAACTATATTTTGAGATATTCAAACCTTCTATACTTTTCCGATTAAGTTTCCATTGCTATACAGGCAGTAGACCAACTGGAAATATGACGTTAGTTAGACAGAAACAAACACGGGGTCTCAATTTTTCCAACATTCTCAGAAAACAAATTCAGCCTGTCTGTTCAGTCAGAACTATTTCCTAACTAGCGACATATACATATTCTAAAACACTGAGTCGCAGTCTACCATTCCTTTCTTTGTTGCATACTGTGGTAACGAAAATGTTGATATGATATCCCCATAATTTTCATGCCAGCTCTTAAATTGAGCGATTTTTTTAAATTGCTAAACAGTGGTGGCTTCCGCAACTGGGTAGACTCGGAATCAAGATACCCCCTGACACTTCGATTAATCGAATAAACCCAACCAAACCGCTGCAAATTCATTCATTCGCTCTCCCAAAGGGCGAGAACATTAGCAGGAAAAAATAATGGCAATTTGAGTGTGAATGAAAACTGCAGATAACATGGTAAAATTTGCCATACAAAATACAACGATATTTTCAGCTGATATAATTCCAATGGAATTCTAAGTATAAGTTATTACAAGTTGAGGAACCACTCTAATCAGCAGAGTGACCTTTGCACCTAATTTTGTTCCTATTCAACTTGGAATGCCACATTTCATAGATGGTTCTAGAGTGGAATCTGCAATCAATTCATTCTTGACTTAGGTGTAAACTCGTAAATCATGGAAAAAGAAAGTGTACACAAACACTCAAAAAACATTCGAACAACCAAATTCATACCAACTTGCACAAATTGGCTATTGAACTATTATATATATATATATATATATATATATATATATATATATATATATATATATATATATATATATAATTTTTTTTTTTTTTGTTTCAAGTTACAAAATTTTATTTATTCATATTTATGGTTTTTTTTCTTCATCTGATTGCATCTGATCTGTGCTAAAGAAAGCTTCTTCTTGTTCTTGTATCTTGTTTTTTTTCTTTCTATAGAGGCATCAAGGCCCCATCTTCAAGTCCTAGGCATCTCACCTTCCTTCTCCTATTGAACTATTATATTGTTTTATATATTATAATATTATTATAACTATTATTAGATAAATATAATAAATATAAGAAATGTCGCAAGAACACTGACAGGACGTGCAGTCAGATCAAAAATTAATAAAACGAACCCAAGAGCAGTAGATGAACATGCGAAAATGTTGATACTATTGAACATTATCTATGTGAATGTTCCATTTGCTATAGATCTAGACTTCTTAGTTTTGTGGGTAATATAATTAGCATAAATGATATTGAAAATAATGACTGGAGTAAAATCCTTACATTTATCAGGTATTCAGGAAGGTTCAAGGAACGTATTAGAACTAAGACACGAATTCTTAACCTACACCTACAATCATAGAAAAAACATCCATAAATAATCTTTAAAGAAAATATTTGGTTGACCCCCCAGAGCAAAGACATATCCATGTCAAAAAGGAGCTTGATATGTTCAAAATGCAAATTTTGAAAATTTTCAGAATTTAATATTCTTCCGTTTGTTTTCTGCTCTAAATACATACCTATTAAAAGGCACTCCACGGAAAAACTTCCTCGGAATTCTGGCTTTCCAACGGTTTAGTCAATTTTACTTTTTCTTTGCTTATTATGACAAAAAAATGCTTAAATTAGAACAGGCAACGAATGGTTCTGGAGGGAATTGTTTGGAACACAAAATTCGACTCTATACATAGCTTTGTTAGGACTAATATAGAGGTAAATATATCAAATGTCCCCTGTGCAGGGGGAGGGTAGGGGCCTTCAAAGGCCCCATATTTTTTTATTTTTCGCTCACATCCCCAAAACAATGCGACCTAGCGACATGATCACTCTATACAAAATTAAAGCTGACCAAATTCGCTACAAGTTGCACTAAGTAGTTAACTTTATCTCCATTGTATAGTCTTTGAAATATCAGCCCTTGAAAATCGATAATTTGAAAAAATCGATTTTGCCACACATTTTTGTTCAGATAACTCTTTAAGACGTCTCCCTTAAAAAAAGAAGCGATTACGTAGTTGAAGAGCCTAGAATTAGAATTTACGGAATTTTACTATTTCATCCATTTTGTTCGAAAATTACAGCCATCGTAGCGTTATTTGTTTGATCCGAAGTTTGGCAACAACCTTCGATTTTCGAATTTTTCAATTTCTCACCATTCCTGAAAATTGCTCAAGGAAACTTTAGAAATAACTGAGCGGTTGTGACAAAGGGACAAAATCACACTTCCTATCTACTCTGACAAAAGGAACCAGGAAACTGAAAGACAATTGATGTGGAGTCAGATTGTTGAAAAGGAGTCAAAAGTGGTAACGTTAGACAAAACCAATTTATTCATTGATATTTGTCCATTAAAATGCCCACCACTTCTTTTAAATTCTGCGTGGGAACCAGGTCAGCAGGCCCAAAAGGATATCCAGGGAGTGGTATAAGGAGTTCCTGTGCGACATTAAAACATACGCACTTTGTATAGTTAATGAAACAATTTTAGGTCAATACATTAACTGAGAATGGTGAGTAATTGGAAAATTCGAAAACCGAATGATGTCGCCCAAATTCGGATCATTTGGTTAACGTAAAACGCTGCAAATTATTTCACAAAGGTTTATTATTTTTTCAATTGAGTATGATCGTAGTTTTAGTTGGCTAGCGTACGTCATAAGGCCCGTCCAGACTCCTCGGTGTGTCCTATTTCGATTTGCCACAACCTATACTTCTATAACTAGAGACTTTTTGCAGTCGTCCCATGAACGAAACCGTCCAAACCGTTGTCCCCGAGATAAGGCGAGCACAAAATAAGTTTAACAACAATGAATAGTAACCATTATTTCCAACATTGAAACATACTTGTTTTCCTTAATTCGCAAAGTAAAGCATAATAAATTGACTATACCACAATAAAGTCGAGATTCCGAGGATATTTTCCCTTGGAGTTCCTTCCAAAAATGGTATGTCGAAAGAGCAGCAAAAAATGGAACAAATAACAATCAAATTCTAGAAATATTACAAAATTCATTTCAATCTCGTTTTGTTTATTATTTAAAATAATAAGCCTTCGTAATCGTATGGGAACAGAAAAAATAATTGTCTATTTAGTCCCTTTACGTATCAAGGTACGTAGATTCCAAAACTGCAATGTCCATCCGCCGTCCGGGCCATAAAAGGCCTTTGAATCGATGAAAAAAAAACCCGCTCTTTCGCACTTGAACTCCACTTGGGGTCTAGTTGGTCCTAGAATCTAGCCAGCCCGATCGCTTCATACACATCAATGCTATGAGCCAAAAATGGGCCAAAAACGGTTTTTTTCCTCATACTTAGGTTGTTCTATTTCTATTCATTCGCCTATTCTATTTCGTTCGCCACATTTTGAAATACTCTCATTTTATCACAACATCTCATGATCCCTAAGCCATTGTAGTGTCAAGGAAAGCTGATTTATTACGCTAAGTTATAAACTAATATTGCTAAGTAACCATAATGAACTAATAATGTGAAAAGAAGGCACTAAGTACATGGTAGGTATACTATTGAGTAGTAGGTACTTGTAAGCAGTAGGTACTAGACGATTGCAATTATTGGGTCTTTCCTAATCAGCTGAGTGAGCTAAAATCTCTCCTGTTCATTCTAGGAAGTTGAGATTTGATAGGGAGACTCTCTGGGACACTAAGAGACGATTGCAATTATTGGCTCTTTCCCAATCAGCTGAGTGAGCAAAATTCTCTCCTGTTACCCCTAGGAAGTTGAAATTTGATGGGGATACTCTCTGGGACACTAAAGGTTTGTATGTACAGTGAGTCCTGGACCTGCACAGAATCGAACTAGGTTCGAAGGAGGACCGACAAGGGAGGGGATGAGAACTGGTTCATTACTCCTCGCAGTCCATACGCGTTTCGAACCAATTCGGAACTGATAACCTTCACTCGTAACCTTCTTCTTCGTCTTATGTCACTGTGAAAAGTAGAATTAGAAAATGCCTATAAGGTCTCGTTTACTTACGGTTCACAAGAGATTCGTTCCACCAAACGTGATTCATCGTGCTCTGGTTTGTCCTAATTTGTTAGCGAATCTACTACGGTGACATTTGTAAATGCCATTTGCTCGAGTTGCCACTTATAACTATTTCTCTAAACTCTGAGTTAGCTTAAGTACCGATATACACCGATCGGAGTACACTTCTGACGTAGGTACCGTCTTACATTTTGAATGAAATGTAGATCGATACCCATATACTTATGATTTCTGAGGTTCTCAGAAAACGAAACGGCAGTGGCTGATAAAATAGGTACCTAGGTACATATTCATTTCCTTTTATGACCATCCAGAATTAAATAAAACAAGCCAATTAACCGATAGAAGTTAAGTTTTGGCCATGAAAGTACAATGCACTTGTGAAACATATTGGTAAGTAATGCTTGCATTATAGGGACGTCCCTGACGAATCCGTCCCATTCCATTATGGAATTCAGAAGTCACAATAGCAGTTACCGAAAATCAATGTACAACAACAACAAAACTCCACTTGCGAGCCCACAGGGGAAATCGTAGGGGGCGGAGCGTAAATAGTTTACTGCGCATGAGCGGGACTAGAAGTTCCAAAAAAAATCCCGGACCGATAGAACGTCTTCTGGACAGTCCCGCACTGGCTCTGTGAACAGCGAACTAAAAATTACGAACTCGTTCGGTCGCTGTGCATACAGCCAAAAAGGGGCGTGGTCAGTTCAGAACCGTTCGGGACTCACTGTACATACAAACCTTAAAAGACGATTGCAGTTATAGGCTCTTTCCTGATCAGCTGAATGAGCTAAAATCTCTCCTGTTCATTCTAGGAAGTTGAAATTTGATAGGGAGACTCTCTGGGACACTAAGAGACGATTGAATTGATTCTTTTCTGATCAGCTGACTGAGCAAATTTAACTAAGAAGTTTTTAACTTGAGAAACACAAAACACATATTAGATCCATGGGTTATCTAATGCATAAATAATAAACCGTTGTGTAATCATTTGCAGAGTTTTTTACCTATCAAGTCGCCTAAAAATTTTTAGTTTGACATAGAGAGAGAGGAAATTCAACATTCAAAAAATGTTCCCTGTCATTTAAATGTAAACGTGACAACATAGATGCAACAAAAGTTGTGGTAAAAACAAAAACTACCAGGGAGCATGACCATATCTGCGAAAATTTATTAATTTCGATCGATGTAATAATGTGATTTACAACCTACCACGAGCATGCACTGACAATTTCATCAAAATCAGATGAAAACTGTGGAAAATAAGCTGGACATAACAAGGAGTTGCTACTATTTTATCGGTGATTTTAACTAACCATGCTCCGAATGGCATCACATTCTAACTGTGGTCACTGAGAAGAGATAAGATATGATTGATTAATGAAAACCTTGTCCTAATTTGGCGCCTTGTAATATTTCAATAACAGCATGACGGAAGGAATTATGGGATCGAACATACTAGATAGCTGCCAATCTTGCTTGCAGTCCATAATGTATTTCCACAATTATGAAGCGGAATTCAAACAAATAATAGGTAGGTAGGACCTTTTCATGAGATCCTTGGGGAAGTTATGAACTGTACCGCCCAACAAACAAATACCTTTTCATGAGAGATGCTTGGGGAACAGCTGCATTGCATGTCACGCGGTTCAGAACCAGATATGTAAGTATCAAAACTGAGAGACCGCCGGCGTTGTACTACACGTAACATGGTATTATAACAATATTCGTAGCTTTACTACGATATTAACTAAATATTATAAACTATGAATCAATACAGGTACTTTTGCACACGTTCTGAAACTATATTAAACTTCAATCTTCTTGAATGGCAAATGACGAAAAATGTGTGCTTAGATAGGTACTTGATTCGGATGCTATTAGGAACTCACTTGTGGTGGTTGAGATAGTCCCTCGAATAAAATAAGTCAGTTCATATTGTACGGTAGAGTGTAAATTTGAAGATTAATACAGTAAAACTCAATTCAATCACAAATGATGAGCATGGCACACAACAAAACTTATCTGAACTGAATGGTCTGGTATCTTACCTTTTCTAGCCCTTGATCGCTCACCGTGGCCACTGTTGCTGTGAGTATCCACCATGGACCTATAATGAAAAAGTGAACGGCCTATGGCCCATATTCTCGTGACGTCACGCCTGGAGTAGGTTCGCGTTTCAGCCAAAGTCGGCCATGATACCGCCCTACGTCAATGAATCGCTACTCAACCAACCTATTTCTCACAAGAAGTTTGCCGTCTCGCGTCAACATAATTCGTGGTTATAAGGCCATTTTTCAACAGTTTTGTTTTGAAAAAGTCTAATATTGTAGCAATACGAAGTTTCAATTCGACTAAATGTTATAATAATCATGCCTGCCAGCGCAATAATTGATTGTAGATTGCTGTCAACAATACCAATCTAACGTGAACGAGTTTTTATTTGGACTAGGAGCCTACTAATTATAGTAGTTAATCAGTGTCAGAAAACTAAAGAACTTCATTCGTTTAGGCTTTGAGAATAATTAACCTAAAAAATAGTAAAGAAAAGATGATTGAAAATTCCTCAGGTGTCTGTACTGCTGTGCAGGTACCTAGCCGTTGCTCAGGTAGCTTCATCAGCGTTTCATTATAAGTTCGTAGTAATATGCTTAACTGAGGAAATTTTACTTGTTATATTGAATGAATAAAAGGAGAGATTTGATAGTTTGCCAAATAAACAAGGCAGGTTGTTGCTACACCAAGAAACGAAACTACTTAGGTAGTTACGTACGTCCTACCAGATTTGCTGTTGGTTTAAAGTGCCTAAACAAAGTAGGTGGGTCGTTGCTTTGCCGACGAATACAACCGCTGATTAGCAAGTTTGTCAAATATCGAATCAGGGAATATGCAACATGAATTAAAAACCAGCTGCAAGGAAAAAACCTTGAAATGCATTCCTCTGAAGGTAAGATTTCATAAAGACGGCATTGGTAGTGCAGTTATTGCGCGAGTTTTGCAGTTACGCAAATTGTATGGACAACAAAGGTAATTAGGTAGGTACGTACTTTCGTTTTGATCAATGAAGTACCTACATGAACAAGTAATAATATACGGAAAGTATGTAGGTATACCTTACCTCTAGGTACTTACCTTTCCACATGTGGTACAACTTACTATTCCCGCCTAACAGAGCTCTCACAACACATCCTTTCACAAGACCACTTTCACAGAACTCTAAAGATTATTAGTTTCAATTGATTCAAAGAACAGTTCTAAAACTAGATAGGTAATCCACAACATTTTTGCGGCTGATGTCTGGATCATCTAGAACACTTGTACCTATGTCAACTCCCCAACACACATTTCATATGGATCTCTACCCCACAGATTAAATCTTGCATTCGTAGCGTTTGAGGTCAACACCTGATAATAACTTGATGTAATTTGCGTACAATTTATTACCTTGCATATTACAAATAATGAAAATATTGACTCGGAACTAGGTGAGACTATGTTATGCTGTTGTCCAGCTGTGACTACAAATGGGGCATTTTCGCATATGTTTACTCGTCACCATGACAACAAGGTGAAATAACTTCGATTTCGCTTGCCTCGATGTAAGGATGCACTAGTGTCCAAGTCTCGACAATATCACCCATATGAACAAACCTGCTCTTCTGCTGAAACAGGCCAGTGGATTGTTCGTGTATATGAACCGACGCAGAAGTATGTGACTACAAGAAGAAGAAGAAAGGCTCTTCAGGCCACTCCCATTTGATTGTCAGCTTTGGCTCCCAACCCGAAAATTATTTTCGCCTCCCTTCCTTTCACTCACTTTGAGGTCAATCGTTCGCCAAGGCCGGGTAAGTTGGAAAAGCCGCACCTATTTCGCTGGCTATTATTACGCATTAGTTATTAATTTTAGTTGATTAGTCATCAAGTTCTTCAAACTTCATTGTTAGCGTCTGTTTGAAACCACCTGTTCATCTAAATCAATCGTATCTTAGGTGTTATCAAAATACAATTTTGTTACGTAGTTGCGGTTACCGGATAGCCATTTCACATCGAGATGGACAAGAATATCGCTTTAGGTACACATACAGCACATATCAATAGTTTTCTGCTAATAATCTGCTTAGTGTATGTTTAAAAAACTTCATGTTGTATCCACTACTACTACTACGTCATGTTTTTAACTAATCTACTCGAATTGGGGTAGGTAAATTTAATCTTGACCTTGATTTCAACATCCTTATCTACCTGGCTGATAAAAGTGATTAATGGTGTAGTTTTTACGCAAGCACATTGTGATAAGGTCTCTTTTGGTTTCAGTCAATTCGTCTCACGTGTTTCGACTCGTAACTTCTCCAAGATGCCTATCATTAGTATCAAGGCTAGGCAAATCTACGATTCAAGAGGCAACCCCACTGTTGAGGTCGGTATATAATTTATTTAAGGACCGTTCATAATAGTATTTTACAGTAATATTCTTGTAGAATATGAAAAATTCCTGCTGAAATGGCAACAAAGAGCTGCACAAAAACGGGAAGGGGAATGAAGTTTATCAGGTCCTATGATGGGAACAGAATCGATAAGGAGAGCAAACCGAATTTGAAAACGGATTAGAAGTGGAGATGATTCCTAAGTATGATCGTGATCGAATTTTCCTAATTATCGAGCTAAATTGTATTAAAATTTGAGAACTTTTTTTGCATAGGAATTCGTAACTAGGACCGTAGAGAGGGGGGGCTGGATACATTACCCCTTGGGCCCGGCCTTGGTGTGGGGGCCCGGACATTTCATCAAAAATAAGAGACAAGGAAAAGAGAGAGAGAATTTGAAAGAGAAAACACGTTAAAGGGTACTAGGTGTAATCTAAAATATTTTTCTATTGACAGAAAGAATATTAAAATATTCTTTCTGTGACATTGGATTTGCGGTAAACAAAAAATTGTTAAACTGAAATTTACACTATAATCTGAACTTTGAATAAGTAAGCCTAATCAGGCAACTGGTCTGACAGAAACCAATAATGATCATTTCGATAATTTCTGGTCGAAAGTATCTCGTAGCTATTTTCATGAGTTTTATTTATGTTTTTGTTTTGTGAATCACTGTTTTTCATCCAAAATTGGCTAGAATATCAATTTTTAATCTTGACAAATTTGATGGTTGTCTTTCGCCTGTAAGTTTTGTTTGTCTCGCGCATTTAATTTCCTTTCTGCACATGGTTATTCAAGGACTATTAAGGAAATTTGGGAAATAGTGCTTGAAAAAATAAATTTTGCGTACTTGAAAAATTTGGGTCAATGTTACCTCACTTATGCTCGAAATGTAACTTCAGTTCTAGTTGCCGGTGACGGGGAACACTTAACCTGTACTTAAGCTGATTTTCCAAGTTTACAGGAAATTTTACAAGTTTGTTATCACAACCCGATGATTATCTGCTACGTCAATCTTCAACTATCTGCTTTGTTCCAGCAACGCTTCGATAGAGAACCCCGGGGCTCCTCCAGATTTGCCGTGGGGTTAGCTCCAAGGTCGCCCACTTTCGTGATTGTTGGAACACTTCGGAGAGAGATGTGATAACAAACGTAGTAGAGAACTTGAAAACAGTTTAGAGAAGGTTACGCGGATATGTAGTTTACCGAAGGGTAGCTGGTTAATTCTAAATATGTAGTTTACCGAAGGGTAGCTGGTTAATTCTAAATGTGCATGCGTTGGGCTCGGAGCTCTCGATGAGACACCATCAAAAGTGTGGGGCTGCTTGGGGGCGCGATCTGTTGGAACACAGAGCTCTCAACCCTATAACCTTGTTGGAACGCAATTTCGAGCTCTGAGCTCCTGTATGGCGCTCTTTTGTCCTTGTTGGAAGAAAGCTACTGTTATCGCATTTTGAACTCTCGGGTGAGTTCCGAAGTTTTCCAACAAATATGAAAGTGGGCGACTTTCGACCTAACCCCATGGCAACTCTGGATAAGCCCGGGGGTCGCTCTCGAAGCATTGTTGGAGCAAACCTACTAGCAGATCTCTTATTCTCTGTTATAAGCGAGTTTTGCTCGTTACTTGACAAATGTTCAGTTCATTTTTTGGTTTATTATTTTCAATAATAAGCCTATGTGATCGTGTAGCAAAGAATTTTTATTACCCCCCCTCAAACTTTGTCACTTTACGTTTCAAGGTGCGTAGAATCCAAATTTGAAATGTCCGTTCGCCGTCCGGGCCTTAAAAGGCCTAAGAATTGTCTTAAAAAACCCGTTCTTTCGCACATAGACTCCATTTGGGGTCTAGTTGGTCCTAACGTTTAACCATCCCGATCGCTTTACTCGCATAGATGCTATGGGCCAAAAACGGGCGAAAAAGTGTCAGTGTTAGACTGACGAACGTGCGCACGCCTTGTGGTTGGGAGAGGGTGGGCAGGAGTGAGTGAGAGGGAAGGGAGGGCGAGGGAGTATGGGGGAGGCGGAGGGGAGGGGTGATGGAGTGAGAGGGAAGGGAGTATGGGGGAGGCGGAGGGAGTGAGGGGAGAGGGAAGGCGAGAGAGAGTGTGATGAAATTAATTCCAATTAGAAGAGATTGTTTATGAGTATGAAAATACTCATAATTCTATTCTACACTTTATGATATAAAGCTTCGCTTCCTTCGGGTGTCCCTAGACGGCCCCATTTATTATTTTTTTTCCTCAACTTTACTATAAAGCGTAAAATTATGAGGTCCTGGAGCTGTGATGCAGTGAACGAGTGAACCAAATATTGGAAGCCCCGAGTTTCGATACCTCGTAAATATACTATACTTAAGTGAGGCTAAATAATTACGGCCAGTTTTCTACGTAGAAGGTCTGTATGATACAGAAATAATAAACCTTTGTGTAATAATTTGCAGCGTTTTATGCTTAATTCTATGTTAGTTTTAGTTTATTTTTTCCTCCTATTAAAGTAATGTGAAATGGTTATTTAAAAAAATAAATAAAAATCACAGATAGACCCTATAGTTGGTTTTAGATCTTTGGCACCTTGGTAAAAAAAAAAAAAAAAAGACTGAAACGCAATGTGACGCTTGCAGGAGAAGGCTGAATAATTGCGGTTTTGACTCGACCTCATTCAGTATTTTTTGTTATAACTGTCTACGTAAGTACATGTGATGCCTGGCTGTACCGAGTATAGGCTCAGTAATCGACACAGATGAGCTATAATCCTAAAGAGAGAAGTATGTCTGTCTAAGGTAGATTCACGTCCAAAGGGCTTGGCCGATTTTGATGCGGGTTTCAGCAGAATGATCGCAAAGTTCTGGATCAACATTTAGGCTGTATGTAGTGTTGTGGACTCCTCCGAACCTCCTCCTCCGTCGTCAGCTCGATCTTCCATAATGACCTTGCCCCATTAAACAAGTTTGTGAATAAAGAAAACCCTATTATGCGGAACTGCTTTACACGTCAAATGACGTTGGGATTGGATTTGGCGGATGGAGCTTACTATTACAAATCCAAAGATACCAAAACGATTTTTGTGGGTCGTGCCGTTCAGTTGTAGTTGACAAAGTCTGATCTTCAAAAATTAATATACTGAATTAGAGGTTAACTGTGTTAATTACAGTGATTCTTCAAGTTGAAATTATACACCACCGCCCTCAGTGGGGGGGTTTATGAAGTTCAGCATGTTAGGAATGTGAAATAAAGTCAGTTGTACCCACCAGAAGTGGTACCCGCTCCTTCTCTTGCACGTCCTATTGCATACCCACCATCATTATGTAAATAAAAAAATCAATACTACCTACCAAAAAAAAAAAAAAAAAAAAAACAGTTTGGAATTATCATATGAATTACCCAGCAGTCCCGAATATGCTTCAATTAATTTTCAGCAATCAAGTTTCAACTTGTACGTAATTAATTTATCAATCAAGCGTACCCTCAATGTAACCAACTCAATATAACCTTAGTTAAGTTTAAAAAAACTATTCCCGACCAACATTGCTGCGTTTTGAATATCAATTTGCAAGGCGTTTTGAATACTATCAATTTTCGAAGATCCATCTTTTCAAATAAAAACTTCTTGGCTCAACGTACAAAAATCGTTTTGGTTTCGTTCAATTTTTTTGTAAGTTCTTTACGCGTGAGCCCACCCCATTCATATTTGACGTGGAAAATTCGACGTGTCCAGTTTTTCCTTAATTATGAAGTTGTTTATCCTGGCGACGTTGTTAGGAAAAACCGAGTTCTGGATGGAGGAAAGTCGCTTACTTTGATGGTGACAATGCAACATTGGCGGTACCTATAATTTGAGGACTCTACTACCTATAGTAACCCTCAGTATTGTTTATACTCAATGCGTAATTGCAACCTTACTGTAACCTTCAATTTTCACATAACCTCACCATAGCCATGAAAATACCGCAATTCTGGCTTCACCATCGTGTTAAGCGCTTGCCGAAAATTTAGTCCGTTTTGAGTGTGAAAATCTTTGTCTGCCATCTCAAAATTGGTGGAATATAAAATGGCGGCCTCATATAGATGGCCTAATTTGCCCTTTTAAAAGTTTTTTCTATAATAATTCCTAAGCCCTAAATCCTTCAGAAATTTATATACGCAGCAAAGTTGTAGAGCATAAAAGCAAAACGAATCGATCCCAAAACTCTGAATTTTCTCTTACAATAAGCGAATGACAAACAATTGAAAATCGATCTAATTTTGGACGAGTCCTCTCCTCCCACCGTCTAGACTTTTGCCCTTCAAATCACGTAGTGGCGTTAATATTGGTCTGATTTCAGTTTGTCAACGCTCATTCTACTAAAGATTAAACACTTTCCAATTTTCTTATCGTGCATATTTTAGCTGAGACCTTTCCTCATTGACTTACAGCTGAACTTATCAATTTTATGTCATTTTACACATAAAGTTCGCAAAAACGGCCTTTTACTGTGTACTTTAATGGGAAATGGTCTGAGCAAAAACTTGCTCGAAACGAACTTTAGAAAGTATTTGACCCTGAATCGAATGAGGTTTGGCAGACCTGAATCAGACCAATATTAATGTCACTAGGCGTTTTTGAAGGCGAAAAGTCTTGGCGTCTTTGAGAGATTATCTGTTGAAGAGTATTTCACAGCAAGTTTTTGCTTAGTCCGTTTCCCATTAAAATACAAAGTAAAAGACCATTTTTGCGAACTTTGTGTAAAATGACTTATAATTGATAAGTTCAGCTGTAAGTCAACGAGGAAAGGTCTCAGCTAAAATTTGCTCGATACGAACATTGGAAAGTATTTAATCTTGAGTAGAATGAGCTTTGGCAGACTGAAATCAGACCAATATTAATGCCAGTAGGTGATTTTGAAGGGCAAAAGTCTTGACAGGGGGAGGAAAGGACTTCACAATATTTATTAGCTCGATTTTCAATTGTTTGTCATTCGCTTATTTTAAGAGATAATTCACAGTTTCGGGATCGAATCGTTTTGTTTTTATATTCTCTATAACTTTGCTACGTATACAAATTTCTGTAGGATGTACAGCTTAGGAATTATTTGAGAAAAACTTTAAAATGGAAAAATTAAGCCATTTTTATGAGGCCGCCATTTTGTATTCAACCAGTTTTGAGATTGCAGACAAATACAAGGTGATTCAGGACAAAAGCGAACGAAAAAATTGGGTGAAACTATATCCAAAATGCGACCAACCGCACTTTTTTAAAATCTCAACCTGTTGCCGAGTTATGATTTTTCAAAGTTTTTTCGACAAAAACACGTTTTAGACCATACAAACCTCATTTTCTCCACTATCGATACAGTTTTTTCAACTTTTGACCGCATCTCTGAAATGAGCGTTGAATTTCCTATAAGAATATTGTTCTCTGGATCTTTAGAAGTCCAATCCTAAAACCATTATCCTTGTTCGAATGTGAGAAAATTATAAAAACTAAGTTTCCCGAAAATCTTTGAAGCTGTACTGTGTCCCAATAAATAACCTTGGGAGTTATCAAAACCTTACAAATTAATTCTTCATTTAAAGAGCTCTCAAACGATGGAGTCGCTTTTGAAATTTCCTTTCAAATTGGTGCAGTTATTTAACCTGGAAGATGAAAAAACGTGTTACCTTTTGGTTGTTTTTTTTTCTTAATGGACGGGCTGGGATGAGGAAACAAATAAAAACACGGCGGCTGTTAAAAACGACGAAGAATCTGCTTATAACGCGTTGGAATTTGATTTGACTGAAGAAAATGAGTCAGTTCGTCTATTCACTCTGTCATGGCTCGGTACACTACCCGAGAATATTCAGATATTCATTTTGTATATGGATTATGTGGAGGTAATGCTTTAGCTGCACAACGTGAGTATGCAGCTAGGTACCCTGATCGCAGGACTCCTCACCATGCAGTGTTCACTCGAGTACACCGGAATATTGCTGAAACTGGCAGTTGTTTACCACGATGGAATTAGTATGCGAGTGACGATGGGGTCGGTCCGAAAAAGGGCAAGAGCGTGCAAACGCAGTCGAGAGAGCCACTTCGAAAACACAAAATTTTGAGTTGCATTTGAAGCAATAATGTAAATGTAAAAGTAAATTTGTATTCTCTCTATCCAGCAGTAATTTTCATTTGAAATTGCGTTTTTTCCGTTGCCGTGTTTTTATTTGTTTCCTCATCCCAGCCCGTGCATCAAGAAAAAAACAACCAAAAGGTACTTACACGTTTTTTCATCTTCCAGGTCAAATAAGTGCACCAATTTGAAAGGAAATTTCAAAAGCGACTCCATCGTTTGAAAGCTTTTTAAATGAAGAATTAATTTGTACGGTTTTGATAACTCCCAAGGTTATTTATTGGGACACAGTGCAGCTTCAAAGATTTTCGGGAAACTTAGTTTTTATAATTTTCTCACGTTCGAACAAGGATTATGGTTTTAGGATTGGACTTCTTAAGATCCAGAGAACAATATTCTTATAGAAAATTTAACGCTGATTTCAGAAATGTGGTCAAAAATTGAAAAAAGTGTATCGATAGTGGAGAAAATGAGGTTTTTATGGTCTAAAACGTGTTTTTGTCGAAAAAACTTTAAAAAATCATATCTCGGCAACGGGTTGAAATAAAAAAGTGCGGTTGGTGGCATTCTACCCCATTTTGGGTATAGTTTCACCCAATATTTTCTTTCGCTTTTGTCCTGAATCACCCTGTATTTTCTCACTCACAACGGACTAAATTTTCCAAATATAATATCAAACCTCCGTAAATTACCACCTATTATTGGACCTGGCCCCATGACTATTATGCGATTCATCAGCGGAAGGGTCATACATCACACGCTCTGAATTGATTTATTGATCCATTATAACTACCATTAGGGTGTGGTACCCTTGGGTCCCATCGCTGCTCGTGTAGTCATTACAAATTCTATAAACTATCATTACCAACTTCAAGATGAATTATTATTTTCCTGTATAAAAGAAGAAGTATGTCTATCTAAGGTCGATTAACGTTCAAACGGCTTGACCGATTTTGATGCGGATTTTTGCAAAATGATGGCAAAGTTCCGGATCAACATTTAGGCTATAGTAAACTCCACCGAACCTCCTCCTTCCTCGTCAGGTTTGTCTTCCCTAACGGCGTTGCCCCGGTAAACAAGTTCGTAAATAAGGAAAACCCTGTTATGCGGAAAATCTTTACTCGTCAAATGAGATTGGGATTGGCTCAGGCGGATAGAGCTTACTACTACAAATCCAAAGATACCAAACGATTTTTGTGGGTTGTGCCGTTCAGTTGTAGTTGACAAAGTCGGATATTGAAAAATTAATATTAATTTAACTAACTGCCTCTTCTTCTCTCTTCTCTGGCCTCTCTTCATTACGAATAATAAACGATGATAATACGAAAAAAAAAGAGGAATCTGTCATAACAATCTGTAGTTTCTTGGCAATTTGTAGACAGTCAACTTACGAATAGAGTAGCCGAGCTATTCAAGCTATGAAACTGAAATTTGAAAATGCGAGAACCCTTGGGACGTTTAGAAACAAATCATGGAAGTCTAGAGCCCCCCCCCCCCCTCCCCTCACCACAGATCAGCTGAGATCCGGAGCTAAGTTCTTTGCTATTCGAGACTATAGGAGAGGCGGATCTGATTTCTTTGCTATTCAACTTATGAAGCTGAAGTTTGGAATGGAGGCGTCCAGGAACTTTGGCATTGGGGCGTCTAGAAACGAATCATGAAGTCTAGAGCCCCCCAGATCAGCTGGGTGAGATCCGGAGCTATATTTTATATGCTATTCAAAGTATAAAGCTAAAATTTTGAATGGAGGCCCCTTGGGACCGTCTAGAACCGAATCATAAAGTCTAAAGCCCCCCAGGTCAGCTGAGTAAGATCCGGAGCTAATTTCTTTGCTATTCAACCTATGAAGCTGAAAATTGAAATGAAGGCCTCTTGGGACACGTAGAAACAAATCGTAAAGCCTGAAGCTCCCTGAATCTGCTGGGTGAGCTCCGGAGCTAATTTCTTCGTTATTCAACCTATGTGGCTAAAAATTGTAATGGAGAACCCATGGGACATCTAAAAACGAATTGTAAAGCCTGAAGCTCCCTGAATCTGCTGGGTGAGATCCTGAGCTAAGTTCTTTGCTATTCAACGTATGAAACAGAAATTTCAAATGGCGCGTGGCTCAAGGAAAAAGGATCTACCCTCAGACCATTCGACCGTTATATTGACTATCAGCGGAAAAGTGATCCTAAAACAAAATAATCCAAGTTTATTGAAGAAAAAAAAAAAAAAAAAACAATTTGGAGCTAGCACATGAAGAGTAGGTACCTACTTAGATACCTACTCGAAAGCACAGTCGATATTTTGAACAATATTTCTGAAGTATTTCACCATCCTTTTGGAATTTTTTCTTTAAGAAATGAAAATGAGTTATTTTCTCAGCAAAGGACAGATGGGCCAAATTATTATCAGCGACTTTTTATGGTGCAAGGGTCGAATTTGGTACTTTGCATCTCCTTGAGATACTCCGAAAACGGGATCAGGTCACTGAAAACCAAATTCCTATGAAAGTTTTACCTACCTACAGTGTTCGACTGGGATTTACAAAACGCCCTAAGGCAAAATTTAGGGTAGAAAAAAAAATCAAGCAAATCGATGTTTTTCTGATTTTCCATTTCCACCTCAATTTCGGTGTTGCACTTTATTGAATTATACTGTTGGAAGGCTGAGGTTCCAAGAAGAATTCATTGTTTACAGTTTGGGCAAAATTCAGATTAAATTTGGCTTAGAAACGTTCGATTAAACTAGTAACTAGGTAATCCTACCACATTTTACTTTTTCCACGAGTTCCTCCCTTGGACAATTTTGATTAATACCTATTCTCAGGATTGATGACAAAGCAAAATAAAATCTTGAATCACCAATAAATCGGAAAAATGAACGATAAGATACTTGGAGGTAATGATAATGAGAAATCAGTTGCAGAAGCACTCGCTCCAAAACAACATACGAGTTGCTCACCTAGATTATTGGGCACAACTCCCTGGTGATGTTTAGGACTAGTGATTGCTGTTCCAATCTTTGAGGGAACAGGATATTATTTAAAAAGGGATATTATTTTATCATTTAATAATGACTAACAGGACGTTTCCATTTGTTTCCTACTATCCTGTCACGGCGAAAATATTGATTATCTATTGATTTTCACATACAACCAATGCGTTACTAGGGAAGTGTAACTCCCTTAGTTTCCATAGCAGGAAAACCGTTCGCCACTTTTTGGAATGCTCTCATTTTATCGCAATGTCTCATGATCCCTAAGCCTCTGTAGTGTTAAGGAAAGCTGATTTATTTCGCTAAGTTATAAACTAATATTGCTAAGTAACCATAATAAACTATAATAATGTGTAAAATTAATCATTGTTAATCATAATCATTCGTGCTGAAGCAAGGATGTTGAAATAGAACAGTCAGCTCCTTTTTTCATGGGGACATTTGAGTAAAAAACTGACGGTAGACCTACGGTTCTACAGTCAGATCATTTAATAATAATCAATTTTACACATTATTATAGATCATTATGGTTACTTAGCAATATTAGTTTATAATTTAGTGAAATAAATCAGCTTTCCTTGACACTACAGAGGCTGAGAGATCATGAGATGTTGTGATAAAATGAGAGCATTCCAAAAAGTGGCGAACGATTTTCCTGCTATGGAAACTAAGGGAGTTGCACTTCCCTAGTAACGCATTGGTTGTATGTGAAAATCAACAGATAATCAATATTCCTAGACCAACACCTATGTTTTTCACGGATTCAATATTCAATTGGTCTGGAATGGATTTGTATTTGGCTGTTTCTTTTCTCATGGTTCAGTTGTCCCACACCCCTCCGGATCAATTTTAATAGGCCGTCACTATGGACGAAGCCTTGCCCGTGTACCTAGCTTCGGAGGGGCGTGCTAAATACAATATTGGGACCTTTTAAACTCGCCCGATCAATAATCTTCATATCACTTACTGTAATGGGCAGATTAAATTCGTTCGCAAATTTACTACTGAACTACTGACGATATTTGAATTTTGTTATTTGTCTCTCCTTGTTGGAACCACTTTTTCTTATAACGATCTTCAGTTTGTAATATTCTTGTTTATCTTCGAAGCGATGTCGCTCTTTGAATTGTTAATTTTATCTCTCTTAGGGTCACCAAAGATCACTTTATCCAAGGTCATCTATTTATGTTTAGGAATTTTCAAGGCCACCTTCACACGATCTGTCCATCCCCATCATTCCTGTTCATGAAACCATTGTGTAACACATCACTCAACTAATCTACTGGGGGATTTGTAATCCGAATTACGATTTCTTGCTTCAACATAAGATTTTAATCATTATCGAATGTAAATAAGTAAAATGAAATGTTCGGTCACGCCGTTATTTCCATCAGAATAAACTGCCTTATTTCAAGTCTAGTGGCCTGCATATAAGTCTATTGCAGAGATATACAAATAAACCAATAGCAGGAATATAGATTCAAATGTCTCAAGTTGCATGTGCATGTGCATTTAACTGTAAGAGTCATTAACGGCATAGTACATGGTGTCAAAGGAGACACTGCAAGGGGGCTCGACTCTAAAGGGAGGAATGTTGACCCGCCGTCAGAAGACGAACTGTCAATATGGGCACCACTGTCAGATGGGAGGGACAGTAATAATAGTACCTACCCTGCAGATCAAGGCAATTGTTGCACTGTGCCTCAAGGGATACAGCTATGAGCATTCTGTAACCACCTGTGGATAAACAACCCCCTCCCCCCCTTAACTAACACTACACAATATATTTGTAGAATGTCTCAAAACGGATTTCAGTAAAGAAAATTTTCGAAAATTTCGATTGTTAAAAGTTTGGAGCCATTGTATAGTTTCATTTTCTACAAAAATTCGCTAAAAAAGTTGGAAGTTAACAACAAGTCTGGATTCAAATCTATGAAATTAGTAGTTGAACGTGAATGCTGAAGTACCTACTTCATCTTTGTTCAATCAGTTGAGTTGTTGTTGTTTTTCAGAGAGAGGTCGGAGGCAGGTGTAGACTTTATTTATAGACAGATCCCCCCCTCCCCCCACTACGGTTCCCCTTACACCGCTTCATCTTTAACGACATACCCATCCCTGGTTTCACATATTTTTCCTCTTATTCCCGCTTGTATAACGTATTCTCAACACACACACATTCTGCAACTGTTTCGGTAATTCCTGTTTGCTTTCCTCGCAGAAAAGATTTATTTTTTACTTTTTCTACTATTGGACCATGTTTATACGTACATACATGATTGCTCATTTGTTCAAATACACTCATCTCCTAATAAATAACATACAACAGAACCAGTCAAGAAAAGTGATAGTTCTATAATTTTGATTAATTTCTGAGCCGAAGTCCGATCGATTTTGCCATTAAAATTGTGTTCATTGTGTTGTATCACGTTTGTGATATGGTGATAGTATCTAAATAGTATCTACCTATTGAGATGGTGATTTTTTTTTTTCGATGACTGGCTTAATTCTTTCATCCCTAGCTGCCAGCGGCCCATAGCTGCTAATGATTCAGTAATTATTCATTTATTTACTGAGTATGTTTCAACAATTTATTTTTAGTTCGGAATCTTATTCAGATAGAGTTTATTTTGTCATACTTATGTAATTATCAGAAAATACGAAAAATATTCTATTATTTTCAGAAATGATAACAGGATTTTTCACAACAGAACATATTATTTAGGAAAATGTTGTATATTATTACACATCTGTAGGTTTATTATTTCAGTATTGGGTACCCTTTCTGTGCTGTATCATAAATAAACTTCAGACATTGCCGTTCAACATCATGTTTGCATAAACAATACTAACGATAAAAGCAAATAGGACCGACTCGAATCTGCTGAAGTTCAGTGTACTCCTGCATCCTAGTCACTTTTCGATTCACAGTGGTGTTGATATTTTTTCCCTTCGAAACTTGAGACCGTGAGGAGCGCTACCGATTGATTATACAGTGCTGTGTGATCTCATTCGATTCACTAAAATGAACTTAATCTAATGGATGACAATGAAGCGATTTCAACTCATTTAGTACCTTGTGTCCTTCTTACAAAAACATTGATTTTTCTTTCATGGCTCTTTTTCATCTTTTATTCATTTTTTCGCCGTCCGGGCCATAAGAGGCCTAAGAATTGACTTAAAAAACCCGTTCTTTCGCACATAGACTCCATTTGTGGTCTAGTTGGTCCTAACGTTTAACCATCCCAATCGCTTTACTCGCATAGATGCTATGGGCAAAAAACGGCCGAAAAGGTGTATTTTTCAAGGCTTTGAGTGTTAGACTTACGCACGAACGCACGCCTGGCACGCTTGACCAGGGGGTCACGGTGGGGGGTGAGCGGGGGGTGGAGTGAGAGGAGGCGCCGCCGCACCTTGTGGTGGGTACGGCGTTCCTTCGAGGCTTGAATTTATGTTTTTTTCTAGGTCATATTTGTGTGTTAATACCAATGCTTTTCCTACGCATATTTAATAACCTATCCGCTAGACTTTTCGTACGTACTTAGATAATGATATTATTAAGGCAATAACTATTTGAATAGATGGGAGCTCAAATCGAGAAATATAAACATGCGTATATAATTATAGAAGTATAGGTTATGGTTGTATATAACCAAGAAAGGGATGTCTCCATTCGACACATGTTTTTAAAGTTATTTTTAGTAGTGAAAGCTTCAGGTTAGGCGCTCAAGAATCATCTCGATCGTTCACCTGACGACGATCAAAGCCAAAACCCTTGTCCAAGAATATTCCCATTCTCCCCTAGCCATTGACCCGATTTGAGAGTGGGAGGAGGAACAGCTGAGTTGTCATGAATGATTCCCACTCCGCAGTGATAGAAAAAGGAGTGGGATAGGGGACTTTCTAGTTGAAATCCCCCTTCTTCCCCTCACAACGCACGACTCAAGTGAGGGGAGGTGAGATTCTCTATTACTCACTCCCCAACATTAAAGTCAAATGGTCGCAGGAAAAGAAGATTCATTCTCGTGATTACCCCTCCCCCCCCCCTCCCTCATCCGACACATCACACCACCACATTCATTCATCCAATTAAACTCCTTACTACCCTTCCAATGAAGCAAAAATGAATTGTTGTATCTTCTATCATCTACATCTAGGTGTACTGTGTATTATATCTACCGTCATGAAGGAAAATTATGTCTCTATTTGCATTTTTTCGTTTTTGGCGATTGGTTAAACACTTTTGAAAGCGACTTTTTTGAAATGATTCTCCATACAAAATTGGGATACCCTGATTCAACCCTTTCTCTCACATAGTTAACTGAACATAAATCGAGTGTCCACACTCTCAAAGTCACGAGCATGCGCGTGCAATCAACACACAAACAGACTCACAATGTATATATTATTAACCCAACTAGCAGGAAAGCCCGTTGTTTAAAATACAGCGGGCTTTAGAATGAGGAAACCCTAGTAGAAAATGCCGTTCAGAAGGAAAGTATTATGGTCGGAGCCTGATCAGCTGATCATGGTGGCTATGTACCTTGCCATTGTAACCAAGTACTCCCAAAGAGGACCCATTTCAAATTGCAAGGTATTATTCAGGTATAAGTTAGCTTGAGAGTTTACTTAATTGATGAGGCTGGCTCTGTACCTTGTCATTCTTAACCTGCCCATATATATTTGAAAAATTTAAATGGCTTTGGCTGATTGAATAATTCTGTCTTCTTATACATTCATTATTATAATTATCATCGCCTCTGGCCAACAGAAAAACACAGAGGCCATTGATGTAAAATAATGATATTGCTAAATAAAAGAAACATAATAGGTAGGTATTTATTTATATCACAAAAAGAAGTAATAACTAAATGAAAATAAATGTTTAAAAGAATGAGAATTATTGATTGTGCTGAAATTTCAGCTCCATAGCAAGGCGAGCCTGTTTAATGAGAAGTTCTTTCGTTTTCATTTTACTTTCAGAGCCTCAGCGAAACATTGGAGGAACATTCCATTCTAAATTTTTGCTTCATAGGTTGAGTAGCAAGGAACTTAGTTCCGGATCTCATTCAGGTGATCTGGAGGGAACTAAACTTCATGATTCGTTTCTAAACGTCCCAAGGGTTCTCCATTTAAAATTCTAGCTTCATAGATTGAATAGCAAAGAACACAACTCCAATCTCATTCAGCTGATCTGAGTGGCTCTTGACTTCATGATTCGTTTCTAGACGTCCCAAGAGGCAAAAATTTAAAAATTCAGCTTTCGTAGGTTGAATAGCAAAGACA
The DNA here is from genome assembly GCA_030762985.1 of Adelphocoris suturalis. Taxonomy (NCBI): domain Eukaryota; kingdom Metazoa; phylum Arthropoda; class Insecta; order Hemiptera; family Miridae; genus Adelphocoris; species Adelphocoris suturalis. Next base: position 43,186,075 of record CM061040.1, on the reverse strand, counting down.
TTAGCTCTACGGCTCACTCAGCTGATCTGGTGAGCTTCAGACATTACGATTCGTTTCTAGGCGTCCCAAAAGGCCTCAATTTAAAAATTCAGCTTTCGTTGGTTGAATAACAAATATATCAACTCCAGAGACAACTAATTTTAAGTTGAAATTCACGTATTAGCCCGGTATATAGGTACATCCCAGCGTGCATTAATAGGTGGCAAACGATTTTTTTTCTTAGGATTGTTTGGTATGGTAAGGGAATTCTGAAACTAAGTTTGCGACCTTGAAAGCCCCTGCCTAAAATTTTGGTTGGCGGGAAACCTCGAAAATTTGGCCCTTATTTCGTTTTTTTTTCTTTAAACTCGAAAACTACACGTTCTACAGAAAATTATACTCAAACCAATATTAGAGAGTTTTTGTTCTTCCCGTAATTTTCTACCCGTGTACGTGAAAAGACTGAAATACCAACTGCGCATGCGCGAATCTTCACGTCAACGTGTGGAACCACGCGTGTACGGGAAAACGGCCTATCTACACGTGCACGGGAAAATGCATTCGTTGGAATTTCGCCCTACGGGTAGTCATCATAGCCTGACGCAAAGGTAACAACAGTTGCCGGTAACCACAGTGTGACCAAGGTAACCATTAGTTACGCAGTTACCAGCAAAGGTAACCACAGTGTGATTCGGTCAACAAGTCGAGAGGTATAGTGAAGTGCTCAACTACAACATTCAGCCATTTAAGGTAAGCAATAAATGTATTTCTGAATGAATAGGTTGTACGAAAAGAATACGAAACAGCTTCTGAAACACTTATAGAGACGTTAGCGTTTGGTTTTTTGCGTATACGTGTAGAAATACGCGTAAAAATCACGTGAAGAGCTAGCATCTCCAGCTGCTTGCTCTAGACACGCTGCTCTACACGTCAACGGGAGAAAATTTTACGGGAAGAACAAAAACTCTCTATTAAAGTGGACAAAATTTCCTTTAATATGCCCTGGTCAAACTTAATTTTGTATCATCTAAGCCCTCCCCTACAGGTCTTCGAAGTTGATGAAATTTTCCAAAATATCTTAACATGCAGGATTGCGCTCATTTTTACTTCTATATGATCGTTTACGGTGCCTGTTCTACTTTTTGTTTTAATGAATAGCCATTACTTATGTTGTACTGGTATGTAATACATACCCATAGTTTATAGTATGGCTATAGTATGTAAATATGTTTATATATATAAGTATATATATATATATATATATATATATATAAGATACGAAAATTTTGTTTTGTGGTTTAGAGAAAAATAATAGTAAAACATTGAGAAATAAAGTTTTTTTTACACTATAAGTGTTCAAATTTAGAGAAGATTGAGCAGAATAACATAGCATTAATATTTACAACGAGCATAAATAGTTACAAGAATAATAGAATAATATTTTTGTCAATAATTCTCAGATGTTTTATTTGAGGTTCCTCATCCTCCGCAAATGCCTGTTCCACCTCTACGCATTCGATAATATTTTCTTCTCCCTCGTCTTGAACTGCTTTGTCCTCCACATCTCCCACTTCAGTGACATCCCCGTCAAAAGCATCGATGTTTTCAATTGGTGGGACGTTGGAGCAAGATGTGCCCAAACAATTCTTGCATATTGTGGTGCACATGGGGCCAGATTTTCGGCAGGTGCTCGCATTGTTGCAACCTTTTTTTCAGCTGCTAAACACTATAGCTGCAGCAATGGTTGGGGTGCAGGTTCTTTCTTCATTTGGATGGAGATGAGACCGATCCTGTCCCGTTTCCACCCCCATTTTAACGGATCTAAGTTGTTGCCCAACCAGCACTGAACTTGACAAAATGTCCTAAAACTGTGTTGGTCAGCTGCATCTAAGGTTGGAGATAGTCTGGGCAAATTGAACCTGGTCTTTGTAGACATTTTGACGAAGAGGTAGTATCTTGCGTCGTCAATTCCTTGCACATCTGTGGTCGCTTCACCAGAATTTTCTGCCCTGGTCTACTGAGTTGGGTTGCTGAGGCAGTTCTCTCGTAAAACAAAGAAGCTGCTCCTTTCAGAGCTGGGGTTTTATCAATAATGGCACGTCGTTGTGTCACAACCAGAGAATGCATGCACAAAAAGAAGGTATTTAGGATCATAGGAGGTCAAGAAATGTGTAGGTATCATCTTTTGTATCATCTTCGCCTTCCTGGTTTGAGAAGATATACATTATTTTTGTTGGAATTGGGAAATCCTGGCAGCTCAACGAGCACATCAAATCCTAACACGATAAATACAGGATCAAAACTGGTCGACTGTGAAAGAGCTGTGTTTACAATTAGTATCAGCGTCCTTTGCTACCTCTAACAATTAATTGAGCCTTTTTCAAAATATGTTTTCAACATTTGAGTTACACGGCTCTTGTTAGATTCATTCCAAAAGAATTTCACTTGGGAAACAGCAGGGAGTGTTCTTTCATCAAACATGGTATCGGCAGAAGTGTTTATTTTGGAACGACAAACCCTTTCTGAGCTTTTTGTGCCTCGCTTTTTCAGATCACTTGGGTAGCCATCAAACTCGGCTATTACTTGTGATCCGTATCGCCTTTTGACATAAGTGAAGTACTTCATGCAGATAGAACCAAAAGATTCAGTCCTATCCCACACAACTTTGTGAAGAAGTAAGCCTCCATCCACCACAACCATCTTATTTTTCAACAACGAACACTGGATATCTGCAGGCTTGAAAACTTTGTACAATAATGATTTGGTTCCCTTTCGTAATCCCTCTTCACTGAACAAAGATAAGGGCCAGTTCATAGGTAAAGTAGTTCTCTGAAACAGTGTCAGCGGATCAAGATCAGTCAACACCTGAGAGCCGACTTTCAATGTATTTGTGGCCTGGGCAAGTCGTTACGTTTCAAATGTAGGTTGTGGAACGTTTGGTCATTAACTCTTGCCATGCAAGTCTTGCTACTTCTTGGGCTGAATGGCAATTGACCGGAGATTTACCCACAATTCTACTGCTGGTTGACATTATCACAGCATTCTTTGTGAATAGAGGGTGCTGAACATACCATGCCTTCAATTTGCAAGAATCGGCCTTATCTCGAGCCACCCTGGAAGGTCTTGCATCAACGGGTTGCTCAGATGAAACTGCCGACACATGACAATAGGATTCCATAACATCTCAAAAATGTATTGTAGATGAATGGTCCCCTGTGTCCTCTTGGCAAGCACGCAATCACTGAAGCTTCTTCCTCTAGACTGACCCCCTTTAACTTTGCTAAACCTCGTCACTGTCTGTTCTATTGTCATATTTGACCAAATACCACTCCAGAACTTTCCACTCACACCTCCCTCCACCGGTGAAACGGTCGAATTCAATAGGGCCCATCTTTTCTTCCAGGCTGTTCATATGTACACGTGTGTACATCCTATTAATATTTAATTATACACAGATATAATAGAAAAATATAATAATAACGATCATATAGAAGTAAAAATGAGCAAAATCCTGCATTTTAAGATTGTTTGGAAAATTTCATCAAACTTCAAAGACCTATAGGTGAGGGCTTGAATGATACAAAATCAAGTTTGACCAGTGCTTTTTGTAGGAAATTGTGTCTACTTAAATAATATTAGTCTTGAGTCTAATTTTCTGTAGGACATGTAGGTTTTTGAGTTTTGAGCAAAAGACCAAAATAAGTGCCAAAATTTCGAGGTTTTTTTGCTTACCAAAATTTTAGGCAGGGGTGCAGCATATACTGAGCTATATCGCTTTCCATTTCCAGAATGCCTCAAAACTTTTCCACGAAGAAAATTTTCATTTTAGCATCTTTGGAATAGTTTCAATTTCAACGAAAATGAACATAAAATGTTGAATTGGGGGTTTATAAATAAATAAATAGGGAATCTAAGTTACTAGTTACTAATAACATTTGTTGTATGATTACTAATTGATAACTCAACTTACCTTTGGGAAAGATTGATTCGTAGTAGAAGACTGTTTACTTATGCAGGTCTTGTGCTACATGCGAGGTTGCACCTCGCACTTGGCACCAGATCTGCATTTAAGTAAACAGACTTCTACATGGACTATACTATAATAATGAAATTTACAGCTCGTTTTTGGATTGCAATGTGTAGTTGTGTGTAATAGTAGTTAAATTTATAACACTGATAGCAGCAATGGGATAATGGTGAAATTCCAGGCCTTGGAACTGAGACAAAGAGAAGTAAAAGGCTCCAAGGGCGAAGATAGGGGCCTTGTTGGTCATCAACAAGGGGCTCATAGTTGGAACTTTTTTTAGACCTGTCCAAATATTTTCCATCTAGACCTGTCGAAGAATTTATGGCCAAGGATTTATATTGTTACTTTGGCGAATTGTTTGGAAGTTGGGAATGTGTTGAAAATGTCGAAACATGATCGACTGGCAGAGTGCCAGCCGATGGATAATTAATTACTGTATAAAGACATTGCTTGTATACACCACTAATAGTGTATTTCTCTTTGTGACAGGTTGACCTCGTCTCTGACCTTGGCCTATTTAGAGCAGCGGTTCCCTCAGGTGCGAGTACTGGTGTGCACGAGGCTTTGGAGCTTAGAGATCAAGTGAAGGGACAATGGCACGGCAAAGGAACCACGAAAGCAGTGGACAACGTGAACAACATCATTGCACCAGCACTCATCCAAAAGGCAAGTGATTTCACATCCGTTTAGCGAATTTTCGTAGAAAATGAAGCTATTGCAATAGCTCGGAAAATTTTAAAATCAAAATTTAAAATTTCTTCATCATTGAAATCCGTTTTGAGATATTTTGAGACGATTCGATTCCTGACGTTTGCTGAAGGAGGGTCATTCCACATCAAACCACCGAGGTCATTGACCCTTAGGTTCTCGTATTTTAACGTAAGTCGACAAATTTGCTTATTTTTGACTCAAAAGTATACCTACAGCCAACAATTTTTCTGGAATACCGAACAGTTCTGGAATAACGAAAACTCCTTTAATCCACCATTATGAAAAACGTAATTTCGGAAATAACCTACTGTTATCTTGTGAAATATTTCATGTACAGATGTGTCAGAGACCATTAATTTTTAAGGTATGAAATAGTGAAATCCATTTTTAAAGTTGATTTTTAAAATTTTTCCTAAAACTAAATAGGTACTACTAAATGTATTCTGAAAAATGGAAAAATCTGAAGAAAAAAAAGTGTATCCCAAGAACTGTTTAAGATATGTGCTGAGTGAGTGATGAAATGATTTCTGGCGTGGGAATGAGCTATGAAATGACGCCAGTTTGTGTACATATTGTAATTTTTCATTTAAGAAATAAAACTAGTCGAATTGAGCTGTATTTCACTATATCCGTAAGGAGTTGAGGTGGGTGTGATATGATCGTCCGGAAAGTGAAGCTTTGCACTTGACTTTGTTTTGCTTCTTTGCTCTTGATGCTTTGTCTTGTTCTGGGTAGTGATTCACAAACCTAAGGTGCACTCGTTAATTATTTCTTTGTACACAGTAAAAATCGAATTCAAATCTTTGTTTGACAACGTGATTTAATCGCAGGGCTTGTGTTTCATATGAAGTAAAGAAAATAGGTATTAGAAGAAAATTTCCGTTTGTACTCTGCATCTAACATCAAAGTAAGATATGTGTGACCTCAGCCTAACTGGAGGAAAAAAAAGAAAAGATTTTTCTGTTCAGTCTATTACAAGTCCTGGCCTACTTTCCTTGGCCCTTAATCTAAGTCTAAGGTATCAGATGGCTCCATGTGAGGGCCACGGTGCCAGTTGAGTAGGACGATATTCTTATCCTCATACACGGGAATCGCTGAATTATCTGCTCGTATGATCTCTACGTTAGCTTGAGAGGCCCCGCAATTGGCAAGACAATCAAACAACCGAATAGCTTCTCGTTTGCCTCCACAGAACTTTTCATTACAAGTATGACATTCCCGGAATCTTATCTTTTGTTGGAGAGCGTTAGAATTTGATACTCAAGGGCCTTAAAGACTGGTTCTGGCTGCAAGCCTCTTGAAGTTTCCTCCGAGTCCATGACCCACAACTCCTATGTGTGCGGTTGCAATAAAGTGCCACTCATCCTTCACTTGAAAATCATCTTCATGCATGACTAAGTTCAGCATATTACAACGACTCTTGTATTGCCCTGCAGCACTGTCGGAGAAATAAATAATTTTCTTCAAGAACTCAACATGTTTCTCCTAAAAAGCATGAAGTGTGGCATACTCAGACAAATCGGATACTGTACAAAGTTCAGGGGCTTTACTTGACCATCATTCGAGATGTAGTATGCAAATGGGTGGATTGTGGCTTGACTATTATGGGGCTCCTATGGATACCCTGAATTACAAAACATTAATTTTCAGAGAAGTCAGTCACTACCAATAGGCACTTCTCCAGTTTTATCAATTCTCTAGTTTGCTTGTAGAATTTGAACGAGCGAGTCAGTCGTCCTTCGGTACTATACTGTCATTTGGGATACTAGCCAAAAAGTTGTCACAGAAAGCCTGCATTTCTAATGTAACAGTTTGTAGGGGGAGTCAATTTGCAATCAACTTGTAAGTGATTCCTTCTACAAAGCTAGCAGTGAAATACCGCTCTATTCGGCTACAGCTTTCTTTCTTAACCGTTCGTGCCCGCATTCCTATGAAAAATACCGTCTCATAGCCTGGCCGTTCGTCACCTAGCAGGCCCCCAATACCGCAATTAATTTGCACTTCTCATCGCTCCTTGCTATTGCTCATGCGAGGTTGTTCCGTTACTGATTCATTATGTAACGAATTATAAAGCAATTTTATTTTAAATAACTGAAGTTGTTTAATCTGGAACGCCTCCAATAATCCTCCCTACCTACCTATCAGTGGCCACTGTGAAATAAACAGAACGTTCAATTGTTCAATCAAACAAACTTAGTTTAAATATGGTAACAGAATTGGCATGTATTTCTAATAAATGTTTAAGAGTCAGTAATTGGAGGTAGCGCTGAACAAGTGGTTGAGTTGGAAGAAGGGCTTGAGTGAATCTCAACTTTGGAGGGGAGTATTCTGGCCAAGGGCAGGGACTGACCATGGAATACAGCGTGGCAGGCAATCTTTACAACATCCACAAAACGCTATGGAACGATGAAAATAGTTGTTTAAACGCTCACCCTGTAGTCCGATGAAATATCCAAACCTCTCAAATCCACTGCTCCAAAAGCGGCTGTAGCTAGAACACCAGTAAAACAGCTCGAAAAAAATGACAGTGGTGGTCTGTTTGGGGGAACTGTAGTTTCCAGATAATTTGCTGGTGTAGGTTGCAGGTAATCGTAATTAGAGGCTCCTCAACGAAATAAACTTGTAGAATTTAGTAAATTCAAGAGTGCGGAAATAGTAAGTCATTAAGTGCTAGCACACGCTTGATAATGTGAGAAACCCTTTGGAATGCAATAAATTCTCATGGCAAAATAAGATATGTAATATTGGTTACCCCAACTGCCGGCTTGAGCACTTGGAACGAGGTGAGCTCATTTCAATCTATAAAACAATCCTCATATTTGACTGGCGTGTAGAAATTGGAGACGCTCAACAACTAAGTACTAATGAAGTAAGAACTAACAAAAATTACAAAAACATATTTAAAACTCAAATTTTGGGTATAAAGGTAGACGGTCATCAGTTCATTGTTATCTAAATCATTTGTCTGAATCAGCCGTGAATTAGCTATTAATCAGCTGAACCAAAGCGTACATGGTGAAATTTAAAATAAGTTGTGAGGAACCGGGTAATAATGGATGGTCGGCAGAACTAAAAATTGTGTTTTGAAGAGAAGCAACTGTGTTGGAAATTCAGCTTTGGTAGGTCCAAACAATATATATTTACACCAGTATCACTGTTTGAAGTGCCGCCGCCGCATCAGAAGGTATTACCTACTGCATAGAATAACTACCGTCAAACACCAATAAATATCGCTGTTAAAAGTGCTGTAACATCAAATAGAAAATATCGACAAAGGAACGTCGATTAAGGGAAGAATGTATGATAAATTAATAAAGCAACTATCAAGAATTATGTAATACTGCTATACCGGGATGTAATATCATGAGGATCGTAATACAAACTACACACTGAACGGGTATTGTTAGATAGTGAATGAGTGTGAGTGTCAGAACGGCTATTGTCGGCAGCAGGCAGCAACAGAAAGGAAGAGCAGCCCGATATATCATGTGCGCTAAGGGTTAAATGAAAAATTACTACTTCAGGACATATTTATCAGTTCTTGGGCTAAAACAAATGATTTGTTCAGATTTATTAATTGTAATTGTTCAAATCACGTTCAAAATTGAGTTCCAAGTTTAAAAAAAAAATTAATTTTGAAAATTTTTTGTAATAAGTATAATACATACATAAAATAGAAGGTTTGTTTGGAAAGACCATTCTGAACGCAATTCTGAGAACGGCGTTGTGAACAGAACATGAGAAGAACCATACCGAACCCCATTTGGAACGTGTGGCACTCCGAACGCACTTCGATGATTCAGAATGATGAGAGAGCTTCATTAAACCAATCATTCATAGTACAACCTTTATTTTTTTTAATATTGCAAATAATTTTTAAAACAATGTTATTAATAATGAGAACAAGAAAATCGATTTAAAAAAACCAAAAATGGGATATATAATGCGCGGGAAATTGAAGATAAATTCGAATATGGTGGGGATTGTGCTGAAAACATTCTGTGTGTATGTCCCGAACAAAAAACGTTCTGAAGAAAATCCAGAACCGGTTGAACGGGTTCGGAATGGTTCAGGATTGTCTGTCCGAACAGCGAACTGTACGTTCAGGACGCATTCTGTGACTGTCCGAACGGCCAAAAAGGGGCGTGGCGTAGGTATAAAGGTTCTGAACGGTTCGGGATGGTCTGTCCGAACGAACCTAGAATAAAATGGATTCTGCAACTTAATACCTTCAAAATGAGTGGCCCCTGACATCTGCAAGTGAAATATTTCGAAATTACGTTTTTCAAAATGGCGGATTTAAGGGGTGCCTGATTCCGCTTCCTGTTTCGGTATTCCGGAAAATAATAGTGGCTGTATTCTTTTGAGTTAAAAGAAGCCCGATTTGCCCAATTTTGTTAAGATGCGAGAACCGAAGGGCCAATTTTGGAGCAGAGTGATTAGAATAATAGCTCAAACAATTCCAAGACTAGGGGAAAAGAAAAAAAATTTTGATGAAAAAAAAAAAAAAAACCCTTAAACGAATTGGGTGGATTTTTCTTTCAAGGTTTATAATGATTGTCTGTGCCTAAATTTCAGGGCCTTGAAGTCACGGAACAGAAAGCTATCGATTGTTTCATGTTGGAATTGGATGGCACTGAAAACAAAGCGAAGCTAGGCGCTAACGCTATTCTTGGTGTATCCCTTGCTGTTTGCAAAGCCGGTGCTGCCAAAAAAGGTCTCCCACTATATAAGTACGTTGATTTTTTTATATAAATATTTGAAATGTGTTGAAACTTTGCCCTTAAAAATGGACTAAGTGCCATGTTGAGAGAATCTGAAAAATAAGAGTTATGTGCTTCAAGTATGCGGTAGGGAACGTATTTTTTCATGCTGAATCGAATGGCAACACTTGCAGATCTCCCCAACTTCGTTATATCATAGTTTTCACGGATCTTTTCCATTATACGTATACCACTATTTCAATTTTATTTTCATTGATTTACTCGTGTATGAAGTAAAAGATGGTTGTGATTAGTTATTTCAAAACATTACTGACCATAGAATTCCATACAATAGACTTTGTAATCTGGTCTATCGTTATCTCTGCCTATGCGATAAGCGATGCTGTGCGAACGCGCGCTGTCAGTGTCTGTCCATTTCTTGTTCAAGTCAGTTCATTGCATTATGAACCTTCTTCGAACTTCAGCGAATTTACATTTAAAATCATGTCGTGTCCACGGGCACATTTTCGGGGATTATGTAAAATAGAATTCTCCTGAAAAAACTTTATTGCGTCTTCTTCACTTCCATAACTGTCTGCTAAACGAAGAAGGTGGTATACATATAACGGAAAAGATCCGTTTTCACTTCAACTCACGAATTTTCCAGTTAATTTGTTGTGCTCAATTTGATGTGTTTTTAGGGGTAAAACCAGTTAGTTAAAGTGTAAAACTCTGTTATAACGGAGCATGGGAGATCTGCAATTGTTGCCATTCGATTCATTGTGCAAAAACACGTGGAAACCGGCCATAAACTCAAATTTTTCTAGAGTATAATTTTTTACAAAAACCCTCGATTTCATAGAAAAAAACACACGTTTTTCAACATACTAACATACTTTCCCCTTTAATTCGTAAAGTAAAATAAAAATGGATTATACCGTTGGAAAGGTGAGATTTGGGCCAAGTTTTTCGCGTAACATGCGCGGGAATTCAGGGGATTATGGTGTGCTGTCCTGTGATTTAAAAATACAAGATTTTAAACTTTCGATTTTTATGCAATACGCATAGTGCTGTGGACAGGTTATATGAGAATTAATACGGGTAACATAGATATCTCTGTGTACGGAGTAGGTAACAAAAGTGATGTAAGGAATGTAAGGGTAAGGGGAGAGGGGGTGTTTCTAGACTAATATTTTTGCGAATTGCCCAGGTTTCACTTTTTCAGCATTATGCAATGTTTTTGATAGGCTCGTTTTTGTTGGGCTTCCATCTTTCACAGTCTACTAAGTGTCGCTAATTTTAAACTTTATAGTTTTTGTGACATAGGGGAAGGAAGAGGTAAGATGACTGACCTAAATTTCACGCATTGGTAGTAGGTCTTGGTCTATCTATGGTTTCAGTATATATCTAGGTATCGCTACCAGTTTGGTGGAGGTAAATTTGTTTTTCGCGAATAGGGACCTCTTCATAATGCGATTGCTCACAACATGTTTATATTTTATATTGAATCCCATTTGAATCAGATTCTCACTTGATATGTGAATAACTTATAGGTGGATCGCTGAGCTTGCTGGTAACACTAATATCATCCTTCCCTGCCCTGCTTTCAATGTTATCAATGGAGGATCTCACGCTGGCAATAAGCTCGCCATGCAGGAATTCATGATACTTCCTACTGGTAAGTACTCCATTTGGTTCTGTCAGTCATACCTGCACCAGATAGTATCCTGATTTCATCGTGCCTTATTGTCAAAACGAGATATCCTTAAGAAAGCAGGCATACTTGTGGTACCGATTCTGAGCTCCAATAAACCTACTCTATATCTGTCCAAGTGAATGCCCCTTCGACTTTTCTAAATTTATCCCAGGGGGTTTTATTTCTAGTCCGGGTACCTTTTATCCCAAAAGCACCCCCCCCCCCCCTCCTTCCCTTAATTTTTTCCACATTTTTTTGAGGTATCAAAGAAAACTTGAAGAGCGTTTTCGGGGTGTAAAATCCAAAAAATGTTGGATTACCTAGAAAGGGGAGATTGTATTGAGAACTTCGGAAAAAAAAAAAAAAAAAAACCCTTTCCATTATTTGCCGAGTGACACCTCATTTTAAAGATTATTTAGTGCTGAACACAATACACCGTCGTCTAGACCCTCTAAAAACGGCCAAAACCTCTTACCAGTGGAAAAATTGACTACAAGTGAACAAACTCTCCCATTTGTTTTAATAAGGCTTGTAACAGGTCTACAAAAGTGGTAGCCGCTTGCAGTGTGACTTGATATTCAAATAAAATAAATAAATAATATATTTTAAGCTATTTTTTGCAAATTTAGTATAGTTATAATAATTTTAGGTCTTTAAAAACATATTTTTTACCCCTAAAACGTACAAAATTGCTGGCTTTTAAACTCAATCTTACTACATCGTTGGCTTCTTATTCTTACTCGTGCTTCTCTCCCGCTGTATCGGCTATTGGGATCAAACTTGAGTTTTTAGACTGTTTCCAATGTTAAATATCGTCTCTTACATAATATACGTAGAACTCACCTTTCACCCAGAGACATGATTCAATAAGAATTACATGAACACGACTGAGGACGAATTGTAGCAGCTGATTTTAATCTCGCTTTTAAATGAGACCCTACTGAATGTATCTGTGAAAACCTATCGTACGTCTTTGTATTCATAGTTTCACACTTCTAAACTTTCTTGAAACATGTTTTTTTCAGTATTTTTCAATGATGTTATCCTCTAATAAAGGAACAGATCCCTTTATGCTCACATTTTGGGGACATTAAATACTTTTTTGGTAACCAGCAAACATTAAGTGTCTCAAATATGCACCACTTGAATTTATGGAGGAAAGAAAGAAACTTAATGTTATTACTGAAAATATCATGAGTTTTCACAAAAATGTCAAATAACTCATGGTACGTGCACTGAAAATTCTACATCGCCATTCCATTCCACAGGTTTAAAACACAACTGAGCAACCAAAATAGCCGGATCTCTGGTTATGCTTGTGACATTTCCTGTCAATTCTAAGAGAGGTCACGTCTATCCGTCACTCTAGCGGTGGATCGAACACGCCCTTCTCGAATTATTGAGCTGCTTTGATAGGGGATAGATGCGTATCCGGGACTCGGAAAAACATCTTCTCCGAACATAGCACATTACGCTATTAGTACGAGTCGTATCTTTTATGGTACTGTCACACTCCCCTCTCTCTATGTAGTGCGGATTTAGGCCCCATTGCACCTCTGGGGGCTACCTAAGTTCGTGACATGGTAGCAGAGCGTGATTTCCTGGGTTACGCATGGTTATACCTAGTACATCCAGGTCCACTATTATTGAGGGCTATATGCTTCAGAAGAAACATGGCCCAGGTTTCCAGAAGGAATTCCCGTTATAATCCTTTGGTACAAAAATAATTTCATTGTCTTTTAGTGCTTATAATTTCTCAAATTTTTCCCCTCATATAATTTCCATTTTCAATACCTTTGGTATCAGGCCTTTGCATTTTTTTTATTATTATACATGTATTCTTTATTCAAGGGCATAGTTCCCAATTTTAATTTAAGGGCTTAGTTCCCAATTATTATTTCCAGGGCTTAGTTCCCAATTTAAGTCCCCAACGTGGGCACATATTTTTATATCTATTTCATTTTCCTATAGGTATAAGTCTCCATAGTTGAGCAACCGTTTATTCCTGATTGTTCCAATCTTTGATTGGGGGTTAATCACCTATAGTACGGTGTTATTAACCTAAAAAAAGGCCTAACCTTGACATCCAAAGTAAAAGTTTTATTCCAACTCCAAATTGTTCTATATAACCCTCTTATTGTTTGGTAAAAAGTTACACCATTTTGAGCGTCAGGTTTGGGGGGGAGGGGGGGGGATTTGAAAAATCACTAGTTTTTTTAGTTTTTCGTAAATATTTCAAAAACTAAGCGGTTTATCCTAAAAATTGTTATATACAAAAATGTTCTACGTTAAATTTTAAATAAGAATGGTCCTGTTCATAATCACTCTAAATTGTACGGTTCAAGAGTTACAGATGGTGTAAATGTTAACTTTTTCGTAATTTTGATAATTTTTTAAAAATTATTTTTTTCGTAAAAGAATGTTGCTATTTCAGTGGCCGGTGGTATGTTAGTGATAAGCCCTTGAAGGAACGACAACCTCACCACCTTATCAAGGGGCACTCTTTTTTAAGGGAAAAGAGGCTTCCACAGGCCCAGGCCATATAAACCTGTGGTACGGAGAAACCCACCCTGAACTTTCTACGAACATTGCAACATAAATTCACTTCTTAAGCATAAATATCTTTCAAATTTGGAATGTTCAATGTCTTTATTAACGCCACTCATCCTCCAGCACATTATCCTCCTCCTCTAGCTCGTCCTCTACCATGTTATTATTGTCCATGTTATCACATGCTTGGCCTGAGCAATTGCTGCATATGCTAGTGCAGTTTAGACCACTCCTTCTGCATTCACAATTACGAACGCATTCATCTTTGCAAGTACACATTATAAGGGACAGTAATTCCTGGGGGGCTGCAGGACGTGCTGTTGTAATTGGTGTCAGGTGGTCGCCAATCTTCTTCCAACCCCACTCGAGTGGATCCTTATCTTCATTCAGCCACTGTTGTACCTGGTGGTAGGTCCTAACTGGTGATGCCACGGACTTCTGGTCTTCAACAACCCCAAAGCCGACCCCAGTGCAGTGGCTGATGCAGGACATTACTTCCTACTTGCAATGTTTGGAGCCAAGAACACTGAAGATCTAGATTGTCTCCGCTACCAGTCCTACTTGAAAACGATTGCAAAGCAGCCTATACATGCATTACTGAAGTTGGATGCACTACCCCCCACTCCAGGAGCGTCCAGACAGCATTCATTTAGGACCTACCACCAGGTACAACAGTGGCTGAATGAAGATAAGGATCCACTCGAGTGGGGTTGGAAGAAGATTGGCGACCACCTGACACCAATTACAACAGCACGTCCTGCAGCCCCCCAGGAATTACTGTCCCTTATAATGTGTACTTGCAAAGATGAATGCGTTCGTAATTGTGAATGCAGAAGGAGTGGTCTAAACTGCACTAGCATATGCAGCAATTGCTCAGGCCAAGCATGTGATAACATGGACAATAATAACATCTTAGACGACGAGCTAGAGGAGGAGGATAATGTGCTGGAGGATGAGTGGAGTTAATAAAGACATTGAACATTCCAAATTTGAAAGATATTTATGCTTAAGAAGTGAATTTATGTTGCAATGTTCGTAGAAAGTTCAGGGTGGGTTTCTCCGTACCACAGGTTTATATGGCCTAGGCCTGTGGAAGCCTCTTTTCCCTTAAAAAAGAGTGCCCCTTGATAATGTGGTGAGGTTGTCGTTCCTTCAAGGGCTTATCACCAACATACCACCGGCCACTGAAATAGCAACATTCTTTTACGAAAAAAATAATTTTTAAAAAATTATCAAAATTACGAAAAAGTTAACATTTACACCGTCTGTAACTCTTGAACCGTACGATTTAGAGTGATTATGAAAAGGACCATTCTTATTTAAAATTTAACGTAGAACATTTTTGTATATAACAATGTTTAGGATAAACCGCTTAGTTTTTGAAATATTTACGAAAAACTAAAAAAACTAGTGATTTTTCAAATCCCCCCCCCCCCCCCCCCCCCCCCCCCCCCAAACCCGACGCTCAAAATGGTGTAACTTTTTACCATAGAATAAGGGGACTATGTAGAGCAATTTGGTGTTGGAGGAAAACTTTTACTTTGGATGTTGAGGTTTAGGTCTAATTACACCGTACTACTAATGAATACTTCATATGAAGATTCATTGACAATCCATCCTGTTTTAATTTCTTCATCCCCAATCACCAATGCAGCTATTTATTAATGAGTAATGAGCATTAGTTCTCCACCAGTAAACTATCCCACCTGGTTTACATACTTGTTCCTCAAACAAGTATGTTTTTAAGGGGGAAGGGGGGGGGGTGTGACGATTCCTGTCAATTCTAAGAGAGGTCGCGTCTATCTGT
This sequence comes from Adelphocoris suturalis, assembly GCA_030762985.1. Lineage (NCBI taxonomy): Eukaryota > Metazoa > Arthropoda > Insecta > Hemiptera > Miridae > Adelphocoris > Adelphocoris suturalis. Next base: position 43,170,602 of record CM061040.1, on the reverse strand, counting down.
CGCTCTAGTGGTGGATCGAACGCTCCCTTCTCGAATTATTGAGCTGCTGTGATTGGGGATAGATGCGTATCCAGGACTCGGAAAAACATCTTCTCCAAACATAGCACATTACGCTATTAGTACGAGTCGTATCTTTTATAGTACTGTCACACTCCCCTCTCTCTTTGTAGCGCGGATTTAGGCCCCATTGCACCTCTGGGGGGCTACCTAAGTTCGTGACATGCTATCCTGAAATTGACAAAAAGCTCACCTGATATTTATGAAAGTTATTCTATCCTGATATTTACAAAAAGCACACCTGATATTTGCTAAGTTTATGCTGTCCTGATATTTACAAAAAGCTCACCTTCATTCCAAGGCAGTATTCTAATGAGCCAATTTGAACCTATTATAGCTGATTACGGAGAAAAAAAAGTCAAGAGCAGCTGGAACTGATTTCGTTATCTAGTTACTTTTGGAAGGATGAACTTATGGATTCTCACTAACCAAATGCTTAAGGTGGCTCTCGTCCTACCTTGTTTTTTATGCTCTTTTGAGAGAAAATACTTGAGCATTTGCTTGGTTTTCTGTTTATGAATCCTACCAAGGAAATGCTTAAGCAATCCCTTAGTCAGTGACCATGAATAGCTCAAGTAGCCACCAACTACTCAGAGCTTCACTTGAGCATTTCCTTTCAACTTATTGAGGACTGTGAATTCCGCCCTAAACGGGCCGAGAATCAGTGGTTTATAGTGTTTATTAATGTATTGGTTTGTATGTAACTTATAGTTGAAAGGAGTTACCCACAGCTAATGATTTGAAAAGAGCGCCTAGGTTTTCTGGAATCGGTGGAGAGTCGAGTGTTTCCCTCAAGTGATTATGGCCCTCTGAATCATACGCCTTGGAGGCCTAACATGACTATATAGCTGTCCTTACCACCTGACTTGAGCTTGAGACACACTTCAACAATTGAGGCATTTACGTGTGAGCCTGGCATCCCACTCACAAATCCACGTTGTAGGCAATGGAACTGAACATGCGTTCTTAGCTCCTGGTCAAGGGTTCGCTCGATAATTCTACGAAGAACACTGAATATTGTGATAGGCCTCCAGTTCTTTAGATCGTTCTTGTTGCCTTTTACCTTATATAAAAGGATAATGCGTCCCATAGTGAACCTTTTTGGGACATGACCCCACCTCAACATCATGACTGCGATTTGATGGATGGCACAAGCTGCTTTTGTTTTTCTTACAGTTCGCATTATAATCCCATCAGGCCCTGGAGATGTGTCAATGGAAGTTTTCCTTATCCCTTCTTCTATAGCTTCAGGATGATAACGAGAGGTTCCATGGGTGCTCCCCTGTGTTTGTAATTCTCCCAGGCTGCATCGTTGGTAACCTCAGAGATCTTTGCAAAATAAGTCTCAATTGCGGGCATATCTACTTTGAGGGATACATGGTTTACATCTGTGAGCAATTTTACGTCTCTGGTTTGCATACTGCCATTGAGCCAGGTCATATTGGTACTTTTCACTGGTCTTCTTCCATTGTCGCCACGCTACTCGTTTGGGATTTGAGGGTGTGCTAAATCCTAGGTTCGGAACTCTGTCCTGACCTTGCTTCCGTTTCCTGTAGTACGTGACTTAGGGATGCATGGGTCCCAGAAGTAGTTCATTTGCTTTTTACAGAAAAGTCATGAATGATGATACGCAACTTTTAAATTCCTGTACAGCCTCCTCTGAGTATGGTAGTTGATTCGTGGCTTCCATTTGTTCAGTAAACTCTCTTATACGATGTTGCAATTGCTGCAGTTTCCTTTCTTATTCCGAAATAGTTGATGGTGATGATGATGATGCTAGAGTTGAATGGACCGGTATGCTTGCTTGTAGCTGAGTCTGTATCATTGGTGGGACAGCTACCTGCACGTTCAGGTCGGGTTGATCGTGTGTTCCTTCTTGATGAGGTAGTGAATTTATAAATCTTTGGGCATAGTATCTGGCACACGGTCCCAGGGCCTTTACAAGGTGAGTGTTCAACCGTGTGAACTAGTGACCACATCCTGGACACTGTGTCTTTGGTGGCTGTAGTTTAGTATTGGGGATGATGCTATTATCACTGAATTTGGTATCGCAAACATCCATTTTCTCCCTGGTTATACCATGTAACGGTAACCTTGCAGCGTATCTACCCAGCAACAACAACCAAAATAAACATACAAATTCAAAGACGAAACTCAACAGAATGGGCGATCATGAAATCTGTGCTTTAGGGATAAAGTTAAGTTGACATCTTGCGTACTGTGGGCCACTATATTCTTCACTTTTGCTCAACTTTGTCGCACAACTATGAATCTTCGAGACAACCCACACTTTTTAAATCAAAACCACGCAGTGAATTTTTCATGTCACAATGTTTTCGTGATTTGAACTACACCACGAACCCAATACATCTCTTTTGAAACTCTACATACTCTACTCTTTTGAAATTACATTTTAGTTCCTATAATCCAACAAGGGGGTTGGGGGGGGGGGGGGGGGGTTGCTGGAGTATCGTAGTGGGAACTCTCTTCACAAAATGGCAATGACACTGCACCAACCCGACTTGCTGTGCTGTTGACCTGGTGATTTAGTGTGGACTCTGCTCTTGTTTTGCTATGGACAAATGTACATGTATAATACTGATACCCTCGTACTCGACTGATACTGCAATCATTGTTAAACTCGTAGGAGCTCGAGGATCACTAACATAATTTAAAACTTGAATTTTCTTTTCAAGTTTTATTTTGTTGTACTTGCTTCATGATTATTTGGAAATTGTTTTTATTCATTATTAATAATTATAGGAGCTTCCAGTTTCTGTGAGGCAATGAGGATGGGATCTGAAGTGTATCACCATCTGAAGGCTGTGATCAAGGGCAAGTTTGGTCTCGATGCCACCGCCGTTGGGGATGAAGGCGGTTTCGCTCCTAACATTCTTGACAACAAGGAAGGTCTCGTCTTGATCACTACTGCCATCGAAAAAGCTGGCTACACTGGCAAAATCGAGATTGGGATGGATTGCGCTGCTTCTGAATTCTTCAAGTAATTTTCACTGCACGAACCTATATTGAGAATAATGGAGATTGTGTGTTTTAAGCAGTGAGGTTGTCAGTAGTTTGTTCACAAGCAAAAACAAAAATGGACATCACAAACTAGATTTCTATAGTTCAGCTTAATGCCTTTTTCAAAGGTAGAACTAACAATGAAGATTTTGTGAAATTAGACATTGGCAAGAAATCATGAAAACTGGAGCTATGGGTTGTTGTTGTGGGAACGTATATTATATTGAATCGAAATATTTATCTTCTAATATTGAGTCCTGGAGATTCATAGGCCTCAGTAAGTTACTATGAGCCCTCTCCGACTGAAGCAACTTGGTCTTGTATCATCAAGTTCCACTCTCACTCACTCACTCATTTCTTGGGGTTTCAATTGGAAAAGAGTTTCAGGCACCAAAATCGGCTTTTACTTTCCTTCATATATATGGAGGTCCCTTTTATTTAAAAAGAGGATTCCGCCGGTTACTAAGAGTTGGAGTCGTCCCAAGCAAATCTTTTGCTTAGATCAAACATTTTTTTAAATTCTTTTCCACTCAATGTCTCTGAGGGAAGCACGTTCAAATATACAATGTCTAAATGCCTCTGTTCTGGATTTAGTTAGTTCTAAATTTGAAAAAGGCATTAAGCCAAAATATAAAAAATCTCGTTTGTGGTGTCCATTTCTATTTTTCTCTGTGTGTCAATTATAAATACTCCTACGATTATTGTGCTATTGTAGGGCTGTTTAATCCTTGTTATACATACATTTATATATGCACCATTGTTTTTTTTAGAAACGGCAAGTATGACCTGGACTTCAAGAACCCTAACTCTGATGTTTCTAAACATATCAGTGCTGGTGAGCTGACTGACCTCTACCAATCGTTCATTAAAGAGTTTCCTATTGTTTCCATTGAAGATCCCTTTGACCAAGATGATTGGGAAGCATGGACTGGACTCACTGGCGGCACCAGCATCCAAGTAATAATTTATTCTAGCGCGCAACATAGAGACATTGATTAGTCGTGCAGCATAACTTAATCAACTAATATTTTTGCATAGAAGTAATTAATAACCCAATAAAAAAAAATCGCAAAAATTTCTTATTTTACGTTTTAAGGTACTATAATTCAAGAAACCGAATTAAATAATTTAAAAAAAAAATAAATAAATTTAAAAGAAACCCTTCGAAGCTTTTTTTTAACTACTGGACCGTCATTTAAGGATTGAAAAATTAAATAAATTAATATTGCACAAAGGTTTATTAGTTTTGTATTAAATTGGCCTTTTACACAGATCACTAGTCCATAGAATGTTATCTATTAAACAGAGTCTACAGTGCATTATCAAAATATAATATGGAGATTGTCATCTATCAAAAGAAAATGAATGAATAAAATGAAAATTAAATAAATAGGTTCCATAACATCTAATAAGAGACTGTGGAGGGGTACAGAGAATTCTTGTCCTCGCAAGGAATCGAACCCCAGCTATCGTTGCATCTTTTGAGTCCTTCAGGTCTGGGCCTAGTAAAGTAAAGTTCCCCTTATTATGGAAAATGAACTGATGGATGTACCGCAAACGGAATGATCTCATTCGGTTCTGTGATCACCATTGTCCATAGATCAAATGAAAAATACCCCTTCATTTCGAAAGTTTTCGATATCTCGATTTTTCAATATTCCAGTGCTTAAATTCTACCCTTTAGGGTTGATCAAATGTGATGCAAAAATTACTGGCGCATCCCCGGCCGATGTATGATTTTTTACCTAATTTCTTAAAGTTCAGTCTAGTAGGTAGTCTTAGTGAAAACTTTAAATAGCGAGTAGACAGGTTTTAAAAATATTTTTCATTTTTTTAATTCGTTTTTTGAAATCTGCGTATTGAGTTAAAAAAAATTGTCTTACTCCATTACAAAGGTTCATTATTGAAAATAAAAACCACTCTCGAGTTCTCAAAAAATTCGATATAAAAATTGATAAAACTATTTGATTTCGATAAAACTCAGTTCAATTAATTGAATGAGACCATCCAAGTAATTGTATGGTCATCCGTTCTCTCCCATAAGGTTGATGAACTGTCAATATTTAATATAAGTTGAACGGTAGGTTCTTGAACTGTAAATATTTAATGACTAACTAACGAGTGGAGCGACATCCTACAATTACTGACCCAATCTATGGATTTCATTAGCAACCAGGTTTTAGTTATTATAAACTCCATTTAATGATTATCTATATACCAGTGATCTGCATAGATAGACTATCTAATACTGGTATAATAAAGATTTGAAGCCTTTTCCGTTATTGTTCATGGCGGAACAATAACGGAAAAGGTTATATTCGAATAGAGACAAGAAGTTCATTTCAAGTGACAACTGACTGACGACTAACTAAACTACTCTCGAAATGATTTTAAACAAGATAAGAGGTGACCTTCAATGGATGATCGTGCATGGGAATGATAACTGGAAAGGTCCTACATTTGTGTAATAATTTTCAGGGTTTTCCATATCCAAAGAAATCCTATGTAGGTTTATAAGCCGTCTGGTTTTGTATTTTGCAGATTGTTGGTGACGATCTTACTGTTACAAACCCCAAGAGAATCGAGATGGCCGTTGCAAAGAAATCATGCAATTGTCTCCTTCTGAAAGTCAATCAAATCGGCTCTGTCACAGAGTCAATAGAGGCGCACAATCTTGCCAAAAAGAACGGATGGGGCACCATGGTGTCTCACAGGTCTGGAGAAACGGAAGATACCTTCATAGCTGATCTCGTAGTTGGACTTGGAACTGGACAGGTAAGCTCTATAAATGTTCCTCTAAAGTAGGTGCTCAATTTTGGTATTTATTATAATTAATAACTCAACTTTCCTTTGGGGAAAGATCGAGTATAATTATAGTGGGTCGCTGTAAAAGGCTGTTTACTTATGAGCTCTCATTTCCATACTGTGTTGCGGTGAATTTCAAAGAAATAATTTGAAAAAGCCCGCAAAAGCGCGGTTTTTCAAACAAAAATTGAATATTCAGGTGATTTTCTAACTACGGGCAATTTCGCAGTCCTTGGCCTCTGACTTCAATATATCAGCTCCTACACTTTTTTCACTTTGATTTCGAAGATAGTACTGTTCTGTACTAGAATATATTGAACACATTGTGAATGCAAGATATTTCACATCAAAAAATGTATATTAACCTGTAATTTGTAACCTCCGTGGCTGTTCCACTTTCATGTTTTAAACAGTTTATTTGGTTAGGAATGATCCAGAGACCTGGTGCTGAATGAATCCTTTAAAAATGATGTGATTGGTATCTATACTTTTATTTTTGTACCCAGTGAACAAACATTGTCCCAAACTCAATGTGCTTCTGCACATCGCTTTTCCCAACATAATTCGATGCCTGGCTCACTATCGTACTGTCCATCCATTTCTTGAATGTCAATACGTTTTTTGTATAATGTGTGAAACAATTATTAAAAAGTAATTTTTGGGGTCTGGAGAGAGCCTTTGTACCAAATAGTTACTGTTCCCCAGTGACTCTTTTTTTTCCTTTTTTTTTTTTTGCAACCTTATGTAGATGTAGCCTAATAAATGTCATCTCATCGAAGGTCGTAGTTTTGAACAATGAATTTTGATTTTCTTTTCACCCTTCTTATCCAACCGCTGCTCTTAAGTCAGATTTGTAAAGCCACAGAAGATCTTTGGTGCTACAAAAATAAATTGTGATTGTAAATAATCGCATTGAGAAATAAATATTTGGTGCGTATTTTCAAAGACTATTGTCATTTTCAATTGGAAAACTAATTGAAGTTTTACAATTGGGGGAAAATAAATGGGACAAAAATCGTTATTGTCATCCATTTGTTGAATATTCTGTTAGTTTATCTATTAAAAGAAAACAATCACTGGAAAAATGGAAGGCGAAAATTGAATTGATAAGTGAGAGTAAGGACTTATAATCTCTGTGTCAAAAAAGCTGCCATGGTAGAAAACCATGCCACGGAAGTTTCACATTTTTTGCCATGGAGTTTTTCACCATCTCACGCGAATACCATAGCCTGGGTAATGCATATAACCTAAGTCTAATAATTATTTCTAAAGGCTCACATGCACTAAAAATCTTGTTAGTTTTGGGGGTTGTCGGATAAATAAAATAAAAAATATAACTTACTTAGTTGTTAAACACAAAATCCTACGCTACAGAGCACCCAACTTCTCTAACGATTGGCTGGTAATCAATGGCTCCAGGAGGGCTAGGCAGGTTTCTGATAGTCCAAGCAGTCTTGCCACTATGTCATCTAACGATCTTCAAACAAATTTCCTCTCACTATCTAATTTTCTCGGCACGTTGAGTTTGGGACAATGTTTCACTGGGTACAAAAATAAAAGTGTAGTATAGATACCAATCACGTCATTTTTAAAGGATTCATTCAGCATTTATAAAGCACTTTTATAAAGCTACTATTTATGTTATCTATAAAGAACTGTTTTTCCACAGATCAAAACTGGTGCACCTTGCAGATCTGAACGCTGCGCTAAATACAACCAGATTCTTCGTATCGAAGAGGAACTTGGAAATGATGCCAAGTTTGCTGGAAAGAATTTCCGAAACCCATCCTGTTAAAAAGGGTTCAAATGTACTGCCATAGACTCAAAAGAATAGGAAAGACAAATCTGAGAACTGCTGAATATATATTTTGTATACTAATGTACTACTTGAACTAAAAATATTGTAGACATCTACTCAAGTGTTTTTATTTTCACTTGTACGCATCATACTGAATGGGGAGAAATATTATTTCATGCTTGGTGTTTTTTTCCCCCTACTGCGTTGGTAGCCTTAGATAGCCTTTTGCGCAGACCACTGATTCATAAATCATTTTTATTGAACGAGGCCTACGGTAGCCTTGCCTGTGGTACATTTATATCTTCATGTACATATACATCTAAAATCGAAAAACAGATAAACTACATTTAAAACGTCTGCAGGGTGGCATTTTAGGGTGGGCAGTTTAGCTTCCTCACTTATTGTAATGTAGACGTATTTAATTCTAGTTTGAACAAATTACGATTCACAATGATTGAATGCAAAATAGAACAGTGTATTAGATCTAAATGTTACACATTGCATCATAATGGTAATAGGAGATCATCAAGACCTGAAATACAGGTGTGAAGAGACCTAGCACGTAACCCCACAAACCAAGGATCTTCTATCATAGAATATTCCACATTTCTACCGTTCCCGACAAACAATGATTCATTTGATTTTAGGGGGTTTTCTTTAATAATTTTACTAATACTATCATTAACGTCCAACCTTTAAACAAGTAACGAACTTATAAAAACGTCGAAACTCATTTTGCTTCTATCGAAAATAACAAATGAGGTGAAGGTTCGCACTCGCTCACTGGGGCTGAAAAGAGTTTCAGGCACCATAACCGGCTTATACTCTCCCTCATATGGATGCCCCTTTAGTTTAAAAAGAGGGTTCCACCGGTTCCCCCAGTTGGAGTCGTCACAAGAAAATCTTTTGCTTAAATCAGCAAATTTTTTATTCTTTTCCACTCAATGTATCTGTGGGAAGCACATTCAATTATTTGATGTCCAAATGCCTCCATTCTGGATCTCCAGTACCGTTCGCATCTGCAAAGAAAGTGCTCTGCGGAATCCTCCTCGAATCCGTAAGGGCACATAGGTGCGATGTTGTTATCTATAATATTAAGCATCCTGTGGAAATCATATTGTCTGGAAAGGATACAGATCATAGTCCTGATTGAATTTCTTCTTTTACTTAGAAGCCAATATGCTCGTTTAGGATCGGGAGACATAACAAGCATTCAGGTTTGTCTATATTTAGATGTTTCTCTGCTCCAGAGAATGTTGGCGTCCTGTGTGACCCATGATTTAATTCTAGTTTTACAGGCATTTTTGGAAATGTAGATGGCAAGAGAGGGGCCCAGAAACTGTTGTCCTGAGCCTGCCCACGACAAACAGTCCATGTTAACATTGCCTTCGTGATTCTCTTGACCAGTTTTCACGTTCCAGAAAAATCTCCTCTTCATTTCATCAGAGGGCATAAGGGTTTCTGTTGCATAAGCGTTGGTAGCTTGATGACTAGTCATCTCTCTCATTCTTTCGATTTTGCCCAATTATTTGCTATTTTCAACACCCGGCCACAACACTACTACTGAATCGGGTAGAATGATGGCCTGTTAGATCCAATGGGCTATTCTGGGGGATAGTCCCCACTTTTTTCCAATCGCTCTCCTTGCAAAGAAAAGGCTATTGGTAATTTTGACCTATTCAATGTGTGGCTTCCAATTGAGCTTGGAATCTAGAATAATACCGAGATACTTCACCTTATTAGTGGGTGAGAGGTTAATGTTTAGGTATGACAGTCCTGTAATTTGTGGAGGACGTATTTTTCTGGGGAAAGTAATAATTTCAATTTTGTTGAGATTAATGAATATCCCTTATTTTTACACCATTGTTCAAGGAGTCTCAATATAGTATTGGAATTCCTTGTGATCTCCGACGGGTTTGAAACTTTAATTGGCACTACCCCGTTATCTGCGAAAAATTCCACGTGATGGCAGAGAGTGGATAAAGCATTCAATCAAAAGGTCATCGACTACTAGGCACCAAAGGAGGGGAGAGAGTGATCCCCCTTGTGGAGCCCCTCTAACGTTATGCCTTTTGGAGGTATTACCTAAAGATCAGGTGATATTTCTATTTAATTGATAGGATTTGCACCATGTAATAATCGGGGTATCAACCCCTCTGGTTTCAAGTCCTAGTTTAATAGCCGGCCATGACTGATTGTCAATATCGAAAAATATTGCCGTGGCACAATCGCCGGTGAATATGGTTTTTTCTATGTGGCCTACTAGATTGTATTGGGCCCCTTCGACGGATTTACCTTCCATATAGGCATATTGAAGGTGATTTAAGGGTTCTAATATTTAATATAGATTCCCTTATATGGCTATCTATTATTTTCTCTAAAATCTTGGTGATTATTGAGCATAGGCTTATAGGCCTTACTGATTTTGGATCTGTAAGATCAGGTCGACTGGCTTTAGGGATGAAAATTACCCTTCCATATAGGGTTGGGGGACAAAACCCCTCCGTAGCATGCATCTCAAGATACCTATGAGATATTTTTCAAGAAGAGAGTAGGACTTTTGTAGGCATATTACTCGTATACCGTCGCCCCCACTTGCTTTGTAGGGTTTCATCGAGAGGATAGCCCATCCTTCTCATGGGTAATGATTCTGCTGCTAAAAGAGTCCGAGTCATGGTAGCAATTGTGGTAGTCAGTTATTGTATCTCCCTTGATATAAGAGATAGAATTTGGGAAGTGAGTAAGGCTAGGATGTCTAAAGCTTCTGATTCATTAGTGGCAAAGTTGCCGTTCGGGTGTCACAAGAGTCCTAACTGGTTGAAATTCATCTTGATGTATTTTAGAGTCTTGCAGAGTCTTTAGTGGTTGCTATTGTTTTACAGAACTCTTTTCAGCTTTTCCTTTTATTCAGGTAAGGTTCTGTATCTCGACCTGCTTAGGTGGAAGGAGTCACGGTCGGGTTGGGCCTTGGTGCGCCTTGCCTTTCTCTGGAGGCACCTGTATTCCCAGCGCGTAGTTTTAAACAACCCTGAACACCGTGGTTTATTTTTAGCCTTGACTTGTTTGGGTGGACAGGTGTTGTTAATATATTCTACTTAAACAAAACGGAAGTTAGTGAAAAACGTTGTCTATTTCCACGAAAAATAAAGAGTTACAATGTTAAATCGATTTAACATTGTAACTCTTTATTTTTCGTGGAAATAGACAACGTTTTTCACTAACTTCCGTTTTGTAATGGGTTTCCACAACTTCGTCGCGAGTGATTTAGTTCGTTTCTACTTAAAGTTTGGTGGATTGAGCTAGGGAGTTCTTATTGCCTATTTCCCAAGCTAAGGAGGATAATATTTCTCTGAGTTTATTTTCCAATAATTCCCAGTCCGTTTTGCGGGGTTTTTGATCAGTAACGATAGGTGGTTTTGGAATATCAATCTCAAATGTAATTAACCGATGATCGGACATGATTGTGTCTAACAGTCCAATGGTGAATTGGGTTGTAAATGCCTTCTGTGGCAAGGGTAATTTCTATTATGACGTGAAGGTACTAAGGTACATTTTAGAATTCACTACATGTATCGAGGTTCTGAGGAATCGATGGGTGTTAAATCATCTCTGGTAGATTATAATGGTTTCTTCCTAATATTACATTCGGTGTTTCATCATCGCCCACCACTTAAGGACGCCTAATCTACGAAGATGGAGTGGCAATAAGTACGAGAAAACAGTGTGGTTACCTACGTTTCATTATAATAATTGTTTGCTCCTGGGGAGGGAGGTGTTCTGTGACTTTCGATTTGTCAACCTTTGTTAAATTAACGAGGGCGTTGCACAGGGAAAACGGAAATTTAATATGATTGATGGAATTATCATTGAAGCTAATTACCTAGTTTGAAACAATGCAGGGGGAGCTCACTTTTAAGGAAGCACAACCGATTTCTCCTTTCTTTGCTGCAACAATACGGACCATGTAGGTACGAAAAGATGAACAATTTTAAATTAAAATTGAATTTCATAAACTTTAAAATTGATTTTCATACAAAAAGAAAACAACAGAAAATTTACAATTTATAGTTTGATATTTTGAATTTAATTTTCATCTGTATGAAGAAGTTCCGGTTCCTGGGGAGAAACGTTGCAGATCAATAGAAAACACAATTTAAGGACAAAAAAGGTAATGTTTTGTAATATTTTGAACTGTCTAAGTAATGAAAATGTTGCAAAATATTTGTTGTAGTCAATTATATATTTTATGGGGCCATATTCTTATAAGGTCATATAAGTGGTTGGCGTAATTTGATCGTCTTATATTGAGTCTGAAAGACGCATATGTTCATTGAATCTAGTGTTGAGTTGCGTTCTATTTGTCCTATGTATGCGTGTTTACAGGCGCATGACAGTTTGAAAACTCTTCTGTCATGAGTTCAGTCTGTCAATGTTAGTATTTAAATAATGGTTCCTAAGAGAATTGTCAGTACTGAATGCAGTCGAGATTCCTTCCTTCTGGAAAAAGTTGGTGAGTTTCGACTGATGATGATGTCTTTACATCGAAAGCGCTCTCCTCCGGCAATACTCAACTTCCTAGTGACAACGGACTCCTCCAAAAGGTACGGAAATGATAATTGAAATTAATATATTTATGTATAATACATTTAGTTAATATTTTTGTGCAAAAAAAAAAATATATATATATATATATATATATATATATATATATATTGCAGCCGAATTTACCTAAATTCAATTTCAGTCAAGCCTGTTTTCTTCATAAAAAGTCAAATTCAGATTTATTCAAGGTGATTTCAGCCATAGTTTGGCTTTTTAAAAAGGAGGTGGAACGTATGAATAAACAATCCAGTAATTAATTCAATCCAAGCGATCTAATTACCTTCCTTGTGCCCCTTAGTCGAAGCGACAGCTCTGATTATTGATACTTCGTACCTGGTTCGTACCTTAACCCATCCTAACACTTGGGTGTACGGCTTGCTCCACTTCTCAGCTAGCGTACTTGCTATCCTTCTGAGAAATATTGCATACTCCCGATTGACTGCACCGTCGCACAAACAAATCAGTGGCGTGAACGAACCTCGAAGGTACTCAGCTGCTCTGTCATATTTGTCGTGTTTTTTTCTTGCAGCAGACTGTGCCGTTGAGTCCCACGTTTGGGAAAGGTACGAGGCAGCGTCAGCATTTATAATGCGTGTGTCAAAAAACGCTGGCCTCGCCCTATCCCAAACTCCCTGGACTTTAATATCGACCACGAGCCGATCCACGCTTGACTCCTGCAGTACAGGTTCCAGTGTGGCTCCTCCCCAGTAATTAATTGACCAGAACATAATTATATTTATTGCAATATCAATGTATGGCAGAACAGTTTCTTTTAACATTGAAGGGCTGAAGTGTTTCTTTCTTCAAAGTGGCTCTCACCCTTAACTTTTCACTATGTCTTTTAGTTGATTCAGGGTGCCATGGAAAAAAACACTGTCCATCCATGTTAGCCCATGAAAGTTGTTGAAACTCTTGAGCGCTTTCCAAAATCGATCCAAGTAAGCTTCATATATGAACTGAAAATCCAGAACTTGCAATGGAAATCGCCAAGATGTACAGGTCAACAGTCAGTCAACGATATCATTTTCTTCCTCTTCAGAAAAAGCTTGCTGACTACCCAACTTCAAAGATGACTGTTTTTTAGTTTTTCTCTTAGTGTTGCATAAGAGATGCCAAACGTTTCTGCAGATTTTTATGGCACTTTTCGTCTGTTCTGGGGAGTATTTCTGCTGCTCAGATGGCTCTGTAAGTCATTCATACAATCTTGGTATAGTAGAAACAACTGAGGTAAACGAACTGTCAGGAAACGAGCACAGCAGAAATAACTTCACAAACATCACTTTTCTGGTAAAAAGCTACAAAAAACCATTTTCGCAACAACTATAATCTAATATTTGTATCAAAGACTGTAAACAAGGATTGACAAAAGAACTGCTAGGAACCAACTAGCGGTTCCTTGGCAGGAAAATCCCAACACCATTAAGATGTAATACAACCAGAGAACAGGCTGAAAGTAAGGTTTTGTTTCTACATCCTTCAGGTAGGAAGCCATGTGTAATAAATGGTGAAGGTACCTACTGGCTGAAATCACCCCTGACAACGGTACTTTTAGGGCTGTTTGAACTCAAGTCGCTTGCCTGTCTTAGCCCGAGAGAGGGAGTTGCTGATCGTGGGTTGCCGCCCCAGTTCGAGGATAAATCAACAGGTAGCGCCAGCAGCAACAGGGCAAGTAGGTTACCCTCCACACCTGCACCACCGCATCAATACCACCATCGGCCATTAAAAAAAATCATAAAACTTTTTTCTCCACCCTACATCAAAACAGCGGGTGGCTGGCTGAAATGTGCTCCAGACCCTTTTGGGGATCAACCTTGACCATCAAGCCTGAGTGCATTACTTTCAAATTAATAAAATGTTGGTCTTTGTGACTGGTGATCACAAAGAATGCTTTCTACATGATAAAAGGAATGCTATAAAAAAAGTCATCATTCTTCTTATACTCGTACATAGGTTCATTCTCATTTTCTGCAGAGATTTATTGAACTTTTTGCATCTTTCTTTGTTAAATACTAGAAAGTTACCCGTGCGTTGCGTGTACTGGTTAGTCAGTGCATAGACAGCTGATTAGAAAAGAGCACATCATTTCAATCGTCTCTCAACGTCCCAAAGAGTTGCCCTATCAAATTTCAACTTTCTAGGGTGAACAGGAGTGAATTTAGCTCACTCAGCTGATCATGAAAGAGCCCATCATTTCATCAATCGTCTTTTAATGACCCAGAGAGTCACCCTATCAAATTTAAACTTCCTAGAGTGAACAGGAGAGAATTTAGCTAACTCGGGTGATCATGAAAGAGCCCATCATTTTATTTAATCGTCTTTTAATGACCCAGAGAGTCTCCTTATGAAATTTCAACTTCCTAGAGTTAACAGGATATAATTTAGCTCACTCAGCTGATTGGGGAAGAACCCATAATTTCAATCGTCCCAATGTCCCAAAGAGTCACCCTATCAAATTTCAACTTCCTAGGGTGAACAGGAGAGAATTTTATTTAGCTCACTCAGCTAATCGAAATCGTCAAAACCAAACGCGCTCGAAGAAATGGCCCAAAATGTGTGTTAGCAACCATAATAACAAAAGTTCGGGAACGAAACAAATCGGTTGTTTGAAGCTTACTGAGAAGGTAGGTAGGTAGCTTAAGTTTACATAATGATTAGGCGGGTTTATAAAGTTGACAAGAACATCAATAATTTAGTTCATCTACAGTAGGCATTTACTTTCACCATGACAAAACATGACTCCCCATTGAGACGGATAATTTGGCGTCACTCATGTTCATTTGATGAAATTACATAGTGTGATAGATAAATCAAGACTCGCGAACGATGACATAAATCGATCAAAATGAATTGCAATGGCTGAAACCAGAGATGAAAAAGTAAGTTGGGTACAAGTTCTAAATGACATGGTCGGCATTGTTATTAGTTACAACTAAGTTGGCGTAGGTCGTCACAGTAGGTGTACCTACCTACCTAAAAAAAAAAATATTTTTTATTGTTTTGTATGTAGGTACATACCTACTTATTGTTTTATCATTCTCAAGAATGATCCTTTGTAACCCTTCAAAGAGTAACAAACGCGCTAACAAGTACTTTTGATGTGCTTAGGTGTGGCCTTTGTATGCCTTGAGCTGAGATACGTGTTGGTGTCGTATGTCTGTCGGGTCCTGTACGTTCACCAGTCTGTATGTTACTGGTGATAGTTGTGCGTCTATGGAGTTGGTCGTGGTGTTATGGGCGAGCTTAGCATTTATATTATTTATTTTTGAGCTTATGACGTACTGTTTGATGATTACCACATCGCTGGCCTTGAATTCTTTGTTGGTGTGGCGTCTGTCATAGTACGTTTTGTTGCGTTGCATTGCTTTTTGTATGTTTTGATATGCTACTCGTATTTCGTACATTTGTGCCATTGTTTGGACTGGCACCGTATCGCCTGATAATTTCCAGACCAGCTCCAGGGGTGTGTTTAATTCCCTGCACAAAAATAGTTTGGCAGGTGTTAACCCCGTGGTAGTATGTTTTACTGTATTTAACCCTAACTGGATGTATTCTAGGTTTTGACTCCAGTTTTGATGATTTTGCACGCAGTACGCCGTTAGGGTGGTTTATAGCGTTTTTATAAGACGTTCTGCAACAATATATTCCTTGAGGTAGCAGGGGGATTGCCGTTGCTGTCCAGACCGCCAAAGACCTGCTGCTGGTTCAACACCATCCTCTGTTGAATCCGGAGTTTGAGGATTCAATAGGGCCTGCTTGTTGGATGAGGAGGACTGAGGTAGCTGTGAGACTGGCGTTGCTGCCCAGACCGGCGAAGGTCTAACGTGTGTTCCCCACCAGTCTCTGTCAATCCTTGAGTTTGAGGACTTGAAGGCCTGAGACTTCTGCACCAGCAGGTCGTTCACATTTCCTGGTATGAGGGGCTGGTCACTGGTAAATCTAAGCTGGTCGATGTGCCGTTTCAATACATAGCCGACCTCCAATTTTATATTACAGTGTAGCTGACCAAACTTGTCAATGACAATGATTGCTCATCATGACCTAATGACCAATCGCCATGACTGCTTACCACCGGTACATACCCTCACCATGACCTGATTGCCCACCTTTAGCTGTCTTGCTCGATTGGTAATAGGTTGGGTAGGTTGTCGAATGGCAGGTCTAAGCGCATCCAGTCTTATGGGTATCTGGCGATTGAGAAACAATTCACTTGGCGTCTTCCCACTTTTCAGAGGAGTAGCTATATATCGAAACCAACTGGCAACGAGTACATGTGGATTATGCAGGGCCTTACCAGAATCACTTCTTTTTGTTGTAGAGTGAGAAAGAGAGATCAGCTTCTCGTATTACTCTAGGATTACCCTAACCACTGATATCGATAAACGCTCTGACGAGGCCAATAAAGGCGAAAGCGCTTAGCTAATAAAGTAATACGAGAAGCTGATCTCTCTTTCCACCCTCAACGACTCTAGGATGTATTCCTCAAAGCCCACTACCCCCAGAGATCCTACCTTGCTCATCGGCTCCAACCTCAGCATCAACTATCAACCTCTTGAAAGAGGTGTTTGCTGGCAATGGCTTTCCTGTCAAAATTGTGAGAGACAATGCTAGCATTTTCACTAGCGGGAAATTCAAGAGTTTCTGTGAGCTAGCTGGAATCTCAAAGGTATATTGCACCTGCCCACCCATCCACAAACGGTTTGGTGGAAAGAAACGTGCAGACCTTTAAGCATTGCCTGGCAGCCATAAAAGGTGATTGTCGACCAATGAAGCAGAAGGTCCTTAAAATTTTGTTTCAATATAGAGCGACTCCTCTGAAAAGTGGGAAGATGCCAAGTGAATTGTTTCTCAATCACCAGATACCCATAAGACTGGATGCGCTTAGACCTGCCATTCGACAACCCACCCAACCTATTACCAATCGAGCAAGACTCTTAAAGGTGGGCAATCAGGTCATGGTGAGGGTATGTACCGGTGGTAAGCAGTCATGGCGACCGGGAGTGGTCATTGACAAGTTTGGTCAGCTACACTGTAATGTAAAATTGGAGGTCGGCTATGTATTGAAACGGCACATCGACCAGCTTAGATTTACCAGTGACCAGCCAAGAAGAAGAGTCACGTTTGCCCAAGAAGAGGGACCAGAAGATTTCAATCGGGGTGTACCCTCAGAAGTTATGTTGGATATAACCTTGAGGTATGGGCACACTTGCCTTACTGTAATCCTAGATTAGGGCCCCTTTCGACCCCATCTCGGATTCAGACATCTCTCAGTACGAGGGGAGTGGGAGAGGAAGGGGGTGCCATACGATAGAGAGATGCGGGTGATGGGAACCAGAGAATGGTCCGTAGCCTGCAGCCTCCCTATTCTGCCCTGGGACGGGGGAGCATAGGAGAGGTGCTGAGACTGAAACTTTGTTTCTCTGCTCTCCATCTAGCTGTCCAGGTCTGGACTCAGCAGTCTATGGGTTGCTCTAGTGCAGTGGCTCTTTAATCAACTACATTGTTAAACCACCCTCTAGGGCCCCTAGATATAATTGATGAATAAACGAACTTCCTTAGTGAAGTTTATTCATAATTATGTCAGGGGCACTAGAGGGTAGTTTACGCACACCCATTTCCCTACCCAGTTTCAAAGACTGCCTGGGAACTCTTTTAACTAATGAGGGTTTGGGGACCACGGACAGTGCAGCCAACGTGACTGGGCTAAATGTGTCGGTACGACCTCCTGCAAGGTGCCCGTCCCGCTAATTTTTGAATTTTCTCTTCAAACTAGCTCTGTCCGACACCGTGGCTGGGGGCAACTACATTGTTAAACCACCCTCTAGTGCCCCTGACATAATTATGAATGAACTTCACTTAGGAAGTTCGTTTATTCATAAATTATTTTCTAATGATAACTAGCCAATGGTAAGTAGGTACCTACCTACCAACGTCGAGGAATCTGAATGATAAGTAATCATAATTGTATCATACTTGAGAGATCCTGCAAAATATCACTACCTTTTTCTCAAATTAACCTAGTTCTATGTAGTTAGATAAGTGGGTAACTAGTAAATAGAAATTGAAGTTTTAATATTATTGTGAACATTTGCTGAGTACCTGTAATGTTCTTGATACTGGGATTTATACACTGGTTTATACTCATTAAGGGGAAATAGCCCGACATCTAGTTCCAAACGCCACCAACACGTGACAGCACCGAAATGAACAGATCTTATTTTCGCTCTCATTCGGTTAATAATTGATCGATTTTTCTATCTGTGAATTGCATTGGATTCAGAAATAGCTAAGAATTTCATTGTTCTCAAATCATTACTTAATTCTGCACATGTGCAAACATAAGTTACTTTAAGCATAAGTTGTTTGTTTCTTAAAAGGCCAATTTTGACCATTCACGCTTCTACATCTTTATTTACTATTCTTTTCCGCTTTGGAATGTTTCAAGAACTCATACTTCTGTTTATAGAGGTGCAGATCGTACTCGATCGAAATATGAGAGTGTGCCATCGAACCCGCTGAGTGTTGAGATTGTCTGGATTTTGGCACTCTCAGTATCCTTCTTGACTTATAAGTATGCCTTGTATAGATCTAGGTGGCAGAAACATGAAACATTACAATGACTGTTCAGTGTGCTGTCAGTTCTGTGAATCAGGTGATGTGCAGACTCCAATTGTTTCAAACTAGAACTAAATCAATCGCGACGAAGTTGTAGAAATCCATTTCAAAACGGAAGTTATTGTTTGTCACTGATGATGACCTAACCGTCGAAATCGATTTAACATTGTAAATTTTAAGTCTTTATTGCTCGTGGAAATATACGTTTTTTTCACTAACTCCAGTATTTTCTATTGGTTTGCGACACCAGATTTATAGTCAATGCAATATCTTACTGTGATTCTGGCCTGGGTACGATCCCCACTCCCTATGATTGACCATCGGTATATCGATTATTCTTACGTTTTTTACACCGATTTGTTAAAATGCATGGTAATTTGGCAATCAATACACCTTTTACCTATTTGATTACTAAATTTCAGGGGCCCTCACTCAAAAAAAGACTTGACCATTTGGAAGGTGAATTGAAGAGATTGCATGAAAAAATTATTCAGAAGCGGCTCAAGAAATTTCATTCAAGTTACAACTCCAACGATTCTGAAATTCTGGAGTCCAACAAACCTGTAAGTGTTCCTAATCATAGGATCAAGTTATGTAGGTTATTTGGGAATACCCAAGCCAGAAGTGGGAGCACCCAGTTGTTTTGACCCAGGACCTTGGAATTCTTCTGGATACGAAACTCACCTTCAACGACCGCGTTGATGCAGTATCTATCTTTGAGAGCTCTGAGAACCCTAGGTTTTCTTAAAAGGTGTGCACAGGATTTTTCATCATTCGAAGCTATCCAGCTTCTGTACAAATCTTAGGTTCGCACTATTTTGAAGTAGGTATGTGAGTTCAGTTCGGTCCCCCTTTCATGAAACATACTCGTATTTACTTTAGAGAAGGTCCAAAGCAAGTTTTTGCAATTCCTCGCATTTAAATTAAAAATTCCTTCAGTTTCAGTTCAGTTCGGTCCCCCTTTCATGAAACATACTCGTATTTACTTTAGAGAAAGTCCAAAGTAAGTTTTTGCAATTCCTCGCATTTAAATTAAAAATTCCTTCAGGGTAGGCAAATTTGATTTCGATTTGCAGACCGACTCAGTAAGACATTTCCGTTTCACAGAATTCCTAATCAACATTGAAAGTCAGTCCCTCTGAGGTGATTTTTCGCTGTGGTGTAGATTATTTATCCGCCACTATTGAAAAATGGTGTGAGGCAAATGGCTTAATGCTCAACGTAAGCAAAACTCAACATCTTGATTTCCATTTGAATTACTACTTCTGTTGATTTTCTTGGGTTGATAATTAATAACCGCCTGTCTTGTGTTAACCATGTTGAACAGCTTCTATCAAAATCGGTCTCTGTGAGTTTTATGCGACGTCGCTTGACCATGCCTGTTTCTTTGAGGTACCTACTTAAGTTTGTATATTTCGCTTGTTTCATGAGTAGAGTTGCCTATTGCATTATCCTTTGCGGAAATTCTGGCCATTCCAATTTGGTATTTAAGGCACAAAAGACAGCTATAAGAACGATTTTCAACCTTTCAGCCTTTTTGTCAAACTCGGCACGCTTAATGTCCCTAGCCTTAACATCCTGAGTTGCTTCTTGTTGTCAAAGAAAATCTGGGCACCTTTACAAAAAGATCTGACGTACATAGCCATTTCACATGAAATAGAGATAAAATATGCCCACCAACAACTGTTCGTCTGACCAACGTCGCTACTAGGTAGCCCTGATCAAGTGGGGCCTCGCCTGTTCGACCATTGCTGGCTTCTATGAAATCACTTCCAAGTAAGGCCTTCAAGATGAATGTCAAGAATCTGTACTCGTGCTAGCTTTTTATATAATTTTTCTGTGATAGAATTGTTGATGATATCATTGTTGACCATTAGATAGATCATTCTTCTTATTTTTATTGTTGTGCGTCAGATATTTTGTAGTTAATTTTATGAATGAATGTTTTGTGTGCGTGTAATTTATAGATTGACTGGCTGGTATACTTTTTTCAATTAATTCCAGCCTTGGGGTCCCAGTTGGCCTAGGGGTAGTCTCGCCTGGGGTTTTCTCATGATTCGATTATTTAGTCGTATCTAGGGGTGCTCACCTACCAATGGGTCGGGTCCGGGCTCGGCCGGGGCGCCCAGACCAAGCCGCCCTATGGGCGGGTGAGTCTACTAGCCCTCAAACTCATGCAATCGCTTGTTGGCTGTAGGAAGAACTTTATGTTTGCTCTATGGATAAGTTTATTATAATCATGTTTGACTGTATCTCCTATTGACAATTGTCACACATATCATGTTTTTAACAAATAAATAAATAGATAAATCAGCACATTAGGTAGGCTGGCGACAAACTGTGTGGAGGAGCTGATCCGGATCTCTGAAGTGGCAGCTCCCCCCACTCCTCTCCCGTGTGGTGGTAGGGAGGATGACCTTCAGTATTGTTGGTTGGGGTCTTGTGAAGGTGGGAATCAGCCGGTGCTAGAGCGTATGGAGCCGCAATGAATTTGCAATGAGAGGGTGGAGTCTTTAGTCTTCCAGTGACAGCTAGAATGGGTCTGCCCCTGCTGGGGAGCCTGTAGGCGGGTGCCTACATAATTTTTTATGAAACATTCTTTGAAATTTGAGCACGATTGTGCTCACAAAGTGCTGCCCTACGATCCTACCCTTTTATTTCGAACACTTGATTTGTTGGCCAAGGAACGGGCTTTTCATCTCAATCCTAAGGTAAGTTACTGTCTGGAATGACTCATAAATATACATTTACGTGAACATGATTAAATATATTCGTAAATTCGTATATCGTAAATATAAATTATCTTATTAATGATATCAGGAAGCGGGTTTTATAATTACGAGTAATAAAGACTGTTTATGTAAAAGAGACAAAGTATTGATTTATTCAAGAGCTTCTGGCGTTAGGTTTGGATATTGCAATCAAACTGAAGACAGTTGCTTGAACATCCATCGGGGTAAGTCAGGTAGGGGAGGGGGGAGAAGAATGTACCACCTCTCAAAGCTAACCCAGAACTACCAACTTGAGGAACGACTCACTGAAACTGGGCCCTGATTCAATTAAATAACAGTTGATAATGCGAATGTTAATTGCTGGCACTGGTCCCCGATACAAGGGGGGGGGGGGGGGGAGATCAATCGAGCCCCTTCGATTGTAAACCCAGTGGATGTGTTGTTCCCATGCGGGAAATCGTAAAGGGAACCTAGTGGCGAGGACGTTCATTTACAACTATAGAGAAAAACTTCATCAAGATTAACCCAAAGGCCGATCAGAACACAAGGGGAGGCAGCCAAGCTACCCGAGTATCCTGGTGATGCAAGGTAGAAGGAAGTGGAAAAAAAATCTATGCCTAACGGCAACGATGCTGCAAAATAGATTCAGATCACGAAAAAGACGCAATGCAAAAGCAAGCCCGAGAGAAAAAATAAAATAAAAATGCCCCAGTTTGACAATGAAGATCATCGTATGCGGATGGAGGAATAATTTGAATCCTAGGCTGGGAACATCACAAAAGTTCAAAGAAATCCAATAAATAAATGAAATGCAGTAAAATTACGTACTGCTCTGATACAAACTTGCAAAGAACCTCTCAAACAGAGCAGCCACCTCATCCTGTCGCGTAGGTGTTTCATTGTCCGAAAATAGATTACAGGGAATAGCTTTGTTGGTTCTAATATTATTGGCATGACTCCACAGATTCTTGACATTCTCCTGAGGATTATCCTCAACTGTTTGAATGTGCGAATTGTAACAATATTTTCTTAAAACAATACATTCACTTCGAATCATCGAGATTCTTCATAATCATTTATATTAGGTATTCGTTTGAACTGAACGAAAGTGCAATTTAGTTTTTAGTTCAATTAGCGTTTTCAGATCTCTGGAAAAACATTCGGGAAAGTTGGACGCTGTGCTTTTTACAATAGGGGTACCTATACTTATCTATGGGAGCTTGTAATTGACAGTAGAAAGCTGAAGCCATGTCCTTTTAACCGATCTGTTTTTCAACCTTTCCTTCTGTTTTTCGAGGTGGTGAATCCGAATTTAAGGTTTGCTCCCTGATCCGAGTGTGACGTATGTTCGAAAATTACAAAAAATCTCAAAAACTTCGAACTTTTTAAATTTTTTGCTTAAATCTTGAAAACTATGCAATTTTAGAAAATTGTTATTAATCAGATTCAAAGTAGACAAAATTCTCCACGAAATGCACTAGTTAACTTTGAATTTTGTACTACCAGAATTGGCGCAACAGCTTGTTGAAAAAAAAAAAGAAAAAAAAAACGTAATTTTTTGCTTTTTGGAGAAAAAGTTGAAAATTAACATTTAGAAGTTCGGTATCGCCCACAAAACAACTTTTGAGCCTAAAACTCATTATTCGTCTGGTTTCTTCAACAAAAGTCGTTTGTAATGAATTGCCGAACGCCATTGTGGGACCAGTACGCACTGTTTGTACCGTGTAACTAACAATTCAAGACATGTCAGCACTAAAGGGGAAGTATGGCTGAAGAAGTAAAATTTTATGTGAGCAAATTTTATCGGTTCTCTTTTGCAATAATATGAACAAAGGGCACTGTCGTCAAAGTATTGGAGGCGTGTCACCTGTGAAATAAAGAGAGGGAAATGTTGTAGATGTGGAACAAAACAACCACGCAGAATATAAGTCAGCATTTGAGGTAGGTACCGACCTAATTGAAAGGATATGCAACTTATGTGGACCATATTATGTGAGCCAGTGCAATTACTAGGTTGGGTAACCATGGCAGGACTCTGCGAGTTTAACAGTCCATCAGATGGTCCAGGCTCCAAGTTCATTATTAATGTGACCATTTGGAAGTATTGAAACCAAAGCTTTGCAGTGGGACCTCGGATTGAGAAAGTTTGAAGCTGGGTGTTGAACTTCTGAGTTAGTTCCTTAATACATTCACGTTTTTAATTATAAAGTGAATCCTTAATTCATTCAGAATATTTGATCGATTCCACAATCACCACCGACCATACAACACTAAATTGTTCTATTTCAGATAAAAATGAATGCGAAATTAATAGTCTTTTTATCAGTGAGGCCAGAGCTCGATGAGCAAGGGAGTGGATTCTAACATCTCTAGCATAAGCGGACTTGTCATAACTTCTGACTGAGAACAGCATAAATTAGGTTGAACAGATCGGTTAGGCTACTCCCTTCCATGATGACCCCACAGCGCTCAAGATCGACATCAACTTGTAGAAGGCCCTCAGGATACATGCGAAGGCACACCACGCGACCAATGAGATACCTAAGTACCTACTTCCTGGACACAAAGAAGTAGGTAATACGTAAAACTGTGGTCTGATCGCTGTGAGTAGGCAGTCAGCTATAGCTAATGATTTCTCCGTGCACTTGATACATGTGATGTGTGGGAATTTGTTGGCCAGGCACTTCACAGAAGTTCGGTTATTCATTGCAAGTAGTCCACTAGTTGTAGAAACGAGATGAATAACGAGTTTTATGCTCAAAAGTTGTTATGTGGGAACTATCTAACTTTTAAATGTAACTTTTCAACTTTTTCGCCGAACATTGAAAAAATTACGTTACCATGCTGTCCAATTCTAGTGGTACAAAATTCAAAGTTAACTGGTGCATTTGGTACAGGTATTTGTCCACTTTACATCATATACAGTGACCAACTTCGAAAATTGTGTAATATAATTAACTGGTATAATTAAAAAAGTGAAAAAAGTCCAACATTTTTGAGATTTTTTGCAATTCTTGAACATGCCACACTCGGATCAGAGGGCAAACCTCAAATTCGGATTCAGCACTCCGAAAAACAAGAGGAAATGTTGGAAAAACAACTTCTAAGGTGTTGTCTTGAAAACGCCCTTTTTGAAACTAGGCTACTGGACTATAAACAGAAAAGGATTGGACAATGTGGGATGAAATAAGAGAATGAAAAATAACTAAGTAAATTAACGAAGTATTTAATGCACCAATAAAGTAAAGGAGAGAAACAATAGAAGAAAAAAAAAAAAAATATTAATTTTAGAAGCATGAAACTGGATGGATAGCATGGATGCACTAAAGTTAGAAACTAAAATTTTCATGGTTTCATATACCTATAGGGAAATAACACCCATGCATCTCGATAAGTTCGAAAATAATGGCGCCTCGCCACATCTATTTTTTATTTTATTATTATTGCACTCATACTTATGAAGCATATTCTTGTTACTGGCGATTTTCAGTACCCTATGAGGGATGATCAAAGGAATCTAAATTACAAGAATAAAGACTGGTACAACTGTTTGAGGAGCATCACACAGAGTATTGCCCAAGGTAGTTTTTCGTTATTAACTTTAAATAGATGTACAATATTTACTACGAAGTTGGTTTCACTACACAATAGCTTCTACGAATTAATCACATTGGTAAAACACTGCAAATTATTACACAAAGGTTCATTATTTCCTTATTAGATAATGCTACTATGAAAATTTCTGGTTTGGAATAGATAATTATTAAACGGAGCCAGTGGTATGTACTAGCAACTTTGCCAATCTAATTAATTAGGGGTACTGCAAGGAAATTAGTGAAATGAAATAAAACACCTCTCTACGCTTCAATAGTCCATCTATAGTATATAATATCACCTCAACTTCCACACGAATTCAATAGTGGAGATTTTCGGGTCTCACAACTGACATGTTGTTTATACCAACCTTCAAACTTCACCCATTCACTCTCGTTTACTCATATCAGCTACATTTAGTATGGAAGTGTAATTTGTTTTAAAAAATTCAATAGTATCTTACCCAAGAGCGGTGCTGAACAGTGACCTATTGCGGAGATTTATTTATTCATCCATAGATTATTAAACTTATTCATAAAGGTAAGGCTAAAGTTGATGTAAATACGGTCTTTTTCTAGTACAAATGTATGAGAGAAGTCCTAAATTATGTTATTAAATAAAATACATATAAATAATCCAATAATTATGAATGTTATCCCAAATGTATTAATTCCTAATAATATTTTTAATTTTTTATATAAATCATTACACAATACAGAAAATACTATATATTATTTTATCTTCTGGGGGATATTCAACACAACGATGAGAATGTTGAAAAATCCCTCTTCTGTTTGTTTTGAAAACATGGTTGCATGAGGTTCCCTACATGAACAATAATTCCTCCTCTACGTCCTCTTCTGCCAATAAAAGGGCCACAGCAATGTTCTCGCTCGACATGATCGAAACTGAAGCTAGAGCCTAGTTACCCGGCCGCTGGCCGTGGTCGCTTTCTTTCACAGCGCGGAGCGGCTGGTCACTGAGTAGTTACATGACGAAATCGCGAGCCCCAGTCACCGGCCACAGATGCGTCGAGGAAATTCAATCCACACCACCCATCCCCCTCCCTCCCTCTTGGTGGTCCTAAGACCCCAGGGAGGAAACAAGGCTGGGGTAGATTCCTGGCTGTACTCAACCTGTAGGGGTACACAGCCAATGACGACAATAATTGTTAAATCAGGTTGGCAGTATAAGAAATTCATAATATGCATAATGTTTGGATTAAAAATCCAAACGTAACAGTAGTACGACGCTTATTGCAAAGAATGGCTAAATAGATTGTTGTCAGGTGTCAGAATGTAAAAAGTTACTGCTAAGGCCAAAATATAGGTCTTCGAGCAGAAAAAACGCAAGCAATAAGTAAGGTACTTATAACTAAAAACCAGAAATAGGTGTGCAAGCCAAGAAAATGGCAGCAAGCATTGGAAGTTGAACTCAGCCTATCATAAAACATAGCGAGCACTGCAGAGAAGGGTGTCCAGCCCACCAAAATGTATCCAGGTGGCTCCCTCTCCCTTTGCCCCAGAGACTGAGTAGCCATTAATATGATATGCAGCATGATTTTTCAACATGGCATCGGTCACGGCCGATGCGATGCCTTTTCTTAGGAATGCCTCTCTGATAATTTGGCCACCCGTAAAAAGAGACCCCCCTTGTGGATGGATTTGAGATCTGAAAGGGAGAGAAAGAAGGTCACCAGCCGGGCCCAGGGAGTGGCTGAAAGTTCACAAAATAAGTGGTACCAAGCCTGAGAAGGACACCGAGACACCACCAGAAGACCAGATGTTTGATCACTTACTATTTTTCTCAATACTTTGAAGATCAGTGAAAAGGGTGGGAAAGCGAAAAAGTTCAGTCCCATCCAGGAAAAGGTAAACACGTCCACTCCTGCTGCTCTCAGGTCCTGGAACCAGGAGAAAAACCTCGGGCACTTAGCATTGGCCGCTGAGGCAAACAGATCGATAGTTGGGGAGCCTCTGAACAATTAAGTTAAAATAGGAGTCCCGCAGCGACCATTCCGTTTCTCCTGGGAGGCGCCAGGAACACTTGTATGCCATGGTATTCTCGTTGGAAGCAATATAGGATGAGAACACGAAATTCCCTCGGTTTTTGCACCATTTCCAAATCACTCGGGTAGTAGAAAATAACCTCGAAGAAATCATGGAGCCTTGTCGATTAACACAGCTAATAGCCGTAGTATTACCAGACCTGATAAGTATGCTCGAGTTCATAGGTCGGTCCCCAAAGTGACATAATGCCAGGAAAATTGCCCTAAGCTCCAGGGCATTGATGTGGTAAGTTGCGTCCTCCGGGGACCACCATCCACTGGCTGTACGTCTGACACACCACGCCCCCCATCCTGATGGACAGGCGTCCGTTTCAATTTTGACCGGGAAATTGTCATTACACAATCTATTCACCATAGGAAAAACATTATACTCCACCATAGGAGGTCTGGATGATAGATGGTGGGGGGGCTGAGTGAACTTTGCTTCATAACAAAAATTATTCGTTGCTAACACTTTTACCTTGACTGATTCCAAGAACATATATATAATTTACCAGCGTCCCTATCACAGTCACACTGGGTGGCATTGTGGTGCCACCTAGGCGGGTGGAGTTTTTCGAAAAATCGTAGAAAGAAAACTAGATACTCATCGAAGGAGAGTGCGACTGATGCCAAGCTTCTTAGGATGGAATCTTCTTCCCTGAAAAAATAGTTGAAATACAATTTTCACACCCATGGGTAACACTCATTATGAATGATTTGCATGCTAAACCTTTCAATAGGTCTTTCCATACTCCAGGCCAATAAAGGCCGCTTCACAAGTTCCTTTCCTACCTCCTCATAAAGGAGCCACGCCCACACAGGAGATAGTGAAGGAACGCGTGAAGTGATGAAGGAGGGAGGAAAGTTGGAAGCTCCTACGTAGGAAGGAAGGAAGGTCCAGCCATCCTACCTTCCTATGAAGGAGCTTCCCCCACTCTTTCAACCTCAACGGAGGAGCTTTTCTTTCCTTCCTTCCTACTTTTCCCTGTTTTCCCTGCAATTAGTACCAACTCCTGTTACCATCTGTTATCAATCATCTGGTGTCTTGAATTTGAAGTTCATCATTCGTTTTTGTGTTTTTTTTTTTTTTTTTTTTTTTCCAGTCAATTCGTCATTTTTTTTTTTTTTTTTTTTAATGTCCGATGAAAAGAAAAAGGAGTATTAAGTCAAATTATTGACATGTTAAAGCAGTTAACTCACTTGTGGGACCAGAGCCACGAACACTATATGAACAGCAAAAGAAGAAAATAGGGAAATTCCCCTCAATGGGTCACACTGAATGACCTTGGGTAGGAAGGAAAAAGGTGGGAGGGACAACAAACGTAGCAGTAGGAGGAAAAAAGAAGGAGCGTCAGTAGGGAACCATCTTCTTTGAGGAGGGTAGGAGGGACGAAGAAAGGGAAGGAACGTGTGTAGTGGCTATAAGGATCCCTGTGGGGAGTGAATGAATGAACGAACAGCAACCCGGGTAGTCACATTCAATTCATAGAAATAATGGTTATTAAAATCACCCTTTTATTCTAAGAGTTTTTGAGATTTTTATTTATTTTTTTATCATGCTAACCCTTAAATAAACTTCTTAGGGTTGATTGAAAATGATTCAGAAAAGCTCCGTTCTGCAGACGGACGGATTTATTCAATTCAGTCTTTGGAATCTACTTACCTTGAAAGTAAACCAACAAATATATTAGGGGGGGGGGGGGGGGTTAAAAACTGTGAGACGATTATAAAGATTCGTTATTGAAAATTCTTTAAAAAAAAATTTTTTTTTTTTTGTAGTTAGCCTTTCAGAATTTTATGAACAAGATTAATAGGGTACCTACTTCCTTCTTTTTCATCTGTTATTCTACTTTTTTTTGTACCATTACAGGAAGTGATGCTATGCGAAGGATAGCTAGTCTTACGGATATCACCACCGTGAATGAAACGTATTCATCCCTCATGCCTCGAACTAATGAGCAAGTAAGTTCCGTTCCCAAACCACTTGTTCTTCAATAACAATCATGTAGACTGGAAGTTCTCCAATAGACTGAAAGTTAGTGGTAAGTATTTCTCCGTCATCCCACCACGCCTCATATAACTTTAAATAATAGGTAGGTAGAGGTCATTCACTATAAGGGCGCGTTTCTCCAAACCGTCCGGCAAAAGTTCGCGCAGCTAGACTGAAGTTTTCACATCCCCTCTCTTACCACCCTATTACCTGGTAGCCTACTCCGCAGAAAAGACAAGCAGGACTTAGGGTGAGCGGGAGGGAAGAGGACAGATAATGTTGGCGAGGGAGGGAAAAGAACGGGAGGGGTTCAGGTCAGGCAGGGTAGGACTGGACGTTGGGTGGGGGAAGGGCCCCACTGCGCAGCCCTGCTCTTCAGAGCCCCTCTCGGAGAAACGCGCCTCCTTATAGTGAACGACATATACCAATTCTCAGGTAGTGGATTGACATCTCAACATCTGGCTAATTTTAAAAAAATTTCTGATCGAAAGTTCCTCTTAGCGATGTTTTAAAAATACTTTGTTTTAGAGATATTCAATTTTTAAGAATATTTTCGTGATTACGACCTTAACTCACTAAAACGGCCATAACTCCCATAATTGCCTAATAAAATTAAAATTTTATTATACCGCTGGAAAAAGTGTTGAATTTCCCATCTCCTTAGTGTACCATAAAAGTTTTTTAAGATGGTTCGATTGGTGAAAAATCAATCAGAAAAGTGAATTTTATCAAATCTTTCAGAATGACCACTTTTTTCATACTCTGTAGATTGTGACAGAGTTCCCGTCAGAATCCCAGAGAAAGCGCTGCCGTTGCCCCGTTGTTTCCCAACGGACGTCGCACGCCTGTTCTCATGTTCTTGAAGGGCTGAGTTTGGCGTTGGAGGGGTGATCCAAGAACTGGAAAACCAATCTACTCCGAACATAGCATATTAATGCTATTAGTAGGAGTGGGTATCTCTCTTTCGGCATACTGTCACTCTCCTCTCCCATTTGAGGATTTAGGGCCCCATTGCACCTCTGGGGGGCGACCTAAATCCTTATTTTCCTAAGGAGGGCGACCTAAATAAAATTCTACATGTCAAATTCAGCCAGTGGTTCTTTTACTTTTACTTTGCTAGTTAGGAGAGAGAACTATGTTTTAGTTTTGAAAAGCATTATTTTTTTCAATGAAATCGAGGGTTTTCTTGAAAAATTACCTTCTATGAAAATATGAGTTTGAGGTCAGTTTCTTCGTATTTTTTCACGCTGAATCGAATGGTACTTAACACTTGCATATATCTCCCCAACCCCGTTATAACCGAGTTTTACACTTCAACTCAAAAGTTCTAGTCATGCAGCATGATCTATGAGCGAATTTTCGTAAATTATCGTAGTGTATAATGTTGAATTGTTTTTAAATTTGAGCTTATTACTATTAACTATTATTTTATGGTGAAAAACGTACCTATTGTAAATAAAAAGCTACTATTCTAAAAGTGATTTTGGATTTTTGGCAAGAGACACACTACCCGGTCAGATACAAATTTCTCAACCGAATTGCTCACCTGGAAGCAGAACAATCTGCTATTAATTGCCTGGCTTATACACGGAATATCTATAACATCAGCTGTGCAAGCCGCAAGGGCAGCTACAAGCACTGAAAAATACTTATATCAAAGTACTTATATGAAATACAAATACTTATATCAAATAAGCTATGATATGATCCAGATCTGCAAGCCGCAAAAGCGGCTACCAGCACCAGAAATGTGTAAACATAACTAACCAGGCTGTGAAACGGTGTCAAAATTCAAAACCTGGGGGAGTAAATTGTTGGGGAGGTTCAAGCACTCACTTATCCCACTTAATACGTAATATATTACAAGCTTTGTAATAAATGTAGATATTTGTAATAAATATAGAAAAATTATTGAGATACCCAAACCCCAAAACCCAGGATCCCAAAATCATCCAGGTACATAATTGACACAGAGGACACTTTAGGGAAGAAGATGTTGAACAATAGGTCTCATTAAAATATGAACAATAGGAGGGGATACCTATTAATAACTCCATCATCAAGCATGTAAATTCATACAGGTTCCCCTGAAAATTGAATCTAAGAATATTCGATATTCCATAGCAATTGGAACCATATAATACATGTCTACCGTAATAGTGCGATAGCCCTCCAACCTAAAATGTGGGGCATATAAAAGAATTGTCACGTTTTCCCCCAGATAACTTGGTTACCTTAAGGAGTCGGAGAAACTACTTGAACCTCCCTGGTGGGCCAATGAAACCTATAAGGAATTTAGGTGCCCCCCCCCCCCCAGAGGTGCAATGGGAGCCTAAATCCTCATACAAAGGTAGAGGAGAGTAACAGCATCCCGTCAGAGAGATACCACTCCTACTAATGAGCTTTTAATGAGCCATGTTCGGAGTAGATTGGTTTCCCAGTCGCCTGGAATCCCATCCAACGCCAAATTCAGCTGTCAAAAAGATCGAGAACAGGCCGAGGCGCCCATTGTTTCATCAACGGAACGCCGACAGCGCTATCTCTGGTGCTCTGACGGGACCTCGATGGACCTCACAGGAGGTAACTCTGTTACAAACCCTATCTGGTCGGATACAAGCTTATTAATGACATTTTTTGGTTTATGAAAATGGGATCCTGGGAATGTAGCAGTAGATAAAGTTTGGGAACGTGAACCTTCACTCAAGCCGCAATATCTGATTTATCTGCAACTCCATATCAAGAATTTATAAATGAACTTAAACAGCCCCTGGGAGGGGGGCCGAACATTACCTGAGGCTGTTAACTCAGAAATGTTTGGGTCGAGGTCAAGGAGGAAAACTCCCCAACGTCCCATCAGCACCCAGAGGGTCGATTGGGTCGAAAAATTCTTCCAGGTCCACATCAGAACCTGAAAATGAAAAATATTGCGCCGGCGTCTCACGAACAAAAAATATTCTTGACTTCGTTCCCCAGGGCAAGATGGTGGCGTTAAAGATGCCACTGAACTCACCTTACCTTCTGGCCAAACCCTGGATTCATATTCCCGGTCTCACCCGGGCAAAAAATATCCCTCCCGATTGGACGAAAACATAGGGAAATGTCTCTCCTGGTTCTCCGTGTGCAAGAAACGAATTTCCCGCGACTCTTCTTCCAGAATGTCCCGTCACACTCCCAAAGTAACGCATTAAGGGGAAGGGTTGCAAGGGCACAACATATGGCGCACAAATCACAAAATTCGTGATTGCGGAATGAAAAACTAGCCACAAACGAGATGCAATTTAAACGGAAGACACCGGCACCAAGTTTGCCCAAAGATTCTGATAGAAAAGTTATAAGATGGGGTTTGCACAAAATCTATGTCTGAATCGACGATGTGCAGCCAAGAGAACAATGAAGCTTTCGAGACTGTGGACAGTGCTGCCAACGTGGCGTGGGAATGTTGGCACAACCTCCTCCTTTGAGTATTAATGAGATAATAATAATAATCTTAATAATAATAATAATTAATCTTATTAATACTCAAAGAACTCCTCAAAGGCGCCTCTCCCGCTAAATTTTGAACTTTCTCTTTCAACTGGCTCTGTCTGACGCGTCGCTGGGGGCGCCACTAAATTGTTAAACCACCCTCTAGAGCCCTAGATATAATTACGATATAACATAATTAATAATTGATTATTCTATTGATAATAAAAATTAATAATAATAAACATTACATTTTGTTAACCTAACCTATAAAATATATTGACAAACCATATTTCTAACAAAATTATCAATGAACAAAACTACACAAAAACTGAGTCTGCAAACTGAGACCAATAGTAATTAAATAGGGTAGGTATTCTGAACAGGAAGTTGACTTTTATGTTCAACATTTTTAGAAAAACTCCTGCAGCATTTTGATTCTTACACTTCATGTAAGATTAGATTTATTTTTATATAAGGTAGATAGGTACCTAATGGTAGAAGGCATTTCTCTTGTCTTACAACTCGAAAATTTGCATGGTGCGCAAAACGTTTGATTGCATTCTTACACAATTTTCTCCTAATGGGTATTGGGATTGCGAAAATGAATTTGACCATATCATTGAAAAGCTTATTGAATGTAGATTTTTTGCAATTGAGAGGTACTCAAGAGTCGAGAGGTAAATCAAGCTATCCGAAGAAAGGATAGTGTTGCCACCACTTTTTTGAGCACAATAAATTGATCAATTTAAAAAATCGTGCCTAGAATACACTGAAAATTGTTAAAAATAGGTTAATTTATTTAAAGCAAACAATTAACTTTTTTTTTGAGATCCAGAATATTTTTTATAACGATTTGTTTGCTTTAAAATTGGTTGGTAGGTCAAATTTCAAAACAATGAAACATTGTAATACGATAACTTACAGAAATTCACTCATACGATCATGCTGCATAACTGGAACTTTTTGTTACAATATGTTTTATAATATTTTCTGCGTGGTAGTTACTTTAGCGGTAGTTTGAAATTGTGCTTTGATGAATGAACTGAGCAAATAATTGCAGTTTGTACATTAATGTTAGGTACCTTTTCTTTCCGCTTGCTTAGTTTTTTTCACTGCTTGCTGAGGCACTTATTCTCGGGAAAACTGTAAAATTTAGTGTCCCTAGAATTTCTATTGCACCCAAAATCTGCACTTTTAGGCATTATTAGATTGGAATTGTCTGGAGAGGCGAACATATACCTACACAATGCTTTCAGGAAACTAACTAATTTCCCATCTGGAGCAATGGGCATTATACACTCCCTGTCTCGAGCGTGACATCAGGATGTTTCGGCTCTCAGGAAATTCCCACAGCCGACCTGCACATCCACACACCCTTGTTTATTCCCACGATGGGAACATGGAGAGACGGTTTCATGTGAAAGAGGGGGAAGTGGAGGCAAACCTAGGGAACGCAACTAAAAGCTAACAGAATTACTAATTAATCCGACACAAAATACTTTAAAAATACTTTTTACATCCTTCCTATAACTAGGTAGGTAGGTACCTCCTTTTTTGGACATTTCAAGCTAAGGCTAAAAATCTCTATTAAGCGGTTATGATTTCAGGAATCTTTTGCGTCCAAAGCAATCATCCCACCTGATCGTGTTGAAAGGGATCTACTAGCTTACCACGTAAATACAGGTTTGGTTAGTACTTAGCACGAATAAATACCAATACTAAATTTGGAATCATGGTAAACGCAATTTTCATGAAGATTTTTTTTTTCTTCCAGCCAATGAGATCCAATAGCGACTACTCGGCGTTTGAGGTAATCACACAACTGTCAAGCCCTGCACTAAACTAATAAAATTATGGCAGTATAAGGTGCACTGGATTTGTCGAGTATTTAAAATTAACTTTTTCAATTTCATTCCAACAGAAAACAAATGTGTCAAAAGGTCTCACTATAAGTCGATCAGATGCAGGGATTTCAAAAGTAAAATCAATATATACTCGGACACCTATATCCCAGCATAAGGTATGCATGTATCCATCAACCAATCTTAACGTCATAATGCACCATATAGTTATTTTATGGTTGGTCAAGAGCAGTGAATTGATGAAATGAAACACAAGATCTGCACTTTTTAATATTAACTTTATTAGGAAAACCAACAAACGGAATGATGATGACTTGGTTAAAAATTCGTCGTTAGGAGAGGCGCAAGGGAGTAGTGGAAGCGAAGGGGAGTATTGGAAGGCGGGAACTATAAGTAGTGAGAGTTGGGGCTCCACGCAGGAAGCGAAGTATTAATTCAGACAAAGTATTCTAATTCGAATCTGCCACGAAGAACCGATAGAACTAACTTAATCAAATCCATCAGAAACCACCCAAATTCATGTTCCGTAATTCTTATTTTTATTATTTTTCTTACTTTTTTCTTTTCACCAGAGGTACCGCCATTAACCCACAGTATCCCTGAATCTATTCCCAGCTTATATTTCTCAGCCAGGAATGCTGCTTCCAGCCTACTTCTCTTTTCCTCTTGATTTTATTCTCCAAAGTAAGGCGGGGATTAACATATCTTGGGCCACATAGGAAATGCCCCAGGTAGACAACCTAGTACTTCTTGATTAAATTGAACAGCTCGCAGTTGATGCCTGCTCTAGGCAGAACCTCCTCGTTTCACACTCTATTCAACCACGAGATCCGAATCATTCGGTGTAACACCTTCATCTCAAATGCTCCTAGCTTATTTTGTTACAGAATCTGCCTTGATTTTCTAGGTCTCTAATCCGTGGAGGAGCACCACCCAAACATAACATTTCACCAGTCTATACCTTATCTCAAATGCAAGGTGCTTATCGCACAGCAAAGATGGCAGTTTAAGAAAACTTTGGTATTGAATCTAAAAGGTTATTCCACTAATAGTAATACTAAAATTATCATTTACATACCTTTCGGAGGAGTCCGTTGTCACTAGCAAGAGTACCTACCGGAAGCGAGAATTTTCTCCTCATTTTTTCAGTACAGTACTGTTTCAACGACCTGATGATGATAGGCTAAAAGGACGAGCATTGATTTCCCCAAATACCTTAATAAAAGGTTTTGGAATCAGTCCTCATTTCCAAGACCCCACCTTTCCCTCTCGTTTTTTCAGGGACACAAATATGGAAGAGCCTCCTTTTACGGTGTCGGACTTCACCACGAACCAGTGGGAGTAGGGGCTAGGTGGAAAAACTATAAATCGCTAACCAACCGATTAGCAGTCCAAAAAATATGCCTGTTTATTTTATTCACTGAATCTCTTCCTCTAATTTTTAAATCTAACATTATTTTTCATTACAGAGTCTTCAAGAATGCAAAAAGAACTTATTACAAGAAAATAAACAACTCAAGGACCAAATTTGCCTCTCAAAAGGACTTTATGAAGAAGTGGAAGCATTGAGGAAGGTGTATATAAACGTTTTTTATCACCATGCTCAGGACTTGACATACCTACGAGAAATTAGTGGAAAGTTTGTTG
This sequence comes from Adelphocoris suturalis, assembly GCA_030762985.1. NCBI lineage: Eukaryota > Metazoa > Arthropoda > Insecta > Hemiptera > Miridae > Adelphocoris > Adelphocoris suturalis. The sequence goes on along the minus strand of CM061040.1, from coordinate 43,134,367 downwards.
GATTGATGAAGTGAATATAGTCCTCTGTACTTCACTTCTGGTATGCTTTTATAAGTTTCACAGTTTGCTGGAGTCTTGAAAGAACCTAGCACCTTCGAACACCCAAAAGAACAGTAATCAGCATCTACTGGAATGTAGAATGGGTGATGAAAACCTTTTCAACAGAGCTGCAAGGCAAATTATCCAAAACAGAAATTTACTTTTACTATAGATAGTAAATTTATTAGTACATTTATTCAAGGAATCATTTATTCTTACTTTTAGGCGCAAATAAATACGCCAACTCGCGACACGCTAACTCATCCTTAGGTCTACGCCATACTTCGCGACTCTAATGTGACAGCAGGCAGGCACGCGTTGTCACATTCGAGTCACTGTCGCATTTACACTTCACGAAGGTATATAAACCACGCTTCCTCTTCCAAGCTATCAGGCCCCTCAACAGCCCACCACTCTAGACATTGCTCTACCCGTTAGAGGGGGAGAATCGCACAGGAAGAACAAAATCTCTCTGATGTCATAAGGTACAAAACACGGAAAAAAAAAAAAAAAATCTTAAAAATTGAATAGGTAACTCGCAAACAATGCTTTATCAAACAATCTTTAAAAAAAGGAACTTTCGATCAGAATTAAGCTCTCGAATCGACACCTTGATATTCGCCCAAACCTAGTGCAGACTCCCTGTATATAGGCTGGTCGCACCACCGGACAGGGTTTAATTCTACAACTAATTTCTGATCGAAAGTGTTTCATAGAAATTGTTTTTTGAACGCTTAGTTTTCGTGTAATTTAATACTTGAGATTATTTGTGTGTTTTCGACTTTATGACACCAAAACGGCCATAACTCCCCTGATTTGGCGAGTAAAATCAAATCTGAGGAGTCTGTTGGAAAATGCATTAAATTTCCTATCTTGCTGATGCCAAATCAAAATTTTTTGCATGGTTTTTTCAACGCTCATAGGTCCCAGAAATTAGTCACGTGAATTTCAGAATATAAGCCTAAAAACTGCGCCAGAATTTCAGCTTTCCAACGGTATAATCAATTTTTATTTTACTTTATTAATTGGGGGAGAAATATACGTTTGTATGTTGAAAAACGTGCTTTTTTTCTATGAAATCGAGGGTTTTCATGGGAAAAAAGACCTAAGAAAATACTAGTTTGGGGTCGGTTTCTACGTATTTTTCCTACGCTGAATCGAATCGAAACACTCGCAGATCTCTCCAACTCCGTTATAACCGAATTTTACACTTTAACTAACACGTTTTACCCTTAAAAACACTTAAAACTGAGCATAACAAATGAACTAAAAACTAGTTAGTTAAAGTGTAAAACTCGGTTATAACGGAGTTGGAGAGATCTGCGAGTGTTACCATTCGATTCACTGTGAAAAAAAAGAAAAAAAAAAAAGTAGAAATCACAGACCCCATACCATTTCACATCATTTTTCACGAAAACCCTCGATTTCACAGAAAAAACCCAAGTTTTTTTTTAGCATAGAAACAGACTTTTCTCCCCAATTAACGAAGTAAAATAAAAATTGACTATACCGTTGGAAAGCTGAAATTCTGGCGCAGTTTTTCTTACCTGCAAAAATTCACGTGTCCAGTTACTAAAACCTATGAGCGTGGAAATACCAAAGATTTTCGAAAACTGGCCCATTTGACTTCTTAGGCTGATTTATCACCTGTTCAATCCAAGCGAAAAATTTTGATTTTACTCGCAAAATTAGAGGAGTTATGGCCATTTTAGTGTCATATGGTCGAAAACACGATAAACTTTAACAATTTAAAAATGTAACACTTGAATTACTTGAAAACTAAGCGTTTAAAAAAAAAACCTCTAAGAATCACTTTCGATCAGAAATTAGTTGCAGAATTGAACCCTGGCTGGTGATGCGACCTTAATGTGTACGCCCTGTATATATACAGCGTGATTCAGGACAAAAGCGAAAGAAAAAATTGGGTGAAACTATACCCGAAATGGGGTAGAATGCCACCAACCTCACTTTTTTATCTCAACCCGTTGCCGAGATATGATTTTTTTTTAAGTTTTTTTTTTTTATTTTTACAAAAACACGTTTTAGACCATAAAAACCTCATTTTCTCCACTATCTATACAATTTTTTCAACTTATGACCACATTTCTGAAATCAGCGTTAAATTTCATATAATAGTATATCTGGATCTTCAGAAGTCCAATCCGAAAACCATAATCCTTGTTCGAACGTGAGAAAATTATAAAAACTAAGTTTCCCGAAAATCTTTGAAGCTGTACTGTCTCCAAATAAATAATATTGGGAGTTATCAAACCTCACAAATTAATTCTTCATTTGAAGAGCTTTCAAACGATGGAGTCGCTTTTGAAATTTCCTTTCAAATGGGTGCAGTTATTTAACCTGGAAGATGAAAAAACGTGTTCGAACTTTTTCGCTTCGAAGATTTTCGGGAAACTTAGTTTTCATAATTTTCTCACGTTCGAACAAGGATTATGGTTTTAGGATGGGATTTTTGAGGATCCAGAGAACAATATTCTTATAGCAAATTTAATGCCGATTTCAGAGATGTGGTCAAAAGTTGAAAAAAGTGTATCGATAGTGGAGAAAATGAGGTTTTTATGGTCTAAAACGTGTTTTTTTTTTCTGAAAAACTTTAAAAAATCATATCTTGGCAACGGGTTGAGATAAAAAAGTGCGGTTAGTGGCATTCTACCCTATTTTGGGTATAGTTTCACCCAATTTTTTCTTTCGCTTTTGTTCTGAATCACCCCGTATATATATGTGTATATATATATATATATACATATATAATAAATTAAATTGCTTAATGCTTTAAATTAAATTTTTTAATGAAAAATCGGACTCTAGGATTCATTTCAGAATGTCTCATACAGGATTTCAATTAGAAAACATTTTCGAAGATATTGATTTTATAATATTTTTGGAGCCTTTGCAATAAACTAATTTTGTACAAATATTTGTTAGAACTAAACCGGAAATTTTCATGGTTAATTTTTCATTTGCTTAATAGAAAGATCCTAGCAAGAGCTGTCCAAAAAGGTGCTATATGATGGGTATCTGACTAGGCTCTTGAAATTCATTTGCTCGATGACGTCACGGCCTCCAACTGAACTCTGATCCCTTGTACTACTACATCATTTATGATCTTCCTATCCCTTTATTGGCAAAATTAAACGGTCTTTTTAGCTGAAAGTTGTTCCTAGGGGGTTTTCAAGTGCGCTGAATACAAATCTGTAGTCAAAAGGGTGAAATTCCAACATATGAAAGTTTAAATGAGATCAAACTTTGGAAGGTTATTTTTGAAAACTACCTTAGTGGTTATGAAAGAAACTTCTTCTTCCCACTTCAAAAGCCGTCACATCTTGGGTGAATCGAGGTATAGAACTCTCAGGTTTCAGAAGTGCAAAAGGAGCGGTACGGGGCAGTGTCTAGCTGATGCGAGACCAGGCCGTTCGCGGCCCCTCCACTCCTCTTCCCCCTCCCGTAGGCAAATTCGCGGATCCTGATTCGTGGGAGCTACGATGAAGAGAGAACCGCGAATCACGATCCGCAAATTCACCTATAAGAGGGGGAAGAGAATGGGAGGGGCTGCAAACGGCCCAGTCTCGTATCAGCCAGCTGCAGCTCTGTCCCGCTCCTTTTGCACTTCTAAAATCTGAGAGAGCTATACTTATCAACCCAAATGCAATCCCACTTTCACTGTCCTTGGAGTATTAGTGGCATCAACCGTTCATGTAATGGGCAACCTTTAAAATGCAAAAATTCATGTAAGTTTCTCAATACTTTTCAGAAACTGAAAGAAGAAACAAGGAAAAGGCTAATTGCTGAGCAAAAATCCAACAGTGAAGCTCTAAAAACCTCAAAGGTTCAAGACTGTGTCATTGAACCATTTTGCAAGTACGCACTTCACATCCAAAAAAGTACCAATTCGAAAGTAGAGTATGGTGGTAATATTATTTACATTAAAAATCAATGATGGTGATGAACGAGTGTATGCGTGTTCATGAAGGAGGTTTTTGTATCAGAGCCTGTAAGCCTTTGTTTGTATTGTCATAGCACAGATAAGTCATCAGAGTTGATGTACCATTTTAACTAGTAGGTACCTACGTATTAAAAAACCTTGTATCTATATTGATTATTATCCAAACGTATTTTTTGTAAGGGTAGCAAACTGAACAACACTGCCTCGGTAGGTGAAAAATGCAATGACCTTCTCACGAATGTAGAAGATCCAATAACCAAACCTTCAGAAAGGAATGTGAGGAAGAATACATCAGAAGAATTACCGATTGAGTCTAGAAGAAGTATGATTGAAAAGGTAGGATTTCTCTCCAAGAGTTTAGCTGTGGTACTAAGTGGGGCGATTGCCTATGCCTACGTACCTAGCAAATGTAACTTCGATCTCCGTTACAGGTAGAAAGAAGTCGCTCACTTTACTCACATTGACTGTGATGTATAAACTTAACAAAATTTATGGTTTCATCATATTGTTAGTCTTAGGACTAAAAGACTAGCCTTATTGGGGTACTCGCATCGTGTGCTATCTATATTCATTCCTGCATCTACAGCTACCATCAGACGGTGTCGTGTGCTATCTACATCCCTACAGATTGGGCCATGTGCTATCTACAAACTAGAAATTAGGGGAAACTCATGAGAAATGAAATAAAAGATGGAAAGATGTTTTATTAACCATTGTAGTGGCCTTCACCACACGCCGGACAGAGCTGGTTTAAAGGGATTCAAAAAATCGTGGGACGGGCGACTTATTAACTGACGGGGAAGTATTAACTGACTCTTCGTCTGGCCATGTTGGCAGCACTGTCTGCGGCCCTTGTCACTTGTTCTTTAGCTCGCGCTATGAGAGTTTATTACAAAGCTGGGGGTATATCATTAGCTGGGATGTGTGTTCTTGAACCTGCCCAACAATTTACGTCCCTTGGTTTTGCTTTTGGACACCCTATCATAGCCTGGTTAGTTATGTTTACCTTCACTTTTACGTTTACCTATCCTTTTAGTAGGGATTGATGTAGGATTCATTTTCATTTTTTGAGATGCAAGCAGCCAGACCACCAAACTATACACAGCGTTCTGATCATGGGTGGAAACTGAACAGTGCCACAAGTGGAGACCAAAAGAGTTGGGCCAGGTTCAACACCCAACGTCGAGTAGTTGAGGCACTCTGAAACAGGTGATCAAGCTTCCCCAAACAACCACTAGAGTGGGTTAGAGTTGACTCCTTTCTTGTTCCCATGCCAGAAAACTGACCAGGTGGTGGGTCAGGTATCACTAGGGTTGCATCATCGAATGAAAAACATCAATGATCGATGTATCACTTCAGTAAAAAATAATATATCGATTAAAAAATCATCGGATTACTAGTACCTATAGGAAACATCGATAATTGCATGAAAAACATCGATTGATCGATGTTTAGAGACACGTTTCTCCATTCAACAAACATTTAAATGAATTTGACAACGAAGTGTTTAAAATTGGGTGTTACTTAGTATCAGCCCCCATTTTCCAAAATGCATAACTCCATTATTCATTGTCATAAAAAATATTGAAAAATCCCGTTGTATAGTTCACTTTCTCTAGTTTTAACAAAAAATAGTGGAGGAAGAAAAAGTCCAACCGAATGGTGCATAGGTAAACTGAAAACATAAAAAGTGGTGGGGCTAAACTAAAGTTTCTCATATACCAGGTTCTTTAGTATAAGCCCCCACTCCTTACTCTAGTAGTTTATGCACTTTTAGATAGGAATTACATTATTTTTTATGTTTTGTGTTAAATCTAGAGAAAATTATCCCACAATAAGTCCTTTTTTCTGTATTATTCTTCTTCTAGTCCATCCTTTCCATCCTCTTCCTTCTCCTCTTCACCAATGTATCCCAACTTCCCTCATTCTTCCTACTCAACTCCAAGTCCTCCGTCGCCCTCCCTAACAGTTCCATAATCCTTTTTTCCCTGCTTCCATCCTCAACCCCCAACTCTTCCACCAACAGCCCCTCTAAACTCATTTCTCAGGTTCTTGGTCTCACGTACTCATCTTTCAAATATCCCTAAATCAAATTCTTATGCTGTAGAAATCGATATTTGACACTTTTGCCATACTAAACTTCGATATGGTTCTAAACCATCGATTGTGACGATTATATAAAATGGCGCTAATCGGGTAAAAAAACGTCGTTCAGTGATACAATTTTTGAAACATCGATATCGATGTTACAACCCTAGGTGTCACCCACTAGGGTGGAGCACATACACAGCCAACTAATCTGCACCACAACCACCTGACTGGCTTCTTCAAATACCCACTCTTTAGAGGTGAGGCACTCAACAGATGATCAAGGTTCCAAAATCAGTGAATTCTCTTAGAGCTAAAGTGGATTGTAAGGATCCCGATTCCCGTTCCTGCTTGGACGCTAGCCCCGAGGCCCACTTACTACTCCATAAACTCCTGAAGAGTGGGTACTTGTCTATCCCAAGCTTCCTCCAGTGCCCCTGTAGCTTCATGAGCACGATGATTCCCTCCACAACTTTTAAGCCCGCCTTCTTGGCTGCTGTGTGACCTCCACGAGGGAACCCCTCCCTGGATAACGGCAACTCCTCCCTTAATGGAGTAACCGCCTCAGGTACCACACTGCGGTCGTTTCATCATCCTATGAAATGATCCTCAGTACAAATGGGACTTGGACATTCTTTCTTGGTCGATTATAATGTTATTATAGTTTATTGTTATTATTGAAAATAATGAACCAATACATGATAAGCTCTGTTTCTCATCATTATACTGCAAACCCGTTGTCAAAGATTTGGTCGAGATACCTAGTGTGCGTTTAATTTTTCAACCTTTTATATTTTTTTGAATGTTTGAATCATAAACTAATAAAATAATTTTTTTTTTTTAATTCTAGAAATACGTCGAAGAAAGAGAAAAGCGAATAGAACTTGAAGGAATAGTATCTCAATTTCGTGATGACATCAACTCCAAAACAAAAGAATGTGCTCAAATATCTGTAGGCCAAAAATTGGCTCTGGCTTTAGCAGAACAGTTTAGAGCAAAATATGAGAAGGAGAGCAGGCATAGTTCGAGTGGTGAAGTAAGACGTTTTTAGAACTTGGTTTATGACCCAATACTGTATGCCAGAAAGTTGAAAGTGTGTGGTAATTGTGACAAACCACTTGTTTAGTCATTTTCACACTTACATAAGTAAAATAGGTATTTGTGACCCTGTCTCCAATGCCTGGAGAGGGATTGCACAGCGGGTGTAGTGAGAGAAAAACTGAAGGAAAACTATTCTTGGAATTGACTTTGTTTAGACTAATAGGGAGTAAACATACTAAAAGACCTCACTATTGGTTGAAGAGGTGGAGGAGGGGAGCATTCAGAAAGTGCGAATGTTTTTTTTTTTTTAATTTTATATCAAAAATAGTATTCCATTAAAAAAAAAAAAAACATACAAAATTAAAGATGACGAAATTCGCCACAAGACTGACTCCATTAATCTTTTCACTGTCGTGCATAGTTCCACAGATTAAACGCTTTCCCTTTAATTAAACGAAGTCCATTATTCATTATCTAAATATATCTGCAGAGGTATAGGCGCCTACCGAGAATAAATTAAATTTTAAAAACCTACATTTTACAAGTCTTTTGAATTTGACACAAGCTGAAACTTACTGAAACCAACTGAAACTTAATTATATAAAATAAATCATCTACCTACGCTTCAAAGCTCCATTTATAGTTGATAAAAGTTATAATAACCTGAATTCTTTTGGAGTTATATTATCTGATACGATCCTTATAGTTGATTAGGTCATTTTTACTATGTTTCACCTGTTGCGATTCATCCCATGTTGATTTTTCCCCCTTTGTTCTAGCCCTTAGGGAGGAGAGCAAACCTATGAAGTTACAGCTACCTGGGTGGTTTCTTTCGATACTTTAGGATGATATCTATGAATCATTATTAAACCCCGTATAGAGTAAGCCTGTATTAGATAACCTTTCACCGTAGAACACTGGTCCAAAAAAAAGCACAAAAAAAAACTACCCAACTGAATCTAAGGTGCATTATCGAAATGTAACTGGACGATGTCACCTACCAAAAGAAAAATCCACACTACATGCAGATACATAGGTACATGTATATGGATATGTGAAATCGTATGACTTTTGTGTCTCAAGTTAAAAATGTCTCAATTGAATTAGCTAAGTCAGCTGATCAGAAAAGACCCAATCAATTCAATCGTCTCTTATCTAAAGGCACTACTTTGATCGTTTATTCAAAGGCTGTAATTAATGCTCCAAAAGATTCTACAAGGAGTTCTAACTAACCTTTAGAGGAATTTACCAAGAGTTGGTTTTTTCAGTATTACAGAAACACTGCAGGAACTTTGGATATAGGATCAGTCCGAGGATTCACAAGAGAGGATAATCAAATAGAGATAGAGGTCTATAGTGCTATATGAAATCGTAAATGCGTGATTTGAGACTGATCAAGAAAAAATAGCTAGTCATTGGAGCCGAGACGTCCCCTTCTTTGCGTCTTTTTCCCCCCCTCTCACCTCCAATTTAACTCTCTGGTTGTTTTTCGTGACTGTGACGATGATAGATGGCGGGCGTAAGAGTGCTATCTGTCAACACAGCTATGAGGCCAATTAACAAACCACTTCGACTGTGGGTTATTTTCCTTTATCATAACAGCTTACATTTCCCCACAATTGGAAATGTAGGGTTCTACACTTGCTACATCCCAAAATTTGATGGTCCAATAAAAAAAAAAAAAAATAAATAAATAAAAAAATAAAAAATTCTCCAATCCAGATCTTTAAGGGAAACTTTTCGATTGTGTGATGGCCCAGAGCTTCTTGTTTGGATCTCCAAAATCTATCACAGTTACACAAGTCCAGCAGTGTCTTTCCGCTTCCCACACAGGTTACCTTAGACATGAGAAACAGGGTATTCACACATCTAAAAGGGCCACCACTAACCTTCTCTTTACACTCTCGGTTATGTCATTATCCTGTCTGAACAGTTTGATAAATGCATTTCAGTCCTCCATCTTGTTGTGGCTTCTTTCCTCTACAATTCCATTAGATCCTTTGTGGATCCTCATGCATTCTTGCACACATTGTGTGTGATACCCTATGTCTGAGTTAGACCACAGCTACATTGACCTACACCAGCCTGGTGAGGCGATCTGCTTCTTCGTTTTGTACATGTTAATCATGACCTGGTATCCAATTAACTCATACTGAGTTGCTGCATTGGGCTGTACTGTGATTCTTTTTTTTCTAGCTTCTTTAACCAGTTTTACAGGTTGTTGTAGGACTCATAAGTGCTACGTTGCTATCCTACCTATCTGTATGTGTTTTGTAGGTTGCAGATACTCGATTAAAGTGCAAAACTGCCATAGTTAATGTCAGATTAGGATAGGTACTCGTTTCTCGTTGGTTGAAGGATTGGTCGGGTAGCCATCACCATCTATATGCAGTCGATGTCATTCATGTGAAATGGGCTTAATGGATAGGCATGCTTGATCAGGAATGCACAGCATAAATTGCTATTTCTTAGGTATTTCCAGGAGCTAAAAATATAATACCTACCTAATCTATAAAGTAGGTATGTATACTTGGTGCATCAGATGCATAATCTGTTCCATATGTTATAATGAGGTCGTTTAAGGCTGATTAAGTAATAAGCAGTAGTGCAGTAAGTAAATATAACAGTGCTGAAAAATATTGGTGGGTGAATGCCAAGTGGCAAGTTACCCCATCCCTTCTTACACCATTGTGTTCCCTCCCAATGGACCCTTGGTGTAGAGCTGTTTCTATGCTGCGTCATGAGTCATACATCAGAGGGGATTGTAAGCAGGTCGGTAGGGGCAGGTAGCAGTTATCTTTACCTGCAAATATTTTCTGGCCCCACTGTAGTTGTGATTCTTCATAATAGACAAAAGACATTTCTTGACTATCTCAGGAAAGCTACCTCATGAAAGCACTGAAAGATTCCAAAAGAGAATGCTTAAAGTTGCAAGAACAGCTCTCGAGAATAAACAATGATCAAGAACTGAAAATAACTAATGCTTACAAAGAGCGGGCTTTAAGAGCAGAAGTTGAACTTAAATCCTTGCAGAAGTGTCTTGAACAATATTCAAAACAGTAAGTTGCATCCACAATTACTTCAGAAAAGATTCAAACGTGGTCTTAGATTTGTTTTAATGTCAAATAATTTCATGCTAAGTATATTTACAGGAATCCTCTAGAATCCACAGTAGTACAGTCAGTTCTTGAGAAACATAAGCAAGCATATTCCGAGTTGCTGTTATCTAAGAAATGCTCTGAGGCTGAATACAAGGCAAGGTGTAGACGTTTAGAGGGAGAAGTTGCAAGGCTCCATGCATATTATGAAAAGAGGTACCTATATACATAATTAAAGTAAACTATGTACATCAATACATGGGTAAGAAATTAACTTGGTAAGTTGATATGTTGCTTTTCCAGATTAAATTCAATATTTTAAAAATGGAATCCAACATTTTCCAAATAGAATCCAACATTTACAAATAGAATTCAACACTACAATGAGTTTTGAATAATCGAAAAAAGAACCTCATACTTTTTTTTCTAATATAAATTATCCTTTCTTGGGACATTATTGATCATTTGTGTCCATTTTTGATTTTTCAGATCGTTCAGATAACGTCTGAAAAGTTCCAGTCATGATCGTATGAGGGAATTTTCTTCAATTACTCATCGTATTATAATGCTAAATTGTATTGACGTATAAGCAATTTGAGTAGAAAAAAACACTTACACAGTTTGCGTAAACAGAACCAACTTTTTGAATAGTTGTAATCAGACAGATGACATAACTTTTTGCACACTCAGCTGATCAGGATGGATCTTGTAAAATCATTCGTCTCTTGCAGTCCCAGAGAGGCTCGCTATCAAACTGCATCGTCCTGCAGCGAATAAGAGAGATTTTACCTCACTCAGCTGATCAGGATGGCGCCTGTAAGGTCATTCATCTCTTGTTATCCCAGAGAGGCTCCCTATCAATTTTCAACGACCAACAGAGAGCAGGAGAGATCTTAGCTCACTCAGCTGATCAGAATGGCGCTCCTCACTTTGCTCGTATCTTAGTGTCCCAGAGAGGCTCCCCATCAAATTTCGTCGTTCTACAGTGAATAGGAGAGATTTGAGCAACAATTTGTCATCATTATGACTGATATTACGTCTCGCGGTCAGCTGATCCACACCTAAGTCAGTGAGGCACAAGTTACGACTATACATCATATCAAAATTTGGTCTCCAAATCAGACCAGCGGTTTCGGAGGAGTGGTGAGCACACAATTTTGTCCATAAATAAATATATATATAAATCTGAAAATGAATGACTTTTGTAAACGTGTTCTACACCCTCTGAAACGCAAAGAAAATGCATCCCCACTCCCAAGTACTGCCGTGCCGATGTGTGTAATACTCCCTTTTCAATGAAAAGTGGGGTAAAAATAGGTAAAAACCGATTTTATGGTTAAAAAACTCATACTAAACAAAATTTTACAATACCTACATTAAAGAATTTGGATTTTTTTCTGTGATGATAGATTTTTCTACAAATAATAAAATTTAAGTAGGTATGTTTTTTGGGATAATTTTGTACGAACATTTTTTAATGTCCTCTTTAATCGTTGATAATTTTTTTTTTTTTTACTAAAATGTTGCAAAAAATTATAAATTTTTCGATTTGTGGCCATTTTTAGTGATTTTTTTTAAAGCTGGCCACAAATTCATCCTTTCCCTCGGAAAACTTGATTTTTTGGCGTAAGAACTACCTCCGGAGAGTTATCGTCTGGAATGACTTATATAAATGTATATACCCTACATTATATATAAATCAAATAATCAAAAAAATAATCACTAATATTCACTACTATCTGGAGATTGGGGAGGAGGGCACAGGAGTAGAATCCTTTCTCCTCGAGTTTTAATGTTTCTATACATAAGAACCTATAATAAAAAGATAAAATAGACGTATGTTACCATTGCGTTCCAGTTATTCTTCTCGGCTACCGTTTTGTTGACGATGGTCTCTGGTACAATCTTTCCTACTCTCTCCTCCAGGACTCAGTGAGCACCTCCCCACTTTGGGCACACAAAAAATGTGTGATGGGCATCTTCATTCCCCTGTCGGTAGTAGCTGCATCTTTGATCCTCCGTCTTTCCTATCTTTGCGAGGAATGAATGGAAGTAACCATGGCCAGTGAGGAACTGGGTGAGGTAATGATTCATCCCACTGTGCTTCCTATTCACCCAGACGTCCAGGCTGGGAATCAACCGGTATGTCCTGTGGTCTCGGTTCTCATTCTCCCATCTAGCCTGTCATTTCCTCAGTGTTTATCCTCTTCCCTCTTTCTTGATGTTCGGCACAAGGTTCTCTCCCTTCTACAGGTAGATTCACAATGCTCTTCAGCGAGCAGATCTATTGGGACCACTCCCGCAATAACCTGAGCAGCAGGGCCAGAAACTGTCCTGTATGCACTGCATATCCTGAAAGCTCCTCTTCTTTGGATTGTCTCCATCCTGTTTCGATATTTTTGGAACCTCAGGGCTTCTGCCCGAACCTCGGCTCCATACAACAGAATGGCGTTGGCTGTCCACATCAGCAGCTTGTGTTTGGCTAGAGAAGGGCCTCCTATGTTTGCCATGAGCCTACTCAGATTCCCAATCACTGTTGCCGCCTTATCTGCCGCTTTGCGAATCTGAGCCCAAAAACTAAGCTTGGAATCAAGCATTACTCCCAGGTATTGTATAGCATTGGGTGTCTCAATCATCTGCCCATCCATGTTCAATGGGATAGCTCTCTCTATCCATCTAGTCGTCAGCAGTACAATCTCCATTTTCTGTACAGCCAGAGACAGGGACCATGACTCCACTCTATCACACAACGCATCATCTGTTTCAGTTTCCATTGGATTTTTCTACTATGCACGCAACAATTCTGCAGCTAGATCATCTGCGTATCCTACCAGGAAAACACCGCTCGGCCGCTCGATACGTAGAATCCCATCATAATTGAAATTCCAATGGTCTGCACTCAGGACTGACCCCTGCGCTGCTCCTGACTTTATTCTTTTCCTTTTCCTTGTTTCATGTATTATGAAATACGCGCAACATGATGGAAACACGAAGTGGGGAGTCGCGTCTCAAGATGGCCAACAGAGGAGAGCCAATATTCCATTTTTATTTTTTTTAAATCGTGCCTTTGCAGGTTTTTTTTTCAAATCTTTTCTTTGAAAGTCCACCGCAACATCTGTGTACACACAATAGCTGCGTCAGTAAACAGTCTTCTTTGAAGACCGTACGATAACTTGAATTAAAAGTGGAAGAAGAATAGTAGCACCCACTCCCTATTGTATACTTGCGTTATCTTCTGCTTTCTGTGGCATAGCTTGGAGTACTTGATGAGGTTTCCACATTTACCTACCTCGAACCTAATTACTTATTTATTTATTATTATTTTTTTTCTTCACAGAATCAGAACTCTAAATGATCGTATCAAAGAACTCATGCTCCAACTTCAAGAAAAAATCATTTGTATCGATAGCATAACGAATAGCAGAGACAACTCAGACGTGATAACATTGAAGAAAACGTAGGTTGATTTTATACATGTTTTCCTTCTTAGGTATTTATTGCTTACATCATGTTGAATATTGTTTCAATAAATTATTTCAGGGTATCAGACATGAATGTTGAAGCAAGGCAGCGAGATGCAGAGATTGGGGCATTAAATGCCATTATCGCTGACAAGGTTATTTTCCCAAAATGTTTTGTATACTTACTTACATAACTCGTACGTTTAAGTTTAGGAATGACGAATCCATGATGTTTACAATGCTTCAATTCTCAGGATAATTATGCAAAAATGGTTGAGAAACAAAAGGGAGAAGCATTGGAAAAATTGACACATATTCAAACAACAGTAGGAGAGCTCCAGTCTGAGCTAGAGAAAAAGAATATGGAAATTGGAAGATTACTGTAAGTTTAATTTTCGAAAACAGTTATGAAGGATGTAACTCGATCACTAGGACATCGAAGATGTTCAGAGTTCAAGTATTAGTGGGTGAAGTGCGAGCTTGCTCGTTAATTAGGTATATATCAAGAGCTATATATTCATAGATAGATAGTTAATTGATGAATAAATGAACTTCTTAGTGAAGTTTATTAATAATTATGTCAGAGGTACAAGAGGGTGTTTCAACAATGTAGAGGTCTTAATCACACGTGGGACAGAGCTAGTTTAAAGACAAAGTCTAAAAAGAGCGGGATGGGCGCCCACCGGGAGGTTGTACCAACCCCTGTTTCGACGGGCCTGTTGGCTGCACTGTCTGCAGCCCTCTAACATTCTCATAGGTTCGAAGAGTCGCCAGGCACGACTCTATGAATGAACTAATGAACTCTATGAATGACTCTAATTATGAATGAACTTCACTAGGAAGTTTTTTTATTCATCAATTATATTTAGGAGCACAAGAGGGTTTTAATAATGTAGATGTTTAAAGGAAACAAAACACAATAAAATCACTGCCGGGTTCAGGCCTGGACAGCCCTCACACAACGGAGAGTTACACAAAAAAACCTATTGCACTTTTGCACTTCTTCCTACACAGTGGCTATTGCCAGACCACATTATTGGACACAAAATAACTTCGAAAAAACTGCCGAAGTCCGGTCTGTGGGGAGTTGTGCGGGCAATTGCCTTCATCGCGGTTTTTCTAGAAAGATTAGAGGGGACCACCCTAGGCCACAGCCCTCTCCCACCCTTATTTGAGCATACACATCCCCTTCTCCGGTGATCACTTACTTACTTCACTCATAACTTCTCAGTCGTTTAGTGTTTGAGAACATTTTTCCTTTTGTGTGAATCTATTTCATGCAAGTTTTTTCTGTTTTGTAGACGTCATCAGTATGAACATCCTCTACTACTCTAGTTTCTTGTTTCCATTTGTTCGTTGGTATAGTGTTTGATTCATCTACCACCATGTAGTAATGATTAATTATGCAATCTTGGCTGAATGAAGGCTCTTTTTTACATTAATTTATTGAATTATACCAAAAGAAACCAAGCATATGGAACCCCCTAAGATATTTCTCGTAAAAATAAGAACAAGGTTGGCAATGCAATTTTTCATTCTTATTAACACTGAATCCTACTGAATTTTAAACTTCGGGTTAATATATGTGCTTAAATTACTATAATATGCACTTCAATTATAATACAAAATAGGCTCAAATAAACACGCTAAGTATATTATTTATGAATGTAAACAATATGTATTTATATTTACGGAGTTTACGTCGAAATAGAGATCTCTATTATCTGTCGAAAATAGAGATGGAAAAACAGAAGGAGAATCTGGTTTCACTCCATTGTAATTGGCAACTATATAAAAAATGGGGCAACAGATTGCGATTCATGAAGATGACCAAATGTTACTCTGGAGTAGAGAAGAAACATCCAAATCGCTAAATCCCTTAACTGTATCTGTAGGTAGCACTAATGGGATCTGTGTTGATAATTCTTACAATCAAGAGAGTTGATAATGATTGATGAGGAAAATAGGGAATCATCGCACGGGGAAGATGTTTTTGACTATCTACTAATCCAATTTTATAACTTTAATTATTTTATAGTAACCACATTCAGTACCTATGTTAATAAACTACAAACTGTTTCATAGTTCATAAGAATTTATCGATGGTGTTTTCTGTCTAAATTAAATTTAATATATTATATAACAAAAAGCAAATACGTGGTATCGGTTCCTCCCATGAGTTCATTATAAGTGCAATCATTACAGGTCAATAATTCAAGACAAGTCTGAGGAAGTCACAATAAAAGAGAAGTTATTAATAGATCATACCGAGACCATATCTTCCCTACGTAAGACAATCAACGAAAACAAGAAAGGAAATGAGCAGTCTAAAGAAGAACTTGTTAGACAGTTAGAGGTAAGTTCTGGAGTTGACAGTTTTGTGATTTTGTTGACTCAGTGTGAACGGATCGGTACACAGCAATGAGGAACTTCCACTCATCCTAAATTCGGCCTGAAACCTCTTTTAATGTTTTCTACGCCACCTCCGATTCACAAATATATAATAAAACGCAATAAAAAAAATTATTTTATTAATTAAAATTTAATTTAAAAATCAGGAGTGGGGGAAGGTGCTGAGAACGCTCTGTGAATGGCTGACTAGAGTGTGACGTCATGGTTCGCTCCCTCCAAGGGAATAGTGCAGTTTCCGCTCTGCTTTCAACCAAACTTTAGTGAAATTTGTTTTTCTCGTTATTTCTGGTGATACTTTAACATCATTTTGCACAACAGAGATTTGTACATGGTATCACTAAACAGTATAGGTAACAGAATTTTATAGTGAACTAAAGTCTGTATAATGTATAGGATATCGCCTTTCCTTATAATACCTACTTGCAAACGTCTCCGCAAGGAGACACATACTTTTTCACAGAACTTTTATGTTTGGTGAAAACTGAAATAAGAAGCTGAAACCCTATTAAAAATGCTGGTTTTTAACAGAATGTTTTTGTGATTTTTGAAGTCGGAGAGAATTGGGTTCTAGAAAAATATTATTTTGATTAAATTGCACTCAAAGTTTGGGAACATTCAATCACGTTAAGTTCATGTATCTCTCGTGATTTTGGATTAGTTTTTTTTTTTCTCCGGGTAAGTTGAACATAATGGAAATAATGTATACAATTTTACCTTCTGCGCGTGGGGGGGGGGGGGGGGGGGGGGGGGGCAGGAAAAAGACAACAAATCTCAAGAATGCTAAAAACAAAAAATGTAATTTGGACGACAAAAAGTGGGTATTATTATAATTAATAGATAGAGGTATTTTTATGGTAGGTACTTAGCAGAAGAATAAATGGAATAAAAAGGAGTTATTATTGTGGAATCGATGAAAAATTGTGTTTTTGCTATAAAAATATCTCATTTTGAAGACCTCATGGAGAGGCGTTTTGGAAGTGGAGGGTTAACGATTTCCTTTCAATGGTTGCTGTTGTTGCGAATTTGTGGGAGAAGTTATAATCGATGGCGAATCGATCCTCATGCATTTATAGAAGAAGAAGAAGAAGATTTATTGGCAAACAAAATGCATACACATGAGCCTCGTGGGCCTTTAAATTGTGTACAAATTGAAATTACAATTAAAAAAAAAATCAGATCTTTTAGGTATTTGTAGTAAAAAAAAGAGATAGTGAAAAACAAAAATAAAGTATGGTAAAACATTGTAATCAAAATATTGTGGTGGGTGAAAATAAGTAAATAATTCAGGCTCCAAAATGTTTCTCAGCCAGCAAAAGGAAGGCAGAAAAGTCAGGGCAACGACGGATGGCAATGGGAAGGGCGTTCCATATCCTTGCACCAGCGGAATTACCCAAGGAGACGATGGGGTGATACATTGAAGACATGGAGCCTCCCAGAACGCCCATAGGCAAACATGTCCTCTAGGTATTCCGGTGTAGCAGGGCCTTCACCACACAAAAGCTTAAATATGAATATACAAATTCGAAATTTAAAATAGTTTACCAAAGAACAGCCAATCAATTTTTCAGAAAGTTCAGTAATGTGGCTATAACAGCCTTTGTCAAATACATATCTGGCTATTGAGTTGTAGCAAACTTGCAATCTGTGGAGCTCTTTGGATGATAAACTTTGAGAAAATAATTCACAGCAGTAAGTGAAATGCGGTATTAATAATGATTTTGCTAAGATCAATTTTGAACCAGGAGGAGTAAAATTCTTAAACCTTCGTAAAATGTAAAGGGAACTATAAACCTTTTTTAATATGTGAGAAACTTGTCGATTCCAAGTCAGCTGTACATCGAGGAAAATTCCCAGATCACGGACACTTGACACAGGCTTTATGGTGTGACCATCGATCCTTAGATCTGATAATGTGGTAGGGGATTTGATAGATTCTTTGCAAAGGATGATAAATTGAGTTTTATTAGGATTAATAATTATCACATTATTATCGGCCCAGTCAACAACCCTTTTCATATCGTCATTCAGCAACTCAACAGCCTCAGGCAAACCAGAAATTGGTGATTGAATGAAAGACTGAAAGTCTTTATAACGTTATAACAACGACGTTATAATCGATTCATTTACAAGAGCAGGGGTAAAATAGAGGTTTCTGACGAAAAACATTGATATTTGAAAGAGGACCTTTAACTTATAGCAGATCTTCTGACAGGGCGGGGAGGGGGTAGAAGAAATTTAGAGGCCTTTTTTTCGATCGGACCTTGTCTTGGTTTTCAGGTTTATCGATGTGATACATCACTCGATCGCCAAAACACAGTATCACTGGAAAGATCGGTTATTAATCTGCTAGCCATAATAATTTTTGACGTTTTTTGCTTCAGTTCCGTTACTTACAGTCTCAAATTCTATTCTAGGTTTTGAAAAGAGAAAATGCTAATTTATTGGAAAATGTGAATGAAATGGGCCAAACAATTGTAGAAACAGAGAAGTTTCGGGAGGGTCAAGAAAAAAATATGTTCCTTTTACAGCAGTTGGAAAAACAAGTAAGGAACTCTAGATAACTTTATTAGTTGTAAGAAGTAAAGTAGCAGATGTGTATATTTATTATTACCTACGCTATTTTTGTGCGAGGATAACAGAAGGTAGGTATTATTGCTCAAATTACAGCCAAACATCAATTTTGACCTCAGCTGAGCTTGACATGCCCACAGTGCATAGCAATATGTTAATGTAAAAATTGCTGAATGCACCAAGATTGATGGAACATGATGAATTTCATATTTTGACATCCAAGCAAGCCCATCTGCTTGTTGAATACCATCATACCTTACAGTGATGAATTATCATGTTGGTACAGTGTGGAAAAACTTTCTCAGCAAACAGATTGACAGTTATTGATGTCTGCAAAATCCTTTAACCCAGTAATCGAGCTGCCTAAGGACATTTCAGAAAACGATGTAGGTTGACAATGCCCAATACCAGTGCCCAATATCCATCGAGAGATTCTCAGAAAATTATGTTTAAGGCTACTCAAGGATTATTGTCTTCTACACCCCCTTCGATAAACATTGGCAATCGAAACTTGTTGCACTTGTATCCTCTTCACCACATTACCTACTTCTTCCAAAGCTACGCCCACACTAACTACGCCTTCCGAGCAGCAAATTCGCATGGCAATGTGTTCAGTGGCATTTCTAGACTGTTATTCTGGTGGAGACGGGCTCGGGCAGGCACAGCTTTTTCTCATAGTCCTGCTAGTGCAATAGTGCATCTAGATCTCATCTGAATGGTTTCAAACTGAACAACAAAATGATCAGAATATTTTTACAATCATTTCTCGTTTGTTCTCCTGGCTTTTTATTTTCCCACCTAGTTTCTCCTTTACTAGTTTTTATTTCTCCACCTGAGCTTTTTGAAGGATTTCCGAGGAAGGTAATTACACTTTCCAAGGTCGATGCAACGTCAACACCAAGTCTAAGCCCTTTCCGCTCTCCGAGTTTACTCAAGTCATCCCCTCTGACGTGAGGCACTGGGTCGGTGCCATGGTCTGAATCAATTCAAAATTGCCATTTTATGGATCTAAACGGTTTTATATATTTTTTCGAAGACATTTATTGCATTTTCAATTAAAATCCCACCCAAAAAAAGTTCTCCAGGAGCATATGTCTCTGTTTTTGGTCGTGCATTGAGTCGGTTAAGCAAAGTGAAGGTATTAATACCATTGGTAGCTACCTAGCTAGTGATTTAATTTTGTTCTTTGATTAATCATTTTTATTTTTATTCATTCTAAACCAGAAAGTTGATGGAAGAAATATCGAAAATTGTTCTATTCGTTGTTGAATTATCAACGACCAATCAACCAATGATGATCAATATTGGAGTATCAATAATCGATGGCAAAATATCCATATCTTGTAAATATCAATAATGGGGTTCCGAACTAATAAGGTCCACCACTAGGAGCGCTAGAGCGCAGTGCCCTAAAGAAAATGGTCATTGAGATGATTTACCTGTGTCGGTACCTTGCTTCTTTCCCCTCACCACCAACCTCTTCAACCCTTTTCGAAAATGATAATTATATATAATTAATTAATAAATTGTTATAAAACATATTCACAGCAACAAACAAAAAACTGACAAAACAACAAAAACAACTTGTGTTTGTCATGACTGCCCTTATAGGCAACAAAAGAGTAGCAAATCGGTAAGGTCATTGTTTACGTGCTGCACTCTATTCTCATGTTCAGATCCCCATTGATTCCCATCCCGAGCCTAAATCAAATTATAATCTTACAACTAGGCAATTACCTATAACATAATTAGGGGACAAAAATGTCAACTTCAATAGTTACATAACAAAAATATTTGTTACCTACCTACCTAGAAAGAGTATGAACTCGTGTCCTTACTTACTAAGGAGAAATTTCTCTTTAGTTGCAACATTCCAACAGGTTGAGCTATGAGGTCGATTTAAATAAACCTCTTCGACTGTGGGATTTTTTGTTGAACATACCTAACACATTTGTGACAAACAGGTGTGTGCCAAATCAAGGCACCGAGAATGGATTTAGAAGCTTTCCCCAACGGGCGGGGGGTTTGTCTGCAACTTTACGTGGCTAGAATTAACTTTATAATGAAATGCTCCCCTCTTTGACATGGTTTGTTAGTCGAGGTGTTTTGTAGCCTCTAACTCGACAAAGGAAAACATGTTTTGAATGGTTTATTTGTTCAGATGCTCTGCAAGGATTCACTTTTATCAAACTAACTTCACCCTTCTTAATTATCTCACTACCTTTGGTGGTCACAACATTTACCATTCATTCACTAATTTTTATCACTTATTCAGTGACAATATTCATCTATGATGACGGTTACGATTGACGATATTCATTTATCAATATTGAAAATTGCTACTATTCTATAGGAGGATAATGGCTCTCCTTTCCTTTGTTCTAGAGTTCTACATTCTACTTGAAAGAGCTGTTTACACTTTTTTTTCAACAGAATAGTGGCAAATTTTCAATATTGATACTAGTTTAGTACAAAATTTGAGCTTTCATCTGTATTTTTTGGATTGAGCACCCTTTGGAGTCCGTTTTTCAGGCTGCAGCGTCCTAGATTGTAAGGAACGCTGATGACTGTTCTGTTTTAGAATTCTGTTTGGTTGAATAGGCAGCAGTCAAATCTCAAGTAACGATCACTACCTTTTACTGACTCAGCATTGAATTTTTTCAAGGTATATGACCGCCAAAAAGAATGGGAGCATCAACTCTCTACAATGAGTAAAGAAAAGGATCAAGCAATTCAAACTGCAAAGTTAGTTTTTTTTTTAATTTTAGGTTTGTATTTTATTTTATTTAGGTACAAATTTATTTTATGTCATTCATGTCATTTGTTTCTGTGATTTTTGTCACGAATTTCGCGATTTTAGTAATTTTAAAATCACGATTTGTAATTTTATTCTTAAAGTTTTAGCAATCCTACTCAGTCCTAATCAGTTGTAAATATGATATAAAACTAAGAAAAAATTAAGGAAGACTCGAAAGAAGTTTCTATACAAGCTGGGATTCATTTCAATAGTTGTCTTCACAATTCACACATTCATAGAAAATTTACTCAATTACATTTATAAAATTACAGTTAAATACTTACAAAAACCATTTACAAATGAATATCATCAAAATATAAAATCATGAGTAAATATTGGTTGAATTGGTCCTTCTCTCCAGTGGCGTATAAACGGCAAACACTGTTAGGCCTGTTAGGAGAGAGAGTACAAGTATTCTTTTATGTTTTAAGGTTGAGTTTTATTTATATTCCCCAAATAATCAATCCTAAATAATCATTATTACCTCTATTATTTTATATGTACAACACACACACACACACTTTTTTTTTTTTTTTTTTTTTTAGGCGGAGGGGGCACAACATTAAATTGAAAAATAAAAAAATAAAATAAAACAGTGGGGAGGACGCCCAGGTTTACAGGACGCCGGCTCTAGGGATAAGGGAAGTTGTAGGACGAGGAGGAAGAATCGGACGAAAGGAAGTGCCCCTATAGAATGACCACCAGTTCAAGTACGAACCCCTCAGGACACGGGTGGTGATACCATGGAGCACGCCCCCCGAGATGCCCAACTCGAGTAACTCCGTGGCACTTTTCCCGCACCACACCCCACGCCATGACACGGTCGCGGCCATGACCTTGATGTTATTGGTTGCCACTCCTTTTAGCTCAGATATCGCTTGTCGCAGATCATTCCTATCATATTTACTTATCTCAGCCCGCCAGGTCCGCTCCATGTCCATGCTGCCACAGACAACCTGGACATCCAGGATTATGGCAGACCCATCGGGCTTGATCGCGACAACATCTGGCTTCTTGCACCGGTCACTCGGCATGTGATATAGCCTCTTCCTTTCGACATCCCAAACGCTAGATGACAAAGCACCTGCTATCTGCTTGGCAACCGCATCGTGACGTAAAATGCAGCTACCGTGGGTACGAGAACACTGCTGCTCCACATGATAGAGATTCTCATTTTTACCCCGACAGGCACGGCAAAGGGTGTCTACAGTCCCGCGACTACTCCTTGAACACCTCTCCGAGGTGGCTAATGTAGCCACCTGGACGGCGTGAAAATGGCGATAGTCGCGGGCCCCAATGCCCTCTGAAGCCCATTCCACCCACTGGGTAGAAATGGGGGATTCAGAGCACTGTCAGAGTTCTTTACCATCTACTGACTCATGTAGTGCAGCAGTGAACTCAACAGATGAGCTGGGTTTTGGAGCTGATGGTGTAGCTCGGTCACACCACAACTGCTGCCCGACTAAGTCCAGGTCAGCAGCAGTGCGGGCGACCTCCCAGCTCGAGCCCCTAAGGATAAGGAGGTGCTGGCGGCGTGAAGATGGGATGCTGGCTGAGAGAGAGAGAATACCGAGCACACCGGCCTTCACCGGTGCGTGGATATAGGCACTTGGAACACCAGGTGGAAAGCCTAGTCAAGAGCGCAAAGCAGAGCAAACTTCACGATCTAACTCTTACAGCCTCCCTGCAGTAAGCCTACCAAAGACTAGCCCATATTTTAGCTTTGGCAGTAAGTACGTGCGAAGGAGGCGCAGCTTCTGCTGTGGTTTCAATGGAGCCTTGGTGACACGAGTTAATGCTCCACCAAGGTCCACACAGCTTGGGGCTATAGTGGCCACACCCATGAAGTCATCACCAAGGTACCGCCAGACCTCCAACACGGATCGGGCAGGGATCAGTGTCTGTCCTAAGACAAAGCACTCTTGATCCACCACCTTCACCTTATGCTGGCGGCCTGATGGAACCAAGGAGACTGACCCACACTTAGAAGGGTTGACCACTAGACCACACCTAGCTAGCTGCTCGGCAAAGGCATTGAGGGCGATCTGTAAGCCCTCACGGGTTTCAGCTAGTAGGACAACATCATTGGCAAAAGCCAATGCACCTATTCGCACCCCAGGGGTGAGATCAAACCGAGTCTAAGCTTAGACTGGCTTACAAAAGGAAGCAGGTGTTCTATTTCAAGAAATCCGTGCACATCATCGACTGCTCCCTCTTGTGCATGAACTGCAATATGGGCGAGCTAGAAACAGCAGCACACTTTATGCTGGTGTGCCCTTTGTATCTACCCTATAGACGACATTATTTGGGGAAGTACGTTTTTGAAGGATTCCCGATAGCCACTGAGAATACTCAGGATATCATGGAGAAAATCCTGGATGTGTGCTCAGACGAGAGTCTAATAATGGCAGTTTATTTGTATGTGGATAGGTCGCTGATGTTAAGAGCTTTCTCTCTAAATGAGTAGTAACGACGAAGGCCGAGGGAGTGCAGTATGCCCATGATTATGATTAAAATATATACTTTAATATTAAAATGAATAAATACATGTATAAAATAAATTTTAAAATAATAATAATTATTATAGTAATGAAAGTAATAAAAGTAATAAATTTAAAAAAATGGAAATAATGTAGGGAGATTGAAGTAGGCACTTTTCATTGTAAATGAGTTATATTTCAATATTACTACAATTTATGTTGCATTTTAATCCACACGCTTATAATCATATTGTATTGCGCAGAGCCCGCATTGGAAGATATGTTTTGATATGATAATATTATATGAAAAGGATTTATTATTTTCTTTTTTCTATCTTAAGGACAGAGTTTCAATTTGTTTTTCGCTTCAGAACTCGTTGTAATGTGTTTATACACTATACAAATAAACGATAAATTGAATTGAATTGAGATCAAACCCTATTTCATCCGGCAGCTTACCCAAGGCTGTATCCACGACCAGGTTAAAGCGGAGTGGCGATAGAGGATCTCCCTGGCGTACCCCGCCCAATGACCACATCCCCTGACATCTCACCTCCTGCCTCGAGGACCGTCACGCCCTCGTGTTACAGACAGGCAACATACTCAATTAAACGAGCAGGGGCCCCAATACCACAAAGGCAATCGGTCAGGGCAAAATGGCTCACAGTGCCATAGGCCATAGCGACGTCCAGAGCGGCAAGATGGATCTGCCGTTTCTTGATGCGGGCCAGCAAAATGACAGTTTGGAGAGCTGTTGGGTTCTCCGCTGTGCCATCTGCTGGCCGAAATGCTCTCTGGACGTTACCCATGACACCAGCCACTTGGAAGTGAGACGTCAGAATCTTTTGAAAGTGGGGGAAAACTACTGATGATACAGAAATGGGTCGGTAGCCTCCAGGCCCACTTCCTCCTTTCTTTGGGATGAAGATGGTCCGGGAAAGAGTCAATGCTTTGGGGGTCTTCCCGAAAGAAGTAACAGGTTGAGGACGAGCAGCTTGATATTTTTTGGGGCTTTATTCCAGCGTCGGGCAGAAATACCATCAGGTCCAGCAGACGTGGAGTTTTTGACACGGCACTTCTGTGCTTCGTCATGAAGCACCGGCGTGCACATGATGCTGCGTAAGGAGTCCCTGGTGGAAGCTGGGGGCACCACCGGATCACCAGGGTTGTGGCTGGGAGCACTCAAGAGTGGCTCCGAATAATCCACAAACTCCTGGAGAGGGGGTGCAACTTTTTCATCCCCATCTCCCTCCAGTACCTCAGCAGCTACACGAGCCGGATGCTTCTTCCACAACTTCTGGACCCGCTGGTTTTCCCACCTCCTTGCTTGCTTGGCTGTTATAATAGTTAGGGCATAAGTTAGTTAGGTATTTTAAAGTGAAAGATCCTTCCATTATTCAAAAGCGATTATCTCAGAACCATTCTTCCAAAGTAATAGAAGAATCGCTCTACATTTCAATATTGAGACAATATCTTGTACATAAGACAGTTTTACAAACACCATGGGTTCACCTATGGAGTATGATCAGAGGAGCTGAACAATTGAATAAATTAATAACTACTTCATGGCACTTTCTATGTTATTATATTATTTTCATTTTACTTACAATTTCATACAATTCTGTCAATACAATACAATACAATATGCAATAGTACAATGCAATGTCAATACAAAAAACAATTTCATACAATTCTCTCAATTTCTTGTTTAAAGGAAATCTGTGGAAAAAACAAAACAAAATTTAGATTAATTTAAAACTTTGTAGCTCATGCATATTGATAAGTTAGTAAAAAGAAAATCATTATCAACTACAATAGGTACTGCGTTACCACATCAAGAGGCCTACAACGGACCAAAATAATCTTTAGGAAATTGTGAAAATCTATAGGTACTTACTTGTGAAATGAGAATGTGCAGTCTTCATTTTTGCGATTTATGCAGTTGATTGCCGCACACACTTTAACCATTGTGCATTATCAAAGAAATTTCATGAGTAGATAAAATATAATAATACAATCTTCATTGCACATAAATGAACGATGTTGCCCCCAATATGGCCGACTACAGACAGTTTAATTTGCAATGCGACACTAGCGCTACGAGTGGGTCTAGTTCACTATTACAATGTCTTTGAGTCAAAAAGAGCTGGTTGAAGCGCTAGTAGCGGATTCTTCAGACAATCGCTCAAGATAAATAGTTCTCCCGATCCTCACCTCTCATAGCCTATCACCATGGAAGCCTATCACCACGCTATCACCAAGTTTATCAGTTTGTTTGTCCATTTCACAGAATACAGCAGACTCCAGTTGGTACTTAACTTTCTTGATTTGGTTGTTGATTCCTTTTTACCCTTGACCATGTTTCTAACATACACAGCTACTCAATGAATGGAGAATTGATTCATGCATGACAAATTACACGCATTACTTTGGCTTTTCATTGTTATTCAAAATTGTAAAACCGTATCTTCTTTCTCCCTTTCGCGATGAATGACAGCAAATTTGCGCGATTAGACCCTGTAGTGGCTGACCCCTGGAAGAAAACGGCACCCCCCGCGTCTTCGAAGAAAGAAAAATCCATCAGGCTGACTATCGACATAGATTCCAGCTACAGGGGTGCTTCAGGTTACATCTTCAGTTACGAGGACCTCGTCAAGAAAGCTCGGGCTGAGTATGAGAAAAAGCACAAAGATAGCAAGAACGGTGGTGGACTCCCCGATCTCATGAATAACGATTCTATTGAAGAATTGAAAAATATTGCCCTTAAGTACGAAGAAAAATACGGTAAGGACAGTGGGAACAAACGAAGATATCAGTCTTATGCTGATCTGGGTGCTGGCTATGATGAGGAGGATTCTTTCATCGACAACACCGAAGCTAACGAAGAAGGTATCCCGGAAGAAATGGACACTAAAAAAGGCGGATTCTACATTAATTCCGGTAAACTGGAATTAACGAACCGGAAATGACGTTTAGCCTTGACTTTCAATGGTGGTGGTACAAAATTTATATATTTTTAAGGATTTTCAATACCAATGACCTTATTTTCTACAAGCTAGAGTTAAACTTCGTGTTGATTCTGAATTGTTTGTGTAATTCTTTCGCATTCAAACCATGATTAAAGTATGTAACGAATTTTTGAAACCTATTGTATGTGCACTTCGGTTCTTCCACGATTGGCCATTTTGTTATTCTGAATTATTCTCCTCTTCTATTCTTGAAAATAGATATAGTAAGTACCGAATAAATCATTTTTGTGACTCATTGACAACACCAATAGGTAGGTAATACTCGATATCCGCGTTTTTTAGTCGAAGTTATGAAATTGATTTAAAGAACTTCACTGATGAAAGGGTTGAACCGTTGAACAACATAATGAGGCATTTCCTGCACAGAATTAAAGTAAGCCTTGCTGTCAATGGGCTAACTTCACTGTGGCTGAGTTTGCAGCTTTGCTCCAGGTACATGAATGAACATTCACTGTCTGGGATACAAACCAATTAGCACACACACAATCAACTGAACTGTCTTCTCAAAACTTCTACTCTTCAAGAGTTGAGACACCCTGAAACAGCTGATGAAGCTTCCCCGAAAATCCTCTACAGTGGGCTGGGGTTGTTTTTTCTTTCATTCTCATGCCAAGAATCAGAGCTGTTACAGGACAAGGCAATATCTGTAGGACACCTCAAACGCTCTAGTCACTTTGAAAAATGTTCGAAGATAATATAGCTCAAAGCTGGCTTTTACTTTTTAAGGTATAAAACCAAAAAGAAGCATAAACCTGGTCATAGGAAGTTTTAACGGTGCTATATTAGTATGTGCCCCACAGTCTCATTTCTCTTCCACTATGCGCCCCACAGCTCCTTGTAATGTGCCCCACGGTCTATCTGGAAATGTCGGAATTGAACGTGTTTGTTTTGCATTGGAAAGTGTTGTGCAGTGAATGGCGAAGCCCGCACTACTATCCATAATGGAGCAAGAATGCCAAAGAGGATCCTACATTAGTTCTGAGGAGTGGGCAGCATACAAAAACGTAATTGTAATTGCAACCCCATCTCAAAGATATAATTTGAGTCACAGACGAAAGTTTTAAATTCCGTTTGAAAATTCCATTTATCATGAATTTTTGATTTAACACAATTTTTAAAAAATAAGTATATATACCTATTCCATTAGAAAAAGCCATTCATCATTTTTCAAAAAATGATATGATCCTATTTTTAGTCTTTAAATGGCGTGCAGCAAATCTCTGTTTTATCCAGAAAATTCCGGTTTGACTGCGGTAAGTACAATGGGATCATAAAATGAAGTTTTATAAAGTGTTCAGAAGGTACAAATAATGTTTCATTCAAAATAAAAAATGTTGCCCTAACCTTAATGGGGTACACCCGTCTCTGAGTCAGGAACCTCCCCTTCATACCACTCCCTGAACGCCTTGGAGGGACAACGGAGCCAGCCCCGACAGTATCCTCTTAGCGCACAAAGTAGTAAAGGGAGGGGGGGGGAGGGGGGGGGACGCCCGACTCTCAGGCGGTGTGTACCCTCCTGGCATTAAATGTGTGCCTTCTGAGAATCGGAATGTTCCCAAAAAACAACATTGATAAATTTCATCTTGTATACATATAGCCCATGTATGCACATGTATTGGATACTGTTATATTTTGCACTCAATCATTTTGACTCGTACAATATTCTTCAACTAATTCTATACGTCCATGTTGCAATATGTGAGGAAGCTATACTGCCCACCCAACTTGGCATACTTTTTTGGATTCTTCAACGCATAATCCGCCCCAGGGTGTTTAGTCCTGCCCCCCATTTTCAAAACGAGATTTCTCCACTTCAAATCATCTCTCTGTAATTTTGAAAATATGATTTGGAATCGTTAAAGAGTTCCCTCTTTCTCATCGTTGACATTTGAATCATCCTTAAATAAATTTACATTATTTAGTGGTTTAAAAAAGTTTGGGGGCAGCACTCAAAAACTTTAGTCCTACCCCCCACTATCTAATCGGTGGTAAAAACCAGAAACTATAACACATGTTTGACTGATGTCAAAGTATTGACGAATACTCACTTTGATCGAAAGTTGTGAGGTGCAGACATGTTGAACAGAAAGTTTTCCTGGGTGTAGACACGCTTCCAATCAGATAATGCTTTTCAATTCGTCGAAATGGGATCAATAAAATGTTTAGAATAGATTTATTCTAGTCCCAATTCCGTGACTCTAAAGGCCGCTACACACGTTCCTTCCCGATCTTCCACCCTCCTCAAAGAAGATGGTTCCTACTAATGCTCCTTCCTTCTTCCTCATACTGTTTTGCTTGTTGTCCCTCCCACCCTTTTCCTTCCTACCCACGGCCTTTCAGTGTGATCCATTGCAGGGAATTTCCCTTTTTGTTGGGGAATCCCCGGTTCTTTGGTCAAAAGCACTGGCGTTTATCAATATATTATCACATTGCCAGTTCTGGGCGCCTTTTTTGTGATATTTCGTGTGTTTTTCTTCAGTTTTTCTAGCGATGTCTCTTGACAATTTACCTGAAGTTGCCATAGTACTTGCGGCAGTAGGTGCTACCCAGAAACCGCCGAAAAAGGGGAGGTTGTGGTCCAAATCTTTATACTTGCAAAGGAGCACGTTCAGCCACCAAAACCTCTTTGGTTACTGACCATATAGTGTTTGTGGCTCTGATCCCACTAGTGAGGTAATCACTTTATCATGTCAATAATTTGACTTAGCACTCCTTTTTCATCGGACATTTAAAAAAAACAGCGAATTGACAGGGAAAAAAGCACAAAATCGAATGATTAACTTCGAATTCAAGACACCGGATGATTGATAACAGATGATAACAGGAGTTGGTACCAAATGGCAGTGAAAACAGGGAAATGTTGGAAGGAAGGAAAGAAAAAATGCCTCCACAAGCTCCTCCATGGAGGTTGAGTGAGGGAAGCTCCTTCGTAGGAAGGTAGGGCGGGCTGGACCTTCCTTCCTTCCTATCTAGGAGCTTCCTACTTTCCTCCCTCCTTCGTCACTACACACGTTCCTTCACTACCTCCTTCGTGGGCTTGGCTCCTTTTTGAGGAGGTAGGAAAGGAACGTGTGAAGTGGCCTTAACAACTGAAGTCATGAGTGTTCACATAGGGTTTGTTCGGACACGTAGTTTGTAACTGGACACGCCCACTACCATCGAGTGGTGGCGAGTGACATAAACAAGCGAGTGACCCTGGCAAGAATGCTTTCATCACTCCACTGGATGGCCCTTACAATAGGATGCCGTAAGACATGTGAATTTTGAAAATAGGCTTTGGTTAATAGATCTTGAAACCACAATATAGCCATTTGAGGAGATGAACCACACTGGCGTCTGAAGATGATAATTTCAAGTGAAAGAAGAATTCAGTCAGACCGAGGATGAATGCAGAGCAATGAGTTATGATAAAACATGCCAACAAATGTATTTCTATAATTAAAATCAAGAGAAGGGGAAGGCGCTGAGAATGCTACGTCATTGGCTAAATAGTGTATGGCATCACCATTTTGTTATTCCGATCGAGCATGGCCAGACAACTACACTAACACATAAACAACAACACAACCGACCAGCACACAACAACACTAAAAGCCACACTAGCACTTTTTCTGCTTTTTTTCGAATTTTTAAGAGTTTCTAGTAGATCCATAAAACAACACATCGTGCAGTATCGACAATCCAGCGCCGAAACTCTAACACAATGAGTTTTGGTGACGCATTCTACTGTAGAGATACGTTAAAGCGACCCATTCACGATCCTGCTGCAGAAAGGCCACGACATACTAAACCTGCTTTCATTTCGGAGCAAGAAGTTCATGACTCAGCACAAGAACTCGGGGCGCTGGAATACTGCAGGGTCTACTCAGTATTTAAGAACTCTACCACGCTGGAATTTTCGTAGCTCTCACAAAAAAGTTTACACCAAACTGTGTCTAGAGATCTTTTAAACCCTTTTCGTTAAAGTAACAAACTTGAAATCTCAATAATAAAAGTACAATCTTGGTGCCTAAATGTTTAGAAAATGATTCATTCCATTTGGGAAGGCAATTCATGGCCAAGACAATGATTTTGTTTTAATGCAACGCTATTGGTTGGTGGTAGAAAAAAGGCTACAAGTTTCCTTTATGATTGGCAGGTTCGCAACCCAAAAGTTGGTTTCAGCGGTAGGAGAATATGAATCTCAGTTGAAAGCACACAAACAACTGCAGCACCTCTTGAAAGCTTCACTTCAAGAAAAGGACCTTAAGCTACAGCAAACATTGATCGAGGTGAGTACATTCATAAAAATAGCAAACTGATCGAGGTAAGTACGTACATAAGAACAGCAACAAACTTGGCTTCAGCCTGTGCTGCATTTCAAGAGGTTATACATGAAAAATAGGTACTGGATAGTTAATCAATTAAAGAATTCACTCCTCAAATCTATATTGATAAACATTAATTCTGTACGTTGATCAGAATAATGATTTCATTGTTATTTTAAGATTAATGGTGTCATTATATATATTTTTCTGTCTTTGTTTGTTTATCACGCCAACATCATCATTATAATTCAAATCTGAGTGAAGGGGTGGATTCATTCAACTGAACTGTTTTATATTAGAAGAACTTTTTATAGATTCACTTGCTCGTCCAGGACATGAATGCAGATCACAGTGTACCATCACATAAGTTTCTAGTCAATTGTGTCAGTTCCTACCTACTGCCAGGGAAATACTAACTACAATAATACCTATCAACCACACCCAGAGAGGCTCTGTTCCAAAATTTGGCATCTCGAGTTAGAAAGGAACAAAATTAGCAGCAGAGCCCACTCACCTAATTAGAGAGGTTCCCCAAATTGTAATTATACACAATCACATCCAGAGAACCAACTATTCCAAAGTTCAGCATTTTTGGTGGAATAGGAACAAAATTATGTATAGAGCCCACTCAGCAGATTGGAGTGATTCTCATCTGGCAATATTACACTCTACTACCGCCGTATCTGATAGATAGGAACAGAAGTAAAGAGGTGACTGCTAATTAAACTCATTCCTCAAGTCGTCATTGTCCACAACCACAAAAGCCCCGTTCCAAATTTCGGCATCTCAAGTTGAATTGGAACAAAATTAGGTTCACAGTTCATTATGTTAGATTGAATGGTTCCTCAAGTTGTAATTATACTCTTCCATTCCCGAGTTCAGCATCCAAAGTTCAACAGGATCAAAATAAGTTACAGATATCACTCAGCTGATTGTTGGTTTCTCAAGTTGTAATATTATACTCTACCAAACCCAGAGAAGCCCCGTTCCAAATGTCAGTACCTATCTCAAGTTCGGTAGGAATAAAAGTACAGACGTCACTCAGCAGATTAGACTGATTACTGTATATGGGGCTTCTGTGGGTGTGGTAGAATGAGGATTGAAGGACTTGAGGATTGAAGTTATAATTATAATCTACCAAACCCAGAAAGGTCCCGCTTGAAAGTTAAGCTGAATAGGAACAAAATAAGCTACAAAGCCCACCCAACTGATTGTTGCGGGTTCTCAACTTTTTCTGCATCTCAAGTTTGGAACAAAATACACTCTCTGCTGATTTAAATAATGATTCTTTTTGAAGATCTATCTTCACAAAATCACTTTCGGTATCGTTGAATTTGTTATCAGAAGTTCTTTACGTGTGAACTATCCCATCCATATTTGACGTGAAAAGTTCAACGGATGCCCGGTTTTTCTTCAATTAAAAAGTTGTTTACTTGGGCGACTTCGTTAGGGAAAGCCAAGTTCACGATGAAGAAGCAAGTCTAGAGGATCGCAATATAGTCTAAGTGCTGTCCCAGAACTTACTCATTAATTTGTGCTCACCCACAAAGGAAATCGATGCAACCGTTTGGACATTTCTAGTGGACAAACAAACAAATTTTCTCTTTTATAATGTATTTAGGGGTATAGGGATTCACACTAAATACGTCGGGGGATGGAGTATTCGCCCCTCAAAACTGACGATGGCCATAACCAATCATGTGACAACAATGATCTCTTCCTTTATAGCGAATTTTCGAAAAATTTCTTCATTGAAATCCGTTTTGAGGCATTCCTAAACGAACCATAGAATTTAACACTTTTTCACACATATATATATATATGTCATTCCAGACGATAACTATCCTTAGGATTGAGATAAAAATTCCGCTCTTGCGCCAAAAAATCAAGCTTTCCAATATAAAGAAGAGTTCGTTGGCTAGTAACTTTTTAGCTCATTTAGCATTGTTTAAATTTCATAAAATGTGCTAAAAAAAGGCTAAAAACGGCTAAATTTGATTAAATTTATATTTTTCAATAGACTATAGTAAAAAAAAGTTTATCAAAAATGAAATAGAACATGAAAAAATTTTGAACAAAATTATGCTGAAAAATGTAGGTAATTAATTCCATCAATTTTTGATGAAAAATCGGTAAAAACTATAAAAATAGCTAAAACTCCAAAATATTTTTTGCTTCCGGTAGCGGAAGCATTGTTTTCAATTTCGGGAGAAAAAAGTTTGTTCTCCAAAATCGAAATTTCCACTCGCATTTTACTTTTTAGACCATTCTGCTTGGTAGAATTTACGTTTGCGCATCCTCAGAGTGAAGTATTGGGTCAAACACATTGAAACAGATAGCGCGCACATTCCCTGAAAATTTCATCCAAATCGGATGCAAACTGTGGAAAAGAAGTTTGTTACAAGGATTTGCAGACACAGACACGGAATCAAAGTTGTAGAAGTTATGGCTGTTGCAAGGAAATGTGGACAGACGGACGGACAGACAGACACGAAACCAAATTTGTTCAGGAGGCCATGAAACGCAAAATGCGAGTGGAAATTTAGATTTTGGAGCAAAAGAATTTTTTTTATTTCGAAAGTGAAAACAAAGCTTCTGCTGCCTTGCAGACTCAGACCAAGCGTCATTTTCTCACGCCCTAGTTGTTCTATCTCGTTCAAATTTGGATGATGGTTGGGGATTTCAGCATGATTGTATCATTAATAGCTACCGCGCATGTTCCAATGTGAAATAATTGTAACGACCTTTTTCACAGTTTTCATCGGATTTTGATGAAACTGTCATTGAATGAGCGTGTTAGGTTGTAGATGGTCCCCTACCAGTTTCATTGTTACCAAATCAATACTTCGCTCTGCGCACGCGCAAACCTAAATTCCATTATGCTCCATTTGCTGAAAAATCGAGATAACTACAAAAAAAGCTGTAAAAAACCCAGAATATTTTTAACTCACAGAATATTATTTAGAACTAGTTTTCTACCATATAATCGTTAGTTAACAGTTTCTTCGCACTCAACGTGCTCAAATTTCAAAACAATTTAACAATATATAATACGATAATTTACGAAAATTCGCTCATACAATCATGCTGCAAGATACGAACTTAATTATGAAAAACGTATAACGGAAAGCATAAAGGAAAAACACTGGTCAAATGCCAAATGGTGTGCATATTCTAATCATATTACCCCACTTACCCTGAGCGTAAACGCTGAGTGCTAGCAGTAGGTATAGATTCCCCAACATTCTTTCTCATAGAAAACGAAAACCACAACAGCTTAAAACTATTTTATTCATAATCAAAACTACAAAAATTCGCAAGAGGGATGTATCAAAGTGTTTTCATGCAGGCATATGTTATAATGCTAGGATCAGCTGATTTTGAGGTTAATCAGAGAATGGAAGCTCGGTCAAAGTTAAGTCGAAGATCTAGAGTTGAAGGCTCGATCATCGATAAACGCACCCACTGAGTTGACAGGTGGTTTGATAGGAGCTTCTCGATGATCGAGCTGTGATCAGGTATTGATAAACGGGACCTTAATATTTCGTGATGTTTATTATTTTCAATTATGAACCTATTCAATTGAGGTAGGTATCTTTTACGAATATTTCTTTTTTTTTAATCCGAGTCACGAGTAGTGCCCCTCTAATCAAGCTAAAGTGGAAACGTGATTGTGGGAATATATATATATATAGGTATATATATATTTCTTTGATTCGTGCTGCCGAAACTTAATGTCATCAAGAATTTTCATCTTAGAATAAAAAGTGACTGAATTTTAGATAATATAATGTAAATGTTAATTCCAGGTGTGCGTGTACCAGACAACTTTCCTTAAAATTGAGATAAAAATTTCGTTTCTTCACCAAAACAACAGGC
This sequence comes from Adelphocoris suturalis, assembly GCA_030762985.1. Taxonomy (NCBI): domain Eukaryota; kingdom Metazoa; phylum Arthropoda; class Insecta; order Hemiptera; family Miridae; genus Adelphocoris; species Adelphocoris suturalis. Next base: position 43,099,204 of record CM061040.1, on the reverse strand, counting down.
ATCCCAACAAAGCAAAGTAAAAATGATAAAAAAAGGCTAAAACCCGTTGCTTTTTTTTAAAGCAGAAAATAACTCAATAGTTCATCAACTATGGACTAGACTATTTAAAAAATCTTTACAATATTGGGATATAAAATGCACTCGAATTTCATTGAAATGTGCCTGAAAAAATGATAAAAAACTAAATAAAAAGTATTCTGTCGGTATGGTAGAATGTTATATAAGTAGAAAAAAATATATTTGCCATAAAATATGGTAGTTGGCTATTTACAAATATACACAACTGTCGCATGACTGGAACTTTTTGCATGCGTTTTCACAAATTTCTCATTTTTTCAACGAGGTTGAAGAGAGAGCAGACATTTGTAATACATTTCAGTTGGTTGTAAAACCTGTTTTCCTTTGATATTGACTACATACTCACCATACCTTCATTTCTAATCACTGACCACAACAGCTCCAGAGGCTGAACAGAGAGACAGCTCAAGCCGAGGAACATGAACTGATGAAAAATGATGTTCAGAAAAAGTTCTCCGATGTGTGCAAAGTCTACAGTGACGTCATCGATCAATACCCCGATATAAGTTCAGATTACAGTTGATTGAGGAGCATTTGCAAATTGGCATAAACCACAAGGCATTAACAAAGTATTTTCTGTTCGAATTAAGCCAAACCATCTTGCCTGAATTGTACATTTCAGGTACTTGACTAGCACTGAAATCGTCAGTGCACTTTGTTTCTTTTCGTATTAATATTTAAATTAAACATCTAAAAACTCAAGTTCATTTTATTTATGACCATAAATATGCTTATTCCTTTGCATCAAATTATTCAGATAAGTACTTACATAATAGAGGGAAGCTGTTAAAACAAAAAATCAATTCAACATTACCGATTTATTAGGTAATTTTTTATAATATCTTATATACACATTATAAACAATAAGTACAAACAAATACGACGAATAAAGAGAGATAACTTTTACTTTGAAACATTTTCTTTTCTAAAATTTTTACAGTACAGTTTACAACGTAAAACCTATTAGGGGTCCTAAAAGTGGCAGACCTCCCTACTACTAGTAGGTAGTATTATGTCCAATTGCGAGTCACAATTTCAAGTCGAGTTTCTTATGATCTAATGGTCTCTAGGTTCTTTTAAAATCAGTGCTTTGATTTTGATTTGTTAACATGCAACGAAGGATACGAGCTGATACAGAGAAGTCGGTCGAATTAAAACAAGAGAAAAAAAAGACGAGATTCAACTTAGGAATTAAGAATACTGCAAGTTGTAATTCATTACACTTTATAAAAATATAAGGCCTATTCTCGTATTTTATAATACACATTACTTATCTAGGGAAAGCACTAAGGGCCTAGTTTACCATGCAAAAAATGAATGGAATGTTTTATGGGGAAGGTGATGCCAGACAAAAGAGGTTTTAGGCGAGGGAGGAGTCATCGTCGTGATGTAGGATTTCATTGAGGAGAAGGTCGAGAGACTGGAGGCCTTTGAGAAAGCCGGAGTCAGGACCATGGTGTAGCGGCGGGGACGCTGAGTCCGTGCGGAAAGTCGTGTGGGCAAAATCAATCATACGGACATCAACATCTGGTGGCTCTGGCCGAACCCAGGCCGGGTGATTGCCTCGGCGACGGCGTTTGTTGAGGTCGTCCCCCAGGCCTGTGGAAGGCCCACTGCCATTGACCTGGTGGGACGATGTACCGGACGTGATAAGATCGAATGTGGACATGCTAGAACTTGAGGCCTCTTCCTCTTCAGATGGCGGTTCAGCAGATGAGGAAGCCGAGCTGTCGTCCGAGGAGTGTGATGTGTTCCCAGCTCCCCAGTCAGGTGAGCAGCTGCGTGAAGATCTGCGGGTAAAAAAAGTATATATAGGTACATAAGTATATTTTTTATGTCATGGACCGCAACATTTCCTTGATGGAAGAAACCATTAGGAAAGGCCTAACCATATTTTTTCAAGTAAGATTAAAACTGTACACAAAAAATTTTTAAAGCAAGGTTTAAATTTGTTTAGAGTAGATATAAAACAGGTTGCTCTACTTTAAAATTTACACCTCTACACCGTCTATCATGCTGATGTTCACTAATAAATTCTTCATATCGATAGAAGACTAATACATACTAATGAACACTATACTAGGATAATATTATGAAACAGAAGTAACGGCCTCATTAATTTTTGAAGTTAAGATTGATAGCAACCATACACAACCGATTTTGAGGCTAAGTTAGAAATAACGAAAAGTGAAGAACGTACATTGACAGGGAAGTCACATCCATAGTTTCCTCAGATATCGGAATAAATCCTCTATGAGGCGAAGACACAGTTTGAGGAACCTCAATGGTCAAGTCCTCAGATTCACTTTCTCTGGTTGTGTCTTCACACGAAAGCCCCGAATCATTGTCCGTCTCAATCATAAGGCCTTCATATGTTATAAGTAGGGAACTGAAACAGTAAAAACATTTTTTGTGGATTAGATTTTTTGGAGATTTAAATTATTAGCACTCTTACATACTAAATCGAGTTACTTACTACCTTATGAGAATTATAATGTAAAAGGTCATATTCATGGGCTTTGTAAATAATTAAAATCTTCCCTTAGTTACATTTAAGAGTTTTCCTTAGGTACGTCCAGATGGCGTGGGGGGATGGTTCCCCCACTTCCCAGTCACACTTCGACCACAGGTAATGGAGTCTTGGAGTACATGGAGCAATGGGATACTCACTCCCGCAACCCCCCTAACTCTCTGGAAATGGGCTTAATGCAAATGGGGTGCTTGAAGAACGATTGAAACTTTGATTTAAGTAGCAGCAAAGTTGGCTTTTATAACATATCGTCACTTACGTGTATGGTCTTCAGACCGTTTTAGTGTATGTTTATCCAAAAACATATATTTATCATGAAACGTTCATTTTCAAACATGTATTTCTAAAAGTTGGTTAATGATATAATCAACTGATTGTAGGTGGGGGATGCCAGTTAGGAGTTCCCAAAGCTAGCCAGTCATAAGGCTAAAATAATGATAAAAAAGAAAGTACACCTTCTACTTTGGTGCGATGCATTTCGAGCAGTTTATTAGTATATTGCATACAGTAATACCACAACAATCAACTGTAGTTTTGAAGCTCAAGTGTTGATGGTATAATTGAGAAAGAAACGTCAGGTATATGAAGCTCTAGGCTTCTAAGGCAGGTGTTATGTACATATTTACATGCCATAGACAGTAAAGTTTATGGTAATTTAAAGTCGATAAGCAAGTAATATTTTGTGTCTCTGATATTTCAGCAAGTGGCCAGTAAGCTGCCTTTCCAAAATCCTTCCACGGTATAAACCAGATAGATATTCCCCAACAATGTCGAGCAGATAAACATATTCAAACTAGATGTGTAATAGGTTTGTTGGAAAGAAGTATTTACACCACAGCTCTTACAAGGCCACGAGTATTGTTTTCGTACTTAGTAAATTTTCAGAGGAACTTCCCCGCCAACTATGATGTTGATTAATTATTCATGTCCATCACTACTTTTCAAGTCCCCGCATAATAGCTACTCTAAACTGATCAACCTTGTAGAACAACAAAAAACTGATCCTTGAAGAAGCCAAAACCGACGAAACTGGAAGTATGGGCGTATCAACAAGTATAAGTAAATAAGTAGGTACCTACAGTGGAAATCAGCTTTCTTCTCTTATTTCCATCCTACACATTAAGCTATCGACAATGAATTCAAAACTTACCATGAATAGAAGCGATAACTCGATTGCTTTTCAATGGCTTGACGAAGTTTCTCCAGGCGCAGGAGAACTTTACGTATTGCTAAGCGATTGAGAGTTTCTCCATTGTGGAAATACTTGCACAGAGCGCCTTTGAAACCATCTTTGTCGAGTTCTCGTCCCCAATATTTATCTTTCTTGATGAAACTGTTTGTTGTAACGTCATATACCTGAAACAAAGAATGATATATGACGTGAAATAATTTCCAACATTGAGTAAGTGGAATTCTAACAAGGGCCAGGTTCGCTTTTTAATGCAAAATCCAATTTAAAGCCTCAAAACTGTCCTCATCTCCCCCTCTACCGCATTACAGTTGTGTACTAGTTAAATGTTCATCTTATTGCACTTAAATAATGAAACTACATACTTTTAAATTGGACAAGGGTGTATGTTACAAAATTCACTAAACAATAACTTGAAAAATTGGGGGCGACGATTGTTGTTAACCATCAAATATTATGTAGTGTTTCCTGTCAAACGATTCTAATTGCCCGTTTCAACTGGTCTTAAAACCTTCTTTTCGCTCCACAAATAAGTTTGAAAATAGTAAAATACACCCCCCCCCCCCTCTCTTTGGCCCACTACGCAATTATTGACTTTTGAAAGACAGTTTTGTTTTCTATTTGAGGGTGAAATAAATCAGCATAAATATCACAAAATGAAATACCACATAAATCAAAAGCATTTTCTTATAAATGCTGTTTCGTTGAAAACAGGGGGAAAAATCGCCAGTTATCTTCAATCACTCAAATTAAAAAATGGATGAAAAACTGTTAGAAATCCAAACAAAATTCTCGGCGAGTGTTCAAAACGGCTAATAGGCCAACGATAGAGCATAAAACAGTGCATTCAATTAAGGGAAAGTACATTTGCATAAACTAATAATGATCGCACACAATGCATAGAACAACTACACAAAACTGTCAACTTTCGAGGGACAAATCACGGCATGCCACCTACCCGGATTTGGTCGCCTTTTAGTGACCCACTTGCAAGCTTCCAGGAGGTCGTACTGGAGCTTCCACAAGAAGCTGCAGAACAACCAATTCATTGTACTACTTTGCCAGTTATTGAAAAGAAAATAAGTGAATGAAAAACATAAAACTAGGAGTTTAATTAAAAACGCAAATGGTTGTATTAAAATAAGAAATGCTCAAGATAGGGAGTTTAATGAAAAATGGGAAGACTGTCCAGAACTCAGAATCTACCAATGAAATTTTTTGTGATTAAACAAACTCACGAATTCATAATTATATTTTATGAGCAAGTATGAAGTTTGAAAAAATTAATGACCTTGAAAATGGAATAGACGGGGGGGATTTACATCATGAGCAGCAATGTTGAATCGATTATGGTGGTTAAGTCATCATCAGTAACAAACAAGAATTCATTTAGGATGCCGATACTCCGGTTTTTCGGATAGTTTTCTAATTGATTCAACATCAATTTTTTCAGGGGTGGAAATATACAACCTTCTGTTTAATAACTCCGTTTTGTTGTATGATTAAATGTATTCTATTATTGGTGGTATAGGTTAATCGTGTATGTCACGTATTTTGTCCATTAAAAAACAAAATCTTCTGCATGAGAAATCGAGATTCTTGAGTGAGTTTCCACGAAGAAAATCGTTTCTAAGAATGCAAATCACAACATATTAATTAATGACGGGATGAGCCAGGGGAAGCAGGGAATTGATTCACTGGCACATCTTAAAGCTTCCTGTTAAAGTTTGTGATTCCAGTAGTAAGGGGTCAGGCGCACACAGCTTCGAAGGAGTTAAATTTATCAAAAATCAAAGGCAGAAAACTGAGTGAGTCTCTAGAATGTAGTGTAATCGGTCAGATGATAAGGAGGGGATATAAGAATTGGGATTAGATTCAATACCCTGAAGCATTTGGCTTCCGGTGACCGTTTGTGGCATTTTGGAACCGCGGTACACCTAGCCAGAGTGTCAATGCTGTAAGGAATCTTTTTCGCGAATAAGTATCTACAAGATAGTCAACAAGGTGTTGTTTCCTATGGATAAGGTAGAGACATAATCATGTACGTTAGATGAATTGAAAGAGTTGATCTCCAAACAAATCAATGGGTATAAAACTGGGTCTGTAAGATATTGAGTAGGTAGTTAATCGGCAAAATGTATTTTTATTAACTCTATCATTTGGCGTGCAGCGATCGTATGTGATTGCACAAATTAGAGGCCAGGGCACACAGCCGAAAATGACTCTTGACTCCCATCCGAAAAGAGTTAACCCCAACGTCCTTCTTCTCAGTGTGTTGATGAGAATGGGAACATAGGGGATTAAATTCGCGTATGTTAAACGCCAAGTACCAAAAAATATACCTACCTAATAATTGTATTAAAAACATCATTTTAGACTGTTCCTAACCAAAAGAAAATACACCTTTATACCGTTAATATAAATTCAAAGTACGATATGATAACTACGACAAAAACGCATGGGGCATGAGGAAGACATCTCCATCTAGAAATAGCAAGAATAGAAGCGTGATAAAGAGAAAACTCCAAGAAAAGAAAGTAAGAAAAAAGTCAAAACCCGTTTGAATGAAAATAAAAAGGATGCATATAAGTAGTTTAAGTGCAAACAGAAAAAAATAAAACAGAAAAAGCCAATTGAATTAGGGATGAGACAAAATCCAAGATTTACCTGCATTCCACAAAGGCGAACTCCAAGAGTTCCAGAGGTGCTTGCAGCACATTTAGCCATCTGTTTGCTCCGTTTCTCAGCCGAAGCGTCGTCACCATGCTGTCTAGTACCCATTTTCAGATCTAAAACGCACGGCTTGGCGTATCTGCTGGTTATATTCTCAAGGAGAAGGAAGTCTATGGACACTTCTAGTCAAGGATAGTAAAAACCTGACCATGTACGTTCGTTCTTACTATGTTAGGTTTACACCCATAAGAAAAAAGTAGGTTTTAAAGCGAAATGTGGTCATTACAGCCAATCTGTATCAACTAAGGGCTCTACATATTATGTTACCGTAAATACCTACCCGAAATGCTTCAAAACTAATTTAAAAAAGTCAAATTAGTATAAGCTTGTCTACAACCACTCTTGGAGAGATTTAACACATGACAGTTTTTTTTTTTTTTTTTTTTTTTTTTTTTTTTTTGCATAGATCAGTGGTATGGATTTAAAAAATCGCGTCGCTCGCATCTCAAAAATACGTAACAACCAGAAGTCAATCCCTTAGTAAAAATTCAGATTAGTTGGACAAACAGATTAGCCCACAGTATCCTCTTGTGAACAGTTAAAACGAGTTTTGACGAATTCGGGTTTTCATAGTACCTAGCACATACTATTTATTAGGATAACGGTACCTATAAATAATGAAGCTTGATGAGAACGGGAACAAGTTGCTACAGCCTGAGAAGGCTCATAGCAATGCCTTAGGAACCACCAGGACTAAATAACAGAAGATGCTCCCACCCTGTTACGTACCCACAACAACGTAAAATTTCTCAATATCTACTTGTATATTTAGTTGTACACTTGAATAAGGCATAATAGGCCGAAATATAAAAAATAAAGTTTGTGATACAACTTTCTGTTTTTCTCTGTTTCTTAACTGAGTATGAATATATATGTTTCCTCTGCAGTCCTCCAAACTTAGCTCCCTTAATGCCTTATTTCTTAGTAAGAAATAACAGGTACCAAGAAAGAAGGAATTATTACTGATGAAGCCATTTTTCGGTGTTTGTAGCCCCGCATCAAATGCTTTAAAACAGACGTGTGCCAAACAGGATTTCAAGGAAAAAAGAACCTCAATTGGAACGAAATTCCATCACAGGTTTTTGGGACTTAATTAAGACAAGGTTTCGGAAAAGAAGTCAAGGAGATTTAAAATGAACTCGTTACATAAGCTTACCTATATATTAATTAGATCAAAGGGAGGCAAAACTGATTGTGATCTAGTTCTTCAAAAATCAAACATCGTGTATTAGAGCCAGTGGAAATAAATGCTGGGGATGTGAATAACTACATCTCATAGACATATGAATACATGACTGACAAAGGATACATTGCTTAGAGCAGTTGTCTAATTGATGAGTTCCGTTCTTGAGCTCTTCACTGGTGCTTTTGTTACGCCGCACTTTCATTCTACAACAGATATACACTTAAACATTAATAAATTGAAGTCTTTTGAATTGGGTCTTTTTTTAGTCTGATTGATATTTCATACTTTCCTCAACAACTCGTTGAGAACAGGAAAAAAAGCTCCCGATAGTAGGTAGCTTAAAAGTCACTAAGGATAAAAAGAAAAAACCCCGACGCAAAGTAGAAGACTAATATTATGTAATATGATGTCGCTTTTTTCTGGCGAGGTTTCTCTATTGTGCTAGCAAACTCGTGAGTTCCCCCAAAACAAGATGGCTGGAGCACTTACGCCTTACTAATGCTCCTCCCTTCCCCCTCTATATTGTTCTAATGATGAGCCTCTTAGTACAAATACGATCTTATTAACTTGTATCTCATTTTCACTGAAAGAGATCTGCCCTACACTAAGACAGTATACCAAGGCGGTGGCGGGGCGTGGATGTTCATACTATACATCCATAATATAGTAGAGTAAAACATAAAAACGTATATAACCACACAGTTTGGAAAGTTGACTTACCGCAAAACGTCATCCCTTTTGCGCTTTGCAGGGCGGCTGGTTGAGTCATCTCTGAAACTGGGACTGTACCGCTTATCCAATTTGACGTCTCCCGTTCCCTGCATAACTCCTGAAACAAGAGTTCGGCCGCTCTTCAAGACCTCTGTCACATGCTTACCCGCAAAACAATAATCATTTTCGAAACACCAAGGACAAATTACAATTCACAGGCAATATGACACAAATCTTGAACGTAGTAGAGAAAATGGAATTTTTTCTTCAACATAATAATTTGTCCTTCGTATTCAGATGAATAGTTACAGCAAATCACTAAACTAAAATTCAAAATTTTGAGCAAAATTTGAAAACAAAATCAACCAACAGCTCTGACTATAAACCACAAACGTTTTCCAACTGCTTTTGTGTTGATGATAATGTTTCGAGATTCGGAAATTGAATTACCTAATATAAATTACTTGGTAATGCTGTAATATTTCAACTAAAGACTATTAAAAATAAATAATAAAAATATGCGATGAAATGATATGATGAATGTGTTGATAAAATGTAATGAATCGGTTGATGACGCGTTAACAAGTTAACCATCACCATTCACACCATTCAGACTGCTACGTAATTTATTTTTTTCATGATCATAGTCCCATGTCTGTTCGCTCTAAAATCGTTTGTTTTTGTTGTTGTGTTTTGTCCTAGATATGTAAAATTTTACATGCAACCCTACCAAAAAGGAATGACAATAATGGAAAATCCGAAAAAAAGCAGTTGTTGGAATGCATAAAATAACACGATTTCCAAGAGATATTTGCCGAACCAAGGGTGCTTCACAAGGGTGACCATATCCTGCCTAGACATCGGGTTTTTATTCCCCACCAAGTTCAAGATTTTAGAGAGCAACAGACCTAGGAATATGATGGAAACTTACGGGTCGCAAGCACTATCTACAACTCTAGGTAAATCCGATAAGGAACAACCAACAGTCACAGTAAATTAGGTGTGACAATGATTTCCCTTGAGCAGAGATGAAATCGCTAGGTACTTATAGGCATGCCGCATATCGTGGCCAATGCTCATTAAATAAGTCAAATTATCACGGCAAATGAAGAGGGAGTTTTCTTTCGGTAGACCTGGCACTAAAATTCAAGCAGATACGTACGTATCAGTCAAAGAAACTGTATAAAATTGTAGATGAGATGAATGCAGGTAATCAACATTTACCAACGCTAATTACAACGGATCTCCCTATACGGTAAATGAAAATTGTATGAGGCATTTCACAAAGAACAAAGCAACAAGAACCAGCATTCTACTTGTGAAAAGCGGACAGAAACACAAATGCCCATTCACACTTGACCCAATTACACGTCTCGGAGTAGTTGAGAAGGGTGGAGGAGGGTTGCACAGTCCTGTTTATAATCTAGGAAGGGGATCATCATCTCAAAAACACTTCGTTCTCCCTGTCATTTGATATTCCGCACAAGCCTTTTAATTTTGCGGAGGATCTAAAAAAAGTATGAACAATAGTCGGAAAGAAGAAAGGAAGTATCATATTAGACTACGAATGATGATAAATAAACTTTTTGGAAATGGTACTATATTCTGGGGCTTTAGCTAGTTGTCAAGTCGCAGCGAGCCAATAAACGCGAATAAAATATCAAATTAAATCACCAAATTATTTACTTCTTCTCGTCCGCTACTTCTTGTAATCCGATTTCCCAAATATCTCTTGAAAATTAAAGAAGGAATATATTTTCGAGTCCACGATATTTTCGCGTTACTTTTCAACCTTTTGAGAAAAAATAATTTCACAAATGGTAATTGTCCATTCACAGATGACACAGGATCTATGGACATCCACATGTTGCATGTACATGTTACCATAAGTTTTGATCCTAAAATGGATAAACATGCCTGTACTTGCCAAGGCTTTGCTGCATATGTTCACCTACATTCCTGTGATACGAAGTTCAATTATACGAGTATATAATTCTACATTCCCCTATGAATCCGCCTTTAAAAACCATAGGTCAGAAGGTAGCGATGGAGTAATTTTAAGCAGGACCTTATGCACGAGTCTCTCTCTCTATTCAATATCTCAAAAGAATACTTAATGACAGACATTCTATTGAAAGAACAACAGAGTTAGAGGATACTAAAATTTGAACAAGTTTTTATAAAATAAAACTGGAGGGATGAAATTAGTCGGCTGATATGAATTTCATCCATTAGTTCGTAATTCCCGTACCAAGATCAGTTCAGTTCATATCCTTTTTTTCTGTTAAGGGTCAGTCCAGGTCAAGGAAAAGTACGAACGATTGAAGGCAGGGTGGTTGGTATATGCCTACATAACAACTTCTACGGTGAGGTGAATTCTCGTAAATGAATTGAACAACCACGCTGTTCATTACGAACACCTAAAGGCCTGGTGAAGATTTTAGACAGTGCCACAAAAATACTGTTCTCCTTTTGCTGACACTCATTTTTTGGCTAGAGCAAGAAACTGATCAATAACCAAATTATATTACGAACGTAGTTATTGAGTACAGTTTATTGATTATTCAGTGTAGTTCATAATTTTCCAAGTGCTCGAAATTTGTTTTGGTAATCATTGTAAAATAAGTTGGGTAGTTGGACCAATGTTTGTAAACGTATAATTACAGAGTTTACGCCCAGTTATTATTTTTTGTATAATTTTGATGAACCACATCGAGCATCACGGAAATATTTCAAGAGACAGGAGTAAATTGTGCTTGTAGGACCCGTAAGTTTTAGTTTCAATTTTGTATTTTTATTTTTTGGTGTTGTTCTAATACTTAGATTGATGATGAGGGGTGGCATACGAACCACATAAAAGGCGTCCAGATAGGTGCGGAGAGTTGGGCCTGGGAAGCTGCCACTAGCCGTCTCCTCGGAATCCACCTCCGAGAGAGTTTTGAGTGTATTCGAACACACATTGTTACTATGTCTGCACATGAGCATATTCATCTCACCAACGGGACGAGGAAGGAGTGAATGGAGGGAATGCCAAAAGGAGCTAATTTTTAGGTTATTTTCATTCAGGAGAATGGCAAGGCGGATTCAGTACTTATAAATGGATGGGGAAGGACTAACTGCCGCATCAAAAAATTCAATTTTCATTCATATTCGTGATGAATTTCGATTTCGAATAATTTTTAGGTAGAAAAAGTTTTTTCTTCTCATCTCTTTCGAATTAGTAAATTTAACAATTTTCTGAGCTGTAAGCCATAACTAACATCTACAAAAATTGGAAGGATTAGTTCAAGAATAAAGGATAATTTTTTGTTGTATTATATTTGGACAGTATTTTGTGAAATTCCTTAGTAGCAATAATTATTCAATGTTTTGAAAGCACTCCGCAAAGACGAAGCTAATAGTGATTTTCATGGTAAAACGTTCTACGACGCAATTTTATTCATAGTAGAACACACTACAATATTTAGCTATGATGCCAATGAATTCAACAAAATGTGGAAAGAATCGTTATTGATACTTGTACCAGCAATGACATAACAAACTTTAAAATGAAAACATTTCATGGAGACTGGAAGGAATGACAGAATGGTACTGGAAGGGAAACAGATAGGATGAAGGACATTTACAAACATAATAATAAACGAAAATAACTCCCACTCAGAAAACTTCCATCCAAAAGCGATGCTTGGAAAAGTCTAAAAAATAATAATAAAAGATGAAGGGAAAAGGGTCAGTTGCCGAAACTATAGGAGATCCATGAATGAGTGAAAGGGAAAATGAAAAACTACTTAAAATTAAAAATAATTGAAAATATAAACGCAACAATGATTATAGGAATACTATTTCCAAACATCGCAACGAATGAAATTATGAAAGAATGATAATACTTTAGATGAGTCGTAAATCCTTCCGTCAAGAGGGGTGATGACATAATCAAACTGAAATTTACCTTTGTATTTGGGTACGTATGGTTTTATTTCTTCCGGTATGTTTTGGTAGAATTCGAGTTCTCTTTTGTTTAAAGGTTTGCAGATTGTTCCTTCGTCCAAGAGGAGGAGGCGGGTATGACCACCAACCTACAAAAAATATAAAGAAGACACACTTGAGAAATCGAATATATAAATATATTTAAGAGAGATAGAAAATGCTGCAAATTATTACACAAAGGTTATTATTACTGTATTAGAAAGCCCTTCTACACAGAACACTGGTCCATAAAACATTACCTATCAAACTGTGCATTACAGTGCATTATCGAAGTATAACTGGACAATGTTAACAAAACAAAAAAGGCATTCTAACGTACGACGTTGCTAACGTCCCCTCAAGGTCTCGTACTCTTGGGTACCTACGTTAGGGTAACGTTAAGGGTACGTTAGTGGTCATCAAAAACTCTCTAATGTACCTACTGAGCGGAGACAACTAATGAATAATGGTAGATACCGTATCTAGATTAGACTGAGAAAAGCCAAAGTAATTGCGGCACCTTGTGACGGCTGATAGCCTGCACACACGATCTATCGGTCGTCACGCGTGAACATCAGCGGACAGCTGAGTCGGAGGGTGCAAAAAAGGGTGACGAGCAAGAGCGGGAGAGGGAGGGGGAACGGCTATCAAACGCCGTCCATCCTCCCACTAATCGCTTCGAGACGCTCGAATAAACCGTAAGTCCTTGATCTATCTCACCTCGCATGAAGATTTGATACATTATATACCTATCCTCTCTTGCAAATCCTATCTGATTAGATCCTCCTTAAAAAAAAAAAAAATAATAATAATAAATAAATAAATAAAAAATAATAAAAAAAATAAAAAAATAAATCTTTGAGTAAAACCTCAAAGTAATCCCTTTAATCTGTGAACTCATTTTGTCACCTTATTCCTGATATCTATAAACCTGTACATAGAAAGTATAGATAATCATAGTAAGGAGTAGTCGCATAGAGAAATTCAGTAACAGGCCTTCAGCCCTTGTTACAGCCTTCACACGTTTTAAGGGGAAACAGCCTGAAAAAAACTTGTAGGAATATTCGGTAGATGGGAGCACAAAGAGCAAATTAATTTTCGCTCGCATTCCGTTAATAATTGATTGATTTTCAATCTGTAATTTGCATTGGATTAAGAATCAACTCAGAATTGGATAGCTAATTGTTCCGATGTTCGAAATTCCAAAATTCGAACACTTGGTTCCCTTGGGATCAAATATGGCCCATTTTTTGAAAAAACCCAGTTAGTCAAGGTCTGGTGGAGTTTGTACTGATCACGACGGTTCTTTCAAATTTGAAATTGGACCACTAAAACCCCATCAATAGTGTCTTACCTGATTATTAAGTGGCAACAAGGCGACCTCATGATCAATATCGGAGACAAGATGATCCTGCGAGAGCTTCCTTTTATCTAAATCTCCCATACCCCAGTCACCAGGGAGGTAGACCATTCCGAGCGCCAGCCTTCTGAGTTTCTGAAACAAAAATATTCGATTAATTTACGTGATGATGAAGAAAAAAATATGAATATATTCATCACAACAATAGCCGAGCATCAACAATATTAACCTAAACAAGTCGAACCTAAATTAGTTTCAGTACATTAAAGGTACTGAATTTCATGTTATCAAATAGTTTGTCAGGTATGACTGAAAGAATTGTTCAAAGTTGATTCGCAGATAGACATAAATTCTTGGATGACAACTACCAGCTAAAAGTTATTGGTACCTAATTAATTTTAAACGTAGTAAAAAGTGCATTCAATATATGAAAAAATCACCTTCACAAAACAAAATGCGAGGCTAAAACACTAATCGATAACGACCTAAATCATTTTTCTTTCTCCTGGCCAAAGTTCGGACATCCAAAAGGAAACATCATTAGATATGCCGTACTTTGTCATTCTGCAAACATTTAGCTAGGCTCATTCGTTTACAATCAAGCTATCCAATAAATTTGGTTCAATTTCATCCTTAATTAACTAAATGTTCTACGATAAAATAAGATAGGTACCTATTCTACCCTCAAAATATTGCCTAGTTCCCTACGCTGACTTTATTTTTAGCTCATGGACCGTTAAACAATTTATTCGTCGATTTCACCCTAAATTTGGAAAATTTTCGGATTTTTCGGAAAGGAACACTAGACTTGCAATAGAAGGCGTGGAGTATACGAAAGCATGGAATGAAGATTTCGTTGTACCTATTCATGAATAAGGAAGTAGAGAATTCAAGTTCATAATATTTACAATGGTACATACCTAATGACTAACGTACTTCACTAGCACTGTTATCTAGGAATTCTGCACATAGAATTCACGGAATGTCAGGCCTATTGGAACAGAATAAATAACCGTGGCACTAGAGAAAGGTCAACTCGATGTAGGTAGGAAACAGAATTAAAAAGAAATTTAGCTGCTACCGTGGTGGATACAAATGGTTTTACGGGGGCAGTTCCTTCGATTTTATCATCAAATTCAACGTTATCTTATCTGGCGTGGTAAACATTGTGAGCGAGAGAAGTGACATGTCGTAAAACAATAACAATGACTCTTACACAAGAAATCGTACGAGGGAAAGGTCGAGTTGACGGAAGGATTAATGCTAGAGGCGTATTCATGACGAAGGTGGCGTGGATAGGTAGCTGTTCGAATAAACAGAAACATTCCAATTGTTACCTAGCTTCACACAGCATCTGTAGGATAACTATGGTTTGACCTTGTGTGTGATAAATAACAGGTATGGTGTGATCGCCAGTAACGTGTTATTTTGAGGGGGTACGCACTCGAACTACGCATTGTTGTCAAATTCCATCCCACATAAAAACGAAAAAGTGTAAATACCTCTGAAAATACAATAACAATAACAACCCCCCCCCCCCCCCCTCATTGAACATGAATAGTTCACTCTACGAAAAGCCTTGGTGTAAGAATAATTGGGTTTTGAATATAAATCAGTCAAAATAGAGTTGCAGGAAGTTTCCTAGAGTTTGGAATATAAGATAGGTTTAGATTCAACCACATCAAAAAACAAATGTCAGCCATGATGGGTGGGTAATATAACATAAGTTTTGCTCTATTGTAACAACTTATAGAATTATTGATTCGTGAATAAAGGGTCAGGGGGTGGGACGATCGTGCTCGCGCCTTGAATGAAGGGGTAGCCCATCAACTACACAATAAGCGATAATCTTAATATACTCGTATGATTTGGGTATGCTTAAATAAAATTCGCGTGAGGAGAAGAAAAGTGTAACGGATAAACGAAAGATTAGTAACTGTGTTTTACCAAGTTACGAACTATATTTACATAATTTTTAGCGAGATTAATCCTCAAGTAGGACGCGATACGAATAAAGAAAAGATACCTTGTACTTGGTAACTATACCAGACTAAAGGTTAAAGAGCGATTGAATCGGGAACCCGTTATACACCACCAACCGAAAACATATCCAAGATTCAATGTTCAGATTCGGAATTCAAGAGAGGACAGAATTTAGTACATCGTTTTTTAACTACGCCCTCGAATCTTAAGTAAATTCGGACTGCAGAAATAGGTAAATACCATTAGAAATACCTAGGTGTTCCAATTACCTACGCGTGTGCGCACACTAAACTGATAGTCTTCCGTCGATGAAATTTGTGTGGGGAACTTTTAGCAATTAACCTACACAATCCTCGAAAAAACCATCAAAATACGTTGTAATATAGCAAATATTACCTCCCCTTTGTAACGCAAAATTATTTCTTTCTTCCAAGTTATAATATGAAGGTGTGTAAGTAGGGAGCTCGTCGTAATAATCCTCCACATGCCCTTTTCGATTTATGGATGGTCCTGTATATTCGGTACAAATGAATAGGTATATTTGGTGGACAACTGAAAACCTGTTCGGTAAAGGGTTTCCATTCAACTGTCAGAAGAATGTATGAAAACTCCCAGTAGGTAATAACGAGATACTATGATTATTTTTTCCGTTGTTCAGGGCCTTATTTTGGGGCACTTGAGTACACTAAACAAATAATAAACGTAGTGTTTATCACAGAGAGGAGCTCGACCTAGAAGCAGTCTGGTGTGATTCATGGATAATGGCTAAGCGGATGAATCACCATTACATTATAAAGTGAGAAGGGCGAACGAGATTCTTCTATAACGAATCTGATTGACATAGTCGATGCCGAATCGATTAAATAACGTAGAGTAAAACCGTATAATACTACATTTCATTATTTTTAATAAATTCCATTTCATTGTATGAGATTGCAGCTTTCAGGTTTTGCAATAGGTAATAGATGTATACAACGAAGATAAAACGCAGTAGTACAACTGTAGCATCCCTATTGCATTATTGGACCTAATTTTATGTGGTAACCCACACATTTCTGGGCAATGTTTACATAAATTAATGGTACACAAAGTTGTACACAACGTGTTAGCATATGGAGGAGTATTGAATATAATCTTTCTGTAAACATATCTGGATTTACAAAACCTGATCGATATAACCTAGGAAATGTTTTGATGTCATTTGAATCGTGCCGTTAATTCAAATTATAAGACTATTCGGATAACCATAGATCTCAGATACGATCCCTGGGAAGGAAACGAATTCAACGAGGACTGGGACCTTAGTATTTGAAATAAATTCGGGCTTATAAGTAATAAAATATTGAAAGTATGGTTATCAAAGGATGATATATAATAAATCAAAAATATTGAGTTGTAATTTAACTATCACTCTACTGTATAGGGATGGAAGACTAAGAGAGAAGCAACTTGTGGAACAAGAAACGGTTTTACGGTCACTACCCAACGCAACGAAAGGAAGATCGACCTTAGCGGCGTGAAGCCTGGGTTTCCGGTTGACCAAGTAGGTAGCTCTACGACCTATACCGATGCCCTTCGTCTAGTTCGACAATACAAGGACGCTGTTTTCAGAGGTTTGACAAAGCAAAATTAGCAAGATGACACTATAATTGTAGCAGAAGGTGGCTCTTGAGATTTTGAGCAAAAAGAGGCAGGATTTCACTCAAAATACTAGACAATGAAGTTTGGGTTAGACAAATTAACGGGGATCGGGAGGAAAACCTATTCTGCTGAATCACCAAGACTCTAAATACCATGAGAATCCTTAGAAAAGCACGCACGCGCGCACACACACAAAACAGTATTATTTAAAAATAAATAGCTTTATTTTCCACAAAATTCGCTAAAACGCTCTGAACGCCTTACGGGTGATATAGCACAAAAGTTTACAACGTAGAGCACAAAATACAATTTTTTTTAAAAATTGTTTTGTATAGTTCATTCCTCAGCATCACCCCTCTTCGTCCTCTTACCAACATCTGTGCGAGTCATCAATTTCAGTAGTAAAACATTTTGCAACATTACATTTATTGATTGGTTTATTACTATTTTATTTAATTTTGATTTGATCAAGTATACTTTTTGTCTGATTACGAATCTCAATAGGTAATTTGCTAATAGATAACATTTGGTGTCCACAATCAAGATGACAAGTGTTAATTATTGCATTTTTAAAGTAATTCAGGTGCTCATTCGATTCATTGAAATCAAAATCTAAAATTAAAAATCCGTAAACTTTTTTTTAATAGAAGTTCCTATTTAGGTACCTACAGAATTTTTGAAAAATTTCACCCTTTAAGTTAATTGAAACCAATAACAAGATTTGGGGCATATGTTTGGCTAATACGTGAGTTTTTAGCCCAATGTAGTAAATTACATCGGTACAATAAAATTTCTTCGTCCAATAATCTTCATAACTTCGAAAACTTACAGCCCTGATAACAGCTTATTACCTAAATATTGCATTGTTCATTAACTATTATCGTTTGCAAGAAATATCAAGGGAGTTTTGGAATGGTTGGAACATATCTCTACAAACAAATTAAAAATAGAACTATTTTATATAGCCGGCTGATGCTCAACACGGTCACAACACGGTCTTTTCAGCCACGAAAAGATTCATCATCGGATATCGACAAGGCTGAACACTCGAGACCAGGAAAAACCCGAAATGAGATAAATTGCTCACTCAAACGTCCCGAGTTCAAGGATGAAAATAACTCTTTAACGCATGGCTAAATGATGATTACAACGTTCCGAGTGAACAAGATGGTTCCCATAAAACGGGAAAATTTGATACTTTTTTATTTTTTAAACTTAACTTTTTGATGAATTATAAAGAACAACACCAGAAACGCAATGACTTCAACCCAGCAACCATGGAGTAAGAATGAACTTTCATCTTTACGAATTTCACATTTTTTACCTCAGATTCGGATTCAGCGCACTTGAAAACACACAAATAGCAATTTTCAGCTCAAAAGACCACAGGTGTCTGGAAGACAATGAAGGTTTTTTCACGAACACGATCTGCCATATTGACGGGGTCAAAAACATCTCCAGGAAATAGAAAAACCTTACCCCTAAATCGTACCTGTTCCTAAACGTGATTTTTTCGTGAGTCCGTAAATATAAATTTCATGGTTGAATAAGCATAGTGAACATTTTTCTTCATGGCTCAAATTGGTATATTTCGAACAAGACACAACATTTTTAGGCTCAAAAATAGTGGAAATTGTAGCCAGAAAAATTATTTTTCCGAATAACAAATTGCGAAGTATTAATTTTGCCATTATATATGAGCAGAACCAAAAAATATTTACTCAGACTCGCTTTGCTTGAAAAGCGGATTTTATTCAAAAATTACAAATATCCGAAGTTTGGTAGGGTCGAGAATGTCTAGAAATATTCTCTCACAAGTTCAGAAACTGGGAATTCAGTTACAAGGTTCTGTTTTACAAACAAGAAAAAGACGCTGGATATAAATCCCTGACATTTTAGAAATTTTAACATAATTCAGGGATTTGTTCGTATAGATACTACACAGACAATCTTCACGCTTAGCATGTATTCGGGCGCAACTACGCATTCTACAAGGAGACGCGCTCTTTTCAAAATACAACTCGATCAATGCCAAGGGTTTTCCGAGAAAGACGGGGCATCGTTTTCCCGCATTTATTTGTAAACAAAACAATATTGAGTATACGCACTTGAATCCGCGTGAAATGAATACGCACAGGAAAATCACGTTTAGGAAGGTAGGATTTTGGGGTAAGGTTTTTCTATTTCCTGAGGATGTTTTGACGATTCCCCGTCAATATGGCTGTTCGAGAGAAAACCTTCATTGCCTTCCAGACACCTGTGAGACCATTTAGCTTGGCCAATAAACGGATAGGAAGATCAATCGTCCTCAGTGCAAGGGAGCTGAGGGTGACGTCATCGTCCAAATGAATTACAAGAGCCTAAACCTTTTTCTCATTCTTCAAGATATACTGTTCTAAATTTGTGTCTCATATATTTCGAAACATTTTTCATTTCGTAAGTTTCCCGTACTGAGATTCCAACAATTGTTTCTTCAATTAGATGACTCCAACACTCTAAAATCCGTGAATATTGCATGAACCCCAGTACTCAACCTCTGCTTTTTTCAACAATATTTTTTCTCAGGAATTTGAAGTTAGAAAAAAAAACTTGGATTTAATCTTTCTCTTTTATTAACACAATTTTTTTTTTTCCTTTCAACTGTCAAAGATAGTTCCCTCAAGGTGTTCGAATTGGTATCATTGGTAGGTATCATAATTCGAAGGTACAATTTCGGACTTCTGCATTAATGGTAAAAGTTGTATTGTGGAAACATATGAAATGCGTTATCATAGTTTGTTCATTGTGATTGTAAAAATATGAAGCATTCAATTAAATATTCTTACATTGTTATTCTATTCAGCTGATTGATTTCTATTTAAAACCTACAAATATAACAAATGGTGAAGTGAATTTCATGTTTGAAAATGAATGAGCAATAATTTGATTTCAATAATACATTTTTTGTATTTCAAATTTAATTATTGAATTTCGATATTAATTAATGAATATGAATACTTGAATTTCATGTTTTCTCGTTTGAGAGGTTCCGAGTGCATTTACATTTTAGTCTTGGAGGGGAAAAAACAAGTAAAATCCCGTACAAACCTCTTATTTTAAGATTCGAAAAGGAACCAATATCAACCGATACCTTATGTGAAGTGTCGGTCTTGTCCGTCAAAGGAATTAGAGCGAACGGAAACCATTTCGCTTGCAAATTGGTTCAGCTTAGCCACTGAAAGCTTTGGCTGGCTAGTGGGCATGACATGAAACACTCGACAAGTCGATGGACAATGATATTTTTTGGCAAAGTCTAGCTTTCTTCTGGTGAATCATCGCTGCAATACTCTGTTCCACACACACTGTACCAAGCACAGTGAGCGCCACTCATAACTTTGTTATTACGAAGAGAGAATTTTATCAATGTTAATGAAGAGAATTAGTAAGAATAGCTAACCAATAATTTAATTTATGACAAAATGTAGCTACTTGCTACAACAAAGATATTAATGAACCTGGGATATTATTTTGAAGTTAGGATTATTGCATTATTTGAACGCCCAGTAGGACCTTATCACGAAAGGTACTCGTATGGTCATGTGAATCACCAAACCACTGGGGCCCCGGAAAAGGCTATCAATCCATTAAAGCAGCCGATAAAAGCTAAGGTACTCGAGGTTGATTATACATATATAGGTGCTGGGTGTTTTGATGGAATAGCCATGCTGGGCTCTAAATGCATTTGATAGATAAGATAGAGTTTGAACACCTGTGACAAAGAAGAAACCACTTGTAGATCTCAGCTGTTACACATTCCTAATTTTGAGTCCAGCTAATCATAAAAGAATTTAATTGTAACGGGATTTGAGTGCTGCAAACGATATAAAATTTTAATTGACAATAGCTTAGGAAAATTTGTATTTTTGTACTGAACATATATAAGAGGTCCTTCAAAATATTTTGGACAGATGAGATGGATCGCCTTTGAGAGGAAACACGTGAATAACAAGGACAACATCAGATTTCAATGTTATCATACTTTAAAATTGGTTTAGAAGTCGAGACTAAAACTAAACCTTTGAACTCTTACGTAAAAACGTCAGTTGACGAAAATAAACAAATTAATAATAACAAAACGAAATGAGAAATATGACACTAAATCGTCCTGCTATAAAA
The DNA here is from genome assembly GCA_030762985.1 of Adelphocoris suturalis. NCBI lineage: Eukaryota > Metazoa > Arthropoda > Insecta > Hemiptera > Miridae > Adelphocoris > Adelphocoris suturalis. The sequence goes on along the minus strand of CM061040.1, from coordinate 43,077,672 downwards.
CACCGTTACAATGACTGAATTACAGTGGAAAATGATCAATCGATTGGTTGTCTTTAGTAGGTTTTTTACCTCTACCATCTCTAGTAGCTACATTAATTAGTTATCCTAAAGCGGAATGTAATAATTTGGAAGAACCGATGTAAAAAAAGAGAAAGAATTCCATTGTAGTTCAGGATATTATATCAGAAGATTAAATGTCGTACACGAGGTAATATAGACCAGGTCAATGAACGTTTATGAAGAAAATAAAACAATTTAGTTCCATTTCGAACATAATTACCTATTCATAAAATATAAAAATTGAACACATAGAATCGAACAAAAAAAAAACTGAGCAGTTATCAAATGGAACAAAAGCAGAGGATGAACAATGAAAATGGCCTGCCCAAAGATTAGCTCGTCGCCCAAGGATTATTGACCACGATAAAAAATACTGGTCGGTCGATGACAATATTAAAAACAAAAGAACCGAAAATGAGACCATTCGAGGGAGAAGAGTAAAATAATGAAACAGACAAATTCAATTGAATGAAAACAATTACAAGTTAGGGGAGAATAAGTGAACAAACGGCACTGGGCGATGAAGAGTTATACATTTTCAATTCAAAATATTTTTGACAGAGATAGAGAAATATAAAAACAGAGCCAGTATAAAAATTCAGAGTATAGTTAAAAGTGGTCAGTGTTATTTACGCATAAGGATCAATAATCTGTTGAACCGAGATAATATTGATTGTCAAATACCTACTAATGGCGTAGGTAAGTGACACGTAGTATGCACCTATCATGTGATGTAATTGACAAAATTTCACTTGTTCATAATAGGGTTTGTAAATGGTTGAATTATATGATTCTCGTGTTCAACTGCACCCTTTAAAAACAATAGCAACAATTTAAATGTCCTTAGAAACAATAACAGATATGTATTATTTAGCTATTAACGCCTATTTTAGACTAGAAAATCTCCTAGAGTGGTTCTTTCGCAACATTATTTTAGCCGAAGTTATTTCCGAGGCCGAGACCGGGAAAGTTTCATATTTATAAACACAACCCTCCCGCTGAGGCATCAAAGACGGAAAAACTTGGAGGATGAAAAGTTAGTTTTCGTGGGCTCCTGTTTTTCGTCGAAAAACAGAACCGAATAGACATAAATTATATAAACGATAAATTACGTATCTAAATTCGAACGGAAAATAAACACTGACGGGACTAGGCAATATCAACAAATCGGTTATAAAGGCGCGGTCCGCTGGCACCGATCTTCAAAGGTGGATGTGAAAATAGAGATGCAGAGGAAAACATTCGGTAAATATGGGGGAAAAAAAAAAAACAAAAACTGCGTCTAGCTTTTCCACTTTTAGGTCGCTGCTCAGGTCTGAAATTATTATTTCGCATATAAAATATATAAATTACAATAATAAATCATTAACCCTGAAATCTTGACAGCCCTTCCTACTTTATTCCGCCAACTAGTATTCTACTCAAAACGAATATTGCAAAATTAATTTGAAAATGCTGCAAATCATAACACAAAGGCTTATTATTATTATATATATATATATATATATTATATATATATATATATATATATATATATATATATATATATATATAATTCATTTTTTTTAAAAGAATTTAAGCTGCATCTCAACCGGAAGGGTCATTAGCGGCAATCAAAAAGGGGTGTCAAAGAGACACTGCAACGGGCACGATTCTAAGGGGAGCCATGCTTACCGTGAGTCACTAAACGGATTGCCATCACGGACTCCACTGGTGTATTATTTGCTGTTTAGGTACCTACATCCAAGTATATTGTCTAATACTACTATCCGGGTGATTTCATCCGATTGAGATAAAAATTCCGTTCTTGCGCCAAAAAATCAAGCTTTCCAAACGAAAGGACGAGTTCGTTGGCCAGCATTTTTTTTAGCACATTAAATTGGTCAAATTTCAGAAAAGTGCTGAAAAAATCACTAAAAATAGCAAAAATCGGCTACAAATTGTTAAATTTATAATTTTTAGCAGAATATTTCTCAAATAAAGTTTATCAACTATAAAATAGAACTTTAAAAAATTCATGTGCAAAATTATGCTGAAAAATGTACTTAAATTACACTAAAATGTTCTAAAAAAAAAATCGATAAAAACTTCAAAAAAGTTTAAAATCCAAAATCTTTTTTTTGAATCGCAGAATATTATTTAGAACGAGTATTTTGTCATAAAATTGAAAGTTAACAATTTCTTTTCCCTTGAAGTCCTTAATTTTCAGAACAATGTAACATAATATAGTGCGATAATTTACGAAATTCTGCTCATACGATCATGCTGCATGACTGGAACTTCAACATTTTTTTTTTCTTCTTTAAAATAAGTAAATTTAAGCAGATATATGTTACAATAGGCTACATATTTGAGATGATATTGTCTCTTATTTCAGTAATATTTATCTTTAAACAGCAATGGTAAGTAGAATAATGAGCTGTTTACTGCATTTTTGCAGAACTAATCGGATTCACGTGTTGAGAACAATGGCCATCGTCAAGGTTTGCTTTTCATAAGTGTACATATATGTCAGTAGCGGTTGAACTTTCAGGGGAGATATTCTTCTGTAGAAATTAGAAATCAACCCAGTCTAGCAGAAATTATTCAAATGAAAATGGTCGAAATACAACGAAACGCTCGGCGGATGACCTAGAGAGCTCCTCGGGCCTATCACCTAAAACACTTAGGTCTCCAGGAAATCAATAGGACAAACAAGTTCACGTCCTATTTAGAACAGTTTGACATTCACAAATAAGTACGATTGGGAAATGGATTGAATACAAAGTAGGTAGTCTGAGAATAAAATAAGAAAAATGCTTCCATAGCGACATATCAGAGGAAGATCTTTCAAAACTACATAAACTATTGAAACTGTACAACAGAATTTTAAGAAGATCGATATCGAATCATCTACCTACTCCCAGATTTTTATTATACACTAGTATCCATTGTATTGGGTAATGTAGTATGATGACAATCCATTAATTGTGATGATTTAGCTCTTTAAGGTCAAGTATCGGTCACAATCGATTCAATAACGTACTGAGAAGACGTCCGGATTTTTTTAAATTTTATTGGTTGTGCTACAACGTAGCATATAACCAGTTGAGTTGGCATTTGAACTATTTACATCTTCAGTCGCTTCATAAATAAAATTAAATCATGAATTAAAATTACGTCCGGATTATTTATTATTTTTTACATGTAAACATTAGAAGATGCATATCAAACCAACTTGGGTGATATATTATTTTACTAATATACAAATTTATTGGAAAAAACTAATTTATTCAGTTTCCATTTTGCTTAATCCAGACCATTCAACCATACATAAGCCATCTATCTAATAAGCACTCTATTGTACTCAAAGGGGAATATTTTGGTTAATTTCTCAATTTATCACCATTTTCTAACTAAATAGATCAAATATTCTATTGAATTTCAACGATTTTAAATTGTTGATCAAATCAAATTTTCAGTTCAGTTTTCCAATCAGTTTTATTTAAAACACAAATGAATGATTATGAGTTTCAGTTTTAACGTCGAGAATCTTCACGAGATATTCTTAGAAATTAATTTTCTGTCACAATGTTTTCCTCAAGATTATCAAATTTAGGGTTGTGAATTAATATTACAGAGGATGTATATGGATGTTTACCACTTTAATGCTCCGGATTAATAGCGATGACGTGAGTAGCCGTTCTCATTTAGCAGGTAATAAAATTCTGTCTACAGCAACGGACGTAAAGCCAACTGAGCCAAAGGAATTAGAACAGGCAAAAAATAAAGCCGAAGACCTGTTTCTGTAATTTAAATATCTCCTGGCTTTTGACAACTACATGGGAACCGAGTGGAGGAAGTATGAGTATGTAACGGCGGAATTCGCTTAAACAAGCGCAAAGTGACTACCCCCAAAATCCCATGAGGAATTCAGGGCATAGCTTCTAAAATACTGCCTGTCGCCGACATTGGAGTGAAATGACACGCAGCAATAATGATTCATCATAAACATTCAGCCACGGAGATGTTTCCAAGCATTTTTCGTCTTATATTTAGGTTTTTATACGGAGTAAAATAGGAAAGAGGGATCCAAGCCAAAAACATAAAAGGGTTGAAATAGAGGAGTGGGTTACAAAACTCTATCATAACCACACGAAGAGTTAGGAGAGAGAACTTTAGCGAGGTAAATGAGGGTGTAGGTAGTAGATCGGGTGTTTTTGGCTAACGGTTCGATGAATGGAGCAGGCGGAGGTCCATTTTTTGTCGCGAGCTAAACTTAGGTTGCTCCGAGAACTCTTTTTCGCAAATAGATCGCGAAAACCAAACAAGCTAATCCCCACAAGGTGTTGTCGAAAGGAATGACGTGGAAGTGATTTATGAGGTTCGTCAACAGATTTGGGATCCGTTGAAAACAGCCCAGAATGGGGCTGTGAATAACAACTGTGAAAATTAATAAGGAGTGCACCTAAAATGTGATGATAGAACACGAAATTAACAAAGTGCACTCTACAAGTATTTTTACGAGTTGATTGGTAGGTAAAACTGCTTCATTCCATAGCCCGTGGTTCAACATGATGATAATTGTATAATATTTTATGAGTGAAAACTGTGCCTGAAAATCTGATAAGAGTGTTTGCCAAAAGACGCACCAAATCATCGCAAGTGACGAAAACCACACCGGTGGAATAAAGGTTACAACTACTCTACCAATATCAATTTACTCATTGATATTCAATTTACATACCTAATTACTACCAAACACACAAATACAGGATAAATCCAAAATTGGATATTTTCGCCAATGTAATTTTTTAAACTAGTAACGGACTAAAAGTCCGTGACTATGGCTGGCACGAAAATACAAGAGTTCAGAATGGGTCAAAATCTAAACAGAGGTCACATATTTCAGAAACATGTATTCAAACGATTATATAACAATAAATAAGACCTTCCATTGTCACAAAATGCGCGTGGTGCCCTGTACCTATTTCAGTCGTTACAGTTTCTATGAATGATATTCTCATGTAGATAGAACAGCATCTCTCCAAAGGAAAGTACGGTCAATGGCCAAATTTAAAGGATATCTTCAGAAGAACAGCCTACCTACTTTTGATTAACAATGTTTCTTCCTAGGTTTTGTAAATAAGAGCGTATCGGAACGAAAGATGATAGATTCTAAGCACCTGTCTTGCAGGGTGGGAAAGAAGGGATCAGAAGAATGCGGCGGTACCAATCATAATGCATCTTTTTGGAAAGACATCAGACAGGAAAGAATCAAGTTATATTCGAAGACATTGATAAGTCAAGTAATTGAGAATCATACGCAAAAGAAAATAGCGTAGAAAGTTCAATAATTATGTTAGTTAAATGACATGAAAATTATAATTTCTTCGAGTAGAGATCAATATCAATATTACGGTTAATACATTATGGCTGGAGACATTACCTATAGAGCATGAATTCAAGCCACGTAGAAATCAGTAATTAGGCATCTCAGCCATTTCTCAGCAGCGCGAGAAAATTTGAAAAGTTCACGTTTGTGTACCTTTTTGCACAACAATGGAACAGAAATATTTCTCCTCGGCAATTAACTGGCGCGGTTGCGTAATACAGTAGCTAGGTGGGTTATCTGCGAAATGCCGACTAAAAGATAGGGTTTGGAGGTCTAGGAGAGAGTGTGCCAAGCAGAGAGTGGGGTAGTTCTATCTGGATGGATGCTCTACGCCACCACCAACTGCGTAGTCTTACTACGACGCAAGGGAAGGCGAACCCCAGCGACGTCACACGTCGTCATCACCTGAGCCCCACTCTTCCATCTGACGGCCTCCAAACAGCCGGAAGAACACAACCGAAATAACTAAGTGGAAAAACAAGGGATGGAAATCTCACATCTAAATGCTCAACAAAAACAATGACATGAAGGTTTGAATTATATCATATTTAGATATAATACATATGGATACACTGAACAGGGCCTTATCAAGGCAGGATTTAAAACGCACGCGAAAGTTATTTTTCACGGTTTACGGATAAATTATTATCAGTTGCATTATGATTTATGGAACTTTGAAGTTGTTCCATACGATTCGACTCGTATTTTTGAGAGTTCAAATGGCGATCGCAATTAATTTTACGGCAGATGTACGCGTCAACATCTCAAGTTGGCTGTGAGCCACGTGACGCCATCAACGACAGCACTGTGTCAATTCATTCAGGTAGCACTTGGTAATTCATAAGAATAAAGTCAATAATTCTAGAGATCAACCAGTCGAAATTCCCAATTTACGTCCAAGAACCACTTTTTACGGTAACAATATAAGTCAATGCATACTACAATCAAACAGAGAACCTCTTCCTTGAAATCAGTTGAAAATAGTGCATTTCATTTTTATGGCGATCTCAATTAGTGTTCTTAACGCATCCCCCTGTGTCAGTTACAAAGGGTTGTCATTGAAAACGAAAAATGCCGTCCGTCCACCGTTCAGATCTTTTCTCCCTAAAAACTGGACCAAAGTTTATAATAGAACGTGGATCGAAAATCACATAGGGGCTTTAGTTGTTCCTAGAACCTAGGCATAACTTTCGGTCAACCCAGAAGAGAAAATTCAGTGTTGAAATATTAAAAGATAGAGATCTCGAAGACCTTCGTAATAATAAAAGGTAGTTTCGTCGTTTGATTTCGGTAGACATCAGTTCAATGAACCGTATAAGGCCTACCGATGTAATTACCTAGTTAAGTAAAGAAAAAAATATATTATGATATCATATTATGAGTATGAGTATCATCATATAATTAGTAAAAAATCGTGAAGTATTAGAAAATACTGCTGGGCAGATTATAAGTTCTTGAGGCAACTGAATCAAATTCATTACCCATTGCTTTTGAAAACTGCAAGCGAATAAAATAGAAAAAGAAAACACATTCTTATCAAGGCGAAATGATCATGTGCACGAAATACATATTAGGCTGTTTTTTAATTTTAAAATAATTTTATTGTTAAAGTGAAAATAATTATCTCTCCAGTTCTCCAAGATTTGTTGTTGTTCCTGTTTGAAAAACATTTTTACTTTCAAATTTGACTCTTGAAATCTACATTTTGAAACGCAATCCAATAAAGGGTAATTTAAGTTAATCTAGACGATTAATATTTCATTCTTGGTCGACAACAAAGGTTCATTATAGAACAAAAATGAAGGTATTGCATTATTAGCTGACTATGTAGTCTTACACATGCAATGAGGTTTTTTTTTAAATTAAGAGGCAAGTTCATAGAAGAATGTTCTAATGAGGTTAAGAGGCAAAGGAAAACAGTGTTATGTAATAACTTGGCTGAAAAATATTTTGAAATCATTTCAAGCTCGCACCAAATATGATGGGGTTTTATTTGTACATAATTTCAACATTCCTACAGCGAATATAATGTCACATACCAACGAAAACCACTTCATAGAACACAGAGAGAGAGAGAGGGAAAACAGAGTCCTAAGGAGTAAATTGACTAGTTCCTAACACACCTCGAGGTGCAAAACGTGATTTAGTGATGAAACAATCCACTTGACAACTTTTCCATATGGAAAATATGAGTGCATTTAAAAGAGTTCAAGCTGACGTATCCAGGGGAGACTTGTTAGGCTTCCGCGTTAATAACTAATCTTACACTGTATTGAGTAATATACACGGAAGGATTAAAGCGAGAGGGAAGTTGTTATGCATGTTTCGAAATTCCACATTTCGAAATGCGAACGTTTTGCTACACGTGATGGTCTTGAGGGCGAGATAATACTGCTCATGGGAGAACCAGTGACATAATTTCAAATTTACCCACTCACTTCTATATGGATCCCTTGCAACCCGACACAACCAAATAATAGGTGCATTGAACATTTAAGGAATCATTAAATACAACAGCTAATTCAATGAAAGTTTAATTACTTCTCAGTAACCTTCCTACGATTTTAATCCCTCTTGTACCCGCGTGATTTACTATTATGCCTTCCGTTCTTAATAATAAAATTCATAGAGGCCCATCTAGATCACACTATGCCTGATATCATCATCAAACTTGGATGAAAACACTGTCTATAATATAACTGTATACTTATTTTATAACTATGTATACAAGTTTACCAAGAACTTTAATATTCGAGGACCATCAAGATCCCAATCCGAGCAACGCCTTTCAACACATTGAAACCGGATGAAAGCCCTAGAAGTTTAGCTGTGAATGTTGAAGTATACAAGAATAGTATACTATATGTTTGTGTTGCAAATGTGCAAAGGCTACCATTATCTGGCAGCGATGATATTTGTAAGAGTACGTCTTTGACTAATTTATAATTTGACAATACTCGTACCTATAGGTCAGCCCATGATTAATATAAAGACAGGGACTTACACGATACGGTCCAATATTGTTCAGGGGTCTAAAATCACCCAAAAGTGATGCTACCTTAGTAGTTCGCGAAAGTGGCCACCTTGGTTGACAGTAACTGTAAGAGAAAATACAAAAATTCTCTCATAAGGCCATGCAGTACAACCGGTAGTTTTAGCTAATTTTCATAGAAGATGAAGTTATCGCAATGGTGTTAATAATGTTTTAGAAAGAAATTCTCACATGGCAATCCGTTTTGTGGCATTCTAAAACAGATTCTAGATTTTAACTCTTAGCGATTTATACCTACATCCTTCATTGAGCCCTCTAACTATCTAACAGATCGAGCAAGAGAGTTCATAATTGACACAAAAATACCCCCCCCCCCCCCCCGCTCATAGTTTTGCTCCCACGAATCTGGTTCAAGGTAGGTTTTCGAGGGCGCTGAATCTGAAGCCCATTTCTCATGTAGTTGTCTAAAAAAAAAAAAATAAATAAAAATCATCTGAAGCTCGTGTTTTGAAATTGTTACAACTTATGTGAATTGTGATCCAAAAGTGCTGTCAAACAAACTTACCCTTTCTTATGGAATACCTGCTTAATTTTTTTGGCGAAAGGTCAGATTTATCATCTAGAACCAAAGAAGAGTCTGGAATGACACATCCATTTATTTGTACGTATATATCCTATAATCTAATGTATATAAATATGTAGACACATATTTATATATATACAAATTTAGGAATCGTTTCTGAATGTCTCCAAATCGGATTTTCATGAAGAAAATTCTTGAAAACTTTCATTTTATTTAGAGCCATTGTAATAACTTCATTTTTTAGGAAAATTAGCTAGTACTCAGCCAAAATGACTCAGTTTGACACACTTCATAATGGTTCTGAGTGGTTAAAGAAAATAAAATACCATGAGTAGGTAAGTGCGTATCCTGTACTTGCAACCGTGGGTTGATGAGCTCGTAGATCGTAAGGGCGTTACAAAACTATCACATTATGCGTACAACTATCAAGTCAACTATCTTCATTCTCCGTATTTAAACATCGCAATATTGAACGTGATTTGAATTAAACGATATAAGAAGCGCAGGGGCAGAAGAAAACACGAGCCGCGAGAGCTGCCAATGTTCTGAATATGTTGAATAAGTCTGGCAGTGGTACGTGAAAACGATGGCATCAGCACCATCAGACGCGTTTGAAGGAATAAACTGGGTTGAAGGTAGACCAAGTTCAAAGAGACGGATTGCCTTCCGTTCAAGCTAAATCTTCCTGTTGGTAACTTTTCAAGCGAGGGCGACGGAAGCTGCCAACATACCAAGCCAAGCCGCGACACCTCATTAGCTACGGAGGAATGGAAGAGGGAGGGAGGGATAGAGAGAGAGCGAGAAGCATGAGCCATCTTTGAGAAAGAGAATCAGTTGAAGAGCAAGTAAAATTAAAACTAGATAAAGAAGAGTCATGGTGTTCCAAGAGCTTCATAAAAACAGGGATTCACGATTCTTACAAACCAGGAGAGAAATGCTACGGAAATCACAAAAAGCTGTGAAAAAGGGACGTTTCTGTAAGAAAGATTGTTCGTTTTTGATGTTAGATTAGTGTTAAACAGAATATGATCCAGATCCGAGAATCAAGAAAAGGAAATCGATGAGTAGAACTGAAAGAATGGATGGTCAACTATCAAAGACATGTTTGCAAAGAAAAAACTGCTGGAGTGAACGTGATTTCAAGAAGAGAACCACTCCTCGAAGGCCAGCAAGGTAGTGATGCAAGAGATATTGCGAACAGCTGTTTGAATATAACCTATCTGTTGGGAATGAAGGTTGTTGCAAGCGAAAGGAGGATCGCCGTCAGAGTTACCGCTGCAATGCCACAATCGCAGGTGCCAAGACCCACGTTGAATCAGACACAATAATTCCATTCGTTCATTTGACAGGTACAAGGTCATATCCAATAATACTTCGCGCAATTATTTGAAAAAATTCAAGTTTGCTAGTAAAGTTGTAAAAATACAACACAGGTATTGCTAGTATTATAGGTGTGTCTTAGATGCACGATTTATTTATTCATTTCCAAAATTATCATTATTTTATTTTATTTATTTGTTGTTATTGTTGTTGAAATTGAAAAGCAGTCGTTTCTCAAGTTTCTTAGCCAGGTACGGTAATATTACGGTACCTGGTAATATTACGGTAATAAAATGTATTATATTCTGTAGAATACACAGAGCATATTTATAAAACATGAGGATGACAAAAAACATGTAAAACTATCTACGGTGCATAAGGTAGGCATCACTGGAATATTGTACAATAAACTTCTAAAAAGAAACGCGGCGATAATCGGGAAAAAACATCATTTTCCTTAAAGTCAATTTTTGTAATTTTTATAATTTATTTAAATATAAATTATATAAACGCCAAAGTTTTTGTTTCCCATAGGAATCGACACTATAGCTCATTATTAACAACAAGTTTCACGTAGAGGTTTTTATAAAGCTTGTTTTCGAGTATTTTCAAAATATGAAGATTATTCTATTTTTTTCTATGTTATTGACTTTAAAACGGTCTTAACTGCCTAGGTACCTGTAAAATGAAAAATAAGTGCACCCGATTAAATTTTCTGTCAGCATTTGAACCTAATGATAAAATGCATATTCAGCTGAATAAAAGCTGGACTTGGATACCTTTCCAAAAGTGACTTTATTTTTATTTCAAAGATTACAACCAATTTCACTAACAGGAATTCCAGTTTGGTACTACTTGTGAGAGTCACAAAAACTAAAGCCCTGTCTATTGATTTATAGTCATCGCTATATGTTATCATTTACGTACCTTTCGGAGAACTCCGTCGTCACTAGCAAGTCGAGTGCTGGGGGCTTGCTGGTAACGACGGAGTTATCCGAAAGGTACGTAAATGATAATTTTGCTATTACTACTAACGGAAATAACCCTTTAGATTTGATATCGCATTAAGTTATCAATAAAGATTATTCAATTGAACGATATTACAATGTGAGAACAGTATCAAATCAATTAATTACCTATTTAGGTATTGTTAACATCACATTCAATTTAAACCCGTCAAGTGATGAAATACACTAATGGTGTTGTGTAACATTCTTCGCATTTATTTGATCACAAACACTAAACCGCTGTTAGTTGCCAAGGCCAAATCAATCAATTTCAGTTGAAATTCTAATATGGCGTGAGCTCCATTGTCCTAATATGATTTTCGAAAACCAAGATTAGGCAAATAAAACAACTAAGGGTGAAGAAAAAAACTAGTGCAAATTTTTCAATAACTCTTAGGGTAAGTTTGAATTTCATCGATGTATTTATATATAATGTGTGTAACGAATGAAAATCCAACGCCAGAAATCGAATTTACCTACTGAAAATGTCACCGCAGTACTTCTCAAGCATTATATTATATCAAAATAAAAGTACATAGTCCATGATTTCTAAGAGCACTATCTAATTCGTATTTCGAAGATAAAAAAAAGTGAAATTCCAAATGATTTCATTATACTAAACGTCCTCTCATTTTCCCATTGAACGTGGTCAGGAATGATAATGTAAAAGACAAACGTCCTCCTACATCGTCAAAAAAGTATGAAAATATAGCGAATCCGATAATCAGATTATGAATCCGTGTACGGAAGTATACATATCTATATATATATTTCCATACTAACTTTCTCCAGGAAAAGGCACAATCATCCAGATTAGAAGGGTGCCTTTTTTCTGCAGGCCACTGGTTTGCCAACCAATAAAAAACGACCAGTACACGTGATGTGTACTCTTTATGACGCAGAAAATAAATTTTTAATCTGGATTTCTCCAACATAAAATATAAAAATAATTGTTAGTTTCTGAGGAACCAAATGCATATGCGAATGAAACCGATTTTAACAACTCATTTCCACTCTCTCTCTCTCTCTCTCTCTCTCTCTCTCTCTCTCTCTCTCTCTCTCTCTCTCTCTCTCTCTCTCTCTCTCTCTCTCTCTCTCTCTCTCTCTCTCTCTCTCTCTCTCTCTCTCTCTCTCTCTCTCTCTCTCTCTCTCTCTCTCTCTCTCTCTATATATATATATATATATATATATATATATATAGGACCAGAACTAGTTTTTCCCATTCCAGTTCAGCATAGCCCCCCTTAGAATCGTGCCACTTGCAGTGTCCCTTAGGGCTCCTTGTTCAGTGCCGCTAATGACCCTTCTGGCTGCGGTGCGGCTTAAACAATTAAATTTTTAAAAAATGCTCATTCCAATTTTTTATTTTCTGGCGAAACTCAATATCTATTTTATCATGATCTCGGATTATCATTCATCTTTTATAAGGACACATAAATGTTACATAGGTAACACATACACAACACACCGTCAGGGTTTGATTCGGGCTGCTCGTGAACAGATTTCCACATGAAATGTTTTCGAAAAAAGTAGCCAGATACTAAAAGTTTCTGACTAATTATTGAACACCAAACGTTAGAACCTCCCAACTTTACAATGATTAACGAAGGACAACAGAATTAGAATTATAAATCGACTAATGACAACATGAGGTTGATTATTACAATGCCATTGTTGAATTAAATAGGTACCTACATCAAGACTCAGGAGCGATTAATAAAGATCGTAAGTATCTATTTCAAATAACAAGTTGAAATAAAGCGTCAGGTTGACAGCGGAAAAACACAAAGAATTATACTAGGAATGGGATATATTCGCGGTTTCCCTGAGCAAGAACTGTAACACGAAGGGAAGTCGATGTATTTATAGCGGTGAAGAGAAAGAGAGTTTCGCTCTTCCTTATTTATTCCAGGAACAACATGGCTCAGGGACGGGACTGGTATGCGGGCTGCACAACGACCTAATACAAATAGACGTGATACGTAGTTGAAAAACCATAGAACAGCTAAAATATTTCAAACAAACAAAGGCGAAATGCTAATTTCAGCATATTAAAGCATGTATAAATGTTATATTTTACTGGCGATTAATGGATTTTGCGTTATTAGAACTATGCGTGTGCTGTCAAGTGGAGCATTAGTCAGAACAGCACTGATATACTTATCAGCAAACGAACAACCGCAAGCTAGCAAATAATGTATAATTTTGCGATAATTGGTTACATTTAGCAACAGAAATAAGGATGAACGAGATATATAGGTAGGAATTGGGCACCTCGGTGGAGACATACGCCCCCCTGATAACTTTACTTATCACTCTTTGTCAGTTTCTGACACAGTACGTAATTTAACTGATTACACAGGGAAAAATGAATATTACTGTGAGGAGGAATATTCTAAGGAACTAAATAATAATTTAGAGTCATACGAAATAAGGAAAAGCTCACTTTGAAACAGGATACCCCAAATTTATAGCAGTGTTCGGAAATCAAGTGGTGAAACAGACAAGATGACACTCGACACAATTTCACGAGCACAATCACCAAGAGCGCTAGCTGTTCCGTGTTTAGCGGCGATTCACAACTGTCTGAGAGCATCGGAGGCCGGGACGGTAGTTTTAACGAAACAAGGTCATTGAGATAAACAGCGGGGAAGCCATTAACTGAGTCACAGAGTTGAGAGGAAGTCGGGGGTGGTCATTGTGGGGAGGGGCGGCCCAAAAGAAGGGAGATTATGTGTGGTTTCAGAACACTATTCCTCACACAAAAACGGAGGAACATAGAGAACAAAAGGTTACAATGTTAAGGTGAGCAACACTCCTAATTTTTTGACCTTTGTCCCACCAATTAACGAGTCCCGATTTCGTCCTACTTTTCAGGTCGTCCCTCAAAAGCTATGTCTTATACGCAAGGCTACGATAACAAGAGGGACGCCTATTGGAATTGATCCAGGGGGGTGGGGGACAACCCAAGCATGACGGAAAAAAATATCCGCATACAAATCCGTTTCAGACCATTTCAAGGCCGAATCCGTGAAAATACCGTAAGTGTATGTGTGTGTGAGACAAACGTTTGACGCTGCCCAGGCCAAAATTCTCAACCGATTTCCGAGATTCCTTCTTTGCTCGATCCCAGTTTTAGTCAAGTTGTGCAACAAACTGGGGTGGATGGGATAATTAACGATTCTTTTAACTGCTGCCCAAGCTACAAACCTATATCATGGATATGTCTCTCCTTAACATCTTAGTATGAAATGACGAAAGCTCCAAGAGGTAGTGATGGAATCTCATTTACTTGCTAACCTTTTCCCATTTTCAAAGAAAAATTAGAAGGAAGTGCCAGACCTTCCAAAACCTTAATATCAGTGTGGCAGTCGTTAAATTTCTCATTTTTTCCACGAGTGGTCTCTACTAAATTTGAATATCCTAAGGTGAAAAGAAGAGAATAGAGCTTAATCAGCCGTTTAGGATGGAGTCTGTAATTTAATTTGACACTTGTTCTCCCAGAGAGAGGCTCCCCGTCAAATTTAAATTTGCTAGCATGAATAGAAGAGAACTAAGCTCTGCTTATCAGGGAAAAAACCCATCATTTTATTCTTCTCTTGAGGTCCGAGAGCTGCTTATACAATTTAAAATTTCTAGTTCATTCGTCTCTACCGCATTTCAATTAGGATGAAAAAGAGAGAATTGAGTTTACTCAGCTGACCCAGCGTCTTTGAATTCGAATCCAGAGAGGCTCCCAATTTTCACATTCCTAGGTAAAAAGGAAATAATTCATCTCTCTCGGCTGTTCAGGATGGATCGCTGTAACCGTGTCATAAATAACTTAATTAGTACCTGGATACCAGCTTCATCTTGCCATCGAATACTTTGTCCGAGGAAAGAGAAATACACCTCTTTATCCCGTTGACGTCTTTTCGCAATAATCCAAAACATAATTTATGTACATGCCAAATCGATTACATGTTTTATGGAATAGAGAGTAAATTTGACATCGTGATGTTTTGGGGTAAATTGAGAGCTTTCAAACGAAAAGGTGAACAATTATCTTGAGATTAAAACTAACGGAGTTACACGTCCGTAGCAACGAAGCGAAAGATCTGGGTTTTTTAATTAAACTTTTAGTACTTAACATAGTATTCTACACTGTGAATGCATTCAGTACGTTTTCGTTTAAAACGTCTTGTCGTGACCTGCGTTCCATGGCTGTCCAATATGCGGCAATGGGGGGTTTGCGTGAGGATTGACGTTGGAGTGAAGTCTAATAAATGTTTCTTTGATTACTTGTTTAATTCAGGAATATCAAGGTCTCAGTGTATTTTGTTCGTTCGTCCTTTCGGTGAGGGGAAAAAAAAGTGACGGAAATTTTGTTTGACCCTCTTAAAAGACATATCCACGTCAAAAAAGTTTATGGTTTCGATGGAGGAACACAATGGTTTGTTATTCAAAATAATAAACCAACATCTATTGACTGGATCTTGAAAGTACTTTGGAACTGGGAGAATTGGAACCAAACAGTGGGTATAGACAAATACATTAATATTAATGCATTAGCAAATTTAAAAAACAAAACGGAACTATTTAATTGCCATCGCATTATTAGAAATGAGATTTCCTATAGAGATAGTATGGAAATCGGTTTGAAAAATTATCGAACGATTTCTAGATTTCATCAGTTTACAACGGAGTCAGTGAGAATGGTAAGTACGAGTACATAGCGAGGATTGTTAGATAAATGATCGCTCTGAATCGTATCGCACCTATTCAATTTTAATCGGTACATACCTGAAATCCCTGCAACTTGATCAACTCCATCAATTCGTATCGGATTCCAGAATTCAAAATCAAACGGCCTAAGGAATTGATTAAATTAGAACCAACTAACTAAATAGAGCCAGCATTTTCCCTTGGACGTTGAATTCAACACTCAAAGTGATTAGCTTTGTCGATCCACTAGCTTTAATTGGAAGCGTCGTGAATAATTAGTTGTTTTAATTAATCTGTTTTTAGAAATTGAATTCCCGCCTCCCAAATTTTATATGTTGATGAAATCACGAAAATTGGTTGATTATAGTGAATTCCAGTCACACGGCATGATTAGGACATAGGGATGTGAGGGAAAGGTCAACGGGTGGTGTTCGTCATGTCTGTATGCGGACGAATTTTCATAAATTATCGTATTATTTATATGGTGAATTGATTTTGAATTTGAGCACTTGGAGTGCAAGGACATTGTTACTAGTGATTTTATGGAAAACAATTTTTCTAAACAATAATCTGCTTTTCGAAGAGAGGGTTTGGACTTTTTTGTTTGTTTGGTTTTTGCAGTTTTTATTGATTATTTGCAGGGTTTTTTTCTTGATTTTCATATTCCTAAGTGGTTTATATTGTCACTATGGTTCTTTATAATTGTATTTACTTTCATTTTCTTAACAGAAACAACATTATTTTATTTAATTATGTAATTGGGCACCAGTCCATTTTGCTAATAAATAAATAATTTGTTAATGAACATGAAACTTAATTACATCATTTCAGTAAGTGTAATTTTGTGTATATGTTTTTGAATATTATAGTTGATTGTGGATAAACTTTACTTCAATAATGATTTGCAAAAAATATAAACTTGACCATTTGTAGTCGTTTTATGCCATTTTTATGATTTTCCGGCACATTATCGAAATTCGGCCAATTTATTGTGCTCAAAAAGTGCTGCCGAACGATATATATATATATATATATGTATATATATATATATACATCCGGATCTTACTCACTTGATCAGGGGGCTTAAAATTCGAGATTCATTTCTAGACGTCCCAAGGGTTCTCAATTTCAAGTTTCAGCTTCGTAGGTTGAAATAGCATATAAATAAGCATGAATTGACTTGAAGTAGCAAAGAAATAAGATCCGCCGATTTTAACACAGAATGTGTTTTAGCCATGGACTAACTAGCCGAAAATGGAACGCGGGATGGTAACGAAATGTGTGACGGATGATTTTCACGTACAACCGAGTCGTTGCTAGGGATATGGTACTTCGTCGTTTTTCATCCCACAAAATTCGTTGACCATTCGTTCGAAAGCTCTCGATTTATCCAACAATATTATGTTAACTACTGCGAAGTGCGTGTCCAACAAACTGAGTTATGAGCATGGTTATATAAATAATTGTTTACACACAGGTGATCATTCTCAATAATTGATATTGTGAACATGATTGCAACCGCTTGTTAATTTCTGATGATTTCATTGAGCTTGTATTTCGATGATTTGATTCATAGCAGGTGATCTGAGTATTACGAAAACGGTTTGATTTGTGAAGCGGAGGTTAAATAATTTGAATAGGTAATTTCTATACTTTACACTCTAGGAAGCTGTAATTTCGTTTGTAGCCTCTTTAGGACATTTACTTGACGATGCTCAGGGTCCGGATCAGATGTGTGGCTCTTAAAGCTAATTTCTATGCTTTACACTCTAGGAAGCTGTAATTTCGTATGTAGCCTCTTTAGGACATTTACTTGACGATGCTCAGGGTCCGGATCAGATGTGTGGCTCTTAAAGCTAATTTCTATGCTTTACACTCTAGGAAGCTGTAATTTCGGATGTAGCCTCTTTAGGACATTTACTTGACGATGTCCAGGGTCCGGATCAGATGAGTGGCTTTTAAAGCTAATTTCTATACTTTACACTCTAGGAAGCTGTAATTTCGTATGTAGCCTCTTTAGGACATTTACTTGATAAATCGCTCTTGATTTATCACGAATTTATTTCGTATTTTTTTTCGTAGTTTCATACTATAACTATATAAATTGATGTTATAAATGAATAGTAAACAATGACGCTTGTTTGGTTGTCACTTGGTTGCGCGACAACGCAAACACATTCTGTGTTTCAATAATTTCGTCCGAAGTATGTAAATAGAAGTAACCGGGGGTCCAGGGGGCTTGCCCCCTGGCGAGTCGCGGAGCGCCGAGTTTATTAATTTATTATTTTTTTTTACGAAGATAAGCCGCAGGTGCATAACTTTGGAGAATATGTGTGTGTGTGTGTGTGTGTGTGTGCGCGCGCGAAAAATGCCCCACTGCTGGAATAGTTTCAGAACGCCCAAAACGGATTAAAATTAAGAAAATTTTAGAGAAAAGAATATTTTTGGAGCCACTTTATAATTTGTTGGGACTATTGCAATAGTTTCGTTTTCAACGAAAATTCACTAAAATTAAAACGTCATTAATCGGAATTACCCAATCCGTTTACCTCCACAGATCATGACTTAGGAACTCAAAACGTTGCATGACTGGACGGAAAAAGAAGAACTCTATCCAGTTTGCTGCACAACTGAACAGAAATTCGGATCGAAAAAAAAGAAAAAAAAAGCATTACAAAAATCGGTTGAGATTAGCAACACAAAGCATGTTTTTACACGGATTCGGTCTTAGAATGGTTTTTATCCAGCCCCCCCCCCCCACCCCCGGCCTTTTATGCTTGTCCCACACCCCCTGTATCTGCCACTCCTCTTATGGACGAAAAGTTGCTTATATGACCTAGCTTCAGAGGTATAGTCAGTATAGCCAGCACACTCAGGGATAGTCTGAAGGGGAATCGTGATGGATAATACAATCATGATGTCGCCCAAGTTTGTAACACTTACCTAAACCATTTGGTTTTTACCATTTATAGGAACAATCTCTAAACGCAACTGAAATACAAATCTGCCAACCCTCTTATGGACGAAAAGTTGCTTATATGACCTAGCTTCAGAGGTATAGTCAGTATAGCCAGCACACTCAGGGATAGTCTGAAGGGGAATCGTGATGGATAATACAATCATGATGGCGCCCAAAGTTAATAACACTTAACCATTTGGTTTTTACCATTTATAGGAACGATCTCTAAACGCAACTGAAATACAAATCCTTATCCAATATTAGTTAAGTATATAGGTAGCTACTGTAAAAGCGACCCTATGTTTCTTTTGATCGTTATGCAAACGGAACGTGGTGCAAATAAATTATTCAGGGGGCTTATTTATTTTTCATCAGAGAAGCACACCGTTTTTGGACACAAGCAAACTAACTGGGCAGGAATGCCCCAGCGAGGGTTACCTCTAAATTTTATTTAATGTGGGCAACAGGATTCTTGGCTACCCATCAAATATGCGGGTAGAGAGAGATCTAGGTTTTTTCAAGGAGTTTTTTCTTAGCCTGTAGGGAGCTCAAAGACTTGTGGTTGTAATTCAGAGGTTAATGGGGCTATGAGTATCGAATAGTCGACGCCCACACGGGCGCCTCATTCACCTTCACTTTATAAAATCTTTCACAAGAACAGAAATCTATTTCAATAGTGCGGAAACAATATTATGATGCGTACTAGCCGTGTAAACAGATGATTCATTGTGATTCAGAGAAAAAGCAAAATTTCATTACTGAATGTAACGAAAATTCTGTTGTTGTGGCTGAAATGTAAGGTTAGGTGGATGATTCGAACATAAATAATTTAAACATCGATAGTGGTATCATAATTGAATTTTAGGAAGTACTTCTAAACATATTGCTAAGTAATGCATGCATAACTATGAATGGATTGTAAGTACCTATATAATTATGGTGGCAATTAAAAAAAGAATATAGGTTTCTCGGAATTACTCCCTCCAATCGTCATTTACCCTCCTCCACCGACAGTAAATTTGAAACTTCCAAGGTTGCATAACTGGACTCAAATTTGGATCAAACAGATAATAAAAACAGTCACGGAAATCAGATGAGAATATCAATAGTAAAAATATCACGATTTATCGCTATTACTCCTTCTATTCACCCACTTCCACCATGCAATTTGAAACTCCAGACATATGTTTCAAAACTAGACCAAATTCCAAATTAATGGGGGGGGGGGGTCATGAAGATCTGGCGAGAATAGTTGAAACATCACGATTTATTTTATTACTATTAGCCCTACCATTCACCTCCATCCGTAATGAAATTTGAAACTCCTGATTTACGTTCCAAAACTTAACCGAATTCATAGCTGAACAAAAATGAATCACGAAAATATTACGAGAATAGTTAATACATCACGATTTATCAGTACTACCCCCTCCCATAATCAAATTTGAAAGTACTGACAAACGGTCCATAACTAGATCGAAAACTTTTTGGAACTAAATAAGAATCATGAAATAAGAAAATTTATGGAGAGGGCAATAGTAATAAATTGTTGTTTTCACTATTTTTCATCTGCGATTTCCGTCAATTTTTTTCATTTTTTATTTTATTTTTTAAATCCAGATTTCACTCGTTATTAAACATACCTTGGAAGGGTCAAATTTCCTGACGGTGGTGGTAAACAGAGAGCGAATTCCAACAAATCTTGATTTTTTTCTTTCTTATCCCTTTTTTGTAATCTTTTGGTTCAGCAGTGCTAAAAATTGGAGATTTTATTTTGATGGTGAATTTTTGTGAAGAGGAGTGATAGAGGGGGCAGAATCGTTAACCCGACTATTCATGCTTTTCTCAACCAATTTCGATGATTTTTTTTCGACTAGTTTACTATGAAGGTACGAGATCTCTCTTCTTTGTCAGTATACTATCTCTGTTTGGGTGTAGACCGATATGGTGAGTGTACGTGTGTGTGTGTGTGTGGGGGGGAGTCCTCTATTCGCTGGAACATAACAGGAACGTAACTTTCCTGCGATTCATCGGGTGCTGAGAAAGTAGAAAGAAGTGATTCGAGAGACCTGCCCTTGGAAGCCATTAAGTTGATGTAGAGTACCTATCTAGAATAATCCAGTCCTTACTGCTCTAAGTAATAGCGGATTAAACCGGAACTCATTTGCAAGCCAACCATTGTACGACGTGATGGACATTGTTTTGGAATCTCTATAAGTACATCCCTAAATCAATAGATTGAATTAAGATTAAGGTACAGAAAGGAATATTAATACTATCATAATGAAGCAGGATGGCGTGATACTGGCACATGTATCAAAATTTTCCCCATTATATTAAATTTTTTTCAACTTTTCAAGCTTCTTCCTATGAAAAGTAGACACTTACATAAATGCGTACAATATGTAATGTTGATGTACTGAGTATCTAAATTCAGTGAACTATTCACAACGTTATTCGAGCGCTCTAGAATCAATAACCAACCGCTTAATTTCCTTATTTACGCTTTCAGTCATGATTCCACTCCAACCTCTGAGAAATGATGTAAAGGTGAGCTGAGTAATGGGGTCACCTTCTGTGGACTGAGCCACGTGTCGGAACAAGGCGCAAGAATAGTTTCACGAACTATATTGGGTGATTTCTCCACTAGATAAATTTGAGGAACTAACTAGATTCAGTCCTAACAAATTGCTCTTTTAATTTTTTACTACAAAATTGATAATGTTGTATCTTTTAGAGATATTTTAGCCAATTTTTGTTAAAAAAAAAAAAAAAGCTACCTATTGCAATTGCCCCAAAAATTAAAATTTCTTACAATGTTCTTCATTGAAATCCGCTTGGGGCATTCTGAAACGAAACCTAGTGTAACGCTTTTTCATATATATATATTTATATATATATATATATATATATATACATATATATATATATATAAGTTGTGTTTTTAAAGAAAATTTTCAATATTTGTATACTTATATATATATTTATAATTGTGTCAATTCAGACGATAGGGTGACCTGCTGAGTCTGTGGACGGTTAAGACGTAGGCAAACGAAGTTTCAAATTCCAACTAATAGTACACAATCCCTATTCAATTTTTCCCCCTTTTTGTTTTTCGAGTGTCTTCTAGCATAATTCAGGTTTTTAAATAACCTAATGTTAACTATATTTGAGGCAAATACTAATTGATTTCAAGAAAAATGTAAAAAAAGAGCCAATTGACAGTGTGGACGAAGAATTTCCTGACTAGATATCGTTGTTGTCACGCCCAATGGGTATGCCATAATCCTGGGTGTCCAGGTTGTCAGTGGTAGCGTGGACATGGAGCAGACCTGGAGGGCTAACATAAATAAGTATGACAGAAATGACCTGCGGCGAGCGATTTCCGAGATAAAAGAAGTGGCAACCAATAACATCAAGGTCATGGCTGCGACCCTGTCATGGCGCTGGGTGTGGTGTGGGAAAATCGACACGGAGTTACTCGAGTTGGGCATCTCGGCGGGAGTACTCAGGGTATTACCGCCCGCGTTCTGAGGGGTTCATACTAGAACTGGTGGTCATTTTATAGGGGCACTTCCTTTCATCCCATTATTCCTCCTCATCCTGCAACTTCCCTTATCCCTAGAGCCGGCGTCGGATAAACCAGGGTGTCCCCCCTCCCCCCACTTTTTAATTTTATTTGTTCATTTTTCAATTTAATGGTGGGTGCGGGTTAGGTTGTAGATGGTCCCCTATCAGTTTCATTGTTGCCAAATCAATACTTCATTCAGCGCATGTGCAAACGTAAATCCATCACGTTCCATCTTTTCACTCTCTAGTCATTCGAGTTCGCTTAAATTTGGATGATAGTTGGAAGAAGATGATAGGTAAACGAGGAAGCTATATACCACACCCAACTTGGCAGACTTATTTTATTATTATTATTGTTTTATTTATTTTTTTGCCAACAATTGGTGATTAATAAATTCTTTACACCCAGTCCTCAAATTTCAAAACAATGTAACATAATATACGACAATTTAGGAAAAGGCCCTCATACTATCATGCTGCATGACTAGTATTATATGTTTGACTTTTTGAGGACATTCCTCTATTGGCTGAGGAAATATGAAAGGAATGTTCTCACAAGCCAAGCTTAAATGAAACTGGTAATCCTTCATTCAAATACTTTACTGTGGTTAAAAACTAGATAATGAACTTTCGAGTCATTATCTGGATAGAGTAGCGTGATTAGTAACGTAATGAAAGTAGGTAACAACCTAGTTACCCATTACATTTTGTGATAACGATCACGCTTATTTTGTCATGACCCCCAGCCAAAAAACATATCTATGTCAAAATATCACTAAAAGAACAATGCATAAAAAACAGAGGAGCTCCGAGTCTGGAAGTGAACAGAGAAAATCTAACCAGAAGAAGACTAAATGATGCAATGAGAGAAAAGGAGAACGGCAAACACGACGTATGACATGATGTGATTTCACGGGTTCACACGAATAGGATCGTTGGCCAAAGCGTGTAAAGGCTATCAAATGTCTAGACTCCAGACAACCGAATATCTAAAGATATGAAAAATAAACCGCAACAGAACAATCAATCAGACAGCTTTAATATGTTTGAGATACATCAATAATATACATCTGTTTCAAGTATAACCACCTCAAATTGTATTGATTTACGTATTCGAATTCTAAAAATCGAATTAATAAGATCATAAATCCGCCTAGGTACCATGGTCCTGATATCCGGGCATTACTTTCAATTGAATTATTCCGTTCGCTTCCCATGAAGGGAAAAACTAACTTCAACATCAGTATTAATGCCGATTTTTAATGAAACTGCCACAAGAATATCAGAAACTGGACATAGTACTTACTTCTTCATTGTAGAAATTGCCTATATGACGACTAGGACACCTGATATTAATTAAAATGGAACTCCATAGTCAAGAAATCGAGTGTATTACACCTAACTTGGATTACCTGAGGACTCATCTTTATTGGTGCGTACTATATTTTACTTCGTTTTTATTGATAAATAATTTATACGGTACGTTTATTTACTTATAGCAGAAGACGATGCACATATTCACTTGAAAACCTACTCCGATTTTCGATAGAACTAACTTTCTGATGTTCTTATTTCAACTATTTTCGCCTAATAACTAATCAACTTAGTAACAACTCTGTTTCCATTTCATTGTAATTCCATAATCGTTTGCAGGCATATTTGTACAAGAGTCACAGAACTTGTCATACGGGTAAACTATGGAGATCAACTATGAATTGTTCCCTCGATTTACCAAGTTAATTTTTATTTCTCAAAACGATTGCCACTAATTTTACGCTATGCTCTGGTGATTACTTGAGTCTTCATTATAATTTTGAGGAACGTAATTTCGAAATTTGGAATAGTTGCAGTATAATACATTCAGTTTCTGGGTTAATACTGAATAAAAGGGAAGCCAACGGTGTCATTAATTTGTGACAATTAAAAATAGAAAGAAATGGTAAAATACTACAAACGATTGTGGAACCTTTGTATAGTAAAATAGAAAAAATGTGGAGCCAAAAAATTTGGAGTAGGTATTTCCTTTTTTCTGTCGCCCGCAATGGTAATTTACTGAAAATAATAAAACAACAAACTGCGAGGGAAGCAAGCCCCGAGCTCATCACCACTTTACATCTTTTCACAAGTTTTAGCCAGCAGCAGCCATCAAAATTCCCGCAGAAGGTAAGCAAGGGTGAAGTATGTCCAAAGTATGTCCTTTCAACCATTCGAAAAACAAATAGGTACATGGAATTTTGAACTGATAGGGTTAATTATACAAATTTAGGGTCACACGAACCGAACCTAGTGTTGGCTCAATTCTCCTGAAGAAAACCTCAAAACCAAGATGTTTAGGAAAAGGGGAGATGCAGAGAAGAGAACAACTAGGACGGACCTCATAGATGTTAGAACGAATTTCATATCGCTCATTTTTCTGGATTTAGCAAATATAAGTATAGCAGAATTATAGTCCTCAGACTATGCATTGAAAACTGATTGTACTATGTATGAAAACTGAAGAAGATAGGAGCGGTAAATCGTTGATTTAGGACACACACTACAGACATCTAGCTAGTTTGTTCTGATCGTTGATTTTTTTTTTAAATAATTGATTCATTTCAAACGAGGCTGGCGAAACCTGTTACCGTTGATTAATAACCGAGCTACTCGGTTTCCGTTGATAAAATTGATTAAAAAATAGAATAAATCGAACAGGAGCAAAGGCAGCAGGATACGTGTACAAAGAAAATTATCACAGGAAAGATAATGGAAACTTGCTACTCACATTATTATCCTGGACGGGATAATTTTTTGATCAAGCGTGAAGTACGTAGATTTTTGCACGAGGCGCAAACTAGAAAATGGTAATCTGAAAAAGAAAAATACATATTTCAAGATTCCTTAAATAATACGCAAAGGACGAATTGTTTTTAATTTATGGGCTACATCATATTTCAGGACGATTGAGAACAGTAGAAGATCAGTGTGAGGTTAACATGTTTTCATCGCGAATGGCTAGAGCGAATTCGATAGTAAATTTTAAGACAACTAAGAAATGATAAAACAATCCCTATTCGTCTACAAATTGATAAACTGTAGTATTACTTGTAGATTATTGTGTTCGTTAACTCCACAGAATAGCCTATGAACAAAAATTAGGACACAAGCATTATTGGTAACCAATGAACTTTTTTGGCTGTTGAATATGAGAAATCGAAGTCAGAAGAGCATTGAAGAAACATGGTTAAACAAACAGAACATGAGAGATTAAACGAAAGCATGAGTAAAAAGGTCTGCCGTGGGTGTTGCCCACCTTAACCATGACTGGAAAAGTATTTAAGATATAAGTAGGTCTCACCCGTTCACTATGCGAGAGCCAAAGTTCTACAATCAACTTTAGGCACTGACAAATAAAAATATAAAAGGGGGACAGCGAAATTCAGATTCATGGACATGATCGATCGTAAAGAAGAATCCTGAATATGGGAGCCTACATCTTCGCGAAACAAATTAGGGAGGTCAGAGTTGTCATGAGCTGTTGTGCCACGAATGCTGTATGGAACGTTCCAATGCCCGGTGATCATCATTGTGTATGGATTTACGCATGCGAACGCTACAAAGCAACTGTACACACAAAAATCGGATGCGAGCAGCAAATAGTATGCTGCGATCCACATAATGTGCGGTTGGTCCGAACATGGGAACATTTATTGTGGAATCATCTAACCTGTCAAATCAACTGAATTTCAGAAACATTGTTAACATTGTTCAAAATAGAATGAAAAACGGAATGCAAGTGGAGTGAAAATTTAGTTATTTCGGAAAGGATCGTAGAGGCTTCAAAAGGGATCATAATTAGACACTAGCTTCCATCACCATATAGGAGAAAACAGTGTGTTCACTTGAAGGTACCTACTTCAATAATTTACATATTTATGCACTGCATTTAGATGTTGTAAGCTCGTGAAACAACTAGAGCTGGGGCAATAATAGTTCATCAAAGAAGTTGAAATACCTATAAGTAATAGGTATTGTTGCCAGTCGTTATTTAAAAGAAAGTACAAGTTGGTAAAATACATACATTGATAATGTAATATGAAGGGTTCGGAGGTTCTTCTAAATTTCACTGATTCACGGATAAAACAATCAGCTTGGCGGCTATCGCATTTTATTGGGACGAAAAGTTAGATCATTCAAAACATTTTACAGACTGAAAGAACATGCGAGCACCTAAAAACAAATCTTGAAGAATCGTATATGTACGCAGCCCGACGGAGTTTGATAAGCTTCGAATGTGAAACGAAATGGCAAGTGGTGTAGGCACAAGAAGTAGGCACTTCAAATGCGCTAGTAACCTCCAAGTGCCATTAATTTGCTTCGGCCAGTTCGTTCATGAAGTTCGAAGTTTTTAAACCGAAAATCTTGTGATCTAAGTTCTTGTGAGAGTACTTGGTACTGGAACCAAGTCAAGTGTAAACTAAAAACGGTCTACGAATGATTTAATGTAGTGTTAGAGAAGCTCGATTTGAAACTGTCTCCAAGAAATGTGGGCAAGTCACGGAGGAGAAACAAAAATTATTATTAATAAGTATAATCAAGTACGGCAAATAAGAGTGAGCGTGAGCTTAGTATAGATAATGACATGTGAGATATCATGCAGATGCACCTAAAAATTATTGGATAGGGATAGGGTACCTACCTAGTAATAGTAGTAGAAGCATTCTCGGAATTGTACAGCTGAGGTATTTATTTTCCACGAGTCCGTTTTACGTAGGTAATATACAACAGGAGGAGAGCAGTGTAATTCAGTGACCAAGGCATTGATAAAAAACAAAAAATGGTAGATACAGTTGCTTAGCAACGATTTGGTTGCAATTGCAAGCGAGAATCGTGAGAAACTACGTCAAAGTTTAGGAGTAATAGACAAGACATTTCTTTATTTCTTATTCAGATGAAAATTTCACTTGGTTTTTTTTAGTTTCATGGCCATTTTTCTAATTTTTACGGGATCATTAGTATTTTATAACAAACCAAACCCTAGTGGAGCACCAACGTTACTCCAAATCGTAAATGAGATACTTTCCAGGGAGAACGGGAGAGACTTTAGCAAATTCAGCTGATTAGTACGGAGTCCGTCATTTCATTCGTGTTCCAGAGGGATTCCAGAGAGAATCCCTATTGAATTTCAACTTTCTAGCGTGAACATGAGAGAATATAGCTCATTCAGCTGATCGGAATGAAATCCGTTATTTCATTCGTCTCAAGATATCCCAGGGAGGCTCCCTATTAAATTTCACGTTTCTTGGGTGGAAAGGAGAGACTTTGGTTGAGTCAGCAGATCAGGCCGGATTCCATTATTTCATGGGCCTCTTGATGTTCCAGAGAGACTTCCTGTTAAATTTCAACTGTCTAGGGTGAACAAGAGAAAACTTTGCTCACTCAAGCTTTCCAAAAAGTGGTGAACGATTTTGAGGGGTAGAAATTATCAAGTTACAACTCCCTAGCAACGATTGGTTGCACGTGAAGAGCATTAGAAAAACACGTTAAACTTCATCTTCGACATTTTTCGTCGTACAAAATCATTCACCACCTGTTAGAAAGCTCATGATCCATTTGGCACGTAACCACTCTGACGCTACCGAATTCCCCCTCTGTACATTTGTGAGAGCGTTACATATATAGCGTGACCAAAAATTTGGCGATAACACATATACACGTCAATAACGGAAGGATTTTCAGTTCATTACAGGAAAATCGTTTGATACCCAAATAGAAAAATGCATCAAGACATGGGTCATGGATCTTGCTGCATAACCAATAATTATGTGTAATTCATCTCCTGGCAAAACCTTGTTTGGTTTATGACAAATATAGACCCTTTTCAAAACCAATTAGTGAAAACCGAAAATCTGTAGGAGACTTCAGGGCCGTGTTCTGCAAGGAACGGATGGAAGGATAAGCAGACAGACGGATCCATGCGCGTATTAAGCGTCTCTAAACAAAGTTTGGTTACATTGGAAAAAAAATTAAAACTGAACCGGAAACGGATGCTAAACACTGAGGATTCAGAAACGGATGCTACACTCAGTTATAGCTTATATTTTTCATTTCTACATTTTCATTGACCCTATAACATAAATGAGTGAAAAGTGAAGAGGTAGGAGGGAATAGTGGGAGAGACAGATAAAGAACTCTTAAATCCAACCACAATTACACCAAATTATAAACCATGTACATGCGATATAAAGAAAGGAGAATGACGTCATTGGGGAATGACTTCATTCACCCCCAATTCCGCCTGGGGCTAGCGGGGAACCTCAGTCCTGACCACCTATGGCGTCAATTCAAGTTTCTTTCTAGGCTTGCTGCCCAAAACATTGGGAGTTTAGAGCCAAAAATTCGCAGCCGGGGGTTTTAACGGCATAGAGTCCGATTCTTGGATCAAAAAGGAGAAATTCCAACACTCAGAAGTTGGTCTTTCAGTGAAAACATGTTATTAGTCATTGATTCCGCTCATGGGATACCCACTATATGCACGTGATGTTGATTTTTATATCAATTACCGAAGTGTGTAATATGAGATAAAGATTAATCTGATTTTCTTTAAAATAAAATGGAGCTCGAAAAACGGAGTTATGGAGGCCTGCTCCAGTGTGGGCTTGAGCTACTGCAAACGACGAAACTTGGCACGTTGAGAAGCTGGAAAATTCCGCTCTTGAGGGATATAAAGAGAAAAAGACCAACTGGAAAGAGCTAGGCCCCGAGGAAGCTATAAACGAACCAGAGCAGTCTGTGTTTATTTTTGTTCTGTTGGCACCACACCTACCTCAGCTTCGTCCTGGATGTGCGATTCTGGGTGCGATAGCGGGTAGCAAACCGGTCATTTCAGTTAATGAGGGTGACGAACCAAGAAACACCAAGAACCCCAAAACCAAGAAACAGTCTTCGAAATCGTGTTTTATGGAATACTAATACAGTAGCAGTGATGCTTCACTGGTACTTACTTTTTGAACTTCTGATGCTCTTCAGAACTTACGAGCTTATGCTTATTCATGAGCGTAGCTAGATATACCCCAACTGCTGATATGCCTCAACTGTAAACACCTCCACTTTTCTCCACAATTTCAGGGATATAAATATATATATTGATTTAGCGATGTAGAGATTTAGGGTTTTAGTGAAGAACAAGATTTAAAGCTGCTGAGGATTGTTAAATTTAAAAATAGTTGGTAATGTGCAGGAAAAATAGGTAGCTACATTTACGGCTACCAACATTTAAAAAATGGCATTTACATAATAGACTAGGTACGAAAAAAAAAAAAAAATAAAATAGAAGAGCCAGCAGATTTTTATTTTTAGAAGAGCTAGGGGATTTTTGATTTCAACCCTTCAATTTTACCTTTAGAAGTCCGATTATGATATTTGACTCGAGTTCCATAAATCCGGACAACCCCCCCCCCCCCCCCCCCCCCCCCCCCCCCCCCCAATTAATGCAATAATAAACCAAACGCCAATTAGTTGAAAAATTAAAACAGCCTAAACGAAAATCACTCAAAAACATACAATTTTGGTCAAGTACTTGGAAAAATTGGGTGAATAAAACTCCGAAAAAATGGGATAAATCGTTGATGTTTTTCTCTTAGAACTTTGAAGTTATTACAAAATATTATGTGCATAAATTAACAGAAGAGTATGTATTTATAACGTAAGTACGATAGAGAGGTTACTGAGGTTAACCATTAACCTACCATTTTTAAAACTTGAAAACTTTGCACGTGAATCATGATTTTCTTTAGGTGTTGCTGATCTAGGGCAAAAATAGGTGACCGGAAAAACTTATGATGCGTTTCCGATTAGGGAGTGAAGTCCTTGTGACCCTATCCGCCTCCGTAGATACAGCGAGTTCAATCGAGTGAACGAAAGGCCAACGCGTGGGAGGTTCTGTGGATGGACATGGTTTATTATTAGACTCCAGTAACACCTTTTGCGTAAGCCATCACTAACCATTCCCATTATATACCCATTATATATCTGCGTAAACTGGGAATTAATTGAATGTTATAATCCCGACCGAGCTCACTGTTTCTAGATCTTACTTCATTCATTCATTGCCTCACCACTTACATCTATTCGTACCTTGTTAGCCTTTGGAATTGAGTAGTGATCTAGTTTATAAACACAATAGGTATATCCCATATGATAAAATTATCGAAATTAGTTACATGTGTAGTTACGTAAAATTTTAGTCATGTAGCATGACCACGTGTGCGAGTTTTCAAAGCAATTCATCAATTTATTATCAAGAAGTAAACTTCAAATAACAGCTAAATTATCCTAAACTTACTATCAAACCACATATTTCTATGATATGAACTTAACTTTTACTAATTTACCAGATTTTTTCTCCTTTCAAGTCCTTGAGATGTATTCAAGTACTTATGCATTTTTAATTCCTTTATTACTAAAGGTATTCACCCATATGAGTGGATAAATACCCATGTTCTCCCTCAACAAGAAAAAAATTCTAGTCAAGCAGCATGATCGTATGAGCGAATTTTCGTTACTTATTATATTTTTCAATTGTTTTGAAATTCAAGCACAATGAAATAACCAAAGAGGGTAAGCAATAAGCATTTGAGCCAAAAAAAAAAAAAAAAAAAAAAAAAAAAAAAAAAAAAAAAAAAAAAAAAAAATCAAGCTTTCCAAATAAAAGGATTAGTTTGTTGGTCGGCAATTTATAAGCATAGTAAATTTGCTCAAATTCCCAGTTGTGCTCAGAAATAGATTCAATTTGAATTTAAATTAAATTCCTATGAAAAACGTTCTAAGGAAGTGTAATGAGTATAAAATAGCAGTCAAAATTAAAGTTTTATTTGTCAAATTTATTGTACAGCCTGTGACATATATGTAACATATCTGGCTAAGCACAAGCCAGACCCGATTTTAATAACAATGAACGATGAAAAATTACATCGTAAAATAATCAAGAACTCATTTGAATTGTTATAATAAACCAAACACACAAGCTTCACACTATATTCAAACATAAGATTGGTTATGTTTTAGCGAGTGTGCTATGGCCCACATTTATAATCCAACATTACACTTCTTACAGAAGCACCTTGACGGCGTTTTGCAAGATTGTCCTTAGCATCTTCGTCTCTTTCCATCCGGGATTTCCCTGATGAGATGATCAATGCGGTCGAATCTTGATTCATCGAGAGATCGTTTCTGAACTCGGCCTGGCGCCTTGGCTGGATTCTAGCATTTCTTAGATAAGTGGGGACGATCACACGTCTAAAGTCGAGTTGCGAAATGTATCTATGGTAGCTTGAGAGCACCAAGCTACCATACATTGCCATCCATACATACGTTTCGCAACTCAACTTTAGACGTGCGATCGTCCTCACTTATCTAAGAAATTCTAGAATCCAGCCAAGGCGCCAGGCCTCCCTCACGCAGAGGATACAAATGGACCAACTTACAGGTAAGTAATCGTACATGTAGCGAAGTGTAGTTGGTGGAGACCAACAAGTTAATGATAGATTCAGTTTTTTTCGAGACAAAAGAACAAAGAACCTTGAGTTTCTCGTAAACGCGTCAACAGGTTGTTTACCATATTTGAGAGAGGTAACTGAACTAATGAGCAAGAGTGAAAGAATGGCAGGAGCTTCAAATCCATTTAAAAAGTCAAACTGCCCAAGGATTCACAGGATTGCGTTTCGTAAATCCAAGGTTGCAAAATTCTAGTGAACACTTTCGAGGACAAACATATTGGTAAGTATGTAATGCATTAATTACAGCTGTTACACCTTATTTTTAATGTTCCTGCACATTGATGGTTGCAATAATGATTGAAACTTGTAGGGATAAATTTGACACTGTAGCACTGTTAGAGAGTAGTTATAGTTTATTGAAAACCCCTAGCATGTGATAAGGGGACCCCTCTCACATTCACCCTAACCACCTAACCCCAATCTACCCACTACCGCCTGGTCCTTTCGATATGAAGTATTGGACGCGAATGAATTAGACACGTCTCACCAAAGTGTCATCTTCATCAGGGTGACCTGATTTCCCAATCTCTTAAAACGGATCTTGACACATCACCCTTCCAAAGACACAGCCGTATCTGATACATCCTACACAGTAACCTGCTTATCACAGGCTGTTCCAAGCTTCGTTCTCCTGGTTTTATTGCCGCGACGGGCGGTACACAGCGACGTCCATATGAATGGATGTAACATAATTTTGGTGAAAGTTAAAAAAAAAATAAAATAAAATAAAAAATAAAAATAAATAAATACATAAAAAAAAAAAATAAATAAATAAGTAAAAATAAAAATAAAAAATATCATGGCTTTTCGGAATTACCCTCATCCACCGAAAATAAAATTCCAGCATGAAATTTGAAACTCTTGACATATTTTCCAATTCGTAGTTGAACAAAAAATAATCACAAAAATCAGGCAAAAATTGTTGAAACACCATGATTTATCACTATTCAACCCAATCTATTCACCCCCCCCCCCCCCCCCCCCCCCCCTCACACGATGAAACTCAGCAGCGACACCACCTCGTCATGCCACCGACCGAGGCGCCCAATATAGGCTAGGTCTTAACCTCCAAAACATCCTTCTACTTCATAAACGGCGCTACCCTTCGCAACCGATTTGTTTAGTTCCCGAACTTTTGTTATTATGGTTGCTAACAGGCAGTTTGTTAGTGGCCAAAATTCGTGACAAGCGGATGGTCTCCGTCCGGTATCTTTCGACACAGGACAGTCAAAGCTCCGTAACAATTGGCCCTTGTTACCTAGCACCGTGAGTTGGATCCGGGATGACTATCTACCGTCTCGTCAATGACAGCGCCCTTTCAGAAGCCCTCTTCTCCTGGCCTCTCTGCTGCTCGAAGACGTCTAGATCTTCTATCCTCTTTCAAGAACCAAGGTACATCGAAGAGAAAATTATCACTACTCTTTTTTTTTTTTTTTTTTTTAGTATCAATTCTTACTTAAATTCTTAGCCTAGTTCTATTGTGAGCACTGAAAAAATCCATGAATAGTAAAATATTGTTTAGAACAAGTTTTTTTCCCCATAAAATTGGTAGTTAAAAAATGTCTTTACGCTCAGTCCTTAAATTTCAAAACAGTGTAACCCTATAATATACGATAGGTATTACGAAAATTCGCTCATATGGTCTTGCTGCATGATTGGACCTTTATTACCCCATATGACTTTCATCACAAACGTATCAATAATAGTGTCTGTGCAAGCACGAACCTCAAATCATTGTTACGAGCATAACTTAGTCAGTTCTCATCCGATTTTATTACATTTTTTGGGATTGAATGTTTTATCTTAGTAGATTATTTACATTTATATACATAGATTATTTACATTATATACATTTCGTATATAAGTCCATGTTACGCATCAGCGGAAGCTATGTGCCACAGCGAACTTGGCAGATGTTTTTAACGTATCTCAGCACCGTTATATGAACATTTGCTTCAACCTACACAGCAATAACGTATTCAAGAAGGTATCTCAATTCTGAGGAAGGTAATAATGGGAGAAATCGATCAAGCCCACAATCGACAGAAAAAACACATAGGTACCAGCATTCGAGCGGGGCGGTAGTAGGTCAAACGTATTACCTTCCCTTTCCTAGATCCCAGCTTTGGCAATTGGACCTGACTCGTTGGATTGTCAATTATTTTCAATTTAGTGAAAGTTGAGCGAAGGACAATCTTCTATACAGGAGGACGTCATGCCCCGCTCCCATGAAAACAACACCCACCTGACTTGTAACATCACTTTCGCTTATTATTTTCCATCTCGTAGTATCTCCCTGTTTTCTACAGACAAGTTTTTCATCCCACAACCTTCTCATGCAGTTTCAACAGAAGTAAATACTAAACAAATTCTTTTACTTATGTAATACCGATAGAGTACACACAATCTCCAACTGTATACGAAAATGAAGATATCCTGTGCTGACTCGAAACTCTTCGTCAGATCATACAAATCGGTCCATAAATGCCTGAGAAAGTGTTATAAAACCATGAAATCTTGACTATTTTCATACAATTTAAATTCAGTTTAAAATTTTCTTTAGTTGAGGATTAACTACAAACGAAATTGAACTAATCAAGCTTCGGAGTGTGAAAATTGATCAACTACTTAAAATGTTATGATAATAAAACCTCCTGAAGGAGGGTTTGAACAGCCTTAATCGATTAAGGAAGGATAACCTCCTTGCTTGTTTTCCTTCCTGGTTAGGATGGATGGTGGTGTTCGTATTGAGGGATTTTTCTTTCATGAATGCCATATTAAAAAAAATGATGACCAAACAATCCAATATTTTTAAAGGACTTGATATAATCGTTGAATGCGTGTACGTTTGGCATGTAGTCGCTAATTCGTAACTGGTCTGGCAGCCAAAATTATCAACTAGGAAAGTCTAAATGAATATTATACAAAAAATTCCACTTATTCAGGTCAGTTCTCAATGCAACAGTCATTTGGTAATAGACTTACCCTCTGAGGACTGTGTGGCATATTGTAGCGAAGTTTTCTATTTTGAATTGTATTCAACTGAATTTTAAATTTGGTCAGTTTTGAAAACGCAAATTGGTTACTGGTCTGGCAGTCCAAATTTTTAACTAGAAAGGTATAATGAACACTTTGGAAAAAATTCAAGTCATTTATCTCTTCAGTTGAATTTAATTAAAAGTTCGTGCAATTCAAATTGGTTCAGTTTTGTAAACGGAAATAGGTAAGTGGCCTGACAACTTAAATCGTCAAACAGGACGGCATGCTGAACATTTTAAAGAGAATTTGAAACGATTCTCTCTCAGTTAAATTCAGTGCAAAATTTTCCATATTTCAATCAAAATTTTCCAACGGAAAGCAAGGGGAATGGACTGGCAGACAACCGGTTCTTTATCCAGGGCAATGAGTAGGTACTAAAAAGTGTAATCGGTTCGTAGACGTTCTTCGCTCAAATATCGATGTTGTTGGCTCTTTAGTAGTTTTAATTAGGTAATGATGTACCTTCGGCTCTATTTAATAATTATTATCTGTAGATCTATATGAATCTCGTTAATGAATAACAAGTAAAATGCTTCCAGGAACACTGGTCATTCAATAAAAACAACTAGAGAGTCCTACACATGAAGCATTCGCCAAACGTTTCAAAAGGCAAAGAAATCGATCAATTTATGGAGGTAAATAAAACCACGAATAAAAGTAAAAAAGTTTGCTATAAAAAGATATCAATAAATAAACGAGGAACTAACTTTTATTTTTTGTAATAAAAGTTTGCCACATAAAAGAGATCAATAACTATATGACGATAACTAACTAACTAAAATTGATCGATGATCGAATTTGTCTTTAGGGGAGCTGTTTTGAAACTATCGTCAACGTTTCATTAAAGTAGATCGATAATGTTTTTCCTCTTAGCAATAGGAAGATGCGTTTTCATCATTACCAACCTTCAAAAGTCAGGAATTATTGAGCATTTTCTTTGATGACTTTCAAACGATTTTGCTGCGGAAAGTAATTTCATTTAGAATCCAAAATAGTTCACAGGCTGCAATTGGTAAAAGGTGGAGGGGGGGTTAAACTATTAAAGGCATTTTGTCCCCCCCCCCCCCCGCTACAATGGAAATTTCAAATTTCCCTGAAATTTCCCGAACTTTCCCCTGATTGAATTTCAAATTTCCCTGACTTAAAAATACATAGGTACCTATATAGGTATACAGGGTGTCTCAACTTAAGTAGGCAAGACTTCAGGGATCAATTCTACAAGTAATTTGCAACAAAAAGTGTCTCATACTGTGTTATTTTTTAGAGACTGCGTTTTTGAGTTATTGACGATCTAAGATTTTATTCGTGTTTTCGACCTTATCTCCTAAAAATGGCTGTGACCCCATCATTCTTTGAGTATTCTCAAACCTGAGGATACCGTTGGAAAGAACGTTAAATTTCCTATCTTTTTGATGCCAAATCATAATTATTCAAGAGAGTTAAGATACCGAAAAAAGAGGTCAAAGTACAACCTTTGTAAAATTCTAAAAATTTGGGTTTTTTCAATGTGATTCCTCCCTCCATAAAAAAACTGAACAGTCGTTTGCAAGTACAGTAAAAACTTCAAAATCTTATCAGCTTTCTAACGGTATAGGCAAAAAATTGATAAAAGTAACAACAAGGAGAAAAAACGGCTTTTGAATGCGAAAAAAAACGTGGTATTTTTAACGAAAATCGATGGATTTCAGGAAAAAACGATCTCCCACAACTTTATGATTTAAATATCAAATTCTACGTAATTTTTCACACTGAATCGAATGGTGACACTTGCAGACCTCTACAACTATAACAAATAAGGGTGAAAGTGCCCTTGTCTGAGTTTCGAGGCTCAAAGGGAACTTTCGCCCTTATTCGTTAGTCGTAGAGGTCTGCAAGTGTCACCATTCGATTCAGCGTGAAAAATTACGTAGGATTCGACATTTAAATCATAAAATTGTGGGAGATCGTTTTTTCCTGAAAAGTTCTTTGACCCTCGAAACTCAGAGAAGGGCACTTTCGCCCTTATTCGTTATAGTTGTAGAGGTCTGCAAGTGTCACCATTCGATTCAGCGTTAAAAATTACGTAGAATTCGACATTTAAATCATAAAGTTGTGGGAGATCGTTTTTTTTCCTGAAATCCATAGATTTTCGTTGAAAATACCACGTTTTTTCGCACTCAAAAGCCGTTTTTTCTCCTTGTTGTTACTTTTATCAATTTTTTGGCTATACCGTTAGAAAGCTGATGAGAATTTACAGTTTTTACTGAACTTGCAAACGACTGTTCATTTTTTTTATGGAGGGAGGAATCAAATTGAAAAAACCCAAATTTTTAGAATTTTACAAAGTTTGTACTTTGACCTCTTTTTTCGGTATCTTAACTCTCTTGAATAATTATGATTTGGCATCAAAAAGATAGGAAATTTAACGTTCTTTCCAACGGTATCCTCAGGTTTGAGAATACTCAAAGAATGATGGAGTCACAGCCATTTTTAGAAGATAAGGTCGAAAACACGAACAAAATCTTAGATCGTCAATAACTCGAAAACGCAGCCTAAAAAATAACACTTTAAGAGACACTTTTTGTTGCAAATTACTTGTAGAATTGATCCCTGAAGTCTTGCCTACTTATGTTGAGACACCCTGTATATATATAATTTTTAATTCTAATATCCCCCATTATTTTACTATGTAACTTGACACCTTTCATGCTTTTCAAACAAAAATCGTGTAATGACATGACCGCAGCATTACCACATGAACGAATTTTTGTAACGGTTCTCATCATAATAGGATGTAAGACTTACATTGTTATGATGTTTTGAAACTTGAGCAATCATGTGCCTAGACATTGTTAATTATTACATTATGGCAAACAAATAAGTAAATAAATAAAATAATAAAGTTTCCCAAACCATCCATTTTTATTTATTTTTTTTTTTTTGCATACCTACCATTTAAAAAATTTTTTTTTTTAATTTTATTGCAACTTTTTTGGCACGTTTTAATAAAATTTAAGTAAATTTTCGGCATATTATGTTATAATAAATATCTGAGTTCTCCAGGAGGACACATCCTGATGAGTTATTCTGGCATAAGAAACGAACTAATAAATCGCATGTTTTACCTAAAACCAAATGACAGCAAGTTTCAAATGGTATATAGAAAAAAAAACTGCCACCTATTACAAAAATGTAACAATTTTGGCAAAAAATTGTTTTAAATTGTTCAAATAAAAAAATCATTCAGTCAAAAAACCTGATGCAAAGATAATTCTGTCTTGTTGGCATACATAATTGGCACATAGCTTCCTTGTATCGTTAAAAGATATTGAAAACCTAAATGTTGAAGGATTATTGAACATGTATTGAAATCAGGTAAAAAATGTAGAAGTCTTGTCGTAACAAGGATTTAAAATTCGCTCATTTGCAGCAGCAACTAATAATACAATCGTAAGGTAATATTGATATGGGATGATTGAATCGTATCATTCTGACTACCCTCAGAATTCGATTGAAATCGGACGAAATGGCCATGTGAAAATGATTTTAGATGAATTTTACATTCGTGCGTGCGCAGTGTGGAGTATTGATTTTTTTAGTAATCTACAGTCTAACCTGCTCATTTCATGAAACTCACGTCAAAATCGAAACTTTTGAAATAATAAGCATGTTAAAAGGATTTAAGACTCCCGAAAGTTAAAATACTACTGAACAGGTTCGGAATGTATGCATAGATAGATTCGGAATTCGATTTCTAGGTAAGTAAATGGGTACTTTTCTATTTTAATAGGTACTGTATGTTTTCTCAATTTGTTGAAGTTCAAATTAAAATCGAAATTTTTATCATTTGAGTTGATATATTATTTAATTGTTGATTAAAAAAGTTCCCTGAGGCGGTCATTGAAAGATATCATACCAACGAATCGAATGAAACCACCCCATACGTTCATCCGTCGCCGAACTATGACCTTGAATAGCTAATATTTTTCCAGAAGGTGGTGAGAGAGGGAGGGGACCACATCGCCGCCCCATTTACACAATAAGGGCAACCCACGGAGCACACGTAAGTTTATATAGGGGGAAGAAAACACCTACAGGGCTCAACCATTGGGGTTGAATAGGAACTTTAAATAATGGTAAAATTAGTTACGTTGGAAGGAAGAAAGATTCTGATTGAGCAGGCCGTGTTCAGGAATCAATACAGAGGTATAAAGAAAATCAATCTCGCTGTCCATACAAGTAGGTACCTACACGCGATATTTCAAACAGACAAGGCTTGGAGGTGATTGTTCTGATTTTAGTTCCTGTCAGGATAGCCGAGGTTATTTTTGTCTACTCGACATTCAATGGATCTGTCCTTCATCGAAGGTCCTATGAAACAGAATTCAAGGAAGACCTGAGTGGAAATTGCGATGAGAATAATTTCATGGGATTGAAGAAAACAGTTCGACGAACGCGGCCTCACTTGATGATAACCTTGATGCGACGTCAATAAGTCCCCATCATGTCTCTAGTTGAGATCGCCCCTTTCAAAAGGATGACCCTTCAAGACAGTGAATGAAGATGATCGATAGTTTCAATCTGCCATTACATGATAGAACTCAAACGAACTGAAACAATGGGAGCTCAAGTACGTGGGTTAAAAATTAAGAAGGTTGCAGGCCTTTACATAAAGCTTTATAATTTCTCTACAAAAGGAACGAAAAACTTCAACTGCTTAGCAACAGTAATTGACTCCGAGCTATGTCAATGTTCGAGGACCCGTGGCCATTTTGGTAGGTACCTACCCCATTTTAGGAAGGGTCCAACCAACTCTATTTATACAAGAAAAATGAACGAGAGTTCAACCACTCTGGAGCAGCTGCTCTAGTTGATATTTTACTGCAGGAAAATGTCTAAATTCAAAAATTTATACAATTTTACCTTATTAGCAGGAAAGTTCTTTTGACATTAAAGGGACGGCCCAATGAACGAGAATAATTTCAAACAACATTCTAGATAATATTTTGCTTGCCTACCAGTTTGAAATTTCGAAAAATATAACTAATGAGATCTTGAAAACTGGTCCCAGACAAAATAGTTGTGAACGTTTTTGAATCAGAAAAAGTTTTTATAAGAAATAGTATCACATAAGCAGGAAGCATAAAACACATTTTACATATGAACACACACAGAGGTATCGATCTATTCCCCAAAACTGTTCGATTATCAAAATAACCTGGGTATCGATTCCCATCAACCATCATTTTCTCACGCCCCCGTAGTCCGATCTCGCTCAAATTTGGAGGATAGGTGGAAGAGGTTAATTTGAGAATTCCCTAACAATTTCAACATAATCCTATCATTAGTAGCTGCGTTAATGTGTATTCCTTTTTAAACGAGCCTAATTTCAACAGTTTTCATCAAATTTTGATGACATTTTCAGGGAATGTGCGGGTTAGGGTGTAAATGGTCCACTATTGATTCCATACTTCTGAAATCGTTACTCCATTTTGCGCATGCGCAAACGTAAATTCCTTCAAGCATTATTTTTTTATGCCTTAGTTGTCCAATCCCGGTCAAATTTGGCACATAGGTGGGGGACAAAGGTTTAATTATTCCATGTTAATTTCAACGTAATTGCATCATTATTAGCTCCTGCGCATGCGCAAAAGTGTAATCCGAGAACAAAGTCTTGTTTTCATAAGATTTTGATTACATTTTCTGAGAATTTGTGGGTTAGGCTGTAG
Organism: Adelphocoris suturalis; assembly: GCA_030762985.1. Classification (NCBI taxonomy): domain Eukaryota; kingdom Metazoa; phylum Arthropoda; class Insecta; order Hemiptera; family Miridae; genus Adelphocoris; species Adelphocoris suturalis. The sequence goes on along the minus strand of CM061040.1, from coordinate 43,036,820 downwards.
ATTGTACCCTACCAATTCCATTTTTCTCAAATCATTACTCCATTTTGCGCATGCGCTAACGTAAATTACTTCAAGCATCATTTTCCCGTTTTTTTAAACATCACATTACTGTGAAGCGTAAAATTGCGGGGTCTTGGAACTGTAAAAGTGTGAACCTTCTTAGAGGCGCGATGCGCCATGTTCTGATCATATATTACATACGGGGTTTAATAATTATAGACCAATGAACTGCGTAGAAGGGCTATCAAACACTGAAATAATAAACCATTGTGTAATAATTTGCAGCGTTTTTTGTCAATACTCACATATTTGTAGCGCATATATATTATATTCAAAACAATTCGTGATATTGATGATGTTTTCATAAATTATGTGAATTAATCAATCCAATGTACTCAAAATTGCAAGCCATTGTAGCATAAAGGTGCAAATTAATTGCTGAAGCATAAATTGTACGATTTTTTTGGAATTTCTGGGGTGTCTTTAATATAGTTACCTATCAGGTTCATTTGCATCAATTTAATTTATTTGTAACACGAAATACGTGACCGGGAATTCCTGAATCGCCCTTTGTTCACAGACAAAAATTACTCGGAATCATGCTTTGATCAATGAGAACGCGGTCAAATACTACAACCAATATCTTGTGAGTTGTGTTTTATATATAAAAATCCCGAGGATTTCCCATCGCGGTAGCAGCGAAAATGATTGAAATGTATAATTTGGGGATCAATTGCGTGGTTACATCATACTGATGTATAATATTCATTGTTCAGAGAAAAAGAAACTTGAGAGATAAACAAATAATCGAAGAAAGCAACAAAAAAGGAAATTACGGTAATCTCCTAGAAAATGATGAGAAAATCCACCCACACCCCTAGGACATTTGGTAATCTTTAAATGCATAATTCGCATTACAAATTCATTGTGGTACGAATACTAGAGACAGGAATATTATATACCCATACAACCTGCAAACGACTCATAAGTAAGCCGATTCGAGAAGAGTTTCGTTTGACTTGGGGGAAAAGTTAGCGTCAGATCTACTGCTCGAGAACCTTGGCTAAGATATAGCAGGTCTCTTGACCCAGTGACCTAGAAAGTTGGGAGGTAGGGCGACAAGACAGACTGAGGCGAAAGGCCGTGGTAACTAAAAATGCCATAGCTGTTGTATGCGAAGTGAACCGAATCAACACACAACCCCCAATTAGGTAATTAAGCCAAAACGAAATTGATGGATCAGATTTTAATGGACTGTGGACACACATCTTACCGGCAATATAACATCGAAACAAAACTGAAAAAAGCTTAATCGGATGGAATGAATTGGATGAAGACGAATGTTAAGTTCGTATAATATGGGCTGTGACTACCTTTATTCAGGGAATAATGTAGTCATAAGAAAACCTAAACTGAAAAATACTTCCGCTCCTATACGTAGACTCGGAAGCAAAATGCATGAAAATGTTAGCAAATCTAGTAAACTTGAATTGGAGGAGAAAAAACTGTTACTACACTACATTACCTGTAGTGACATTAAAAAAGTTATGCACAAAATTGTGCTGACCTCACCGTTCGCTGATCTGTTTGGGTCCTCACTTTGTCAATCGTACTCAGCAGGCCTAGAGGCGCCACACCAAATTTTAGCCTCCTAGGTTTATTAGGAGAGAATTGAGCTCCCAAGATCACTCAGCTGATCACAGTGGGTCGCCACATTGTCAACGCAGAACTATGGAGACTTCACACAAAATTTCAATCTCCTCGGCCTACTAGGAGGAATTAAACTCCGGAGCTCACTCAACTGATCTGGGTGCTCCCTCACTAATTCTATTCTATCTGTCTCATAGAGGCTCTGTTTCAAAATTCAGCTTCATAGATTAAATGACATAGAAATTGGCTTACGAGCTCAATCGGCATATGATGGTTGAATGTTGTGTTCTATGTTGTTCTTGTTCATTCCGCATGTTGAAATTCTATTCTACCTGTCTCATACGGGCCCTGATTCAAATTTCAGCTTCGGAGAATTAATACCATTGAAACCAGCTTTATGAGCCAATCAGCTTGTCAGAGGTCTATGCATCGTCTAGTACCCACTGCTTACAAGTACCTACTACTCAATAGTATCTACCATGCAGTGCCTTCTATTCGCATTATTAGTTTATTAAGGCTACTTAGCAATATTAGTTTATAAGGGAGAGTGATAAATCACCTCTCCTTCACACCACAGCAGATTAGGGTTTATGAGATGTTGTGAAAAAATGATAGCATTCCAAAAAGTGGCGGACGATTTTCCTAATATGAAAACTAAGGGAGTTACACTTCCCTAGTAACGAATCAGTTGTGCGTGAAAACCAATATAAAACGTGTCGGCACGCGCTGAATTTGCAAGCGAACGATCCAGAGGTAAAAGGTACAACATGATACATGTTAACTTAGAATCGGAAACGCGCAGTTCCTTTGCTACGATAAAAAAGTCGGCGCTGCTGGGGTTTTTTTTTTTTTTTTTTTAAGTAGGGGTGAACGAGACTTTCTTGATCTGCTGTTGTTATAATAATGAAGCATCATCGTATCTTCATCATCGTCACTGCTGCTTGATGAAGAGAAACGATCCATCTTCAATCGACAATTCAAGGCACCTGAAATTGGAACCCTGCACCTTCCCTTTCTCGCCTCGCCTGCACAACGCCCCGTGTGCGAACTGCCTAAATAGTTCCGCGTAAGCCAAAGTAAGAATCAAAACGTCAGGTTATGTACCTAATGACAATGCCCCATAAAATAAATGAAATGGATATAACACACAATAGGGAAATTAGATAACAGCGCAAGAAATTTATTAATTGAATTTTGAACAATCATCCTAGAGAATGAGATAAGAATGAGTGATTAACTTACTAAAGGTCTTGGGAAGGAACTTGAAGTTACGTATAGGTAGGTAGTGACCTGAAACAAGAAAAAATGAAACAACTTTATTGTAACTAAAAATATAAAAATTCAAGCTCATTCAAGGACTATAATTGTTTTGCTGGAAAACTTTGAATGACAAAGTTGGTTCGCAAAACAAATATTACGGGTGGAAAAATTGGATAAATCTAGCTTTTTTTTTCTTCTTTGTACGACTCCAAGACTTATTTTTAATTATTCAATATTAAACCAACGTAGAAAGATAATTGCCATTGTAACCTTTCAATACGTGTTGGTTTACGCTTCAAGGTACGAACCTGAATAACAGACAAAACTTTTTCAGCCCGTCCATCCCACCCTGAAAGTTGGCAAAAACAGATATCTACGTATGACGGTTACTAGTAGGTTGATTTACATTGTACACTTAAATCCTGAATGTACGATTAAACAGTTACCAGATTGATGTTACCCCAACACAACTTGAAATCTCACTTGTGGCAGTGAATGCGTCATTTCTGACAAATCCTGTGTTAGGAAGTCTAGTCATTATTATTATTGTTTCCGAGGTAGCGGAAGCATTGTGGTCACTTTAGGGAGGTGGCGAAATAATTTCGTCAAACACCAAAATCGTCACTTCACATTTCACGTTTTAGACGTTCTTGAATATTTTTTATTCTGTTCCTGTGTCTGCTAGTAATCCTTGTAACGGGTAAAACTGCGAGTACAGGGTGTGTGTTTACACTTTTGAAGAATTTTCTTTGAATACTCCTTACCTTAATTTAATGAAAGCTTCCCTAAAATGGGCAGCATGATGGGGTTCATTTGGCTGGCATCGGGCGATAACAGATTATGTACAGTGGGCTTCTAAAAATAAATTATGCATAGTGGTGAATGGGTGAACGTAGTTCTAAACTAGACATTTAAGCTGAAAATTGCTGGTGGGCATTTATGGGGAACTGAATTCTAATCTGAGTTAAAAAGTTAGAAAGACAAACCCATCCCACCGTAATAACCAATGACTAACACAATCGGTTCCAACAATAAAGTCAATACCTACGTTCAAATTGTTATAAGTGTCAATACTTTAAATCAGTTGTTATAAATGACGAAAGTGAGAACACAAATACACTGAGACTAGGTAAGCTATCTATAATAATATTATCGGATCTACCAAAGTTAGCCCTCACAGATGTGTTGTTGGGCTTAGTTCGATTATTGATGCTAACAAAACAGAGGCTCAGCTCCACAATAAACACAAGGGACAAACATCTATGACGCAACCCTCACGTAATCGTCTAAGGGGCCCCATCGGAAACATATGTAACAGTTGTTGATAAAATTATGTTACGAAAACAACTGAGATGTTGTTTGTACACAAAAAACCCCAACCTTGGGTTAGGCGGATGAGGAAGGGGCATCTTGTAAGCAAAACGTGAAAGACGGGAAGGAAATGACAAAGAAAACGGTAAGGTAGCTCCCGGGCTCACCACCGGGATGGCTGCCGCCATTCTCAAGGTCCCCCATCCAGTTTGGGCCTGAAGCTAAATCAAATCCCGACGAAGAATTTTTCTTCAAAAATAGAACCCAGAACATCAAAAGCTGTTCCTGATTGAAGAGGGATATGCATTTGCATAAAACCATTTGCGTTTTAAAAAAACCTTGGAAAAAAAATCCAGTAGAATCCCGGCAGTTCTCTTGCTCATTAACTCACCAAGCAAACATCAACAGTAATACACAACGATTGAATCAATAACTCAATTTATATTATATATGTAACTCTTAGTTCTTTTTCTAACTTCCCTTAAGAAAAAAAGATAAATAAATTTAAAAAAATAATAATAATAAATTTAAAAAAGTACATATATATATATATATATATATATATATATATATATATATATATATAGCATTTCCCGATCAAAATAAACATTTTCCCGATCAAAATAAACATTTTCCCAACCAAAATAAACACTTTCCCGACCAAAATAAACATTTTCCCAACCAAAATAAACGTCAATTATCTCCCGCCCTACTCCCCCCAACTCAATCCCGTGGATAACGCCTTTTCAAAAATAAAGTCCATAGTTTGAAGCACTGTAAGTGAACAGGGAAACCATGTGTTAGAGGATGCGATTACCAGAGCAGTTGCTGCGATTAATACTGATGATTTTCGGAACTACGTAATGAACGCCTCTGTCAACCTAATATCAGCAGCTGCGGGTTAAGCAATTAAACACTTAGAGTTTGTTGTTTTCGTTTTTTGAATATTGTTAAAGAAATGTTTATAGTCTACACGTTGTTAAAGAAGCAAGTTCATTTTGATTGTCTTAATGTTAATAAAGAAAATGTTTATTTTTGTTGGGAAAATGTTTATTTTGGTCGGGAAAGTGTTTATTTTGATCGGGAAATGCTATTATATATATATATACACACACAGGGTGTCTTGACTTAAGTAGGTAAGACTTCAGGGATCGATTCTATAAGTAATTTGCAACAAAAAGTGCCTTATAGACTTTTTCTTTTAGCGACTTCGTTTCCGAGTTATTTCTTTTTTAAGATTTTTTTCGTGTTTTCAACCTTACATCACAAAAACAGCTCTAACTCCCCAATTTGTCTAGTTTTCTCAAATCTAAGGATACCGTTGGAAAGAGCGTTAAATTTCCTATCATTCTGATGTAAATTTCAAATTTTTTTTTATTAGTTCTAATTAGTGAAAAAAATAGCCAAAGTTTAACATTTGAAAAAAATGTAAAAGTTGTCGGTTTTTCTGCTCCTCAGTATTGAAGTTTTTCAACAAGCACTTTCCGGGAAAAACTTCCTCAACCTGTCAGCTTTCCAACGGTTTACCAAAAAAAAAATTTTATGGGGAAGTTTTGGGAGAAAATAGCGTTTGAATGACAAAAAACGTGATTTTGTCGGTCAAAATCGACTTTTTTTTTTTTTTTTTTCAAGTGTTTTATTTTATTATTTTATTTTTATTTCATTATGCACAGCTGTATTCGACGATAATAAACCAAACAAATAATAGTGGCTCTACCTAACTCATCTTCCACCTGCCTCATCTACTTGAGCAAAATTAAATAATTATCGGAGGGGCAGGCGGAAAAATAGGATAATACGATCGGCTACCTCAGTCAATTGTGCTTCACAATTATTCATCGGATACTTATCTTTCATTTGAGTGGGTACCTAATAATACGGAGTGGATTACCAATGAAAATTCTGTTGTGTATCAGAGATCACTCGTGTTATAAAAAAATAATAATAACTTCTTAAAAAAAAAAAAAAAAAATCAGGTTTTCAAAGTGTCTCCCTCTTTCCTGTATGCAGAATGCACATACCTTACGTAATGTCACACGATCCGCGAGGAAGAGATGCTACCAACGCATACAGGAAGGAGGGAAGCACTTTGAGAACCTGCTTTGATTTATTTATTTATTTATTTTTTAAGAAGTAATTGTTATTTTTTTATAACACGAGCGATCTCTGATACACAACAGCATTTTCATTGGTAATCCACTCCGTACTATTAGGTACCCACTCAAATGAAAGATAAGTATTCGAGGAATAATTTTAAAGCAAAACTGACTGAGGTAGCCGATCGAATTATCGTATTTTTCGGCCTGCCCCTCCGATAATTATCTAATTTTGCTCAGGTAGATGAGGCAGGTGGAAGATGAGTTAGGTAGAGACACTATTATTTTTTTGGTTTATTATCATCGAATACAGCTGAGCATAATGAAATATTGGAAAAGAAAAAAAAAAAAAAAAAAGAAGAAATAGACCGACAAAATCACGTTTTTTGTCATTCAAACGCTATTTTCTCCCAAAACTTCCCCATAAAATTTTTTTTTTGGTAAACCGTTGGAAAGCTGACAGGTTGAGGAAGTTTTTCCCGGAAAGTGCTTGTTGAAAAACTTCAATACTGAGGAGCAGAAAAACCGACAACTTTTACATTTTTTTCAAATGTTAAACTTTGGCTATTTTTTTCACTAATTAGAACTAATAAAAAAAAATTTGAAATTTACATCAGAATGATAGGAAATTTAACGCTCTTTCCAACGGTATCCTTAGATTTGAGAAAACTAGACAAATTGGGGAGTTAGAGCTGTTTTTGTGATGTAAGGTTGAAAACACGAAAAAAATCTTAAAAAATAAATAACTCGGAAACGAAGTCTCTAAAAGAAAAAGTCTATAAGGCTCTTTTTGTTGCAAATTACTTGTAAAATCGATCCCTGAAGTCTAACCTGAAGTCTTACCTATTCAAGTCAAGACACCCTGTATATATACATAGGGGAGAGTGAGAGAGAGAAATGAAAATAGAAGACTAAATGAGATTTTTGCAATTCTTTACCTGTAGGTACTCTAAATAGAATTCTTTCTATCAAGCTAAACGCTAATTTCGAAGATGTACCCAATAGGTATGAGTTTGTTTCCCGAAAGTGCAAAGAGCTAAGATTTATATAAAGTTCCAGTCATGCAGCATGACCATATGTGCCAAGTTTAGTAAATTACCATATTATTTTGTTACATCGTTTTGAAATTTGAGGACATTAAGTGCAATGAATTCTTTAACCACCAATTTAATGGCAAAAAACTCGGTTTAAATAATATTCTACGTTTCAAAAAAGATAATGGATTTTTTTACGGTTTTGCAGTATTTATCGGAGGTTGGTAATATTATTTTTTAATCAATTTTTTTCAGGAAAATTGTTTAAATTCAAGTATCTATATTCTATCTATCTATTTTTAGCATAAATTATAGAGCATTAATTTGTTTATGTTGGATCTAGTTCAAAATTGATAAACTTCTTCTGACTAAAATTCTGCTAAAAAATATAAATTTAACGATTTTTAGCCGCTTTCATCATTTCTAGTGATTTTTATCAAATTTTTTGAAATTTGAGCAATTTAATGAGCTTGAAATGTGCTGATCTATGAACTCATCCTTTCATTTGGAAAGCTTGATTTATCGTCTCAAAAACGGAGTTTTTGTCCCAATCAAGGAGAGTTATCGTCTGGAATGACATATAATTATACCAATACATATAGAACTAGGTGTTTGTTTAAGAATACCTCAAAACGAATTGCAATAAAGAAATTTTACGAAATGTTGATTTTAACTCTTTTGGAGCCATTGCATGCAATTGTTTCATTTTCTTCGGAAACTCGCTAATTCATCATTCTACGCACCAACCTGATTCTACTAATCCCCCCTCCCCTACCTCAAAAAACTTATTTGTGGTTACGACTATGATTTCCAGTGCTTTAGGAGTTGAGGTGGCTGAAAAATCTCTTCTCGACTTTGTTCTGAACAAAACATGAATTTCAAGTGGCGAAATGTAGACGATGGGCATCCCTTCATATATCTGTGTTGAATAATTTAGGTACTAACCATAAAAAATAATTTATTGAAATAACCGTTAAAAAACGCCTTAACGCCTTAAAAAAAAATTTAAGGGGACCGGTAGGATTTTCGCCCACTGTCCTGGTCTCCATGGTTTTGAGTGCTTCATCGTAACATGGAAGAGAGGAGGGCGTAAAACGACAAGCAACAACATTCTGACACGAGTTGACCGATCAAGTTCGCTAACCCATGACCCTTTTGTTCCACCCCAGAGTCACCCGGAGTTCAGTGAACTACATAGTACCTACCACGTGAACTCAACGAATCCGTGAAAGAAGGCGTTGGTTTTCCGCTTCTCTTCCATGACAAACTAGATGGTTCTTTAACAAAACACAATCTTACAGAATATAAATCAATAGGATTATTATTTAAGTGCCCACCTAATTAAGCTAGGTACTTGTGTTGTACACGTTATGTAGTGTAAACAATTATGAAATATTGTAAAATGTAATTCAATCATATGATTCTCATTCGAATAATAATTCCTAATCTAATAATACGAGTATAAAACCAGAATTTCCACTCGCATTTTACGCTCGAGACCGACCTGTAAAATGTTGGATTCGTGTCTGCTTGTCAGCGAGTCCGCTAATTCTTGTGACAGACTAACTACTATCATATAATAACTAATAACTACTAACACTATCATATATTACTATACTATTATATATATATATATATATATATATATATATTACTATACTATCATAAATCATATATACTAACATATATTACTATACTATCATAAATCATACATACTAACATATATTACTATACTAACTAACTATATACTAACACTAGTGAGTAACTTGCAGTTCGATTTGATGAATAATTGATATTGTGAACATGATTGCAACCGCTTGTTAATTTCTGATGATTTCATTGAGCTTGTGTTTCGATGATTTGATTCATAGCAGGTGATCTGAGTATTACGAAAACGGTTTGATTTGTGAAGCGGAGGTTAAATAATTTGAATAGGTAATTTCTATACTTTACACTCTAGGAAGCTGTAATTTCGTTTGTAGCCTCTTTAGGACATTTACTTGACGATGCTCAGGGTCCGGATCAGATGTGTGGCTCTTAAAGCTAATTTCTATGCTTTACACTCTAGGAAGCTGTAATTTCGTATGTAGCCTCTTTAGGACATTTACTTGACGATGCTCAGGGTCCGGATCAGATGTGTGGCTCTTAAAGCTAATTTCTATGCTTTACACTCTAGGAAGCTGTAATTTCGTATGTAGCCTCTTTAGGACATTTACTTGACGATGTCCAGGGTCCGGATCAGATGAGTGGCTTTTAAAGCTAATTTCTATACTTTACACTCTAGGAAGCTGTAATTTCGTATGTAGCCTCTTTAGGACATTTACTTGATAAATCGCTCTTGATTTATCACGAATTTATTTCGTATTTTTTTCGTAGTTTCATACTATAACTATATAAATTGATGTTATAAATGAATAGTAAACAATGACGCTTGTTTGGTTGTCACTTGGTTGCGCGACAACGCAAACACATTCTGTGTTTCAATAATTTCGTCCGAAGTATGTAAATAGAGGTAACCGGGGGTCCAGGGGGCTTGCCCCCTGGCGAGGCGCGGAGCGCCGAGTTTTCCAACAAGAAAACTTTATTGTTATTAAATAAAATTACAATTTTGAGTACAATATTCAATATAGTAGGACAATGACCTAATTAACATGAGTAGGTTTCAATCCAGTCATTGTCCTACTTCTCGAAAATTGAGAAAATTTTAATAACAAGAATAACAAGTTAAGGTATAGCAATCGATCACAATAATAAACTGCATGTTTATGAATCATAATAGATCGTTTCACTCATCTGTGGGGAAGTCCTGTGGTCTTTTTCTTTTCAAACGGCGTTGGTTTCTCGGAGGTGGGGTATTGATTGTGAGAACGTCGAGCAGTGAGTTAATGATTTCTAATGGATGCGAGCTGTCTAATGTAAGCGTCTCGCAGAACGATGTGAACTTCTGGGATTCACAGGTCTGAATGAGGGGTAGAATTACGGAAATACCATGGGGCGTCCGTTATTAGTCGTAGAACCCGGTTCTGTAGCGTTTGGATCCGATTGATATGACTATTCGCTGCAGAGCCCCAGGTGCCACACGAATACATCCATAGTGGTCGTATCAGTGATTAGTATGTTATTCGTTGTATTGGTAGACTTAATAGAGAGTTTTTACATAGGAGGCTTCTGCGTAATTCTAAATCTTATTCGGTTGACAAGTTCCTTTACGTACTCCTCACAAGTTTTTTGTCTAAACTGAGCCCCAAATAACGCACCGAATCTTTAACTGGTATTGGTTGATCGTTCAATCTGACTGTAGGGTTCATCATATGTCTTGTTAGGAGGGTGGTGTCGATTAAATTTACTGGAATTTATTGGAATTTACTAAATCCTAATAATTATTATATAAGTAGGTTTAATTATTGATTAATTATAAATTCAGAATTAAATCACAGGATATCATAACTTCTTTTCAGACGGGCCTCATGACCCTCGAAGCATTACGTAGGCTGACAAAACTTTACAGAACGTAAACTGCAGTATTTATTTGCAGTATTGCAACAAGATTTGCTTCTTTCGACAACAAGGCTTAAGGCTAAGTCCAATCTCCGATTCCAAGTATCGGAACGTATGGAATGCGGTTTATACAATACCTCGTTTAAAGAAGAAGCTAACTGTTAGTGGATTTCAACTCAGTACGTCAACAGAATATAAGATAATTAGTTTTGATCCAAATTATTATTGATCGTAATAGGATGACCACAAATATTTCCTTTATTAAACAAAATTTTGAAAATCCTTTGATAATATAGCCCCAGATCACTCCATATCCATCCACAAAATGATTTTAAAAATTCTAAAATATCGAAATAAAGTGATGAGAAAAGTAATTTTAGATGTTAGTGATGATCAATTATAGATTTGTACGGGTATAGAGCCTCAGGGAAGATCAAATGTGGAGTGCGAAGAGAGGCCGGTAGGTACCTGGACATTCCTAGGTTCCATTCTCTTCATTCGTACATGGAACAACACATTGATGACGAACAACAATTGATGATAATCTGTGTTTTGTGATAGTATAGAATTTAATTTTGAGATTGTATAAGAATAAGTGAATAGCATAACTATGCCTCTACACCATAATAATGAATTATAATATAGTAATTGTTTTATATACTAGTTTCAATAAATTCAATAGTTCATAAAGAAATATAATCTTATTTATAAACCTCAATGTATGTATGTTTGTATGTCCGTAAGTTGCAAGTAGACAGCTAAATGGCTAGACCAATTTTGTTGCACACGTCCCTACCTATCCGAAATGATCAGTCAGGTACTGGGAACTCAATGTCTGCATTTATGATACCGGCATAGGTATAAAGGCCGAACGGGAGAATCGACATTGATGCAGTTTTTCCAAAATTACCAGCAAGTTTGCAGTGTGGGTTTAGTTCTGGCAAACCATATTACTCCCCTCAAGTCCTCTAGAGCGTTAGAAGAGTAAACAAGTATAGTTTTTGAAATTTTGAAAATTCAAGACTGGAGGGTCGGAGAAATTCTTACATATGTAATATTGCTTGAATGGAGCTTTGTCCAACAAAGCTTACGAATCAGCAGGTCAAGATTATATTTATCTGACCACCTAGCACAAAATTGAAGATGTTTAGTTTCATCGTCAGATTTGTTAGGTGGCTGGACACAACGACCCTTCTGGCTCATGTACGAGTATAATAAAGCTTCTTAAATATGTCCGTAAGAGATCGTCAGCTTTACTCCAGTCCAGTCCAGGCTTTCTCTGACCAATCCTTCATTTTTTGAATATTTAATAATTTATCAGGGAACGATATATCAAACAATACCTACAATTCTGCCATTAATTCCAAACAAAGCTCAATTAAAAATAGCAGGCTTATGTATTTCAACTTTTTGAAGATTGATGCGTAGGGTTCTGTTATTATTACCATTGATTGACTTCGACAGTGAGAGAGAAGGACACGTAGTAATTGAACAGGCTTGAATTATTCATTCTTTACATGCATGAATTAGCTAAGAAAACTTGTTTACACCCCGTGACAGACGGGACATTTAGTAGCCTTATCGATACCCATGCTCAACCTCTGAATATTCAGCATCCGATGGTAAGGGCATGAGGTTTTGAGCGGTAGGAGAATAATCAAATACACTGACCCTACCATAATAACTCGCCGTTGGATGAGAATAGCATTTAGAACGATCGAGGCAATACTATCTAAAGATAGGCTCAATGGTGTGTTTCGAATGGGTGGAACCGTCTCGGCACACTTTCTATGCGTATCTGCGAACTTAATTTTAATTGAAATAATCATGCTGAATCAAAATGTTTAAGTTTTGGATGATTACATCGAAAATCTAATGGATTATTCGAAATTTCAAGTTCAATACTATCGTAGGTTCTTTCAAAGAAATCGTGGCAAAAATTTCCTTTGAATGCGTCTGGCTAGAACATAAACCACCACACCTAATCGATTCCATCAAATATGCACTGTCTCCTACCAGAGAATAACGTTAAAGTTTGTATTAAGCTGGCTGCTGTATATTATATATATTATCAGCCATGGGTAACTCTGAGGATAGTGCCGTTGAGTAGAAACGCCACTTGAAGACTTGGGGAAACCAAACAGAAATACTTTAAGGAGAGAAAAGTCTTCTGCGAAGTTAGGTGGGCAGCATAGATTTATTACTTATTTTTATATAGACATTAAGGATTAGTAGTTTGGTGTGAGAGTGGGGCGAATGCATCCAGTACTGCATAAGTATAGAAGAGGTTCAACTGTGCGAAACCTGCGTCTTCATTCTTGACTACTAATAAACAATAGCTCAACACAATTTCGACAAATCAGCAGTTGGTTTAGGAGAAGAGTGATGTCATTGTAAATAAGAGCAATAAGTACATGTGAGAGTCTGCAAGACAAACAAAAAGACGTAAGGTTATAGGAGACCATCAAATATTCACGTTTTTGCTTTTTGTTCCTGCTTCCTTGGCATAGCCATTGATAGCGGTATCCTTATGAATGCCACCAACTCATTCCACAAACCAAGATGAATCGGAAAAACATGCAGAACAAACATGGTAAGTAGAGATCGCATAAAACCGAATAGCAGCTACCACTTTCAGCTGTGGTGGTGATGGTAACACCTTGATTTATTTTAGGCTCCTTTTTAGGATACTTGTCCAAGACTGTATCTTTTCCGAATTGGAATTTTCTGCGAGATATTTCGTTGTTGATTGTTATAGCAATCGAATAGGTTTTGTTGGTCTCGTAAGTACCTACCGTTTAGTAACCTACTCTCATGTGCCACTGTTCTTCAAATTAGTAGATTCTTCGCCCGATTCGTCCATTGCGAACCATTCATTCAAATATTCTAAATCCAGAGATTAATTTTCCTAAGAGTCCACACAAAATAAGGTACTTAAGCTCTACTGTATCACTAGTACCCGCGAGAAAAAAAAAGTTATCAGCTGACAAAATGTCGTCCTTTGTTAAAAACCTGAAAAATTCTAAGAAAAGTGTCGCACTGCGTGAACAACTTACTATGTATACAATAAATTTTGTATTCATGAATCAGTTTTTTATTTGCAACATTTGCGTTTTTATTGAGTGATTATAATGGTTTACTATATTAGAAACCAAAGGATCCAGGTCTTGGAGAGGAGGTAGATGAAGAGATGGGGTTTGAGCACGATCTCAAGATTCAAGAGCAGGGATTGAATACAATCTTACATAACGAGCCCTTGGCCGACGAAAAGATTTGAAATCATCTTATTTATAAAAGGGGCTTTGGGTGCATTCCCAACACACCTGGCACAGAGACCCCTCTCTCCCCATTGTGGTGGAATAAATAGAATCGGAATATTATTAGAGTAAACGACAGTACGAGCAGCCCAATTTTTCGGGACACTTTTTTCAAACGATGAATATAGCTTCAATTCTTCGAGCGCTAAATCGGTTTAGTACTGACAGAAGTCGCTCAAATAATTTGTTTCCCTCATGTTGTTGTTTCTGTCATTAAGTTTAAAAAAATAGAGTAAATAAGTGAATAAAATAAAATTTAAAAATAACAATAATAAAAATAATGTATCAATAAACTCGATTTTTTGAATTGTAAATAATGTGACGGTAACGTGGGGGGATACCTAATTATTATTTTGAAATTAGATGAACTACCTCGTAGAAAGCGAGAAGGTAGATACAAAGTTTTAAGGAGCGCGCATTCGCATTAAAATCCGAGTCCAAGTCTCTACTTTGATTCAGATGTTTCGCGGAAGTGTCATTAATGACTCAGCTGATCCCAAGGCTCCGTTTCACTACCAGCTGAATCAAAAGTTCCTTATTTGATTTGAGCTTTTCTATTCGTGCATGGGGTAGAAAATTCTTTCTTTGTCCGCAATCATCTACATTTCGACAGTATGGTTAAGATTTGAAAATTCCTGTGAACTTCTTTCTTTCTTCTGAAATTACTCTGAACCACTTGCCCCTAATTTAAGCTATTAAAACACGCAATTAGCCACATTTTAAATGCATGCCTACTTCCTCAAAATTAATTTATTGACTTAATACAAAAACATAAAATTTTCAACGTTTTTTATTATTGAAAAAAGAAGAAAAAAGGCCATTAATACCAGAATGTACAAAATTGTCCATTTTAAATGTTTGATTAATTGTCTTAGACATTGACATATTTGGCAGGGTAGGTACTTAACAAATTCATTCAAAAGAAAGAAAGAAAGGAAAAAAAAAGCTTTCTGGTCTGGGTAAATAACATACATTAAAGACCATTGGAGTGTGTTGATAGAGAGGATTTAGAATAGAATTAGATAATAATTGTTACGCAGAATCATAATTGAAAGAAAATATGAAAAGGTGAGTCATTAGTAATTTTCTCGAACGTAGAAGTTTTTGAGAATTTTGAGGATTTCTTCAAATTCGAGTGAAATCATCATACGTTAGGAGGATTCTAAGTTGGCTCAGGTGAAGGATCTGAGTACGCAGCCATTTATAGGGGGCGTAGGGTAGGCATTTATTTAGGACATAATCCTTGTCCTTGTACTCCCTGATTAAGTCGTTGAAATCTGATGGAATTTGAGCCAGAGGATACGTGTAAGTGCCATATGAATATCATAATACGCTGCACTGGACAGTTAAATATGTTAAGAGAATCATTTAAAGTTAGATGTAAGATGATAAATTAATTATTTTTTATTATTATTAATTATTTTATTATTTTTTGTAAGAGACTGAAAGAATTGAAGTAACATCTCTCGGAGGTTTCGTAATGGGTTCTACGTGCAGGAAACGGATCAATCATTGGCTCACCAATGGAGGGGTGGAATTTGCATATGCTCCTAAATAGGTAATGGAGATAATTATTGCGTTGGTCTGGAATGTTAATCGAATGGGATCAGGTGACCGGTTTGAAAAGGAACCGAAAGTGGGTACCGTTGGGTGGCAACTTGCTACGGCGGTGCGGAGGGCAGGCCAATGTGAGACACGCAGTCTCGAGGTGCTGGGAATTTTCCGTTCCCACGAGATGGTCCCCCTCCGTTTCTAACCTCCTCTTGACTCCCACCTGATCGATAGCGTCGAGGAGTGCGGGCCCCGCAACCCCCTGTTACGCATTGAATACTCCAATGACGAGAAACTCGTCAGTACAGAGTATCTAGTACTACTTCCCAAAAGATAGTAAGAATGAACTTCAGTTGTAGAGGAAGGTTTTGAAGTGCGAAAACCAAAGCACCATAAAAGAAACATCGGAAGTTACGAAAAGAACCGAAATGCCAAACTCAAGGCATCAAACTGGAATCTTAGGAAATGTAGTCCCAAAGAGTAGTTTCAAAGAGCTGCAAGATTCTACTACAGAAGTTTAACACCAAGCACTCTCCTACGATAAGGTTATTTTTCCATGATATTAAAAGTTCCGTCCGGAGGTGAAGTCACACTAGATGAGGTATCCATTCAAGCGGGAAGGGTGCTAGAAGACGCAGGAACGTCACCGTAATCACGGAACTTAGAAAAATCGTAGAAAGAGCACTACTTATCGCAGTAGATTCTTAGATAAAATCTACTAAGGACCATTAAAAGAAGGGAAAAAAGATACAAATTATTACACGAAGGATTATTATTTCTGTATTAGATAGCCCTTATGCAAATCACTGATCAATAATTATTAATTAGCCTCTTAGGTCTCTCAGATGATCGGTTCATCTCCCCTGGTACATTGTGATAGTATTCTACCTGTTCCAAAAGCGCGCCATTTCAAATTTAAACAACATAGAATACAACATAGGAAAGAAATTAGCGCGTCAGCTGATCAGTGCGCCTCCCTACCTCGTAATTTTGTTTTCCAGGTGTCCCAAAGGAGCTCCATCTTAATTTCAATCACCAATGGTAGATTATGAAAGAAACTAATTTCAAAGGTCCATCATCTGATTAGAAACCGTCCCTACTTCGTAATTATAGTCTAAATGTCACAAAGGGGCTCCGATTCAACTTTCAGCACCATAAGTCGAATAAGGAACGAAGTAGACACTGAGGTTCTTCAGCAGATCAGTCTCCATTCACTGTACTTAATCTTATTCTAGAAATCCCAAAGGAGCTCAATTTTAAATTTCAGCACCCACGGTGGATTAAGAAAGCCTCAAGGTATCATAGCGTAACGCACCTTAGTAACCGATTTGCGTTGTTGGTCGGGCAAAAGGATGACTTTGTAATAATTAATTTAGGTGTTGTCACTACAGAGAGAATATGAACGCAATTAAATAAAACACAATATACCTACACTGTATAATTCCCTCTGATCTGACATTGACGAAATCACACAACAACTGAAAATTAATGAGATAAAATAAAAGAACTACCCACGCTTCACAAGTTCATCTATCATACGTGACAAGAGTAATAATAAAAACTCGATTTCGCGAAGTCAGAATTCCATTGGAATTATATCAGCTGATACGTTCGTACATGTTCCCATAAGTTTCGATGTGTCATGATCTTTTTTCAGGACAAGGTTCTAGCTTCCAACCCCTAGGGAGAGCGAATGGGTTAACTAACGCACATCGACATATATATATAAAAACGTATGTCGAAGGCGAACGGTTTTTGATGACGGACTGAATTTGATTATATACAATACGCGTTTACACACACTTCCGGTAGTCGCAATTCCCTTTTTGGAAAAACTTGACTGAGAGAGATAGGTAGGTACATGAATCAACGGAATGAAAACTTAACTTACAGTACGAATGCTTCCCCTATGAAAGTAGTTACCACATGACTAATTATCTTTTACAATGTTGACGAATTGTAAACAAAATAAATAAATACAAATAAATAGCTAACTTGTTGAAAAACGGTCAGACTCTATTACGTGACGTGCCCAAGCACGTCAAAAAAGCTGACCTCAACGCCTTTCACATGGGTCTGCGAAAGAGGTCCCACGAAGTGGGGTCGGAACTTTCCACTGCCAGAGGGGACCAGCGCAGAGAGCTTTTTGTGGTTCGAACATTGTAGGGTTAAGGAGGCAGGTACCAACTCAACATGGCAAGTGGTCTGAATTTCGTCATGGAAATGTTAATCCAAAAGTGAAAACCACTAAGAAATTGTTTCTCCTTTGTACATATATTATACGAGAAGAGCTAATAAAAAAAGCCGTCATGCAGCATGACCCTATGAGCGAATGTTTGAAGAAATCTTCGACATTTCAGTCGCTATTGATCGTGTAGAGAAATTTTAGTTTATGATTTTGATAGACAAACATGGAATCAAATTATTAAAAATAATTAGGATGTACTCATACTTTTTTTTTTAACAAGCACCTACTACCTACGTTTTAAATAGCATGGTTCTACGATTGGTTATACACGGATACTTCCGTAAGAGTAGTTCAATCTGAATTTGGACAATGTTTCATGCAAATATTACCGATTTTTACAACTAGCGAACGGCATTATTTCGATTTTTGACTGATTTTTCAACTTTGAAATTTTTAAAAACTTGATACATATTCTTATAGGAAATTTTACGCTGATTCCGAATATACCACATGTTAGTATGCTGAAAAAATTATTTCGCACAACAAATCGCAAAAAACAGGCTATTTTGAAAATTTTGACTACATTTTTGAAAATTTCGACCCGAAGATGTAATCCGATCATGCTGGCCAACGAACTTGAACTTTCGTTTTGTGTCCTTAACATTTTAAAATTTGTTTGAAGTTTCTAGCACAATTCTACGGACAGTTATCGTCTGGAATGACACATAACATATACATACATACATACATAGATACATGTACATACATTAAAAAATGCGTTAAACTTCAGAATATGATTCAGAATAGCCTGAAACGGATTTCTGCATAACATTTTTTCAAAAATTCACATTCTACAAATTTTGAGGCGAGAGCAATAGCTCAATTTTCTTCAAAAATTCGCTAAAATCGCAAGTTATTACACTTTTTTTTAATGACCAAAAAAAACTACGCAAAACACGTGTGTACAATATTATAAAACGAAGTTTAGGTATTGTACAATATCTAAATTTAACTGCACAGGCAGACACCCACAGAAGATGAATTAATTAAATTAAAAAAACACCTCACTGTATTTGCCCTTCAGTGTTCAACATCAGCTGACCTGCCAACTGAAATTAATGAGGTAAAATAAATCGCCTACCCACGCTTCACTTGTCCATCTATAGGTGACAAAAGTTATAATAAACTCGAACGTCAAGTGATAATTCTATTGGAATTATATCAGCTGATACGATTGTCGTAGTTTATATGGCGGTTCACTATTCACTATGTCTCATCAGTTCACCCGTTCACCGCGTTTGTTATTTTTCCTTGTGAAAATTCTGGCCCTTAGGGAAAGAGAACGGATTAACGTACAGCGTTTCGGGCGGTTCATTCGATTCTTTTGGATAATATCTAAGTATCAATGATATTTAAAAAAAAGAAGTGCCAAGTTTGGTGGGCAGTATAGCTTCCTCACACATTGTAACATGGACGTATCGAATCGTTGAAGAACAAAGTACGAGTCGAAATGATTGTCAAGTCGACGTTATAAGAAATTAAAGTTTGCGCATGCGCACAGACTACTATTACTCCAACGGCAATGAAATCAATGAAATTTATAGAGGAACGTCTAGGAGCTAAACCGTAAAATCCTTAAGAATTTCATAAAATAATATCGGTGCATTAGTCTAGGAGTTTTCTTTGATAAATTTTAGTTTTGCGCATGCTCTATAGTTATTAATCTACCAACTGCCATATAATTCATAGGAAACTTTCCTAGAAAATATATCTATCTACTCCCCGAGTTTGAACGAAATTGGACCAATAGATGATACGATATCGACGTTATAATGAAACTAGAGGCCTGTTAGGGCTTAGAAAGCCCTAATCTAGAACACGATCAAGTTAAGCACAGAGACGAACGGCGGCACTTGGGGCCGTCTAACACTGAAATCGGTCCGCGAAGTTCTTCACAATTTCAAAGATCGTTCAGAAATAACTCTCCTCGATGTTAGTAACTACACTACGTTTCTTACTTACCGTGGCAACTGTTGTTACTGCCACAGCCTAATAAACAGAAAGTCTCCCTATCAAATTTCAACTTCCTACAGTGAACAGGAAAGAATTTAGCTCATTCAGCTGATCAAAAAGACCCCATCACTACGTTTCTTACTTACCGACACCTGGGGCCGTGCTGAATCGGAATTATATATAAAGACCGTTCGGAATTATATATAAAGTCCGCTAAGTTCTTCAGTTTCAAATTCTTCGTTCAGAAATAACTCTCCTAGATGTTAGTAACTACACTACGTTTCTTAATTACCGTGAATTGACGGCAACTGTTGTTACCGCCACAGCCTAATAAACAACTCTCGTTGATAAGGACCGCCTAGAACACGATCAAGGCGGGTATAGAGACGAACGGCGACACTTTTGCAACAAACTTGGAGCTGTGCTGATTCGAATGAGCCGTTTAACACTGAAATCGGACCGCGAAGTTCTTCACAATTTCAAAGACCGTTCGGAATTATATATAAAGATAAAATTTGTTTATGCGCACAGACCTAATAGGAACTTATAGGGTACCGTCCAGAAGCTATTCCACACAATCCCTGAAAATGTCATCAAATTCGTTCCATTAGACTCGGAGTGTCAATCGATATTAGATTGTTATTGATAGCAATGGTTATTATTTCACCAATCGCGATATAATTTATATGGCATTTTTTCAGAACATTACCTATCGAGTTTGAACGGAATCGGACCAACAGATGATAAGAAATCGACGTTATGAGAAATTCACGTTTGCGCATACACACAGACTAATCTTGATTCGACGGCTTTGAAAATTGTAGGATACCGTCTAGGAGCTAACCCGCAACAGTTTTGGGCGTGACAAGGATTTACCAGAGACAGAAGGACACTGATCCAAAATTGATCAGCAAGCTCTGAAATGCAAAAAGCAAGTGGAAATTTTGATTTTGGGGGACAAACATTTTTTCGACTTCAATCACGAACACGAAAAGCTTCCCTACCTTCGGTAGTGAGGAAGCAAAAACACCTACCTTGAAAGTTTTAGAGATCGATTTTTGGATTTTTCTGCCTTTAAATTCAACCCTTTAGAGTTTAGCAGAAATTGATGCCAAGCTTCTAGGACCATCCTAGTTTCATAAACACTCTGACTTGTAGCTACTGAATAAAGCTCTGGAAGTAGGACGGACATTTCTTTTTTCGATTTTTGGATTCTACGCATTTTGAAACGTAAACCAACATATTTTAAGGGTGGGAGGGGGGGGGGGGGGGGGTTAAAATTGTTTTTCTTGGTAAACTGTAAAGGTTCATTATAGAAAACAATAAACCAAAAACATTACCTTGAAAGTTCTTGAGCTGTCGATTTTCAAATATTTCAGCACTTGAATACCCTTAGGGGTAGAACGAAACTAATACCCATGATTCAACTCAAACTAGACCCCAAACTCAGTAGAAGGGCTGAAATATTGAAAAACTAAAGATCTCGACAAATTTTGAAATAATAATATGCAACAAACTTAATTCGGCCAACTGTCCAGTGGATTACCCAACGGGCACCGATAATTAGTCCCATACAAGGAACACGTTTCGCGTTGGTTAGCATCATGTGAATAAATTAAATAAAAAAATAACTGCCCAGTAAAGTTGATGATGATGGTGCAGTGGCGTTTATGTTGTTGTCTTGGTATGGATTTAACTTTGTGGTGAATATAAGAAAAACTTATAATGCCTAGGGTATCTCTAATTACCATAACATTGAGACAACAATCGCTATTTTGGAAGGTCATGCTTCTTGAAAGAATCCAGGAGATGAGGGGACGCTATACTTCTTACACAAAACCATAACCCAATCACTTCTCAGTTCTCTACATTCAAGTGCTGCGTGAAGTAGGTACAGAATACATGGCACGTGGCTTTCTCTCATTTATTGTTGATTTGCTTTGTTTTTAGTGATCATCCCAGAGAATCGAATGAAACCCCCAGATCGCTGTATACATATGTCCTTTCCTTCCCTCTACCTAAGAGCTGGAACTAGGACAGGAAAAAATATCGTCTACATGAGAGTCATTCAGAACGGGTGCTTACACGGTAAAAGTCGCCTTATGAACCTCAACGATCGTTTCTGCTGATATGAGTGTTGCCCACGATTTCATTTTATATTTTTAAAGGAAACTAGATTCCATTCCAAGAAATTTGACGCCATCCGCACTTTTCTTCGGTACTTAGTTTCTTTCTATGGTTTTTAAGTTTCCTGCACTGGTGACGTCACATTCGGCAGTGGGGTCCCTCCCAGGCGGCAGGGGTGCTTCGACGTCACCAGTGCGCGAAACGTTGACAAATTCATGTAAAGAACAGTACACATCCCCAGAGAGTGCGGTTGGTGTCACACTTCTTAGGTTGGAATTTTCTTCCATATAAAAGTCCTGCCCCCATATTCAAAACAAGCCTCCTCTTAAAACCATCGTTTCCTAATTTTATAATACGATTTGGAATCGTAAGACTCCCTTCTTCTTCTTAATCGTTGACATTTGAAACTTCTTAATAAGTGTTGACATTAATTAATTGTGGTTTAAAATATATTTAGTTAAAAAAAAAGGGTATTAAAATGGTGGTTTAAAATATAATTTTAGAATTTAATTTTAATTTTATTTAGTTTTATTTAATTTAATTTAGAATTTAATTTTATAATTTTAGAATTAGAATTTTAGAAGGGTATTAAAGGGTATTTAAAATGGTTTAAAATATAATTGGTTAAAGAAGGGTATTAAAAAAATTAGTAACATTTTAAAAAAGTTCTAGTCATCCAGCACGATCGTATGAGCGAATTTTCATAAACTATATATCGAATATTATAATATGTTAAATTGTATTGAAATTGAAGCAATTTCAGTAGAAAGAAATTGTTCAAAACCAATTTTATGACAAAAAAACTCATAGTAAATAAAATTCGGCGATTCAAACGAGATTTAGAATTTTTTTGCAGTTTTAATAGATTTTTTAGCAAATATTAATTACGTTCAACTACATTTTTCGGCATAATTTTCAGCAAAATCTGATCTTCTGTTATCGTGGGGGCAGGACTAAAGTTTTTGACAAGGCAAAAATACTAACGCTCTTCAGTAGTACTTTTAGCGAATTTTCGTAGAAAATGAAGCTATTGCAATGGCTCCGAAAATTTTAAAATCAAAATTTTTGAAAATTTTCTTCATTGAAATTCATTTTGAGGCATTCTGAAACGATTCCTGCTTCCTGATATATATATATATATATATATATATATATATATATATATATATATATATATATATATATATATATAAAATATGAAAAAGCACAAATCGGCAGGAGGAAGCAGTAGTTCATTTTCTACGGAAATTCGCTAAAAGCACTACTAAAAAGCAGTAGTATTTTTGCCTAGTCAAAAACTTTAGTCCTGCCTCCACTAAACCAGATACGATAATAGATTAATGACTTTTGACACAGATACTCACTTTGGCCAAAAGTAGAAGGGTTCAGGTGCAATAATATAGCAATAAGCACAAAATTACTTCACTATGGGAGTTATTGGACATGTCGGGGGTCAGGGTAAAGCAGTTGGTCGGTTAATGAAAGCTAGAATTGTCCCCGTTCGATCTCAGGAGAGTTTACCGAGACCCCCCCCCCGCCACCAGATTCCAACTCCAGCGTTTGATATATTTGTCCAACTAGTCTATATTTCACCATAAGGATTGATGTAGGACATTTTTTCATTATTGAGATGCGGGAGGTATGATTCAGTGGTCTGAACGCTCGCAAGCTTGCTTCTCAAAAATAATAAGGTATCCAAAATCAATCCTTTTAATAAAAGTAGATTATTTGGATAAACAAATCAAAAATCTTACCCCCAGACTTTCCTGAGATCGAACAGCGTCAAGTCCAGCATTCCAGACTAATTGGTTAATGGGGAGAGACCAATAATACAAAATTATGCTGAAAAATGTACTTAAAGTTCATTAAAATTTGCTAAAAATTCGAAAGAAAAAAACTGCAAAAAAAGCTAAAAATCCAAAAACCTCTATCTTGAATATCAGGGTATTATTTAAAATACGTGTTTGCCATGGTATTATAAGTTAACGATTTAATAGCACTCAAAAAGCTCTAATTTGAAAACAATTCAACATTATACAATACGATAATTTACGAAAATTCGCTCATACGATCATGCTGCATGACTGGAACTTTTTATTAATGAGCATAATTTGCATGAGGCACTGCTTGGATCACCGACGGAAACTGAGCAACGGGAACTTCCAACCAAGAACTGAACCCGGGATTTTTTACCACTTCGAACTGAAACATAACTTAAGGACCATGAATTGAATCGTCTGATTGTAAACAACAACCAGATTGTACTACATAGACCGTCTGTGGCCACTGGCATTGATTCTACAGGACAGTAGTTTGGAATAATGGGCGTTATCAACTTCAAATAGTTATTTATTTACTACAACTCGAAATTTCGAACCTAATCAATATACTTACCTACTGTAAGACTTCCCATAACTTTTCCAGGTATTCCCTGACAGGCGGCCACCCTGTTCCATAAGTTGCAATTGTATTCAACATGTTGTAAAGGTGCTCTATTTAAAAGTTCAGAAATGAAATTAACCGCTGACGTTCCACAGCTGATCAGTACCTACGCCTCTTAATTGTATTGTGCGTCTTCAAAGGCGCACCATTTCCAATTTCATCACCGCCCCTAGGTCGATTAAGAAAGAAGTTAGCCTCAACGGGCCCTCAGCTGATCAGTGCACCTCTGTAGGAACCTGGTAACAGTTTTCTAGGTGCCCCAAAGGAGCTCAATCTTAAATTTCAGCACCGTAGGTCGATTATGAAAGAAACTGGCATCAGAGGTCCCTCATCGGATCAGGACCCCTAGATGTCCCAGAAGATCTCCATTTCAAGTTTCAATCCCATGTGTCGATTAAGAAATAAATTCGACTCAGAGGTCCCTCAGCTGATCAGTACCTACTACACATACGTCTCGTAATTGTACCTATGTCTTCAAAGGCCATTTCCATACGGACCAGTTCCTCATCGGATCAGAGCACCTTCCCACTTCGTAATTGTATCCAAAAATAGCTCCATTTCGAGTTTCAGCGCCACAGGTCGATTAAGAAATAAATTCAGACTCAGAGGTCCCTTAGCTGATCAGCACCCTCCCACAGTAATGCATTGCCCATAAAATATTTTATATCCCAAAGGAGCTACATTTCAAATTTCAGCACCGTAGGGTGATCAATATAGAAATTAGCCTCACGGCCCTTAGCGTAAGTAAATACACCTTCGTAATCTTGCGTTGGTCGGGGGAAAGGATAACAGTCGCTTCGAACGGATTTTTTTATTCGATTTTTGAAATCTGGGTATCTTGAAATTTAAACCAACAAATTTTGAAGGGGGTTAAACAATATCTTTTCTTGGTCGAGTACAAAGGTTTAATAAACCAAAAGTGAGAAATAGTGGGGGGGGGGGGGGGGGGGGGGGGGGGTTAAGGAGCTTAGAATATTGCTATAGACTGCGTTTAATATTAGCCCAGTGACCTACAAATAGAAGAGCTACCTAATCCAGGAATAATAAACCTCTTAAAATGATTTGCAGCATTTTTGGATTCTACGCCTACAATAGCGTGGTTACCTATATATTGTTTTCATTATTGAAAACAATAAACCTAAACACGTTCCTTTCTTCACGGAAATTGAGACCAGAGTGAAGTTAGCTACGTTCACCAATCTACATAGGTAGATGCAAGGATACTAGACTAAGTATTATCAATTATATCTTAGTCTAGTATCATTGGGTAGATGGGTATTGTAAATGGATAACTACCTCATAGAAGGGTGAACGTAGCTAACTTCACTTTGGTGAAATCGAGGGCTACGATATCCGAAACAACTCCGCTTGCACTTTCAAGCTCTCTAAGCTCTTCCTTGCTTAGCTGAATTGATTAGTGGCATGTGGCACTTATGTCAGATTTATGTAGGTAATCTGACTGATAAATCGGAAATTCGTTACCATATCAATTGATAAATAAGGATTTTCATCATTTTGACTGCCATTCCGATGAAATACTTTGTCTCATTTACTACAAAGTATTTCCCCCAACATTAGGAAGGTACCTAGTTTACCTTGTGACTACCTAGATACTTTCCTAGTTAGTATGTCGAAAAATCATTTCGCTCGGGAGGTACATCAACTCATCAGTTGATCAGATTCACACTTATCAGAAGTCACTTCATTCAAGCACATCCAGCGTGAAAATTTTAACTACAATTTATTTTAATACCAACCTATCTCTAGTAACGAACGCTGGTTTACCAATCGTATTCATTTATGAAACCTTTTGGAAATTTCGTTTCCCAAACTTTTACCAACCTATCTCTAGTAACGAACGCTGGTTTACCAATCGTATTCATTTATGAAACCTTTTGGAAATTTCGTTTCCCAAACTTTTGACCCAGGTGCAAAAGCTAATTTTATAAGAAAATTCGCTAAAAACAAAATATTTCTCCAAACATTAAGGTACATACCTACTACTTTGTTAAGTACTCAAGATAAGTGTAATGTTAGATCCTCGATATTGGCAGGTAGGTCCTGATTACAGTAACATGTACACAGGGACATTCATGTAAAATGTACCTAGAAGTAGGACGGTAGAGGGTAGATCGGTAGATTCGTGAATGGAGCACAAGCAGCCATCTTGAAATGAACAGCTGTTGTCGACAAACTTCA
The DNA here is from genome assembly GCA_030762985.1 of Adelphocoris suturalis. Classification (NCBI taxonomy): domain Eukaryota; kingdom Metazoa; phylum Arthropoda; class Insecta; order Hemiptera; family Miridae; genus Adelphocoris; species Adelphocoris suturalis. The sequence goes on along the minus strand of CM061040.1, from coordinate 43,010,134 downwards.
CAACTTGAACTTGGTAGGGGAGCCAAGTTACAATAAAAATAAAGTAGGTATCTTCCATTTAATTAACTATGAACAAAAATATTTACTTCGATGTATAACTCACCTTTGTCGTTGTTTTATTGAGATCTCTCAAGGGAACGAACGTTATAGCGATTAAATCAACACAATCGAGTACTACGGTAAAAACGAAGCACAAAAATAACACTGCACTTGACAAGAGATCACGAATTTCGAGGTACCGAAGGGTTTTAATGATAAATATATCGTGGATAATAAATGACTGAGATTGGTTGCTTTCACGACTCTCAATTATACTGATTCAAGGTTGAGAAGTTCTAGAACATTTCAGTGTTCTCTATAACCGAATGAAACAAACTTGAAGGGTCGTCCACAAAGTAGAAAGGGAACGAAAAGGTCCGCTCTCATGTAATAAATGTGGTGGAATCTGTTCACAGTATCTTCAGAATCAACGTTGAGAAAACTGTGTGCATTAAAATGCATAAAAGTTAACTCGGAAGAGCTAAAAGCGATATATTGGATAAGATAGCGTTTCAATGTTAGAGAGAGCGAGACCCGGACGTACAATTCCCAGTGGGAGAGTCGGTGAACTACTGACTGAATAAGGTGGGGGCTCAATGATGGAATGCGCTTGCGCGAATCGCATGGAAGGGTGGAAGTGGAAGGGAGGAAGTCAGCTGAGTCCCTGTTCTTGTCCCTATAATCCACCACCACCACCACATAAAATAATAACCCACCATCCGTACATGCACACACATCCGTAGGTAATAAGTACATAATCTGTTCTATGGTAGGTATCGTATTACCTTCTGATAAAACCGTGTTCTTTAGTGAGAAATTAATGTCTTGGCTGGTGATTTGAACTTATGCGCACAAAGCCTACCTATCAAATGCGTTGGTTTCTACCTGGGAGAACAATTTTGAAGACTAATAAAGCCTCACCTTCCGACCCTCCCCTCTCTTCAACAATGAAGTTATTGCAAAAACTGGACTTATGAAAGTTGATTTTAAATTTCAACACTTTTGGTTTATTGGGTACCTACCTACATTTCCAATAATAAACCTTTCTGAATCGACCAATTTAAAAAGACAAAATTGTATCCCCTACCTTAAAAATAGTTGGTTTACGTTTCAAGACAAGTAAACTACGTACCTACAGGTTCCAAAAATCAAATGGGCAATTAGAAAGAAACAAAAACGCTGAAAATTATCACACAAAGGTTTGTTAGGGCGCTGTTCCATATGTGCCTCTACTTTCAAAACAATGAAAATCTGTCATTACTTATCCTATCGAAAAATGAATTTGATGAATGTTTCAAAAACCCCAGAATCTCCTCATAACATGATTTAAATGGTCAAAAACAGCGAAATTGTATTGGGCTGCAAGAAGTCTTATGGCTCAAGAGCCTAGACAATCGGCGTAGAAAAAAAAAAATAAAATAAAATAAAATAAATGATTTAAATGTTCGTCTTATGATAAAAACGAGAATTTCGGTATATAAAAACCTGGGAACCCATGCCTACGGAACTATTTGCCTGCTCAAAAAGTTCCCATGCTAACTTCAAGTCGATCCAGCGTGTTTCCTGGGGGGGGGGGGGGGGGGGGGGGGGTTACATGATGTACCTCGAATAGGAATCGATCAGTCAATATTGTATTTTAGTAAGTCACAAATTTTTGAGCTTTATCACTATAAGCTCTATTGATAATATAGGTACCTACTACTGGTGGAGCTGCCGTGTAAATAAAACATCTGCTTGTATGTATATGCTAATAAAGCAAGGCCGTGGAACTATGCCTAAGTTCCATTTGCAAAATATAGGTAACTATTCGGTCAAATACATTAGAAGGATGTATACAGTTCAGTGAGTTGGATCCTGGTAAGCTCGCATCTCAAAAATAAAAATCTATCTAAAATCAACCCTTTTAATAAAGTAGGTATAGGTAGATTAGTTGAACAAATTATAGATTAGAATCTGTGGTTGGAATTGGGAAAAAAATCGTGCTGGTGCTTCGACACTCCACCGATTGAACAGTTTTCAAAGAACCACAAAGGAAAAAGTGGCTGTACATTGATCAGATGCTTTCTCTCTGCACAGCATATACATTAACGATGTTTGATCAAAGTTCACTACTACAGGGTTTTAGGGTTCATTCCCACTTACTGGCTCACAAACAGCGTGGGAAATATACGGAACCTGGGTGATTTCGATCAAAGTTATTAAATAAACTGATGTAGTATCCGTTCATATTTAATTTAAAAACTGAACAAATTTATAACTCTTCCAATCCTCAGAAATTATTTCTGCCCAAGAGCAAATTTATTGGTCCAACTGTTCATTATATTTTTTGGTCAGATAGAAATCACATTAGTCTGATAGAAATCACACCACCTCAAAAGGTGATTTCCATCATGATTTTTTTTAAACAAAAAAACGAACTCCGGCAGGTTTAGGGATTTCGATCAGCATAAACTTTAAGAAAAGGAGGTTTCCAGGATAATTCAGCCCGACTAGGGTAATGAAAAAGGCTTTGAAACACTGAATAAACCATATTTTGGGCCATCTGTTTCCAATTTTCATTTTGGTTTGGCGCCAATCACAAGGTGTTTTTAAGGCCTTAAAAATGTACCTAACTAACACTTGAGTCTTTCAAATACAAATTAAATTATGGCTATGGCAATTAAGTGAAATAAGCATTTTAGGGGGGTAGAAGTGCACAAGAAGCGGGACGGGGCTGCAGTTTTATGATGCGAGACTGGACCATTATCTGTCCCTTCCCCTTCTACTTACCCTCTCCTCAGCGAATTTACAGATCGTGATTCCCGGTTCCCCTGTCACCTCGAGCTCCTGTGAATCACGATCCACGTATTCGCTAATCGAGTCAAATCAAGAAACGGAGAGAACCATGTGAATCTGAGTTGAAAAACGATTATTCATGTACCACACTTGGGATTTACCAGAATCCATGTTAGGTGCAAATTTGGTAGTTAGGCAACTTTGCATGCTCGAGGAACGGGTTACGCATGGTAAAAAAAAAGTCGAGTGAGGGGTTGTAAATTCATGAAATTATGCGTAGAATCCAAATCTTCAATAAAAAATGAGGATTCCCATTTGAAAAAACAAAGTTGGTGTTGATTACGCATGGTTGTGCAGTGCGCAACGTGGTCATATTTGAGATCCTTAAAAAAAGTCATGAAGAATAAAAAAATAATTTTTTCAAATACCCCCACAAATAACGATTTTGTGGGGGTGGAAACTCATGGGACACCCTGTGTGCATGTCCAGTTGGCTGAATAGTGCACTTTCCTCATCCACCATTTCCAGGATCATTATATGCAGTTCTAGTTGCACCAGTATCTACCACGAACTCGCATTCAACATCAATGACACTGCCTACCTTGTAAAACGAGTGATGGGATAGCAGTTACCTACTCTAAAAGTTGCCGGATCATCCGGCTTGTGGCATTTCAAGGTTCGGCTTAACCTTTCCAGTCCATCACTGAGGCGTTTTCTGACCCCTCAATTGCCTTAGTCGATCTGGACAACTCCTAGATATATGTCCATGCTTGTCACACTGCCAAAAACTACCTCGCTACGCCATGGTGATGGCCTGACTGACTGATTTGGAACTGCAAGCAAGCCATTCACATCCTCCTGCTTCAGTTAAACGTCCATCATTCTGCCCATATATACATTAACAGGTTCTGCAATCAACATTACAGTCCCATTCTCACAGCTTCTTCTAGTGCTTGGGTTATGGATGAAGAGCAGGCGCCCAGTACCATCTCTCTGAGTCGACTGTCCCTTAATCCTCTTGCAAAATGAAATATGGCAGTGTCTAGTGAGAACTTTGATAATTATGGTGAAAGGTTCAAATCTCCTTTTGAGGCTTCTGAGACCTTGCTTGTAGCAGAGCAAGATTCCGTTTCATCTTACTTTGACTTCCAAATCTGATGTGAAGAGACCAATTCATCGTACATGTAACATCATCCCCTAATTCAGTTAATAAAGATAGAGCTGGTCCTTTCAATGAAGCCCCCATCACACTAACCTTCTGGTTGTCATCCCATTCCTCTCTACGAGCCTGCAATATAACGAACAAGTAAGTAGTCAGTCCAACTTGATTCACGATCAGAATAGCAATGCGTTTTTATTGACAACAACAAAACTAGCAATGTGATTGTTTGCATAGTGCCGGTCACCTCAATATTATAGACTTTATCTCTATCAAATTCTCACGTTACTTGAAGATCCTAGGGACTGGTTAAAAAAGACTACATAATGATATTAATGGCTCTTCTGATATCATATCAATTGATATCAATATAGGTAATGAATTAAGTGGAACAATAAAGGAAAGAATGTGCGTTTTGTGTGTATGATGCCTGAAGAATTCTCAATATTTGTCGACTTACCTGGAGGGATTAATGTTGAACAAAGTAATTTTGAATCTCCCAAGTTCAGAATTATTGTTTACTGTTCAAGTGGCAACACCACTATTTATATTCCCCAGCATGTTGTATTGTTGTCCTTACAGAATCAACAGTTTGTTCTAGGGAAATACTAATAAGACCAATATTTTCGCTCTTCCAACTTCTTTCCATTGTAAAGCCCTGCGCAACATGTTATGGGCCCAAAAGAGTTCAAGTGAAGAAGTGGTTGGAAAGTGAGCATCAGTTGGTGATAGGTGAGTAGGAATCAATCAACAACTCAGAGACTTGTTTATTCACCATGAGTTGCAAAAAGATTTCAGTCAATGTGAGACGCTTGTTGATAGCAGTAATTTTGCATACAGAAGTTTGATTTATTCATATTTTTGAAATCTTCTAACCTTGATGGTGCCGTCGTAGGTGTGTGATGATAAGATGAACGATCAACAAAAGCGAGATTGGGCAATGCGTGATTGAAAAACTCACAAGTTGAAAACTCACAATGATGAAAGGAAGGACATGCCAACTAATTTAGACAAACTTGAGAATATAGTTTGTAGGATTAATGGAACTGTAACTCCAAGAAAACTGGGGGGGTTTGGACACACATGCCCCACTCAACAGTAAAGACCATCGCATCTGTGCAGCCATACCAAGCGCCCGTTTTAATGCGCGTTTTTTCGCTGAGAGCTCGATCTTCTATCCGCTGCCACATTACAATTTGATTGACAACACTTCGTATGTCAGTGACAAAGTTCGGTTTCAGGACCTGTTGAACATGATGGTGCCGTCAAAATCGCTGAAAAATGCTGTCTTCCCGAAGAAATCAGCGAAAGAATGCAGAAAATGACGAAAAAAATGCGTCCCCGCTATGGTTTTTTTCCGAGTAAATTTCGACGGTTTTTGCCCAGGTTGGTCTTAAAATGTTTGTTGAAGTTCAAATTTGATCCCATGCGAGTTTTGAGACATGAAATTCTTTTTTCCGATTGTAATGAACGAAAATGTAGACGAAAACGTTGGTTTTTGAGCTACCGTCGATAGTTACTCTGAACTTGACTTCGAAACCTCTTGATCTTGGGAGCTCTCCCGTTTGCCCTTCTACGCACATAAAATAATGGCATATCTGTATTAAACCTAATAAACTTTTCGTGGTACCACATAGTTCTATAACATTTAATATGTTTGTAAGTAATTTCCAACAGAAACAATCTGCCAAGTTGGGTGGGCAGTATAACTTTCTCACATATTGTAACATGTACGTATAGAATTAATAGATGAACAAACATTTAACATCCGAAAGTTCTGTTAGTTATGTTGAGTGGGCAGTATAGCTCCCTTACATATTTTAACATGGACGTATAGAATTATTTGAAGTATAGCTTCCTCACGTACAACAATTTAACATCCGGCAGTTCTGTTAGTTAGTACTGTAATGTTCTTAAAACTAACCTTTTCGTGGTTTCACATAATCTTAACTGGATTGCCCTTCTACGCAGATAAATAGCCTATCTTTATTAAACCTAAAAAACTTTTCGTGGTCCCACATAAAAAACGCAGCAAATTATTACACAACAACTTATTATTTTCGTTTCTCCCCTTTTATAAGATTTTATTTTTTATTTTTTCTTTTCGTGGCTCCACATAATCTTAATTAGATTGCCCTTCTCCCTGGGGTACATACGGCACAAATTCTTTTTATTTTACCTTGTTGTTTTCAACCTCATTGCAGTAGGTATGGCCTGGGAATCAACTGGAACTGACGAGAAGACGGTTGAAAATCTAAAAAGAAAGCTAGTAAAGGATGCAAACAATTTTGCGTCAATGGCGTCATCAAATACTAGTGCATCTTTCAAATCACGAAAAAAAAAAAAGTTTCACATAGGTAATTTAAATTAAAATTTTATTCAATAATAATTTATATTTTATTTATAATTTATTCAATAATTTTAATTGCCGTTCTCACATCCAATTTAATTCACGTTCTCCATCCGTGCTCTACGTCCCTTTCTCTCCAGCTAACCTCAGAGACATCGACCTCCATGCAGAATCGTGCGTTTGGCAAATTTGGTTTTGGATGCCAACCCCACTTTCGACTTTTTTACAGACTATCTCACTCGTAAGCAGAAAGATTATGATCCCATCGCCAGTTTCTTTTTCTTAACTAGTTACCAGTGTACAATTACTTTGTTTATTTAATTAATCTTTATGACGGATGATTTTCTTTATTCAAGTTTATTTGGTTTGTTATCTTAACTTGGGTTCTTGTTTAATGTAATTTATTCTATCTACACCATTCAAACTGCTATGAACAATGTTGCTATGTGGCTTCGCCCGTAAATAAATAAATTGTAAAGCAGGGTCCACACTATGCCGGAGTAGGCCGGGCGGGCTGACCCGGGCGGCCTAAGCCGCGTTGATGTAGACGCCCCGGGCGGCTTTGCCGGGTTAGAAAATGCCGGCCCGGGCCGTGCCGATCCCAACCCGCATAAAGTAGGTACAGATCAAAGGAAGCCGAGCCGAGCCGAACAAAAATATAGAGTGGGGACGTGCCGAGCGGCCTTGTGAGTAGCATTTGAAAGTTCGATCGCTGCATTCGAAAAAAGTTGGTGAAACCAACGTCATTTCGGTATTCCAAATTCAACGGGTCTTCTTCATCCAAAATTAAATCTTTCATTAATTCGCTAGCCCTGTACAGCTGCCGTCCTCTCCTAAGGCTCGGGCGAATCCAAAATCTTCTTTGACGTCTTTTTGGGGGCTGATTTAAAGCGAGTATCACCACAGCCATGGCTGACATAGCGACGTCATAGTCGGTAATCATTTTGAAAACACTAACAATGAAGGACACTTTAAAAAAAACTTCTAAAAAGTACTCTTCAACGAAGTCACCAGTCTTGGGGTTTAAACTAAATAATAGGTAGAATTCTACCTAATGTAGGTAGAAATAACCCGGTCGGCTTCGTTTTCGGTGTGGACGTCGTGCCGGCCCGAACGTACCCGCCCGGCTTAGCCCACCCGGGTCAACCCGCCCGGCCTACCGCGGCATAGTGTGGACCCTGCTTAAAGGTAACCATTACGCCCCGAACTGGCCTCTAAAGCTGGGTCCACACTATGCTGGGCGGGCTGACCCGGGCGGCCTAAGCCGCGTTGATGTAGACGGCCCAGGCGGCTTTGCCGGGTTAGAAAATGCCGGCCCGGGCCGTGCCAATCCCAACCCGCATAAAGTAGGTACAGATCAAAGGAAGCCGAGCCGAACAAAAATATAGAGTGGAGACGTGCCGAGCGGCCCCGAGCGGCTTCAGTTACAATTAAACCTCCTACCTAACTAGACGAATTATTTTATTTTCGACTCAGTTTGTTTAAGTATGGTTTTTTATTGTTCATTTTAAGGAATGGAGTGGAATGACGAACAAGTTTTAGTGTTAATAGACTTATATAGAGAACGTCGTCTTCTATGGGATAGTTCAGATTCCCAACATAAATGGGCTGATTTGAAGCATCACCACAGCCATGGCTGACATAGCGACGTCATAGTCGGTAATCATTTTGAAAACACTAACACCGAAGGACACTTGAAAAAAAACTTCTAAAAAGTACTCTTCAACGAAGTCACCAGTCTTGGTGTTGAAACTAAATAATGAAGGTAGAAATAACCCGGTCGGCTTCGTTTTCGGTGTGGACGCCGTGCCGGCCCGAACGTACCCGCCCGGCTTAGCCCACCCGGGTCAACCCGCCCGGCCTATCGCAGCATAGTGTGGACCCTGCTTAAAGGAGAATAATTGTAGAACCAAAAAGTTTCCTCCTTGTGAGTCATGTGGTCGAACCAATCATGATAGTAAAGACTGTCGCTACAAGAAGACTGATGAGTCAAACAGAAATGGATCAAATAGAGATCGAGCGTGTTTTTGGAATATATATGTTATATGAAGAGGAAAGTTCATTGCCGACGGAAGAAAGATTTCGGCATCAGACAATTATGGGTGCTTGATTCAGAATTAACCTCTCACATGTCCAGAAACGAAGATCTTCTGACAAAATCATGTAGTACAACGCTACTGTGCACACTTCAAAGAAAGGTCGATCAATGAAGTCTAAAGCAGTAGGGAAAGTAGAAGCTGATAGCTGATAAGTGTACTCTCAACGACGTGTTGCACTTACCAAGCCTTGATAGAAATCTTTAAGTGTATGATCACCTATAATGAATGAAAAATGAATTCGAAAATGACACAGTCACTGTTGTGAAACATGATGACATCATGCTAACTGGTAAAAAGGACGATTCAGGCTTATTTATATCTTGTAAAGACGAACCCTTTGAAGAGCGAATCTCGTAACATAAGTGTTTAAGCCAGTCCATGATTGGCACTGGAAATTGGTACTTTTTGAAAAACTCGCGCTTCTTCTTGGTTTATCAGCTCTAATCTGAGAACGGAATGATATCGCAATTCTGGTTACACCATCGTGTTCAGCACTATAAAATCTTTAAAATGAGGCGTCAAGCGGCCAAAAATAGGGAAAAAAGTTTTTGAACTACCCAAATCTCCCCCACCAGTGTAGTTCAAAACCTTTTGGATTTTTTCCCTTGATTTGTATCTACTAATTTTTTATCAGGCGCCCCAAAAACGCTCTCCAAGTTTCGCTTCGGTACCTACCTCAAAAACTGTGGAAAAACAAAATTATGTATGTTTCATTCCAGACGATAACTTTCCTTAGGACTGAGATAAAAATTCCGTTCTTGCTTAAAAAAATCAACGTTTCAAATGGAAGGATGAGTTCGTTGGCCAGCACTTTCTGAGCACATTAAATTGCTCACGTTTCGAAAAATGTGCAAACAAATCAATAAAAATTGCTAAATACGACTGGAAATTGTTAAATTTACTTTTCTTGGTAGAATTGTTCAATTTTATCAACGATGAACTAGAACATCAACAAATTTATTCACAAAATTAGGTACCTATATTGAAAAATGGTCCTAAGTTTTAGTAATTTTTGCTGAAAAATCGATTAAAAAACTGAAAATTTGCTGAAGATCCTAAATATTTTTTTGAATGGTAAATATAATTTAGAACGAGTGTATTTGCCATAAAGTTGGTGGTTAACAATTTCTTTGCCCTCAAAGCGCTCAAATTGCAAAACAATGTAACATAATATAATACTATCATCTACGAAAATTCGCTCATACGATCATGCTGCATGACTGTAACTTTCCAAGTTTTTAAATACTCAACGTTAGCTCTGAATAGTGGAAGTTCTGCTTATCCGAGCGTCTCGATTTCGGTTTCAGAACACCCAAACCAGGTTTCTCGAATTTTATGTTGATGTGTACATACGATTAAGTCTTTAAAATTCAAGTTGGGTTGATACATAGAACATAGAATAAACTTAATTTCATATTCTGTGGGTTGATACAACAATACATAGGGAGGAGTACTTCATAGTTAGGCGCCTGGTCCATGATGTATGAGGGAAGATGATTTCTTTTTTTCTATAGATTCAAATCGGCCTTCTTATTACTCTCTGGCCTTGACCTGGTGCGTGCGTGCATAAACGAACTTGACAGCTCACTTCTGAGAAACAACAACTCACAAAGAAAGCTGCATGGTCCCTGTCCTACTCTCACTTTTGTCGTGGACCTCCCAGGTCGGGGACGCCCCTTCCCGCCCCCGGGCCTCACCATCGCAGTCCCCTATCCGCCACCAGCGCTGCGCCTCTGCCCTCATCTCTTCATTCACAAGCTCGCGCAGCGTATTGATCCTCAGAACTAAGCTGATCGCATGAAGGGGAGGAAAGGGAGAGGGCTTTTTAAAAGTGAGGACCGTTGCAAAAACATCGGCAACTCTCGTTCTTGATTCAAGTTCAATGAGCACATTTTTGATTTATTATTACTAACCTTCAAGTTCCTCCAATGACGAATTCGCTCAATCCCCCCCCTTCCTTACAAAAGCTTTACCTACCTAAAAAGACAGGAAGAATACAAAAATCGAGCTGTCTGTCTGCTGTCCTTCACACTGTGCGAGGAAAAAGACTTTTTCTGCTGGCAGCTGAAGATGTGCGAAAGCCCAAGATCTGGTCTTGTAATGTTTTCTTCGTATAATTTTGGTTTATTATACAGTAATAAACCTTTGTAACCGAAAAAAATAAAATATAAATAAATAAACAACCCCCCCCCCCCCCCCTCAAAATGTGTTGGTTTACGTTTCCAAGATGCGTAAAACCAAAAAAAAAAAAAAAAAAATAATAATAAAAAAAAAAAAAAAAAAAAAAAAAAAAAAAAAAAAAAAAAAAAAATCTGGCAAATCTGCATCAATTTTGATCAACCCTAAACGGTACAATTATCATTTACGTAGCTTTCGGATGAATCCGTCGTCAGTACCGGCGGCCTTGCTAGTGACGATGGATTCATCCGAAAGCTACGTAAATGATAATTTTACTATTAATACAAGCGGAAATAACCCTTTAGATTTAATAAACATAAATGTATGGTAAAGTATGGTAGTAATTAAGGTGAGTAGGTACTGCAACACCAAAAATAAACTTTTCCGTGCAAGATTTTCAAAAAATAATGAAAAAATCTTGCATACAAGTCAGCAAGACATTGAGATATTTTATGTCTTAACTTCCCAGTCTAATAGTGGTTACAATCATGTTTACAAAATTGATTTAGAAGGATTACATGTACGTACCTAAACAATTATTCAGACAACCACGCTCATAGGACAGCCTACCTACCTCAGATTGTTGGCCACGCACTGCGAAGTGGTTAACATATTACGGTGAGGTGAATCCTTTCCAACTACTGGCGAACGATATTTTTACGACGATAAATGCCTAAGATGCCGTAGCAACAATTTGGTTTTAAGCGATAATAATCAGAAAATCAAAAGTAACGCTTTCCGGTAGTTTAAGGTAATATTTACGATTCTATGTGCCAAAGTAAAGACATAATATGTCAAAAACTTTCAAAGTGAGTACCTAATTAACAGTAATGTTTCATCTCTAGTAAGGTCTCATTGATAGGCATTGTTATAAAATATTTAGTTTGTAAAGAGCATACATATGCAATGGAAGACTTAGGAAAAGGATTAAATTTTAAGGAAAATAAGACAGCTACCTATTTGTGAGGTAAAAAAGTACAATGATTTTTATGAAACTAAATAATATATTGTATGGCTCATATATAGTCATAGTTTCATAACTAAAGGAGCTCCTGAGTGAAAAATTGAAATGAAACTGTCTCCTGTAATAAATTTTGAAAAATGAGTTGCCTGATCGGAATCGAGCGCAGCCTCCACGTGGCTGAGTTGATAAAAGGGGAGCGGGAAGAGCAGTGGAGGAACGGAGAATCCGGCTTGGAATACGTGGGAACGGTGGGAGGGGGGGGTCAGATTACTGGGCTGACAGCAATGAAGTTGGAAGCGATGCTAACCAAGGAAATTGTCTAGTAAAAAAATCCGTGAAGAGTCATACCAAAATGAGCGTTACCCATGGAATTTATCAAAATTTTTCCAGAATCTTGCTTTTGTGATCATAACTGATGGGAGAAGTGAATTGGTTAAGGCAAAATCCCGAATATTTACTTAGTTTATAAAATTAGGTACCTACTGCACACTGGTGACGTCAGATCTTCAGCTTCTTCCTCCACAGATCAGCTCAAAAGTTGACAAACTTGAATGGATATCATAGTATATTCATAACTGCTTCCCCGTTGCACTCTCGCGAGCAATCTTCTAACAAACCAATTTCCTGCCTGGTGAATAACTTGCATCCCCCCCTGTGATAACTGTTATCTTCTCCGACTTTTCTTCGTATAGCTCGTTTTCCCTTCAAGTTGAGCTTATTAGAGAGTTTTTGTTCTTCCCGTTTATGCGAAGAGGCCCATCATTTCAATAGTCTTCTGATAAACCAGAGAGTATCTCTATCAAATTTAGACTTCCTAGAGTTAACAGGATAGAATTTAGGTCACACAGCTGATTAGGAAAGAGCCCATAATTTCAATCGTCTCTTGAAAGCCCAGAGAGTCTTCCTATCAAATTTCAACTTCATAGGGTTCACAAGATAGAAATTAGCTCACTCAGGTGATCATGTAAGAGCCCATCATTTCAATCGTCTCTTAATGACCCAGAGAGTCTCCCTATCAAATTTCAACTTCCTAGGGTGAACAGGAGAGAATTTAGCGGACTCATCTGATCACATAAGAGTGACCTTTTGCAATGTATCTTATCACTACTATGTCAAGTTGTTTTATTCATTTATCACCAGTGCAACGACTCACCACCAGCTCAATTAAATCATCAGAAATTAACAAGCGGTTGCAATTATGTTTACAATAACAATTATTGAGAATGATCACCAGTGAGTAAACAATTATTCAAATAACCATGCTCATAACTCAGCTTGTTGGCCACGCACTTCGCAGTAGTTAACATAACATGGTTGGATAAGTCGAGAGCTTTCAAACAAATGATCAACAAATTTTGTGGGATGAAAAATGACGAAGTACCATTTCCCTAGCAACGACTTGGTTGTAAGCAGAAATCATCAGAAATTGTTGCCACACATTTTCGTGACGTTTTCGGTTGGAGATGCCAAGGCTAAAACACATTCTGTGTAAAAAAAAAAGAAGCCCCTGGACCCCCTGTTAACCTCTACTTACATACTTCGAATGAAATCATTGAAACAGAATGTGTTTTAGCTCACCCGTTTCACAAAAACCCGTGAAACCCGGACCCGCATATAAGAATGACTCAGATTTACTCGTGTATCTTATCACTAGATGTCAAATTGTTTTATTTATTTATTTATTTATTTATTATCACCAGTGCCATATTTGAAACCTCCTCGTCATAAGCTTTCATTTGAGCCCTCACACAAAACATGCATATTTTACAGCCCCCCCCCCCCCCTCTCATCGTCATAAGCTTTCAGTTATTCATATAACATGAATTATCAAAAATTAACAAGCGGTTGCAATAATATTCACAATATATGAATTATTGAGAATGATCACCTGTGTGTAAACATTATTTATTCATATAACAATGCTCATAACTCCGCTTGCTGGCGACGCACTTCGCAGTAGTTAACATAATATGGTTGGATAAGTCGAGAGCTTTCGAACGAATGGTCAACAAATTTTGTAGGATGAAAAATGACGAAGTACCATATCTCTAGCAATGACTCGGTTGTAAGCGGAAATCATCAGCAAATTGTTGCAGCACATTTTCGTTACACATAAACGTTTCGTTTTTGGTTGGAGATGCCAAGGCTAAAAAACATTCTGTGATTTGAAGAAAAAAAAAAAAAAAAAAAAAAAAAAAACTCGATTAAATCTTATTAGTATTCTTTTTTGGTTTATTATTTCTAATAATAAGCCTATGTGATCGTATAGCAAAAACATTTTATAACCCCCCCTCAAACTTAGTCACTTTACGTTTCAAGGTGCGTAGAATCCAAATTTGAAATGTCCGTCCGCGGTCCGGGCCATAAAAGGCCTAAGAATTGACTTAAAAAACCCGTTCTTTCGCGCATAGACTCCATTTGGGGTCTAGTAGGTCCTAACGTTTAACCATCCCGATCGCTTTACTCGCATAGATGCTATGGGCCAAAAACGGGCGAAAAAGTGTCTTTTTGAGGCTTTGAGTGTTAGACTTACGCACGCGTGTACGCCTGGCAGGGGGTCACGGTGGGTGGTGAGGGGAGTGAGAGGAGGCGCCGCGGCACCTTGTGGCGGCTGGGGTGATCAGGGGCGTAGCAGAGGGGTGTAGGAGAATGGATATTTATTACTTTTACGTGTTATACCCATATAATCCGCCGCACCAACCTGAGGGGGACATAGTGGAGTAGCAGAAAGGTGTCTGGGGCGTATCAGAACAGATATAATATATATTTTATATTATATTTTATTACTTTTACCCCATATAACATTTAACCTACCTTGAACACACTAGTATGTTTAGTATATTATATCATACTTTAGTATGTTACAAAAATAATTGATCCAGCCCATCTAAAATCCTTCGTTCTTCTTCTTCCCAAAATCTTCTCAGATAGTTCGAAGCAAATCGTTTTTAAATTAAAATTGCATTACATGGGCAGGTTGGAGTCTGAACCCTCTGGATGAATAGCTGTTTACTTATATTTCTGCAATAGGTAGGTGGGGTGTCGTCACCCAAGTAATTTCGGACGCGGAATCGACTGGGATATGTCCCAGATGCTTTTGGAATCCAGTGTACCTTCGGTTTTAGTTTGATTCCTATAGAAATTAGCTCCGTGGACTGAATGAGACCACTCGGGTGGCTTTACGATCATCCATTTGCTCCCCATCGGGAGCGCAGCCAGTAACGCGAGAACAGAGGTGGATACTAGAAAAGAGAATGGCGAAAGCCCCAGAGCATGCTGGTTACTATAGCTGGCTATCTGATTCAGAAATAATAAACCATTATGTAATAATTTGCAGCGTTTTTTTACATGGATATGTGTATAGGCTAGGGGTCATGTGTTTTATAAATTCAACCCAAGTGACAGTGCGCAAAAAATGTATTGAGGATTATCATTCCCCTGAAACGCCCAAAAGTCTCCAGGAACGATAAATCATATGTGTTTTTCAGTTCCCCCCTCTATGAACGTTTCTAAAAATATGCCAAAATTATGAATGGTTGTCAACCACCTAACCTAAACAAAAATCTACCTTAAAAAAAGTTATGTGCAACAGGTGGATGAGAATGAATAAAAATACTCACCAATATTTCCACATGTAAACTTCACTTTTGGCCATCACAAGCACTTCTGAGCTGAGAGCCAGGTTGATGTGTGATCTGAAAGATCAGAGCTACAAACCTTCGTTTTTAAAAATTCCTTGATACCAACAGTGTCCTTTCCTCAGTGTTTGCCAGATTTTGTAGGGGAATGAGAAGAAATATCTGGGACACACTAATATATATGCATAAACTTTTGAGCTATCCTTTAAAAATTACCAAAGTAAAGGGTTTGTTACTTGAGTATATGCAGAGAATAAGAGTTAAAGTAGTTGTTCAAAATCTTGAACTGGTTAACTGTGATGCGGATGAGAATATATGAACCTATGGCTGAGGTCACACCAGGGGAATGAGAAATCGGCCATGTTGACATTTTTCCTGTGGTAACTATCAGTCTTGTCCAGACAAGAAAAAAGCCCCGTCTTCCACGTAAAATGATTTTTTTCTCTCCCTGAAATTCCCACTCAAAGCTGAGAAAAACGTGCTGGACACAATTTTGCCACTTTTAGCGGTATCACCTGTATCCCTACGAACTTTCCGTATATTATTACTTGTTGGTCATGTACTTCCATAAACAAAAACGGAAGTAGATAGGCAGGTACCTAGTTAACTTTTTTGTCCCTAACTTTTGTGTAAGTAACTGCAAAACTCGCATAATAACTGCACTGCCATCTTTAAGAAATCTATCCTTTAAAAGAATGTACTTCAAGGTTTTTTTTCCTTACATCTGGTTTTTAATTCATGTTGCACATTTCTTGATTCGATATTCGACAAACATGCTAATCAGCAGCTGTATTCGTCGGCAAAGCAACAACCTACCTACTTTGTTTAGGAACTTCTAACGAACAGCGAATCTAGTGGGATGTAGGTACGTACCTACCTGCTTACCGAAGTAGTTTCGCTTGTCGGTGTAGCAAGAATCTGCCGTGCTTACTTCGACAACCTATCAAATCTATCCTTTTATTCATTCAATAAAACAGGCAAGGTTTCCTCAGTTATAGTAATACGGACGTATTTAAAACGCTGATGAAACTGCCTGCGCAATGGCTATGTACCTACAATGCAGTACAGAGCTCTGAGGAATTTTCAATTTTTTCTTGATAATTTTTCAGGTTATTTATTCTCAAAGCCTGAATGAATGAATTTCTTTAGTTTTCGGACATTGAATAACCATAATAATTAGTACCTAGTCCAAATAAAAACTCGTTTACCATCACATCGGTTCTGTTTGGGTAGAACAAATCGCGCTGACGGGCACAATTATCGCAACTATTTAGTTGAAGTGGAACTTTGTATTACTACAATATTACTTTTGCAAAACAAAACTGTTGAAAAGTGGCTTTATAACCACGAATTAGGTTGACGTAAGACGGCAAACTTCTTATGAAAAATAAATTGGTTGAGTTGCGATTTACTGACATTTTTGTGCAGTCATGGCCGATTTTGGCTGAAACACTAAACTACTCCAGGCGTGACGTCACGAGGCTATAGATTGGTAGCAGAGAACAAGTTGAAAAGTTTCAGCGCAATGTCTCAAATTTCGGGGTCTCGTTGAATTACGATAAAGCACTTTTGCGACAAAACTTCTGGATTTTGAACAGTGAAGATATCTTTGCAGTTTCAGTCGTTTTGTGACTCAGTCAGTGTTGTTCTTGAATCATCTGGTAGGTACTGACATTGCTTCGATACTAAAAATGGATTACCTAACATCACTCGGATAGTCGTTACTCAACGATTCCAAATATGCAGTAATGTTTTCTGTATCGATTGTATGATACCACAGCTGTCAAGAATCAAATTGCAAATAGATACGAACTCTCTTGTTTTTCCCCAGTCACATACTCAATTTTTACATAGGTAGTATATCAAGATTTCAAAAAAGTCTTATGGACCACTTCCAGGTAACATGTGGACCATAGGTTTAGAATCACTGCAGTAAATGGTCCCCTATGAGTTTATTGTTCCCAAATCAAAACTTCACTCAGCACACACAAAGCATAATTTTCTTTGGGTGGGGTAGAGTGAGCACAGTAGTTAACTCTATTCCTACATAACTTAAGATGCTGAACTTTGGAATGAGGCTCCGCTGGGTGAGGTAGAGTTTAATTACATCTTGAAAAATCACTCTAATCAGCAGTGTGAGCTCTATTACTAAGCTTGTT
This sequence comes from Adelphocoris suturalis, assembly GCA_030762985.1. Lineage (NCBI taxonomy): Eukaryota > Metazoa > Arthropoda > Insecta > Hemiptera > Miridae > Adelphocoris > Adelphocoris suturalis. The sequence continues at coordinate 42,992,773 of CM061040.1, read as the reverse complement.
TGTATCAACTTGAGAGACTGAAATTTGGAACAGGGCTTCTCTATTACATAAATAAAAATATTGTTTATTTCTCTGATGTTTCTGGCCAAAAGACTCAACGGATTTTAATGGAGTGTTTTTGAGGATGCTCAGCGAGTTCCTGAGATGGATTTACGCTCAGGTAAAATCTTCCACCCAGATCAGCTGAGGTCTGGGCTAAATTCTTTTTTATGGAACCCACAATACTAAAATTTAGAATGGAGCCATTATGGGACTGCTGGGTTGCAATGATCGTATGGAGGACCTCTGACTGACTAGGTGAACTCTGAGACAAAATTTCTTTCCTAATGAACTGAAATTTGAAATAGAGCCAAGGGAACTGCTGTATTACATAACATCATATGGAGGACCCCTTCTCAACTGGGTGTGCACTAAGGCTAATTTCTTTCCTATTGAACTTGAAATACTGAAATTTGAAATGGAGCCATTATGGGGCCACTGGGTTACAATGACATCGTACGGAGGACACCTGATCAGCTGGGTGAGCTCTGAGGCTAATTTCTTCATAATAACGTTCCGATACCTAATTTTGAAAAGCAGTCATTGGGACTGCAGGGTTACAATGATAAATCTACATCAATTGAACTCAAATTTTGACATGATATACAGACCTCTTCGAGGATAGTTTTTATATTTTTCAGCAGAATTTTTCATTCTATTCAGCAAGGCGAGCCATAAAGTTTTTTTGGTTCCTATTCAACTTGAGATGCTGAACTTTGGAACAGGATCTCTCTGGTTGTGGTAAAATCTGTTGTTTACCTATCTTGTTCCTGTAGAACTTAAAGGGGCTGGAATTCGGAACAAGGATTCTCTGGGTGTGGTTAGAGCATGAAACAATTTAATCAGCTGAGTGTACTAGATAGCTTTTTTGTACCTATACAGCATTGTAATCAGCAGAGTGGGCTATGTACCTACCTAATTCTGTTCCAATTCAACTTGAGATGCGGAAATTTGGAACAGTCTCTGGGTGTGGTAGAGTATAAAAACAACTTGAGGAATAACTCTAATCGGCTGAGTAAGCTCTGTAATTTAGTTTCTATCAAACTTGAGTTGCTGAAATTTTGGAACGGGTGTTCTATGGGTGTCATAGTGTATAATTGCAATTCGAAGAACCTCTAGAATTAGCTGAGCAAGCTCTTGAGCTATTTTTTTCCTATCAAACATGAGATACTGAAATTTTTAACGGTGCTTCTCCGGGTGTGATAGTGTATAATCACAATTCGGAGTACCTCTTCAATTAGCTTAGTGAAGTCTTCAGCTAATTTTGTTCTTATTCAACTCATGATGCCAAAATCAGAAACGGAGCCTCTTTGGGTGAGGTAGGTATAACTGGCAGTAATACCATGATTGATTACAAATTTATGTGATGGTACACTGTAATCTACATTCATGTCTTGAATGTGCGAGCAAAGCAAACGGGCTCAGCTAGTATGATTATATAATGGATCTGCAAAGAAAACCTTTAATAATTTCGAACACTTTCAGGATACAATCTCAGGAAGTAGTGGAGATAATGAATTTGCCTCAGAAGGACGTAACTAGGCCTTTCTAAACCTACTATCAGGCTGATAAAGGCAGAACTGTAATTTCATTTTTCTCTTTCTGTCCCAGAGGGGCACCTTGTCAAATTTAAACTTCCTAGGATGAACAGGAGGAAATTTAGCTCACTCGGCTGAGCAGAAAAAAACGCATAATTTTATTCGTCTGTTGTATCAAAGAGGCCTCTCTAACAAATTCGTTGGACGAGAGAATTTAGCTAATCTGATCAGGATAGTACCCGTCATATCATTCATCTTGTAATGTCCCAGGGAGGCAGGCTCCCTACCTAATTTCAACATCCTAGAGCGAAAAAGGACAGAATTGAGCTTATTCAGCTGATCAGGATGGAGTCTTTCATTTAATTAGACTCTTGTTGTCTCAGAGAGGCTTCCTGTCAAATTTAAATTTCCAAGAGTGAACCGGAGGGACTTTAGCTCGCAAAGCTGATCGGGAATGCTCCCTATCTAATTTCATATTTCTACAGTGAACAGGAGAGAATTTAGCTCATTCAACTGATCAGGATGAAGCCCGTCATTTCATTCGTCTTTCAATGTCCCAGAGAAGCTCCCAGCAAAGTCTGAAATTACTTGGGTGAAAAGGAGAGGATTTAGCTCACTCAGTTGATCACGATGGGACCCGTCATTTCATTTGTCTCTTAATGCCCCAGAGTGTTTCTCCATCAAATTTCAACTTCCTAAGGTGAACAGTAGCGAATTCATCTCACTTAGCTAATCACTTTACCTGTTTCATTTAGAGGCCTGGTTATTAACAAATCACGTTATTGTACCCCCAGAATGGTTTATAAGTCAATTATAACTTAGTGCGTAGCTCAGTTGTACTTACGAGTATCATAAATACGCTCGTATTTTGGGAGCGGTTTAGGCAGCTTATGATTTTAGCATAAACTGAGATATTCCCAACAGGAGAAAACTGACGCAATTACAATTCCCTAGGAACGAAAAATAGCGATGATTTATGTTCATTATAAAACATAATAAATCAAAACCAAAATCCTTGTTAGTGAAGATTATCGCGGAACAATTAATCTACTCTGTGAAATACAGTCAAGGAGGTTGAATATCTTCCATCTTCATTTAACAACTGGCTCCGAGATGCGCCCTACTCTGTGTACCATGTCACGTAAAGTGAAAAGAGAACCTAAGTTACAACTTACAGTTTCAATTCCATTTTATGAGATGCGACGAGCAGAAACACAGCTAAATAAGATTCACAAAAAACAAACGAACACTGTCAAATCAAATATATTACAAATGAATTCTGAATTTTATTGAATCGATCCAATAGGGATCCTATCCCTATCAAACTTTCAATAATTAGTTACAAAATAGGTTCGTTCATTAATAATTATATGCAATAAGTTCTATAATATTGAAGACTTTCACACAGTAGGTAATGAATGGAATAATACAAACACATCAACCGGTGGTTATATAAGATAGACACCTACATACAAGAAAGGCTGAATAATGGACGAACGTGGAATGAAACTGCCTCATATCGTCTAGCGTTGGCGGCAACTCAAAGAGGTTCCCATTTTGAAGTGAAGATGTAAAACTCGGGCAAAATGTTCAAAAAATTAGATTCTCTTCAATTGCCTCTCTTCGTATCCCTGAACACAAAAATAACACAATAATCATGAAATAGCCCAATAAAAAGAGCACAATGGATAATATAAAACTGATTGCGGTTTATAGACAACTCAAGCAAGCTATTTATTGGAAGATAAATAAAACAATAATAAATATATAAGGAACCATATTAATATATACACAGAAAATTATACATATAAAACGTACAGCTGTACAACATAGTAGGTACACAAAAGAGAGTTGAATTATTTAACATGTTAGTAGATGGGAATTAATATAGTTATGTGAGATTAACTGTTTATTATATACCTATATGCATAAAACATATGTTACTAAACTACTAACTTCTAGAGTTCACAGACAAAGTAGACCACCACCACCTACATCGTGAATCTAGCAGATGTCAAAATCAGACGTGAATACCAAGAGTATAACATTGCTGCCTAGCGGAAGCTGAGTGAGTCTTGGCAGGGACTGCAATGAGTGAAGGCACTGATTGTTATTATCCAGCTAGGGATATCAGCTGTTGTTGTACCTTTCAACTTCATTTTCTGGTTCCTATTCCTAAATACTAAATGTCTGGACGAATCAAACTAGTTTCATAATTTTTTATTGCTTTTTGCTATTATTTCGCCCGAAGTCCCAATTTTCATTTCCTGTCTCTATTTGCAACTCATCAGTGCTTCAAAAGGGCCTTTCAATAAAAGTGAGTATCCCGGAAGTGGTAAAGTATTCCAGTCATATGTCACTAAGCAAAAGCAAAAAGAAGCAAAAAAACGAGCTATGGGTGAAAATGAAAAGTTATGGGAATTCATGAAAAAGCTTGATGAAAAGATAGATAATCTGCCAACGAAAAATGATTTTCAAACTCTAAATACTAATTTACAAGCATTGCGTGAGGAAAATAAACTCCTCCGAAGCGAAATTGCAACTTTGAAGTCTTCAGCTGAGCAGAGAGATCGTCGGATTGAGTTCCTGGAATTAAATTCTAGGAGAAACAACCTTGTTTTACGTGGTATCCGTTTTCAGAGAGAAGATGATCTCTTTGAGGTCGTTCGTAAATTTTTCAAGGAGGTTCTTCACATACCTGGGGAAATTGAAATTGAATTTGTTCGACCAATCAATAGTAGAAATAATGCAAATGGAACCCTTCTATTAGTGACACTTCAAAAGGCGCGAGATAAATGGGTAGTGATTGGCAAAGCTGCAGTGTTAAGCGGCACTGGTTATAGCGTTTCACAAGATTTCCCGCAGTCAATGCGAAGCAGACGGTCGAAATTGCTACGCATCCGTGCTGAGCTACGAAAGTTAGTTCCCAGTGTGGTTTGCCAATTAAAAACGGATAAACTGGTTGTTCAAAAGAGGACCTTCTATTGGGATGACAAAGTAGGCCTCAGTTCTCATGAGGGTACTTTTAACATAAAAGATATCGCAGGGATTGATATGACATCTCTTAATATGAAGCTACTTACGGAGGTTCGGGTGGGGGCTTCGGCTTCAGGATCCTGAGGTAGAGAAGTCTGTCGGAAGGAAAATCATGAAGATGTAATCGACGAGTTGGGCATTGTAGATAAATCTTTTCTTAATTTTCTTGTTTTCAATATTGCTGGATTGAAGAATAAAAAGTGCGACATTTCTTTTCTTAATTTTGTTAAGCATTTCCATATTATATTACTAATTGAAACGCATGTTGTGGAGTCTGTTGTATCCAATTATGATGACTATTTTCTTGATTTTGATGTAAAGTGGATCTATGCCGAAAAAAGGAGTATTTTTGGAAGATCTAGTGGTGGTATTATGGTGGCTGTAAAAAAAGGGCTCAGTAATGTTAGAATCATTGATATTGATGGAACCGTAGCTGTCTCTTTGTTGTTAGACGGGTGTATGGTTAATTTAGTGCCTATTTATTTGAACTGCAACAGCTGGGACAGTGACTTCGAGCAGCTTAACAACTTTTTGTCTGATCATGTGGAGCAAAATTTCATTGTTGCTGGAGACTTCAACGTCCGGATTGGCTTAGAACAGAATTTGTCCGATACTCCCAGTATTGACATGGGGAATTTTAATCTTATTCGTTGCTCCAAAGATGTAGTACTGAATTCCCGGGGAAGGAGATTGTTGGATCTTTGTTCGGATACAGGTTTAGTGGTTCTCAATGGCCGGTCTCCCGGAGATTCCCAAGGCCATTTCACGTTTGTATCTCATCAGGGTGCATCTGTATGTGATTTGGTTTGTGCATCACTGGATGTACTGCCATGCATCTCTGATTTTTCTGTTCTGGTGGAGAATTATTCCGACCATATGCCAATCACATTTAGTATCCCTTTGAGTACCTCAGATCTGATGGTGCCGCTTCTCCCAAGGCTGTCATGGGACCCTAAGCACCGAGAAAAATATAACGAGCAACTAAGAGAAGCAATCCCCGAGATTGTCCAAAAGGCGGAAGACAATGTGAATCGTTGGGCGGATTCTATTGTACTCACCATCAGAGACCTTGCTCTTGTAGGAACAAAGAATTCATTAGTGAGGAAAAAACCTTGGTATGACTGGGACTGTGAAAAGGCTAGGAAGAGGTCAATGTGTTTACTCCGACTCCATAGAGATACAAGTTCAGATGAGGTAAGAAGTAAATATGTGCATGCCAACGAAGAATATAAGAGCTTGGTTCTCCGGAAGAAGAGAGACTTCTATAGTGGCTTGTCTGGGAGGTTTAAAGAGGTTACCGACAGTAAGCAGTTTTGGCAATTGGTAAAGATCTTCAAGAGAGCACCTCAGGCCCCTAAGTCAGTCATTTCGGCCTCTGACTGGGTAGAGCATTTCGGTTCTCTTCTGAATCAACAAGTCTTGGGTAATTTGCTGCTTTTTGTGGAACCGAATTATGTTTCAGATATGTTGGACGCACCTTTTACTATTTCTGAGCTACAGAGAGTTCTATCTACTGTAAAGGAAAACAAAGCTCCAGGTCTCGATGGTGTCCCATTTGAATTCTTCAAGTACTCATGTTCTGAGTTTCAAGAGATGCTGCTGGATTTTTTTAATCTCATCATGCACACTGGGGAAGTCCCAAAATCGTTTAAGGAGGCAATAATCTTTCCTCTACTCAAGAGGGGCAATCCGGCAGATGTGTCAAATTATAGAGGACTGTCCTTTATAAACTGCCTAGCCAAGCTTCTCTCTTGTCTTCTTTCTGGGCGTCTGAATGGCTATGTTGAAGAGCAGAACATATTGTCGGAGTTTCAGTCCGGTTTTCGCTCAGGATACTCGACGATTGACTCGATTTTTGTTCTGTCCTGTTTGGTTGATTTGACATTTACACGCCCTCGTGGTAAGATATATGCTTTTTTTGTAGATTTGCGGGCTGCTTTCGATCGGGTTGATAGAAAGCTCCTATTTTGTAAATTGTTTAGCTATGGTGTCTCGTCCAAGTTTGTTTCCATCCTACGTAGCTTATACGAGAACATAACATCAGCTGTCTGGAGCAGAGAAGGTGTCACAAACTCATTCCATGTGGAGACCGGTGTAAGACAGGGTTGCCCCTTAAGCCCTCTATTATTTTCGCTCTTTATCAATGATTTGCCATCAGAGCTGGTGCACGGCATAAGAGTTGGAGAAGCACTCATCAGGGTATTGTTGTACGCGGATGACTTGGTGGTATTGGCCGATGATCCAAAGGAACTTCAGGAGAATATTCATGCACTACGGAATTATTGTGATCGTTGGGGGCTTGAGGCTAATCTGGAGAAATCGAAGGTTATTATTTTTCAGAGAGGTGGTAGACGTAGAGCAACTGAGAAGTGGCATTATGGGGAAGAAGTCTTGGATATCGTGAGAGATTATAAATACCTAGGTGTCAATCTTACTCCGAGGCTCTCATTTACACGTCACCTTAGAATTAAAGCTGCTTCGGCCAAAACAGCCATGAATTGCATCTGGGGTAAAGCGATAGCCAATCCATGCGTCCCACTATCAGCCGAAATGGAGATTTTCAACGCCATCATGAGGGCTATACTCTGCTATTCAGCTGAGGTATGGGGAAACAAGGAGTACGATTCGGTCGAAAGTGTACAGTTGCTCTTTGTCAAAAGACTGTTTCACTTGTCTTCATTCACGCCTAATTACATTGTATATTTAGAAACAGAGCTTGACACATTATCGGCGTTCACTCTGAAAATGCACTTTAACTATTTATTGAAGGTCCTCAAGATGCCTGGATTCCGTCTTCCGAAAATCGTGGCTGTTGAGACGATAAGAAGTTGCGCAGGTTTTGCTAAGCATTATGCTGCACTCTGTACCAAGTTCAACCATCCGGACAATCTTGCATCTCTTGACCACAGAGTTCTCAAGTCGGACATGGATCAGCTGGTCACTGCATTCAGTGCCAATAGGCGATCATGGTTTCGAGGAAGAGTTGAGACATCCGAGTTTTTCACCCTGTACCGTGAGCTGGATCCTGGGTTCAAATGTGCGAGTCTTCAGTCTGACGCTGGGATTCCTCTGCATGTTGCACGTTGGGCATTTAAAATTCGTGCGGAATCCTTGAATTTGAATGCCAAACCCTATGATACTGATAGACCGGAGGAGTGCTCGATGTGCAATCTTCACGAGCGAGAGGACGTCTTCCACTTTTTCTGTAGATGCCCGATATTGTCAGAGTTCCGACTTGTTGCTTTTGGATGTCACACTTTATCACGCGATCAAGCAATCGTGATTCTCAACGGCCCGGATTGGACTAGACTGGGACAATTTTGTAAATCAGCCTGGCGTTATCGTTCTTTTCTAGTGAGAGAATTCAATTTTTGAAGTTTGAATAATTTAATTTAAAAAAAAAAAGGTCCTAACTTCCGGCAGACGGTTTTCTTCCATGCCGTAATGTTTATTTTGTTTAATATAAGAAATTATTGCAATTATTGCAATACATATCCTTGTATGAATATTCTTAATAAACTTTTTTCTTCTTCTTCTTTCTTCTTATTGCTTTTTGCTATTATTTCGCCCGAAGTCCCAATTTTCATTTCCTGTCTCTATTTGCAACTCATCAGTGCTTCAAAAGGGCCTTTCAATAAAAGTGAGTATCCCGGAAGTGGTAAAGTATTCCAGTCATATGTCACTAATATAGGAATTTGAATGCAGACAAGGAAAACTATTTCACGTTCTCTTTTTATTCACAGAAAGGATCGAAAGTGGGAGAGTGGTGTTTAATTCAAGAGTGTAAGAATTACTTGGTCATACCAGAACACATCTAACACGTAATTCGACAAGTGCGTAGTATGCACTCATAAGAATGGGCAGGGTCAGACGAATAGCCGGCTTTCTCCGGAGAAAGACTAAATGAGACAGCTTCATAAGTAGATTGCCTATAGGCCTTGCGCATATCGATTCTAGCGCTGGCTGTGACGGCTACCTGGGTACAAAGTCGCCTAGGGGCAAAGAGTGGTACTGAACACCAACAACCAGGAATTATAAACTAATATTCGTCCAAGCTACGAAACAGCATGTGTAATCTGTACATCAATTACACCCCCAACGGTCAACCACTCCTCGGCTCACTGATTTATTTCCTATTTCCACCAGTAAATAAGAATCAACACAAATAAATTACGCTAGAAACCTCTGCCAAGGCACAACCAAATGGAAGGATGAGAAACCGCCAGAAGCCCCATTAAGAAGTGGAGAGTAGAAGAAGCCAGAGAAAATACCACTGAAGTAAGGCTGAAGGAGTACCATAAAAGTCCAGGACTAATAAAATTTTGGTTTCCTAGGCAAAAAGATAGAGCATGGTAGCCCCGAATTAAGCAGTTCACAGCTAATCATAAGGCCCAAGTATTTGTGTAAAATTCGACTTGAAAAACGTTTTTTGTATTGTTCTGATGATTATATACACGCTTTGTGGCATTCAATTCACAGTTTACACTCGCGCAATTCGGGATGGAGACTCAAAAATCGACAGTTTCCCTTTCCATCTTCGCGTTCACAGCCACCCTTTGGGCTCCATTATGTGAGTTGATACTTTTATGCATTGGCTAATATATTAGGTAGGTGCAGTGAAGCTTAAATAACACGATTCTTGATGTGTAAAGAGATTTGTAGTTGACAGATCTGGAAAACGTTCTTTTGTTCTTATAGATTTGGATATTCTTATGTTGTTGAGAGAAATAAATCCATTTATTTCCTTCAAAATTGTACATAATATAATTATTGCTTTTCGTTTTCAGACCGGTTGGTCCTATTATCATTTAATAATAGAGAGTTTTTGTTCTTCCCGTAAGATTTTCTCCCGTTGACGTGTAGAGCAGCGTCTAGAGCAAGCAGCTGGAGATGCTAGCTCTTCACGTGATTTTTACGCGTATTTCTACACGTATACGTGAAAAACCAAATGCGTTAACACGTTAACGGGAAAACCAAAACACGTTAACGTCTCTATAAGTGTTTCAGAAGCTGTTTCGTATTCTTTTCGTACAACCTATTCTTATTTAAATAATTAATTGCTTTATAATTATTTATAAATATATAATTATAAATACATTTATTGCTTAGGTACCTTAAATGGCTGAATTTTGTAGCGGAGCACTTCACTATAACCTCTCGAATTGTTGACCAACCAACGTGTTGTTGGCAACCACACAGTAGTTACCTTTTCTGATAACTGCGTAATTGCGGTTACCTTGGTCACACTGATTACCGGCAACTGTTGTTACCTTTGCGTCAGGCTATGATGACTACCCGTAGGCCGAAATTTCAACGAATGCATTTTCCCGTGCACGTGTAGATAGGCCTTTTTCCCGTACACGCGTAGTTCTACACGTTGACGTGAAGATTCGCGCATGCGCAGTTGGTATTTCAGTCTTTTCACGTACACGGGTAGAAAATTACGGGAAGAACAAAAACTCTCTAATGATTAACAGGACGTTTCCATTTGTTTTCGTCACGTCACGAGCGTCACGTCACGGTGGGGTTTTCTATTGATTTTCACGTACAACCAATGCGTTACTAGGGAAGTGAAACTCCCTTAGTTTTCATAACAGGAAAATCGTTAGCCACTTTTTGGAATACTCTCATTTTATCACAGCATCTTATAATCCCTAAGCCTCTGTAGTGTCAAGGAAAGCTGATTTATTACGCTTAGTTATAAACTAATATTGCTAAGTAAACATAATAAACTAATAATGTGTAAAATTAATCATTATTAAATGATCTGACTGTAGAACCGTAGGTCTACCGTCCGTTTTTTTCATGATCAAGTGTAATGCACTTCTTTTTTATTCAATTGTTGTTTGAGCTTTCTATCAAATCAAACACCATATAAGACACCAATGCCTCTCCACAAACACCCCCCCCCCCCCCCCCCATATTTCAGATTAAAAATATTCTTGATAGGTAACACAAAAGAACGTTCAGTTTAACCCAATTTCATTCATCCGAACATCATCAAATCACCAGTTCGTTCAAATTATTTAATTTAACCATCTCCTCCCCCCTCCCTTTTTTTCCTTACCACAAACACCTCCCTATGGTTGAGGCTAGGAAAAATTTTAATAGTCTGTGATTGAGGTTAACGTAATCTAAACATATTCGCCCAATCAGATCCCCAGTTTGTTCAGTGATGTCAAAGATACCCCTTTCAAAACTCCCTTCCCCCCAAAACACCCCTATGGGTCGGAATTGAAGATTTCCAAGTAGGCTGTAGTTTTTTAGTGTTATCCAAACATATTTTATCAATGAGGTCCTCAGCTTATCCAGTGATGTTCTAGATACCCCCCATTCCACCCCCGCCCATCCCTCAAAATACTCGTTATGGTTCAGATTTGAAAATTCTAGGTAGTTTGTGGTTCAAGTTAGAGTATTTAAAACATATTCAATCAGGTCCTCAGTTTATTCAGTGATGTCCAAGATACCTCATTTCACCCCCCCCCATCACCCTCCTACAAGAAAACACCCCCTTTGGGTCAGGTTTGAAAAATTTTAAATAGCCTGTGGTTTGAGTTAGTGTAATTCAAACATATTTTAGCAATCAGGTCTCCAGTTTATTCAGTGACGTTCATGATACCCCCTCCCTCACACTCCACCAAAACACCCCCTATCGGTTAGATTGGAAAACCTGAAGTAGTCTGCGATTCAAGTAAGAATATTTCAAACATTTCTTACCTATCAGCTACAGTTTATTTACTGATGTCCAGGATATCCCCATTCCACCCCACCCTCCCCCAAACCCTAATGGTCGGGTTTGAAAATTTCAAGTACCTAGTCTGCGATTCAAGTTGGAATAACCCGAACATATTTAAACAATCACGTCTCCAGTTTAATTACTGATGTCCGTGATACCCCATTTCACCCCCTCCCCATCCAAAACACCCCCTGTGGGTCAGATTTGGAGATTTTCAAGTATCTTGTGTTTCAAGTTAGAGTAATCCAAATATCTAAGCTTCCTCTTATCCGTAACATGAATGCATAGAACACTGAAATGTGTTAAATGATCTTGAAAGGTTCCACAGCGGAAAATAGTAAATGAAAATGCCTGTGCGCATAATGATGATGATGATGCTCATGCGTAGAATAGAAGTATTGATTTGAGGGTAATGAAATCAGAGTGGGACCATCTACAGTCCCTGAAAACTTCACCTAAACCGGATGAAACATGTGGAAATCAGGCTCATTCCAAGGATAACTTATGTGTATGCGCAGCAGCTACTAATCTTATGATCAAGTTAAAATGATTATGGGTTCAACAAATAGATTCCACCCAACTATCCTCACAATTTGAGCAAGATCGGATAACTCGATCGTGAGAAAAGGATGCTTGACGGAATTTATGTTTACGAATAGGGGATTGCAACTGATAGGGGATCATCTACTGCTTGATCTGCACATTTCCTTAAAATTTCATCAAAATCAGATGAAAACTTAGGAAATAAAGCTTGTTACAAGGTTTTCACATTTTCGCATGTGCATGAGGTATGATACGATCATGTTAGAATGCTCAAATAGTCTTCTCCCAACTGTCTTTCAAAATTTAAGCGTGAGAAAATGCTGCTTGATGGAATTCACGTTCGTCCATGAACTGTGTGAAGTATTGATTTGGGAACAATGATCATCCACACCACAACTCGTGCATTCCCTAGAAATTCCATGAAAATCGGTTGACATACGTAGAAATTGAGCTTGTAACAAGAATTCGCGGACAAACGGCAGGCAGATAGACACGGAACAAAAGTTGTTCAGAACGATCTAAAACGTAAAATGCGAGTAAAAATGTTGATTTTGGAGACAAACAATTTTTTATCTTCCGAATGTAAAACCAATAATTTGTTTCTACACACAGTTGTTTTATATCAAAATAACATTCATGCTAGCGTGTATGAATAGAATTTTGGAAGACCTATGAAGAATCAGAGACTTCGGCATCCTCTAAACTCGGGATCACGAACATTGTAGGTACACAGCAAAAATGGTAACCCCTCTGTTTCGCCCAGCTGGCACTTGCAAGTAAAGTGATCGATATTCGAATGACCTCATTATGGGTACATAAAGTATTGGAAAATTAATATGTCCAAACAATCATGAATGAATCATGAACTACACCAAATCAAGCATCAGATCTATCCATATCAAACTACCAGAACAGCCGTATGAAACCAACTACTACTATAACAAGGTCTTTCACATGCTAACCCATAACAGTACGAATTTACAAGGTGAATATTATTTAATCAATGTCTACCATCCAGGTGTGGTATTAGCCAGTCTCCTCATTCGCCTTGTATTCCTGTCCTGGTCTCTAATCTTCTTCTCCATTTCGGCATCAGTGAGCGTCTCCAAGAAAGGACACCATTGGTCAGCTTCTGAACCTGCTCGAAAGGGTACATCAACCTTGCCAAGAGCTTCAGCAAACGCATAGGTTTTCTGATGCCAAGACAGTTGGCCGCGGATTGAGTATGCAATAGCTGTAACAAACTCTCCCCCTAGACCAAGCTCGGCACAGAGTTTCATGGCAAACTGTTCTGGGGAATTTTCTTTCTCAGACATATCCCATTCCACCTGGAAAAAGATCAAAGTTATTAGACCTTGTTATTGAAATGGTACTTCAACATGCACGATGAAACACAACTCATGTAAAACTATAACTCAACATAATAATTCCTGGGTATCCACAATATAAATGAAATCAGAGGTTTGACATACATCCAATCCAATAGTAGGGAGGGCGATGAAGAACATAAGTCTGGTTTTAACTTACGATTTATATTGTGTAGAAGAAAATGATTTATTTTGGTCACTATCATACCCACTTTGCACCTAATAAGAATGGTAGGTACCCTATAATCAGAAATGGAAAATGTTATGGGAAAAAAATTATAAAAGCCTTGGCGGAATTAGGGCCCAAACCTTTTCTCGAGAAGAGCCTAGAAAAAGAATGCCACCAAAACCGCTTGGCTAACGAGCTCAATGGGGAATTTTCATTGTAATTACCTTTATTTACCAAAAGCTCTGGACGAGAGCTTCCCAAAAAGGTGCTATATGATGGGTATCTGACCAGTGATACGACTCTTGAAATTAATTTGCATGATGACATGCCTGCCTGGGGGAACCCTAAGCTCCGTTGCACTTCTATGTCACGTGTGATCTTCCTACCCGTTTATTGGCTGTAACAAACGGTCTTTTGAGCTGAAATCGGGAGTTGGGGTTCTTCAAGCGTGCTGAATTCGAATCTTAGTTCTAAAGTTTGAAATTCCAACAAATGAAAGTTCAAAGATAGAAAACCTATGGCAATACCAGCCCATTCCCCTCTAGTAGGGTTGTTTGAGGGCTTGATAAGTGAAGTAGATACCGTTACTTACTCGAAAGATACGTGTCCCACATGATTCATGAAACAAGTGAACTGGAATAACCCATTGGACCAAACGGGCCAGCCCATTCCCCTCTAGTGGGGTTGTTTGAGGGCTTGATAAGTGAAGTAGATACCGTTACTTACTCGAAAGATACGTGTCCCACATGATTCATGAAACAAGTGAACTTGAACCTACTTTCCCAGTCAGATGTTCTTCCAAAAAAAAAAAAAAAAAAAAAAAAAGTCTTATAGAACAAAGAAAATGGTAATTTCAACCTGGTACTGAAACCGTTTGTTGAGGAGGATTTGTTACTCAATACTGAAACCGTTGGTATAGAGGAAGTACAACCTGGTACCAAGACCGACGTTTTAAGGTGGTTGAGCCACTCCGCTGCACCGATTCGGTTGTCAGTCACTTCTAAATCCATACCGTCACTCTCTAAAGATTGAACGCTTTCAAATTTTTACCACGTATTCAGAACATAAACTAGACTATCTCGCACAAATTTGGTTGAATTCTGACGATTTGTAAACATTATAAAAATTACAGTACTTGGTTCCTAGTTTTGAAAAAGTATTGTTCTTTTGGTACACGTACTGTGGAGTCTAATTATCAAATCCAAATTTGTACCAATTATTCAATAGTTTATAAAGATCAATCTGTCCAAGGATTTACTAAAATATTGATTTTTCTAACCCATTGGACCAAACGGGTTATAAACGCGTGAGGGAAGATCAGAGACAGAGTCATCCCCAGAACAGAATACACCGAAAAAAATATGGTTTTTAATGAAGAACTATTGTACGAGTATAAACGTTTATTGGAAGGCTTAAAGGCAAAGTTGGAAGGAATAGCATTGGCCACAAAACACGACATCGAAAGTATGGTTGTGGCAACGAAGGAAGATATGAATGAAATTAGGAACAGGCTAGATGCCCTGAAGAATGAGTACCAAGAACTTAAATCGGAGATTGCCAAGTTAAGCGATGATAACTATGTCATGAAACGCAGGACAGAAGAAATGGATCGGATGATTAGAAAAGATTAGTTAATAATTAAACGGTATGACTACAAGGAGGAACCTAAAGTTGCAGTTAACAAGTTGTTCGACGAAATTATCGGACTGGAACGAATTGAAGAAAAACAGATCTCCTTCAACCATCTCTAACCATTCAAAAAATAAGTAAAAATTGGCTGCCCCCGAAACTACAAGCCTAACCTTCCATGATACAGGTGCGAGTGGATATATTTGCACTGAAAGTGAATACTTGTGTTGCTAGGCACCCAACATACCTATTACAGATCAGATTTCTGGCATGGGAATGAGTTTATGACTACGCCAACACACTCTGGTAGTAGTATGGGGAAGGTAGATTAGCTGTTTCTGAATGTGCCACACCCTCCAACCCTTAGGTGCGAAACCTAACATACCTTTTACTGATAAGATTTCTGGTGCAGGAATGAGTGTAAGACAACGCCAACTCTCTCTGGTAGCAGTTTGGCGAAGCTAGATTAGCTGTTTTCTAGAATCTAGTATAAACTGTTTACTTTCATGAATAACAAAATATTGACGTGAGGAACTAGATCAGCTGATACAAAGATGAGAACTTGAAATTATAGAATTTTCGACTTCAACGAAGGCTACAGATTTTTGTTGATCTGAAACTACACAGACACATTTTTGACAGCAGGATTAGGCAACTTTGCAACTGATAAGAGAGCACGAGGTTGGTGGGGAGTGGTAGCCAGAAAAAGCCCATCTTTGCCACTCGACAAGTTTCAAGCTCCATCTCCGGCTAGATGCTCTTGGCTCTGCAATTGCTTGCTAGAAGAAGTCTAAGTAGAGCAAGGCCACTAACGGTGTGCTTCAACTCAGTGAGTGAGGAAGTGGAGATGCTGCATCTGGGAATGTGTTGTTTACAGTCAGGCTCATGAGAGATTACGTATCAAAGTTTGGGTCCTATTGCCTGCACCAAATGTTACAACTTGTTCTGGCCCCCAAAAATTAAAGGTACCTCAGCAATATTCATACCTTTTCCAGAAAGAAGCCCAGAAAAGAGCTTCTGCCTTAACCGCTTAGCTACCAAGGACAATTTTTCAAGCCTCTTCAACTATGGGAGTTGAGTTTCCCAGCACTTAACGTCATCGGCAGAATTAGACTTTTTGTGTTTTGTGTAGCAGTGCTCATTTTCCCCTGTGAAAACTCTACATTGCTACCTGTTACTTATATACATGTAGTGATCTTGAAAGCACATGCCTACCTGATTGATGAATATGACTGGTGAAGGTACCCAATGAAGGTGATTGATAAATAATTAAAATGTCACAAATCATGGTTTCACTTGATGACTGGAAAATAGCGATAATTGAAACAAACTTCACCACAGGAATATAATTTTTCAAGGAATTTTGCAGTTGTTGCGAGAAAAGAGTGTGTGAAAATGAACAAAGGGCAAAATTCCCTAAAGAAATAGTTTAGCAACAATATGACGATTTTAGAATTAATAGATTATAAAAATTATGCCACATCCAGAGACTAGGAACCTATTATTATTACAGTTTTTTAATATTTATCACAAATCGACTACCTGATCAACGAGTGAAGTATTTCCAACATGGATGTTCAACTTCACAATAACTCGCTGGTCTGTTTGTTCAGCCAATATATTGTCAGTAGGGAAGCCTTCAATTTGCTGTCTGATAGCCTGGGCGATGGCAGGTACAAAGCTGAGCGGGTTCAGATCCAAATCGTCACAAAGTACTTCAGCAAACTGCTCTGGCGTAATCAAACTTTCGTTTTTGTTCCAGGTAAAGGTATCTCGAAGCTTCTGACCTTCAATTTCCATGTCTAGACGAATTGGGACCAAGACTTCGACTTGAGAAGCATTTTCCATTATAGAAGCAGGGTCAGTGTCATCAAAGCACAAAGGGAAAGATCGAACCTGTAAGTAAAGAAATGGATATGATCAACCTCAGATTTAACATAATATTGTTTATTTTGAATTGTTACATGCAGGGAAAATCGTACAATAAGGGGGAGTTGTTTGGTTTGCCCTCAATAGACAAGCGGTTCAGTGGCGAACTTTTTTCTGGGAAAATGTAAACATTAAACTCTGCCGATTTATGTCTGATTTTTTACCAGCATAGCTGGTTACAATGGCTCAGAAAGTAAGGCCCAAACTGTAATTTGAATTCAGGTCCAACATGAAAAATGAGCAGCAGGTTGTGAGTTCATTTCCAAACACCAACTGAGAGGAGACAGTTCACTGCCCCCCCCCATTAATTTTTGGAATCACCCTAAGATACTGATAAAATTACACTTTTAAATTCCTACCACCGGTTAAGGTGAATGAGCTAGGGGGAGGGGTGGGGATAGGGTTTTTACCATACGTAATAGGTAAAATAAGGGTTTTGCGTCCCCTTTTCTCAACAATTGTATAGCCTTGAAACTAATTTGCTTCTGAGTCAACACATAGGTAGGGGAAGTATTGTTTTCACTTGTGGAATATACACTTTTTTTTCTCTAAAAGCAAAATTTCCCCTCGCATTTTACTTTCTTGTTTTTGTTTGTTTGTTCGTATGTTAAATATCCACCTGAAGTAGATACATATATACCTATAAGGGCATTTTTCTATTGGTGTTAGATGAAAATGTATAGGTGGGTGTGTAGGTAGGTGATTTTTTCTTGAAAGTAACCAACTAAGTAAGTTTTCCGGAGTCAAATACCAGCCATCTTGGATGATTTGGGGTTGGACGAATGACAAAGTGAAACTGCAGGCCCTTGGCTCAGCAGATGCTCACTGGAAGAAGTCGCAGTCGAGCGAGGTCATTGTCACGGTGTGTTTGGAGTCGAGTGAGTGAGCAAGTGAAAGATGCTACATCAGGGAATGTGACCAACAGTGTGGATCGGAAAGGGAGCTGACAAACTTTGTCTCATGTCTGAACACTAAAAACTTGCACTCAATGCTCTAACTGAACGAAGAGACTTAATCAAGAATTTAAAAATATGAACAGGCAAGCGGGAATATTTGAATTTGTCGTTAAGCGTCAAAAAAGGGGAGATCTCCACATGCCCAAGTGCTGGTTGTTTCTGTTTATAAAGTAGTTTTTCCCGTTAGCTCCCAAAACTAGTGGGTTTTCATAGTAAAATCAGCATGGATTGTCCGTAGAAAGGGCAAACCTGGAGTGACGTCACAGGAAAAGCGGTGAGAAACAGACAGCAAATCCATGAATGGCAGATGATTTGGGAGGTTCCATCATGATGTGGTTGGAAATATAGCATCATTAAGAATAACTTAACAATTTACAAAATAATTCACATTTAACAAAACTTATAAACATGATTTATAATGGGATTGATACACATAATTCAAGTGGCATGTCATAACATAGTTATACAAAACAGAAATAATCCATGTGGTGGCATCACTGTTCAAAAATATAATCAGTATACCAGCAAGCTCAACTATCTTGTTATCAAAGTAGAAAATAATGATTATGAGGAGTCAAACAAAACACGGATTTTTATTTGTAAAAAAAAGAAGATAATAACTGAATTACTCCATTATAATGATCAAGTACGCAATTCGATTACTCACAGAGGTATGAAGAATATTTTAGTGATGTTGAAATGTGGAAAGTGCTTGGAGTCATAAATCTATACCCAGGTAAACCTATTTTCATCCATTCTCCCCCCATTTACGACTCATAGGGTGGAGGCATCACTGATCATTCACCAGCAAGGGTATGAGCTTCACTACTGGTCTTTTGAAAATACTCTTCTGGGTCTTCAGAGTCACCACTCGTACCACACCATCCTGACCCGGAAGAACATCCAAGATTTGCCCCATGGGCCAGCATGTTGGTGGCGAATTGATATCAGTAACGAGGACAATATCCCCAACCTTGAGGTTTGTTGGGAGGTTCAACCACTTATTCTGTGTCTGCAGGTTGCTCAAATACTCTTCTCTCCATCTCTGCCAGAAGTGATGGATCCTTTTACGAATCAGCTGCCATCGGTTTAAGCGGTTTGTGGGTGTATTTGATAAATCAGGTTCTGGGAGTGCATTTAAGGGTTGACCGATAATGAAGTGCCCTGGCGTTAGAGCCTCAGGGTCTTCAGGACTATCTGAGGTAGGTTGTAAAGGCCGGGAATTCTAAATCCATTCGGCTCTCACAAACATGGTCAAAAGTTTGTCCTGGGAGTATGAGTGGCTACCAAAGGTCTCAAAGAGGAGTTCTTTCAAAGCCTTGACTCCCACCTCCCATCCACCACCGAAGTGAGGAATAGCTGATGGGTTAAAACTCCACTGTATGTTCAGGTATGAGCGCAATTTACTATGGATGCTTGTGTCCCTTCTTTCTCCATCCACTCGCTGAGCTACTTCAGGTAGTTGGAGGTTCTTACAAAATTGGTACCACAATCTGATAACATTCGTGCAGGCATTCCTCTTCTAGCAGAAAACCTAGAAAATGCATCAAGAAATGCCTCTACAGTCAAGGCAGTGACAAGCTCTAAATGGTAAGCTCTAGAAGACATGCATACAAAGATGCTCAAATAGCAATTGTATGTGAAGGCCTTGTGACGAGATGTTTCCTTACATAAGAATGGACCTGCAAAATCCACTCCTGATACCAAGAATGGTCTTACTCCAGCAAACCTTGATGATGGTAAATCCCCGATGCAGGGAGTAACAATTACTTTGGAGAAACAAGTGCAAGTGACGCATCTGTACTTCACCAATTTAATAAGATTCCAGGCCCGTGGGCTCCAGTAGTTAGTGCGTAGTGTTTTGCAAGTAGAGTGTATGGCCAAACATGATGGTTTTGCATATGAAGATGTCGAACAATCAACAGTGAGAAATGGCCCGAGTAGGTAGTAGCAAAGGATGCTTCTGGTCAGCAGTGATGGGCGCATAACGAATACAGCCTCCCACCCTTATCAAGCCTTGCGGATCCACAAAAACTGCTAAACGACGGAGTTCAACAGGCAACATGTCGTGGGTTGCTCTGATGAAGACATCAGGAAAATATTCGTGCTGTACCAGCTTAATGCAATGATGGTTGGCAGCAGTTATTTCAACAGACGATAGTGGTCCAAAGGGCGGCTATGCTTGAAACGTTTAGGAACATGAGTTTGAGAGAAACCGTTTGACATAGGCAATTACTTGGATCAATCGCGCCATGACCAGTGTCTCTCACTATATTGGATGAATCCTTGGCAACTGTTGACTGAAATGAGAGTTAATCTGAAGGACGTAGCTCTGGTACTTCAACATCATGCAGGTCATGTGAGAGTGGCCATTTGTTGATCGGATCGTAACACCATTCAGGGCCAGTCCACCAAAGGCAGATGAATCCTAAGTGTGGATGGTAATGAGCCTCTTGAAACCACATCAGCAGGATTATGAGCTTCCTTAATATGATGCCACAGTTTAAGACGTGTGGATTGCAAGATTCGTTGAACCCTATTAGAAACAAAGATATTCAAGAGATGCGGCATGGTCTTTAACCATGAAAGGATTATCCTAAGACCGTGAAGCAAAAAACATCAGTGGTGTCTAGATCTGTTTTCAGTGATTCGAGAGATTTCAACAATTCTGTTAGTAGCAGGGCACCACATACTCAAGACGGGGATTGTTAGTGTCTTGAGTGGTGCAAGTCGGGTCTTCGCTCTTAGTAGTGTTTGACAGACTGGGATGTCGAAGTGTCTTCTTTGATTGACGAGTGATGGAAGGTTAGTGGCCCATTTAACTAATTCCATGCCACCCTTATATAACAGTTCAATTAGATCATGCTTCAAATCGAAGAGGTTCTGCTCAGAGTCACGACCAACTGCTATGTCATCAACATAAACGTTATTCAACAGCCCCTGAGCAGCATTTGGGTGATCTGAGCCCTCATCATGAGCAAGCTGTTAAATACTCGCTGAGCCAGGTTTGGAGCACTGCGGGTTCCATAGGTAACACAGTTGTTGGTAGAAAACCACTGGCTTGCTCGGATCATCTCGCCACACAATCTGTTGAAAGGCTAGATCAGGTGTAGCTATTTCAATCTGGCAAAAGATCTTTACGATGTCACGTGTGAATACGTGGTGATACCTTCTGAAATTCAAGACAATGTTGCAAATGTGGGATTGCAATTTTGGCCCAGTCAGCAAAAGGTCAGTTAGAGAGCCACCTGCAGAGTGGTAGCTGACATCAAAGACCACCCTAAGCTTCCTCTCTTCTCCATTGTTGCGGTACACAGCGTGATGGGAATGATGTACCTAGGAGGGCTGGTTGCCACACTCATATGCCCCAGAACCTCATACTTCTTCAGGAATTGGATGTAATCCTCTCGAAGCATGGCATCGTTGCCAAGCTTGGCCTACAGTGAGTATAGGTGCGTAAGAGCTTGACTTGTGTTAGGACTGATAGTCTTCTATCATCTGTCTTGAAGGGGAGTGAGACAATGTAACTACCCTCAGAGGAACACTTATGAGTAAGAATGAAGTGCCGTTCATATTGCTCTTCATCAGGTGATGGTTTGGAATACTGGGTGGGTTCCTCAATAAGCCAACATTTTTCAATTAGAGTGTCTGTGCTGTCATGAGCCATTTGAGACACTGCAGACCCAATGACTGTATCAATGAGTCTTGGTCCCTCTTCATATATTACTATTGGTGATCTGGTTACAACCTCTGGGTATAAATCAGCACCAATCAGAAATGAAATCGGACCTGGTTCTGTAAATTTGGAGTCACTAAGCTGATACGAATGGTAGTCCTCCCACATGTTAGAGTGTAGCAATGCTTGTGGTAAAGGTGGAGTAATGGAGGGTACTACAATGGCTTTTGTACTCAAACTGTTTGCTTGCTTTGAATTGAATGATAAGGAAACCTTCCCCTTGATATTATGAAGCGGAAAACCATTAACTCCAGAAATTGCTCCATGGTATGTTTGCACACTATATTGAGTTTTGATGCACACTTAGTGGTGATCATGGTAAACTATGATCCAGAATCTAATACTCCTCTGAAGCGGTGGAGATTTCCCTGGGCATCATGAATATGGGCCACAATGGTACCCAGCAGGACACCTGCAACTTTAGGAGAGACGCTGGCACCAGAAAATCCAGATGGTTTAAACAGGACTCAAAGACCTTGGTTTTGGTACAGTTTGTATTGGGACTGATCAGACTTGGGTGACAGGTTTAACATAGGTAAGTACACTCGTTAGTGCGATGGGAGGGGTGTAGGCAATTGCGGAAACCAGGAAATTGCTTCAAGGCATTGAGACGTTGCACTGAATCCACTGCAACATACTTTGGACAAGCGGAAATTATGTGTTGCTGATCACAGATGAAACATGCTTGATTTAGTCTGTGAGGTTGATGCCTTTCCTTTGATAGTTTTGAAGAATGGGCAAGTAAGGCTTGTGACTTGTTACTGAACCTATGGGGAGATGGAAGGTTCTTGATAGGTAGTTTTGATTTAGTACTATCAGATTTGGGAATGAGGTCACCTGTTAATTGTAGAACATGGTACCGATCATGGACAAACTCCTTCAAGGTATCGAACCTCGGGAAGGTAGTCCCGACGTTAGCCAACTCAAAGGCTTCAAGAGTTTTTGGATCTAAAACCCTAGGGGCAAGTTCACAGAGGATAGTCCATATTAAGTATTTTTAGATTTTTAAGAGATGAGATACTTTCTGAAACGTGTGACAGGTATTTCTGCAAGGACCTGGCGGATGGTCTGCCAGAATACAATCTGAAGGTAAGAAGTAGGATGAAGGCAGGATAAAGCCAGTTTACGCTTATCGTCATAAACACAAACTAGTGTGTTCCAGGCTTGTTCAAAATTGATATCGATAACCGCTATATGTTTGATAGAATCTAAGCCCTTCTAAATAAGAAACTGATATTGGATACATCTAGATACTGGAAACGTTCACCATCAGAGAGAGTTGGTTCTTCTTTGATGAGGGAGCAAAACAAATGTTTGAAAGTGGGTCAATCAGCCTAGTTCCCAGAAAACCTCTTTATTTGGATCTTAGAAATTATTGCCCTAGCTTTAGGTGCAGGATGTATAACACTACATGAGTTCATTGAGAGATCCACAAGAGGATGAGTGGGTGCAGGAGAGAGTCTTAAATGATAATCTTTGCACTCATAAAAAGTAAAGGGTCCAAAATGTTTTAGATCATATTTAAAGGTTTTGTGGGCTAGCATTTTATGTTCGAGCTCAAGGAGTTACTTAAATTATTATTATTTTTTTTTTTTAGAAAATTTCAAAATTAAATGTGCCTAAAAAAATCATTGAAAATGGTAAAAACATTTTCAAATGGTGAAAATGTTAATTTTAGAATTTCCAGCAGAATGGTTGTCAAAAGGAGTTTATCAACAATGACGTAGAGCACTAATAAAAATGAAAAAATATACAGAAAATTATGCTGAAAAAGATTGAAATTTTATCAAAATTTGTTGAAAAATCTATAGAAGCTGAAAAAGTTAAAAATTTTAAATGTATATGGGCGGCTCAAGACTTCAAGATTCGTTTTTGAACATCCCAAGAGGCCTCCCTTTTAAATTTCAGCTACATAGGTGGAATAGCGGAAAAAATATCTCCGAATCTCACTCAGCTGGTCTGGGTGGCTGTATACAATTCATGATTCGTTTCTAGACGTCTCAAGAGGCCTGTATTTCAAATTTCAGCTTCCATAAGTTGAATAGCAAAGAAATTAACTCCGGTGCCAGCTCTCGATTTATCCAACCGTATTATGTTAACTACTGCGAAGTGCGTGACCAACAAGATGAGTTATTAGCATGGTTATTTGAAAAATTGTTTACACACAGGTGATCATTCTAAATAATTGATATTGTGAACATGATTGCAACTGCTTGTTAATTTCTGATGATTTCATTGAGCTGGTGGTGAGTCGTTGCACTGGTGATAAATAAATAAAACAACTTGACATAGTAGCGATAAGATACACCGCAAAATCTGAGTCATTCTTACATGCAGCTTTCACGGGTTTATGTGAAACACGAGACTAAAACACATTGCGTTTCAATAATTTGTAAATAGAGGTAACCGGGGGTCCAGGGAGCTTGCCGAGTTTCATTATTTCTTGTTTCGTTAGATTTTTCTAATTTTCTAGAAGAGTGAACTCTGTACCTAAATTGGTTCCTATCGAACTTTGGATGCTAAAAATTTTTGGGTGTGGTAGAGTACAAATATTATAACTTGAGAAACCATTCTAATCGGCTGAGTGGCCTCTAGCTTATTTTATTCCTATTCAGCTTTTCAGATGTACCGATAATGAATTTTCGAACAGGGTCTCTCTGGGTAGGGTAGAGCATAATTACAACTTCAATCAGCATAGCTGTAGCTAATTTAGCTGAACTTTGCTGCATTTTCCTATAAATGCTGAACTTTGGAACAGAGCCTCTCTGAGAGCGGTAGATCGTATTTCCTATACTGTAGTCAGTATTTCCCTAGCAGTATTTACACAATTACTCTGAAATTTAAGTGATAGTATACTGAGATCTACACTCATGCTTTGGATGAGCGAGCAAAGCGAGTGAGCACAGATAGTTAAAACATAATTTTCCCTCCTATTCAGCAAAGTAAAAGTGAAATTGCCTATACCATTGGCAAGAGTACCTAATAAATGAAGCAGTTTTTGTGAAAGTCGACGGTCTCCAAGATTAATTTTGAGAGAGTGGCTAATTTGCAAAAATTTTTCAAACTTCCCAATTTCCAAAAGAATTAGTATTTGAAATGAGTCTGAATGGTGTTGAGTAAATATGAAAATGATGTATTCTTAACGACAATTTGAAGCTGATTCCGGAAATAAGATCAAAGTTGGAAAAAGTTTATTTAAAAGGAAGAAATGTGGGTTTTTATAGAAAAAAAGAAAAAAGGTGGTTTTCTCGATAAAACAGTCAACTTGTCACTTGTTGATCCCACTTCACAATCCGCGCGTATATGTCGCGGACTGTAGACTGAGTTGACAAATTAGATCGGTCGATCACATCCGTTGCTGTATTCCCCCAACACGAAAGGGCGGGGTCCATGTCGGTGGATTTCGGTCAGTCGATTCTTGCTCACTAACGAACCAATATAACTGACGGATTTCCAAAATCTTCCGGAAAATCCTGTGATCTACCAAAAAAATCCTCATGTGTGCCTAGCTCATGAGTTGAGTACAGGAAAAAATTAGAAGAGAAACTTGTGAAATTAGGAGAAACCCCATTAGAAAACTTAAATGGCATGATTAGATTGAGTATTCAATATTATGTCAATGATATTGGTGAGACAGGACATAATATCAAGTCTAATAATAGTCATTGGTCCTCCCGACCGGAGAGAGCTCCCACATTGTATATTTTGGGTCTTTCATCACTAAAGCTTCTTCCAATGAAAATTTCAGTAATCAGCAATCCCTACAGACTTGACGTCATCATCAAGATGTCTGGAGAGTATTCCATAGACTCAAATTATTCCTTACCAAAAATTTAAACAAATTTGAAACGTACCTTTTTATTGACCACTCGATTCCTGTTGATAGGTGTTGCTTGGGGTACTGCATCCAAATGTGAACTATTTGGGATAGAGGAAACCCAAGGCATTGTCTTCTTTGGCTTAGCAGAAGCAGTGATGGGAGTTTCTGATGAGTGGACAGATACAGCTTTATATTTTTCATCATTTCCATCTATGATGTCCTCAACCTCAGAAGCTCTTAGCAACGAAATGCTCGATGCCAGGCAATGGGAACTCAGTCCTGAAATAAGGTCAGTTGAAGTCACATTAACTATAGAGTCGTGCAGCATAACAAGAGGGATTTTTTAAATATAAAGTTTTGCCCAAATTAGCTTCGTTCAAGCCACCCAACAGAACATGTTCACAGCATACCTCTCATGCACTATAAGAACAGAGCAATTTATAGCCTCTCAGGCTATTCACAAGAATATCCTGTTTCAAGAAATCGGCCATTGAAGTCGGCCACAGTATACTCGTAAATAAACACAACAGGGACTGAAGATGGACTGCTCGCTCCTATTCGAGGCCAGAGCAACATATTCCATACACATTTTCTTTTCAATCTCCTATGAACTCATATCTATCCTATCGTGTGTCTTCATCGTCGGTCTCCTAAAAAGCAGTGGTTAGTATTTGATGGATTTTATAACTGCAGAAGCTGAAATTCCAAAGTTAATTCAACTCAAAAAGCACTGGAAACAGGTTACAATTGTCTCTCAATATAATATACCCTATGGTCATGTTGCATAACTAGGAATTTTTATGTATTTATCTACCATCACTTCAATGACAACAGCCTACGTCACCATCTAGGCACATTGTGTCATTTCAAATTCTGATGAGCTGTTGGCTATTTTATACCACTATTTTACAACTGTATTTGTACATTGCATACATGTACT
Organism: Adelphocoris suturalis; assembly: GCA_030762985.1. NCBI lineage: Eukaryota > Metazoa > Arthropoda > Insecta > Hemiptera > Miridae > Adelphocoris > Adelphocoris suturalis. Next base: position 42,966,335 of record CM061040.1, on the reverse strand, counting down.
CTATATCACTAACTGAGACTTGTGTATTCGATGCTATCACCAATTTGTTCAAGGACTGACAAAACAGTAGTTTTTGAAAGTTGGTGCCGCCTCAGAAAATCGATTTCATTGAGATTGAAATCCGCCGTATTCTCTCTAATCCAACAAGGACTGTGAATTGTAAAGTCTTCATATCATCCTCGTCAAATTCATCCTCAAAAACCACTGCTCTTATCAATCATCTGTGGCTCATTTTCGTGCATGTAGGAAACGTAGAAAATAACTAGGAAAATGTAGCAAATTAGATGGGAAAACGCAGCAAAAAATGATTTTGGTCATGTAAACAAAGATGGCAAAAAGAACTACCTACCTACCTAGTAAATCGTTGATTTGAACACTAACCACCCAATTTTCGGCTGGTTAGTTTTGATCGTTGATTTAACGCATTTGATCATTGATTTATCTGAACCGGAGTTGGTGAAACCGAATATCATTGTTTAACAACGGAGATCTTTGGTTTAATGAGTAAATGTTGATTGAAAACTTTGGTGAAACCGGCTCTAAGGGCCAATTCCTAACCGTGGTTAAAGTAGATCATTGTTTTACGGAACCAGATTTTCGAACGTTGATTTAAAACAAACGGGTTTTACCAACGTAATCAATGGTTACACTGTTATCAGTAAACATCGATTTACAGCGTTTCCATGATACGTTGATTTAGACGATATTAAAGAGGCATTTGCCTACAAATTGAGGGTAATAACGAGATAATAGTGAGGAAACAGCTGTTAGCAACCCGAAATCTTCAATGCTTCTTTCTTTTAAAATGCATTCTGGTAGCATAATGTTTTACAAACTCTAGGGGTAGCCCTTTAGTGCCCTATCATTAACCGCGAAATTTCGAACCACTGGAATACTCATCCAACAACGATTTTGGTTCGTCTCCATTGGAGATTTTGGAAGTCGGTCTCCTAAACAGCAGTAGGTTGCCAGACATAGGTACTATGATTTATAGCATCATACTACCTTTTTAGAAAAATTACTGTATCATATAAAAATATATATACAGGGTGGCCCCCAAATGGAAATGTTAAAATTCCCTGACATTTCCCTGACCGAACTTCATATTTCCCTGACAAAAAATATCAAACTGATATATATATATATAGCGTCACCTTTAATGCTTCCAAAAGAAAATCGTATAATTTAAAAAAGAAACTACAGCCTACACCGGGAGTAATAATGAAGGTGAAGCATGGGAGAAAGGATACTTTTTAAAGTAATTGAATTTGTGAAAGAATTTACTTAAATAGTTTTTTTAAAATCGCAGTTAGACGAACAGAATGGTTTTGACACACTACATACTTAAGGTAAATAAAATATTCCACAGTAAATTCGGGTAAAAAATAAACTGAGAATGAGGAAAAAACTACAATAAGTTTCAAAACCCAGTTTTGGTATTTCGAATTCAAAAACATAATAACGAATGCCGAACGGCAACAAGGTTCTTCAAACACTATCGTATCAAAACACTAGATTCTATGATTAGTGACCAGAATAACACAAAATGATAACAATTAACTGGAAGCTCTTAGAAGGAGATGTTTGAAAAACAACTTTTGCTGAACCATAATTATGGTACCTACACTTTATCTACGTACGTAATGAATAAATGCTTTGTTTTCACATAAAATTGTTATTTCATCACAACTAATTATTTAAAATCGACCATGTGCTGTGCAATGAAGTATTTCATAAGAAAGAATCAGTTCGGTGGACGACACATTTTCAGTACGTTAAATTCGTTAAAAAGGAGCTTAAAAAGCACCAAAAATGGCAAAAACTGTTGAAAATAGTTAAATTTATATTTTTAGCGGAATATTACTCAAATAAAGTTGATCAACTATAAATTAGAACATACAAAAATTCATGCACGAAAGTTCATTAATATGTGAAAAAAAAGTAACTATAAATAAATAAAAACTGCAGAAAAAGCTAGAAACCTGAAATCATTTTTTGAATAGCAGACCATAATTTAGAATGAGTTTTTTGCCATAAAATGTATATATAACAACTTCATTGCCCTCAAAGTTCTCAATTTTCAAAACAATTTAACCTAAATGTAAAACAACAAATTACGAAAATTCGCCTTTAATCATGCTGCATTATTTTTCATTTAATATTTTATGGTCTCTCAATTTGTGATCTGAAGCGATTTGTTGAAGATCAAATTCAAATTTTAATCATTTGTGTTGAAAAAAGGAAAAGTTTTCAACAAGGATATTTCTTAGCTATGTGGGTAATTCCAAATTTTCGCCCGACTGCAATAAATGTCTCGCTTTTTTTCACCTACTTCCAATCGGTGCCTTATTTCCCATCCCACAAAAATCTTTCGTTGGAAAGCTATGAATTTATTACACATGGCTTCACATTTCAATAGGCCAACATGAGAAGTCCTAGCTTATGTACACCAACTCGTTGTTGGGACTCTTACTGGATCAATCCACTACTCTGTTGGGTTTGGTCCCTAGTTCAATAACCTGTTGATTTTTCTCACATATAGTTTACTAATAGGTGATGTAGTAACCAGGAGAGCCGAAGACATATCCTTGTCACAATTTATCTGTGTGTAGCGTTGATAATCTTTGAACAGTACCACGACTCTAGACAATTATTTTTTTTATTCGTATTACCCATCTATAAAATATTATGTAGTATGATAAAGTACGCCGTTGAAGTTTTATTGTTTAGGAGTTAAAATAAACCTAAAAACACTGCAAATGATTACACAAAGTATTGATTGAAAAAATTCCCTGACATTTTGGTGTTTTTTGCAAAATTCCCTGACATTTCCCGTCGCACAAAATTCCCTGACAATTCCAGGTTTTCCCTGACTTTTCCCGTTGGGGGCCACCCTGATATAGTATAAAAAAATACTGTATTAATGAGCTTTTGAAAAAATCTAACTTTATTATAGATATTACTAAGTTTTCATAGCAGAAGTTTTCACAGCAGCACCTCTTTTCTTCAGCTCTATAACAAAATTAATAATAATCACAAAGTTAATCTCAGCTTTGAACTGGGATTACGATTCCGTTTCCCCTACTTCCAGTCTCAATACGGAACATCCATTGTTCCTGACACTTCTGTGGTCATAGGTAACAAAAGACGAGAAATAAAGGTCATTAATTACAAGCTGCGCTCTACCTCGAGCTTCTCATGTTCGGAGCCCCATTAGGTCTTGTAAAGGTAAAAAACTAAAACTATTGTAAGAATAACAAAGTTACTTAAAGCTAAAAGAAGTTCCTTACGCTTAGGCTTAGTCCATGTTATTGTCCACTCATTCCAGTTTTTTTTTTAAACAATTTCCATCTGCACTTTCCGAAAGGTTCTTCTCAAAAGCAGGACCTTAAGTCAAGAAAGAAACCGTTTGCAAAGCCCTATTCATTCAAAATCATCATTTTTCAAGGAGTTACTACGAAACATTTCTTCTTCTAATACGAATCACACCTAGAGTAAAGATATTCGAAACGAATCTCATCTTCTCAAGCGTTCCTTATTTACACTAATTTTTCTTGAAGCAATAGAAGAAAGTTTGCAAAGATTTATTCAACGTTATAGATATGAATGTGAGCTGGTATAATAGAACTTTGCAGGCTTTTGCCTATATTAGAGTAGGTATTATAATCGTAGAAATTATGTATAGTTTGGTGGACTGGATGCTCGCATCTCAAAAACACATAACATCAAGTAGTCAATCCCTTAGTAAAAATTCAGATTAGTTGGACATGTAGGTCAGAATGATGTGTATAGTTTGGTGGTCTGGATGCTCGCATCTCAAAAATACATAACATCAAGTAGTCAACCCCTTAAGGCCGTATCACACTAGCATTTTTTCGGCGTTTTTAATGCCTAAACGCGAAGAAGTGCTTTTTTTTCTCCCAAGGTCAGCTTTTTCGATCATTGCTCATCCTGGCGGAGCGTTTTTAAACTCACTTGGGAAAATTAGAACACGTTCTAATTTTTACCTTGACGCAAGAAAAATGCTAAACATAACCCTTGGGGAGGTTACAATTCAATGAAAACCCCCTAGGAGCCCTAACCCGACAGATTTAATAAAAATGCATTCATCCAGAATGCGCTATTTTTGCACTTATTCCTCCTCAACATCCACAGCTGACCTTGAAAAAAAGCACTTGCCTTCTTCACGTTTCAGCGTTTAAAATGCGAAAAAAATGCAAGTGTCATACGGTCTTTAGTAAAAATTCAGATTAGTTAGACATGTCAATGTATGTATACAGGTCAAAATGACGTTTAAAAATATATTTCGGAGGTTGAGGTAGGGTGGGTACAATGCAAGTGTCATACGGTCTTGAGTAAAAATTCAGATTAGTTAGACATGTCAATGTATGTATACAGGTCAAAATGACGTTTAAAAATATATTTCGAGGGTTGAGGTAGGGTGGGTACGAAGCAAAAAAAGTTTCAGTCCATTCTGGATGCGAACCTGGGACCTACATCTAACGAGTTCGTTATTCTAACCAGTGGACCACAACCGACCTTGCGTTCAATTGAACAATCACCACCTGACATTGGGTCCACAACGTTTCCCGCTGTGCGCGCCCCTACCGAGCTGAATTCTTACTACGTCCCCCCTTAATCTTTTTGCGCGTTTTTTCGAATCTTTCCATCTAAGCGCTTCTACCGAGCTGAATTCTAACTACATTCGTTCCCCTCAGTCTTTTCGCGCGTTTTTTCAAATCCTTCCATCTATGCACCTCTACCGAGCTGCATTCTAACTACATACGTTCCCCTCAGTCTTTTCGCGCGTTTTTTGACATTGATTTGTCTATTGGCTGGCCTAAATGCAATGGTTTTTGACATGGATATGTCTTATCTCTGGGGGTCAACCGAAATTGACATGGATATATGTCTAATCTCTGGAGGTCAACCAAAAATTTGCGACATGCAAAAGATGTTCACGAAAATCTACTTTCACTAAATCTTCAGAAAACATAATTTATGTGTTCTCCCACCGGATTTCTGCTTTATTTACCATTCTTATAACTGCTTAAGAATTTCATGCGATTGCCCTAAAATTGAAAGAACCAATAATGTTAAATACCTTGGACTGTATATTGACGAGTACCTAAAGTGGACCAATCACATTTGCCATTTATCTAAGAAAATCAGGAACACATCCTATATTTTCTATCGTCTTAGGAATATTTGCTCAAAACATTTTATAAGAATAGTGTAATTTGGCTCTCATTCATTCTCAGTTGTCTCATGCTGTAACTGCATGGGGCTCAGCATTGCAGAGCCACTTGCAGGCAGTTAAATCTGCCCAAAATTTGATATTAAAAAACTCTCGCCTGAACCCTTTATCTAATGAATCAATCTAGTGACTTTCAACCAACTTTTCAATTTTCAAACTGCAAAAATGTTTCTGAAGAGAATCAACTTACTGAGTATTGAACCCATTAGTCATGCTACGAGACATCCAAATAGATATAATGTTCCACATAGATCGCTACAAGTCACCCAAAATCACATAAGTCATACTGGTCCAAAATTATTAAATAAAATTCCAGATGAAATTTTTGATGAACCACGCATTGTTAATAAATTAAAATTAATTAAGAATTGGATTGTTACCAATAAATGAAGTTGTATTTTTATTATATTGTGTTCAAGTTTTAAAGTATTTTGAATAGTTTATTTAGTGATTAGTACTTTTACTTTAGGTATGCCGTGAACTGCCATTACATTTGTATTTCTAATAATTAGAAGTGCCCACACACAGACTCTTGTCTTGTGGGATTTTTATTTGGGAAATTTTGTGTTTTGTATTATGTTGTTCACGAAAATAGAGCATTATTAAAAAAAAAAAAAAAAAAATGTCACGAAATCGTTTCTATTGATTTTCACGTACAACCAATGCGTTACTAGCGAAGTGTAACTCCCTTAGTTTTCATAGCAGGAAAATCGTTAGCATCTTTTTGGAATGCTCTCATTATGTATATCACAACATTTCATAATCCCTAAGCCATTGCAGTGTCAAGGAAAGCTGATTTATTACGCTGTTATAAACTAATACTGCTATGTAATCATAGTGAACTAAGGCACTAGGGACATGGTAGGTATGTTATTGAGTAGAAGGTACTTGTGAGCTGTAGGTACTAGACGATGCATAGACCTCTTATCAGATGATGGGCTCCTAAAGCTGAGTGAGCTAAATTGTCTCCTGTTCATCTTAGGAAGTTGAGATTTGATAGGGAGACGATGACCAAGAGACCTCTGGTAAACTAAGAGACGATTGAAATTCCTAATCAGCTAAGTGTGCTAAAATCTTTCCTGTTCATTCTAGGAAGTACGAGAACGACGATGGTCGATTTGATAGGGAGACTCCCTGACGATTGAATTGATTGGGTCTTTTCTGATCAGCTGACTGAGCTAATTTAATTGAAATTTCTAACTTGAGGGGCGCAAAACACATATTTCACAGGGGGGGGGGGGGGGGGGGCCATATCCATGTACCAATGTATTATCTGCATGTAGTGTAGATACTCAACATCAGTTTACTGATTTTGTGTGATGTGGAGAACCTCGTTTTGTGAAATAAGTGAATTATTTTTATAAAATTCTTTTAACCCCCCCCCAACACACCTTCCTTTTTTTCAAATATTTTCCTGTCCGTCTAAATATCAATTACTGATCATAAAAATAATCATAACTATATTGTTTGTTGAATTAAGTAGGTACTTAAATCCTTGTTTCCTATAGATTATATAAACCTCATGTCCAGGAATATTATAATTACACAACTTCTGATCATTTTTTAAACAACCTTCACTAAGTACAATCACATACATATTTTGTTATAGAAACCAATTTTAGGACTTAGGACAAATGTTGATGAAATTCAAGTAGGTTGGTTATTTTAGCCCAGTTTTGTGAACACATTTCAGAATGTTCTACCTAGTTCATAAAATGTTTCTAAGTAATAATCTGCTAGAAAAAATATAATATCAACCTTTGCAAGCCATTCTAGAGACTTTTTGAAGAAAAATAAGCTATTGCAGTAAATAAAAAAATTCTAGAATTGAAACATCCCAAAACTATCTCTTTGGAACTCCCAGATTTTTAACGCTTATAGTTATGTATCTCATTCCAAACACCAACTCTTTAAAAATAGGATCTTAACCTTCCAAAAGCATTCCAAAAGAAAGGATGAATTCGTTGTTGGGCACTACTTTTGGCACAAGAAATACCTCAAAATTCAATGAATTTGCTTGAATACCAATTTAAAAAAGTATCATTAGGTTAAAGAAATTCAAGCACCTTCTTATTTTAGATCTCAGTAACATTAAAATACGATTCCTCTTATTAAAGTAAGAAATAATTTTTATTATTTAAAAAAGTGTTTGATAATTGTAAAAATATTTATTCATGTATTCACCATTAAATTAATAATTCCAATAACATGTTTTTCAAACTATTGATGAATGGAAATACTGAAGGAATAAAATTAAGGTAAACGGACACGCTGTCAAACAATAAAAAGAAACATTGAAAAATGTATTGATGAGATCAAATTTAGTACATCAAATAAAGGAAAAACGTTATTTGACCTGTTGTATTGAGTTTTCACAATATTTGCAACAATATTTAGTCAATAGTTAGTCGGAAAAAGAAAAAAGTACTCAAAATTCAGCTAAGTTTTATCTTCAGGAATAAGATAAAAATACTTCTTACGATAATTCAAAAATAATATTTCATTACCATTATTATCACAATGAAAAATGGGACCTTTCACAGGAACAAGAACTAATATTACATTGAAAAATGGGACCTACCCCAGGAACTAGAAAAATATCAAATACTAATTAGGTAATTTATCACAGAACAATATTATTGAAAAATTGGGACCAACCCCAGGAACTAGAAAAATATCAAATACTAATATTCGTTCATCATAGAGCAATATTATTGAAAAATTGGGACCAACCCCAGGAACTGGAAAAATATCAAATACTAATATTCGTTCATCATAGAGCAATATTGTTGAAAAATTGGGACCTACCCCAGGAACTAGAAAAATATCAAAATAATACTAATTAGGTAATTTATCACAGAACAATATTATTGAAAAATTGGGACCAACCCCAGGAACTGGAAAAATATCAAATACTAATTAGGTAATTTATCACAGAACAATATTATTGAAAAATTGGGAACAACCCCAGGAACTAGAAACATAAAATAATAATATTCGTTCATCATAGAGCAATATTGTTGAAAAATTGGGACCAACCCCAGGAACTAGAAAAATATAAAACACTAATATGATCATCATTGAGCAATCTTATTGAGCAAATTGGGACCAACCCCAGGAACTAAACAAAAATAAAATACTAATCAATAACGAAGGAACAATAGGTAAATATTATCATCACAATGGGAAAAGTAAACACATCAAAAACTATAATGAGATTAAGTTAAACTTGAAGCTCACTGGCACACGTTCTTAAATTGAATCAGTATTTGTTGATGAGACTAAGGTTTCAGCAGTTATTCTCCTTATATCATTTCTGGATGGCTTTGAGCGTTCTGGCTTGTCATTCTTCGTCTTCTTTTTTCGTGGTGTGAATTTTCTCTGATGAGCAATCTTCTTACGGATATTTACTTTCGTAGGGCTTGTGAATTTGATAGACGATTTTCTAATTGCTTCAATGGTAGGTCTAACATTTTTAATTAGTTTTCGAATTACATCAAGTTCCTCCTGAGACTTGGTATTAAAAATTATACAGTTGAGTTCATCGGAAACCTCTTTTTGAGAATCGTTCAAGGTTTTTCCTGGGTCCTTTTTTTCAGGGAGACTTTCGAGAAATGCGACACATTCTCGGTCTTCGATGTTTTCATGAATAGTTACATCGCATGAAGTGCTTGGTACTTCGATGGTCTCGACCATCATTTCCTTCGATAAAAACCTGCACACTAGATGTATATGTTTACACATATTCGTCTTGACACATGCTTCAATGCAATCACATACGAAGTTGTGCAAACATGCCTTACAATTGTAACATACCATTGTGCATTTAGGAGAGCAGGGGCGTGTGGAATTAAGGACAGACACAGTATACACTTCATGATTATCAGTGGATGCCACTTGCCAAGAACGGTCATTCACTACCAATACTTTGGTGACATCCATTCGTAAAGATCGCTTGTGGCATACCCTCAACATTCTGGTTTTAGGACAGAGTTGCCCCTTCTTCAGTGCAATGTATCGATTGAAATTTTTTCGGTTGGTGATTCGAATCAAAGCGTGCAACGTATGATCAAGCCGTCTTGCAACTTTTCCACCAAGATAAAAATGTTTCAATTCACCGTGAAAACTCTCCAAATGCATATTGGTGTTTACACCAGAATTTACACGATGGCAATATGCCCAACGATCACAGTTTTTTGAATAATATTCTTGAAAATATTTACCAAAATCGCTGGTCTTCTCATCATTCAAAAGTGTATCAACTATTACAGGAAGCATTCGGTTGAATGCTGCTTCGTCTGTTTGAGTTAAAAGGGTGCGAAGTTTTAAAGCTACCTCTTTTTTCATCTCTTTGCCTATCACGTCTCGATGAATTCTATTTTGCCAGGCACGCAGAACGTGCCAAGTACAGTAGAGGCGTTTTTCGCAATCTCCCATGACAGCTTTCCAAGCAATATAAAATTCATCTGCCATATCAGACATTAGGACCTTTGGAGAAAAAATACCAATCTTTTCCCTGATGGTTTCAAAAAAGATTTTCAGTCCTTCTTGATCATTTTTGTCTGATATATAGTAAGCACAAGGAAAACCTTGCCGCGAACTGTTCAGAACGAGAAGAGTGGTCAATTGGTAACCATAGGCATTAGTGCCATGAGTGGAATCAAGACATACAACATCATTACCATAGAGCTTCATTTGATGTATCTGCCCAACAGTCATGATTCCCAGAAGAAATTGATGAGTTTTTACTTGAGGGTATTCCACTGAATCAACTCCTTTCGGTTTATATAACAAGATGCTCGATTCGTGTCCTTTGGCTCTCTCTTTCTCCACCCAAGCATCTACACTTAGAGCATCGTCTGAATTATGTACCATTTCGTAATCAAGGGAAAATTCGCTTACAATATTTCTGAGATCTTGTTTGGTCAAAAGATGAACTCTCTTGAAGTTTTCTTTCGAAGCAGTGGCCTGAACGCTGTCTAATATTTCATCGAAAGGAATTTTGCTTGCGATTTTCGTGGCGATTAATTTTTTTTCGGGAGATGGTAAGGGCAGATGTCGTAGCTCTATTTCGTGCCCAAAGTGTGACTTGCAATAGCTTACGTCAACACTACTTGAGGAGAATTTAGCTGTTATCATCGCTGGGCAGTGGAAGTTTGTTTTACACGATTGTTCCATTTTCAGCCCCCTTTTGCGATTGGCATCAGTTACCCTAAGTCTTACCGGACCCGAACGATTACATCGGTAGTAAACAGTCTTGGAGTCACTTTGAATTCTTGATGAACGAACTACAAACTCGATTCGGTGTTCCTCCTCAACGGCTCGTTTCCAGTCAATAAATTCTTGTTTATTTTGAAAACTGATTTTATCAGTGACAGGATCATAGTCGTGTTCAATGGAAATGTGTTCAATGAAAACGGAATTGTTAGGAAAACTTTGAGGACAAGCGGCACATTTCATTTCATGCGGCACTGTTGCTGATGGCATGTCACACCCATGCGTCTGTCTCACATGACGCCTTAGATGAGAAAACTGAACAAACGTTTTATCACATATAGAACAAACAGGCATAATGAACTAAATCAACAAATAACAAACGGAAAGAACGAAACAAAACTGTAATAACTGAGAAAAAAAATAGGTAAGTATCTTTGAGCACGAAAGTAAAACGGACCCGATCAATACGCGGACAACAGTGACAACACGAACACAGGTAAACCAGAAAAATAAGGGAAAGCAAAATAAAGCTAACAGTAGTCAGTTGACTTTAGTTCGAATTCAGCTCGGTAGGGGACATGCCGCCAGTTGATATTGGTTTGAATTCAGCTCGGTAGAGGCGCGCACAGCGGGACGTGTTGTGGACCCAATGACAGGTACAATCACCTAGGTACTTCGCTACTAAGTAGAGAATGCTTTTGAGGGAGGCCGCAAGAGCGCTCTGAAATGACTCCTATCACTGCATCTGAATACATCGATGTGTTGGGAGGCCGAATTGATACTATCGAGACTATTCGGTAGGGGGTCCCTACACTAAGAGTTTGCCGCAGAGACGCAAATAAACTCTTTACACTTCAAAATTATGCATTTGTCAGAGTCCTGGTGATAAGTGACTCACCGAGACGCCAGGAAAGGTAACCTACTGTCAACGAACTTTTTCTAGCCGGGCTACAGTCTGTTTCTCCTATTTGTACAAGCTCAATTGAAAAATTAGGACACTTTTTAGGTGCTGGCAAGTAAAAAGTTCAAGCGATTTTTCAGAATTTAGGAATGTACTAGGTAGGTAAGTTATCAACTGTTATTTCTATTATAGCTCACCTAGTTCAATAAGCCGTTTTCTCTCTTCGTTTCCCAATGTTCGTCTGTACATCCCAGGGTACCTTTTGTACAGAGACCCTCGGAACATCCGAAGATAATTCCCGACTTCCGAACCGATACAATAATATTCTCCATTCTCTTCGACTTGAAAACTGATGGGTTTATCCCCGTACGTACGGATCGACATAGCGGCGCTTATGTAGCTACACGGAAACTGCCTACAGTCTGACACAAAATACGGAAACAATGGATATATGACTCTATCGTTCTACCAACCAACAATACGATAATTATGGAAACCCAAAATTAGCTTGATTTACAAAAGGAAAATATTTATGTACAACAATATGATTTTAAATTGAAGTACCAACATTCAAAACACAAGACGGATAGGGATAACGGTGGTGGATGTTCAACTTTTTTATTATCTGTATTTGCCTTTGTCGTAGCTTCATCATGGACGCTTTTTCTCTTCCATGGCTACATGTTAAACGGAGGCTCCATGAGATGTTCCATACTGAACTGTGAGTACAGGCAGTGCATAGTGGCCAGCTCTGAAACTACTAACTGCTGGGAAATTACTCCAGATTCCAAATAAGGATGCAAGCCTAGCGGCAGCGAAATGAACTAAGTAGATCCTGACTCCGACTTTCGTGTCATTGAAAAATCGTATCTGTACGTAACATGTTTTGAGACTTTCTCTCGCTTTATTTTCATTCGATTTTTCAGGGATGGGGAAAGAGTCTAGGTACCTACCAGAAGCATTTTAAATTTTGAAAATACATCGATAGGTATATGGCCACATTTGAACTCGTTTTTTGATTAGATGGTCAAATGGTGCCTCCCTTACTCTAATTAGGTCAAGTATTAACTACATTCCATTGTACGTAAACGTATACCTTACCATGAATGAGGATTGGTAGAATAGTAACATGTCGTTAAGGAATATGACAGGCAATATGAAATCTAGCAAATTTGGATTTAAAAAAATCGACCAGAACATAAAAGCCCCTCGATTGTTTCTCGATCAGACAGTACAAAAATACCTACTAACTGGAATAAAGGGATTATGACAAACCGAAGTACTACATTTGTAAATGTAGTTGATTCTCATAATTTTTTACACTGCTGTTTTATTATATAACTGCAATAAGAATAGATAGGTACTGTAGTGGATTTGTATAGGTTTTACTGGGAGTATGTATCCCCCACTCTCCCTTTACTATTCCCAGTAAAACCTATACACATCCACTACAGTACCTATCTATTCTTATTGCAATTATATAATAGAAGAGCAGTGTAAAAAATTATGAGAATCTACCTACTACATTTACAAATGTAGGACTTCGGTTTGCCATGATCCCTGTATTTCAGTTAGTAGATATTTTTGTACTGTCTGATCGGGAAACAATCGAGGGGCTTTTATGTTTTGGTCGATTTTTTAAAATCCAAATTTGCTAGATTTCATATTGCCTGTCATATTCCTTAATGATATGTTACTATTCTACCAATCCTCATTCATGGTAACGTAAACTTGTACGTTCAATGGAATGTAGTGGGTTTTAGCATGTAAAAATGACCTTTAAATTATCACTGATCTAAATTAATCACTGAAATTAGTGATGATTGAAAGGTCTTTTTTATGTGTATGATAAAACCTCATTATGGAAGATTATCACACAAAATCTTCAAAAACTTCTAAGATTATTGGAGTGTAAGTGATAAAATTCACCAAACTTGCTCTGGCTTTCAAGTAGGTATTTTCTCGGCCGGTCTCCTTTTTTTTTTATTCTTTGTAGCTAAATAATACGAAAGAGCCGTTGAGCTGGTCAGCAGCTCAAACGACCTAGTTGATCGACGGCATGATTGCGAAATCAAAATGAAAAAAATGAAGTTGAAAACACAGGTGATGAGAACAGAACAAGTTAACTAGCTAAACTACGAAGCGTTTTTGCATTTCCACGTAGGACACTATTTTTTTCTCCCACGCGGCATGACGCGGCAGCGCGCCACCTCTCGTTTTTAACGCACGGCTTGACAGCGGAGCCACGTAGGACACTGCCTAACTTGCATTCCCCTGTGATAACTGTGATCTTGTCCGACTTTTCGTATTGCGTGTTTTTTCTCCAAGTTGAGCTTATTATTATTATTATTATTTCTGTTTTCTCTCCAATCAATTATGAGTAGACAATAGTGAGAATGTTATAATGCTAGAAATAAAGATGGGAAGAAACATTTCTTTTGTGTTCCCCCCCTGACCCTCAGAGAAGAAAACTTTGGTTTGACGCTGCTGAGGTACCATTCACTAGAAGTTGTCGATAGAGTAGAAGTTGAGTTGCTCTCGTGTACTGAAAGAGACAGCTTTCAACTTGACTCACTTTAGTATGAAAAAGAACGGAATTGAATAGAAAATATAATAGAACTCAGTTGCTTGCAGTTCTAATGTTGTAAACAGAATGATAGCTTATAGAGCAGGAATGTTTCTTTATACAGTCAACTCTCCTGCTCCTGTAGCACGGCGACGTTGACGCACCTTGCGGTGGAGCGTTTCTCAACAATGTTATCAAGGTCACTTGATAGGTCGTCTCCATGGACTCATGGATCCTACACTTTGTGTAGCCAGCCAAGTGCACTAGTGACGTCATCAAAACTTTGGAATAAAAATAAAAATCAATGACACGTGTCTCACGAAAAAACTATATCGTTATCGTCTCAACTAAAAACACAGCTTTCAAATGAAAAAATAAAAAAATGTGTGGGTAACGCTCATTGTGCCTGTAACAGAGGAACATACGGGCTACGGACTATGGTCTCGACTTATTAAATTACAAACAGGTACAATCCACAGCGGGCAGGTTCTAACAGCATTTGGTGGACGTAGGACAGTCGTATACCTATCTCAACTGCCAAGGATGGGACAGCTATCCCTCGGAAATGGTGGGAAAATCGGGAGTGAAAAATACCAAGTGTTTCGGCTAAAAACACTTGAAATAATTCGTATTTCTCAACCGTATTGGGAGGAGTTCAATCTGGTGATGACAAGTTTTTCGGTCCAAAAAAATTGGAAAAATGCGAAGGAGTGACCTGTTTAACCCGTTCAACGCTCCTTAACTTTGCTCTCGCCATTCCCTCCCCTACACGAATTACCTAGGTACTTACAATAATTACTTACGAATTATTGACGATTAAAAACATTTTTTTAAAAATTTTTTGGGCAAAATTGAGTAGTGAGGTAGTTACTTCCCTAAGACACTTCCCACAACCGCAGTAGACAAAGGGGGGTATCTAAAGGAGGAGAATATTAGGAGAGGGGCCCTCGAGACTGTCTCGGGGGGTGCCTGGTGAAAAAAGCATTTTTCCGAGACAGTCCCAGGCGGCGCGTTGAACGGGTTTAACTGCCAAGTCCAACGGGAGGCTGGACTCTGAAAATTTTCAGAAGACCTCAGAAGCTAAGACATCTGTGGAAAAGGCCAGAGTGGGAGAGCAGAGGCTGGGTGTAGCAGGCAGTAGAAGCTAGTGTGTGGAGAAGGCAGCAGTGAGTGAAGAAAGGCTGTGGAAGGTTTTGGTAGGGTCGAGTGCTTGATGGAAGTTTGCCCGGAAGGTCTTGATGGGAAGGTGGTGAGAGGGAACCTAGGTTCTGGTGCTTTATTGAAGGTCGTAGGGAGGTTTGGGAAAGGTAGGCCACTTGATCAAAAAGCCTCGAGCGCTAGACGAGAAGGTCAGAAGAGTGAACTGTGAGACTGGATGTTTGCAGAGAGCTGCCTTGCGTGTTTCTAGAAGGTAGGGAAGTCCACCAAAAGGCTGCAGAGAGAGCTCTTGGTCTGGGCATTTCACCCTTGTGTCCTGATGGTATGTAGAAGGCAGGAAGCTCGGTAGGGAGGCTGCAGTGAGAGATGGTAGTCCGCTTGGTTGTGTAATAAGTGGCTTGAGAGGCTGGAAGTATCCCACTGGAAGCTGTGAGTTGAAATGTGTTGTGGCAGGCCCTCTACGACGTTTTGTAGGCCTGGCGGGGGGTGGGAGCAGTGGCCGGCTATCTCTGGGTGTGAACGACGTGGAGGTAGAGATCACGCACCACATAGAAGGAGTGTGTCCCAGTGGAGGAAGCCACTAAGATTGGCTGCTACGTCGGGCGATGATCGGCGGAGAGGGAAGGCAGGCATCGTGTAGAGGGAGCGCTGGTGCTGGGGGTTGTCGGCCGCAGGGATGGTGGAGTTCGGGGGCAGAAGGCAGAAGATTGAGTCTAGAGAGGCTTCAAAGCTGTCTCCATCACAGGGGGGTCGTTGTGAAGAACAATACACTTGCAGTGATCACGTCGGTTGCCACCAGTATAATGATGGCTTTTTATAGGATGCAGGATAGAGAAATAATAACTCCAAAATTCAGATATATGAGTGTATAATTGAGTGGCTTCCTAGCTCTTTTGTATTGGATGGTCTGGTGAGGGGGGACCCCGGGGGGTATCCCCACCAGACCTAGATTACATGACATGCTTCCTTGGGTCCGTGTTAACTACACTAAGACATTTACCCTGTGAAGCTGGAATTTAGCATGTAGTCTCTACTGCTTATTTACGGTTATCTACTTTATTATCCTCTCTGAATTCTCTTCTGTTCACCAAAGGGAGTTAAAATTCGATGTGACCCACTGGGACAACAAAAGACGAATACAATGATGGGCTCTTTCCTGATCAGCTGAGTGAGCTAAATTCTCTTCTTTTCACCTTAGGAATGTGAAATTTGACAGGAATGGATCGATCAATAAAAAAAATGATGCGGTAAAGTTTGAACAGAACGAGAAATTGGTTGGAGAAAACCAGAGAAGATTGGAGAAAAAGGTACAGGCCTAGGATAGTATTTGTTTTCTATAGACCGTTCAATCGTCGTAGCCTGTAGATTTTGATATCCGGACACCCTAAGGAGGTACCCCCTCCCCACCACCTCTCACAACGCCACCCACATGCTTCTCTACCGCCAAACGTGATGGGGGAGGGGGGACCAGATAGAGGCGGGAAAGAACGAGAATGGATACTGAAGGGCTAGCAAAACTTCCAGGTTTAGTGTGATTCTGTATGTAGCATCCATACTACGTTTTCTGTGTCTGCCGCCTGAGAGTGGTTCTAGCTGGACCCTGTTTTCTTCGCCTTTTTTTTTTTATTCTTGGAATCTTTCTGCCATTTTTCTCAGGCTGTGATGGACTTATTGACATGGAACAAATCTTGAAATGCATCATATTTATTGTTAATCATTCTATATATATATATATATATATATATATATATATATATATATATATATATATATATATATATATATATATATATATATAAATCATATATATATAAATATATATTTATATATATAAATAAATCATATATATATATATATATATATGATTTATTTATATATATAAATATATATTTATATATATATATGATTTATTTATATATATAAATATATATTTATATATATATATATATATATATATATATATATATATATATATATATATATATATATAAATATATATTTATATATATAAATAAATCATATATATATATATATATAAACTTGGCCCTTCGGGCCTCGCAAGGGGCTCCGCCCCTTGACCCCGCCGCTTCGCGCCTCGCCGGATCTTTTCTCTTTTCTACTGTGTAGAAAACGAGGATAATTTGCTATGCAATTCGTCTCACGAGAGAAAAAAAAAAAAATTTTCAGGCCTGGCCGGGATTCGAAACCACAACCTTCGTCTCACGAGAAAAAAAAAAAAAAAAATGTTCAGGCCTGGCCGGGATTCGAACCCACAACCTTCGTCTCACGAGGAAAAAAAAAAAAAAAAAGTTTCAGGCCTGGCCGGGATTCGAACCCACGACCTCTCGCTTCCCATCTCGGGACAAAAAACGTTACACAAAAAAAGTGGACATTTTAAAAAAATTATTGGGGGTCGGCCTAAGAATTGCATAGCAATTAATATATATATATATATATATATATATATATATATATATATATATATATATATATATATATATATATATATATATATATATACTCCTGCTCAAAATTAGAGCACCACCATCCATGTCTTCGTTTGTCCCCTTCGGTTTTCCCTCATTAAGTTTTTATTCATTTGCACACATTGTTTGCAAACACAGAAGGAATACAGTAAACAACTCGGCGCTCCGCGCCTCGCCAGGGGGCAAGCCCCCTGGACCCCCGGTTACCTCTATTTACATACTTCGGACGAAATTATTGAAACACAGAATGTGTTTGCGTTGTCGCGCAACCAAGTGACAACCAAACAAGCGTCATTGTTTACTATTCATTTATAACATCAATTTATATAGTTATAGTATGAAACTACGAAAATTGCGTTGTCGCGCAACCAAGTGACAACCAAACAAGCGTCATTGTTTACTATTCATTTATAACATCAATTTATATAGTTATAGTATGAAACTACGAAAAAAATACGAAATAAATTCGTGATAAATCAAGAGCTTTCCAACGAATGGTGAACGATTTCTGTGCGATTAAAATGGCGGAAATTCCATTTCCCTACCAACGGCTCGGTTGTACGTGAAAATCATCCGTCACACATTTCGTTCCCATCCCGCGTTCCATTTTCGGCTAGTTAGTCCATGGCTAAAACACATTCTGTGTTAAAAAAGGCACAAATTCTTGAAGAAAAGATGTTATGGATAAAATTAAAGAAAAATGTGGTAAAATTATAAAAATTGTAAATGTGAAAAAAAGAATGTCAGTTTTGCTTTTCAATACTTCATATGACCTCCTTTAGCTCGAATGAGGGCTTAAAGCCTTCGGCCTATGTCTCTAATCAAGTTTTGGTTGATAGTAGAAGACACAAGGGGACAAACGAAGAAATGGATGGTGGTGCGCTAATTTTGAGCAGGAGTGTATATATATATATATATATATATATATATATATATATATATATATATATATATATATATATATATATATATATATATGTATATGTCATTCCAGACGATAACTCTCGATAGAATTGAGATAAACACTTCGTTCTTTCGCCAAAAAATCAAGCATTTCAAAAGAAAGGATGAGATCGTAGGACAACACTTTTTGAACACATTAAATTGGTCAAATTTCAAAAAATGGACCAAAAAAAAAAAAAAAAAAAAAAAAAATCACAAAAAATGGCAAAAAAGGCTAAACATCTTTTTTTTTTTTTTCAGTAGAATATTACTCAAATAAAGTTTATCAACTATGAAGTTGGTAATTTAAAAATTAAAGCTCAAACCTGTGCTCAAAATTGTAATTAAATTTCATTAAAATGTGCTACAAAATCGATAAAAATTCTAGAAATCCAATATCTTTGTTTAAATAATAGAATGTTATTTAGAACAAAATTTTCAGCAATAAAATTGATAGTTAACAATTTTTTGCAGACAATATGACGAATTTGAGCAATAAAATTATTTCATATATACTATACCTATTTGTCATTCCAGACGATAACTCTCCTTAGGATTGAGATAAAAATTCCGTTCTTGCGCCAAAAAATCAAGCTTTTCAAAAGAAAGGATGAGTTCGTTGGCTCGCACTTTTTGAGTACATTAAATTGGTCAAATTTCAAAAAATGTGCTAAAAAAATCACTAAAAATGGCTAAAAACGGCTAAAAATTGTTAAAATTATATATTTTTTCAGAATATTGCTCAAATAAAGTTTATTAACTATAAAATAGAACATTAAAAAATGTATGCACAAATTATGCTGAAAAATGTGCTTAAATTTTATTAAAATTTTCTAAAAAATCGACAATAACTGCAAAAAAGCTAAAAATCTAAAATCTCTTTTTTGAATAGCAGGTTATTATTTAAAATACTTTTTTTTTGCCATAAAATTAATAGTTGAGAATTTCATTGCACTTCAAAAGCTCTAATTTGAAAACAATTTAACATTATACAATACGATAATTTTCGAAAATTCGCTCATACGATCATGCTGCATGACTGGAATTTTTATTGCGTAAAACGAGACTACCTGAGAAACGAGTAAGTTTGTGATTAATGGTCTCCTTCAATTTCGGAAACTTGAAAGGCTTAGTGCGGTACATATATTTGTCGTAAAAATGGTTTAAAATGTTGAAAATGAAATGATCAAAAAAGAATTGCCTCTAATAAAATTTTATTTATGTTTTTCGATTCTTTTCAAGCTGTTACTGCCTCGCTTTTAGTTTAACCTCAACACTCTTCACTTGAGCCGAAAAGTGACGAGGCTTCATTGGCCTCATTGGCCAAATTGAATCATCATGGGAAGAATACGAGCTTTGTTCCTACTCATCTCAATTATCGGCAGTACCACTATTTTGCAGCATTCCAGAGTAGAGGCCACTCCTTATCGCAGTCAGTATAATTTATTAATGGACGTTGCTTAACGTTTTGCACTGCACGCTTTGGTGAACAAGTTTTGAACAAGTACCAACATCTGTTTATGTAGGTACCTGCTTACTACTGGTGATATGTGGTGTAAAACGTAAACGGACCTAATATTTGGGTTGTTATTTACAATAATGAAATTTGAGCTTGAGAAGGAAAAACCCTCAAAAATACTGTAGGTTTACGTTTCAAGTTGCATTGAATCCATAAAAATGCAGCAAATTATTACACGAAATTTCTGGGTATCTGGGATTATACAGCTCTTCTACTCAGATTGCTGGTGAATAATTTATTAAATCAAGCATATGGTACATTATGTAAATATAGCTACATTCACGTTGACACCGACCGAGATAAAATTAATTGAATATAGGCAATAAACACCTACTTTTTACTAGTTTTCGATATATATCCTGATTTTTCAATATTTCAGCCCTTTAATTTTACGCTTTAGAGTTGATCGAAAGTGACGCCACTAACTAGGTACCTACTATAGTGACTAACTAGACCTTGAATGTGATTTTAGGGTTTCATAAGCTTTGGTCCAATAGTTTGTTAGAAAAGCTCTGAATGACAGACGGAAAGATTCGTTTTGGTTTGTCATTTTCAATAATGAACCTTTGTAATCGATCAAGAGAAACAAATTTAACCCTACCCCTCTCTGCCTCTCAAAATTTGTTGGTATATATTTCAAGAAGCGCAGAACCCAAAAACAGATTTAAAAAAAAATCCGTCCATCCTCCGTAAGCCGTGTGTTGTACGCCGTCCCGAGCTTTACTTCAAAACTACTGGACCGAACTTTATGAAATTTGGCTCGAAAATCATACATCGGTCGGTGATGTGCAAGTGATGATTTTTTGCTTGCCAATGATAAATATTTAATCCCAAAGAATCGAATAAAACTATTGAACCGTTCGTTTTCTATAAGGGCCAGAACTTCGATAAAACATGAAGAAATGATGCGCTGCTGATATTGATATGCAGGTGATTGTAGCTCAGTGGTCAAGGTATCAGATTCGGAACTTGTATGTTAGCCTACTGTCCCTCACAGCAGCTGCATTATTGAAGATATAATAAACCCAGGCACGAAGATTCAGGGGTAGCACTGGTTCCCCAGACAACAAGAAGAAAAAAGAGGTGAGGCTGGAACGCCTGTGTAGGGCGTGAACCGGTCAATATGGACGATCTTTGGTGAGCTGGTCCTGCGCCGCACACACACCACGACATCGTTGATTCAGCTGACCACTGTCATCACTGTTCTGCGGACCCTCCCACGGACACTTCAACTTCGGGTTCCTACCCCTGATGTGGCGTGGATTATGGAGCCCCAGCTGGAAGTTTCTGTGGTAGCAGTCCCGGTCATATCGCCGCTTCATCTCCTCCATTTGTCCTTTAAGGGTGTCCCTTGCAATCTGATGTGCCGCGTCCAGATGCTGTTGCAGCTCAGCTCAGCTCACTGACCTCTTGTGTGTGTGGTGGTCGTCCAAAGAGGAGGGCCAGTAGCAAGGTGAGCTCCCGTCCAAACATGAGGTACGCTGGTGTGTACCCGCTGGCAGCGTGTTCTGAGGCTCGGTACGCCAGCAGTGCAAGTGGGAGCTTCTGGTTCCAGTCACAATAGTGATCTGCAATTAGTTTGGCGAGCCATGCATTGAGTTTCCGGTGGAACCGTTCGGCTTGTCCGTCGCTCTGTGGGCACAGGGGTGTCGTTCGGGTCTTCCGCACCCCCAGCTGCTCAAGCACATTCTTGAAAAGGGCAGACTCAAAATTTCTTCCTTAGTCTGAGTGCAGTTCCCGTGGGACCCCAAAACGCGAAACATCCTGGTCAACAAAGGCCTGCGCAATTGTCTCTGCCTGCTGATCCAGGATGGGGATGGCTTCAGGCCGCTTGGTGAAGTAGTCAACGATGGTCAAGGTGTATCGATTCCCACGATCCGTGGTTGGCAGGGCCCCAACACATCTACTCCAATCCGCTGAGAGGGGAAACCTGCTGAATAACGACACAGTGGCGCTCGCGTTGGACGCCCTCCTCTAGCCCGGCAGCCACCCTCCTCTAGCCCGACGGCTGCATGTGTCACATCCTCGATACCACTCATGCACGTCCCGGTGGATGCCTACCCAGTATGCTACAAGCCTCAGGTTGGCCAGGATCCTCTTCTCCCCATGGTGGGCAAGCCCATGCGCAGTCTTCAATGCAGCTCCCCGCTCGAACTTTGGAACAAGTAGCTGTAGTTGCACAGTATGGCCATACACAGATTCGCACTGCCGATGCAGTACATCTTCCATCATCTGCAAGGAGTCGTACATGGCCCAGAGGGCTTTGACCTCAGTCCCTCCACCAGACACAGCTTCCCCCTCAGTTCGCATCCCTGCCTCCATCCAACCAATGACCTGGTTTAATAAGGGGTCTTCCAGCTGTCGCACCCACCACTGCTCAGGATCATAGCTGGCTTCAGGAGCAACCCTGTAGACCACAATATGTTCTGCTTCTCGAACTATTTCCTCCCTCCATAGGCAATATCTACATTGTGTAGCAGCGCATGGGCGATGGGACAAGCCATCCGCATTTCCATGTTGCTCTTCCCCTACCTGTATTGGACGACTAGACGGTATGGGGCTAGGATTTCCAGCCATCGTGCCAACTGTCCAACAGCGATCCTGAAATTCTGCAGCCACCGTTGCAATGCGTGGTCCATTCTCACCGTCACATGGAGTCCATTATCAAGTCCATATTGGGCAAAGTGCACAACTGCCTACTTTACACTGAGCACTTTCTTCCTGGTTTCTTTCCTCTGGCTTAGGCAGGCTGCGACTAAAGTATGCTATGACATGTTCATGGCCATCCTGCACTTGGGACTACACAGCCCCAATGGCCACCTCACTGGCGTCAGCGTCAACAATGAAAGGCTTGTCTGCACAGGGGTATGCTACGATGGGTGGTTGCTGCAGCAATTCCTTGGCACAAGCAAACGCCTTCCCACATTCTACAGTCCACTCCAGCGGCTCTGGGCTGCTCTACACTTGGTAGAGTAGCTTCATGATGTGGGCGCATCAGGGACGAACATTCGGTAGTATAATCAGAACCCCTGCAGCCAGTCTCGAACTGCTTCCAGTTTCTTTGGGTCTGGTTTGATTCCCTCTGGCGTGATGAGGTGGACCAGATAAGTGGTGGTTCTTTGGAGAAACTCGCACTTCCGCCCATTGAGTTTCAGTCCTGCTTGGCGAATCAGCCCACAAACCTCCTTGAATGTCTCAGTATGTACCAGCACGTCATCAAGGTATGTATACCTCGACTACCCCTCTTTCATCAAGTCATTGTGGAGAACCAGGAGCTTCCCTTGAGGAGCACGAGGGTGTCATCAATCCATGGCAGAGGGTGGGAGTCCTTCCTGGTGATGTCATTCAGTCACCGATAGTCCACACAGAATCTCCAGTCATGAGACTTCTTCTTGACAAGCACCACTGGTCTGGCCCAAGGACTGTTTGACTCTTTGATTGCCCCTGAGGCCAGCATCTTCTGCACCTGCTCTTTGATGACCCGTTGCTGCTCAGGAATGGCTTGCCGCGGTTGCTGCTTGATTGGTGGTCCTGTGATGTCGGTGTCATGTTCTCCCAAAGTGCAAACTCCAAGCTCATTGGGATTGGCTGCAAACACGTCCAGGTTGGCTGTGAACATTTGGTCAAAAGTCACCAATTGAGCAGGTGTGACATGGGCAGCAACTGCCTCCCGTAATGTTATCAGCTGAGGGGGCAAAGCTTCAGTTGCCTGAACACTCGCGACTTTTTTTTTCTGAGCTGGTGGCCCAAACTGGAGAATCCCTGATCTTGGGTCGATTACACACTGATGGGGACTCAAAAAGTCCATTGTGAGGATACAAGGTTCTCCAATCTCAGCTGGCACACAATCATGTTCCCTCTCGTCAGAACTGTCAAACCGGAGGCCCAGTATCATCTTCCCTTGAATTGGAATTGTTACCCCTGACAACATGCACAGGTGCCTCTTAGCTGGTCGAGCCCCAGTGACTGTGACACTCGCTAACCGGGGGTTGACAATTGTGATTTTTGCGCCTGTGTCAACAACAGGGGGGCAGGCGTGCCCATTGAGGGATCCAGGGATGACAATGGCTGGTGTATTCAGCTGGTACACACACTGAAAGCTTTCAGCATCTGACAGGGCAGACAATGGCACCAGCGCCTGGTTTCCCAGGAAACTCCTTCTGATGTGCTCTGCTTTCCCACATTTCAAACAAATTACTTGGCTTTGGTGCATGTCTCTAGCAGCAAGCTCCTCACGAAGTATGCGGCGCACTAACTCTTTGGCTCCTTCCATTGAGTCTGCAGTGACACCTCAAGTAGCAGCCCCAATTCTCAGTCCAGCTTCCGGCGCTAGTGCCCTAGTTGTTGCATCTCACAGGGTAGCTGGGTCACCACAGATGACATGCTCCTTCACCCGAGGGTCACGGAGCCCATTGATGAACTGCTCTACAGCAATCACTTCCCTGGCATCCTCTCCTATTACTTCTCGTTGGGCCAGTCCTTCCACTTCTCCTGCGAAGGTTGCGACATCTTCTCCCTGGCCTTGAACTCGTTGGTTCAGGCGTGCGAGGTACAATCAGGCCTGCCCTTGTGCCCCAAATCGCCGACCTAGCGCGTCTTCCATAGTGGCCAAGGTCCGCAGGCCTTCAGGTACATTGCACACAACAGACAGGGTAGGGCCTCGCAAGGCTCCCATCAATCAGGCGGCTGCCACGCCTGGGCTCCACCCATTGGCCCGTGAAATGGTAAGAAACTGGGTTTCATATCCATCCCATGGTGTTGATCCATCAAGGGGCGCACCGGATTGCTTCTCTGCGCTCACGGGTACTGTGGGCAGTCCCTGCCGCTTGCTCCCACTGCTGATGGTCTAGCTGCATCCGTCCGACGGCCTCAGTGAGCGCCGAGAGCTGGTGGACAAGAGCATCAAAATTAGGCGGCGCGGGGTCCGTGATACATCCTCCCATGTCGTTGTTCTCTGCGCCGTCGTTCTCTGCATCAAAGGAGTGATCGGTTCCCTCTTCTGGGGGCGGGGGTGGAATCGCACGCCCACTACGAAGTCTTCGTCCGTCGACCCTGTTGTCTCCCACACCACATCGATTCTCCTCCCATTCGTGAACACTTCTGACACCAGTGTTAGACGAAATATGCTTTGCAAAACTCGGCGCTGCGCGCCTCGCTAGGGGGCAAGCCCCCTGGACCCCCGGATGCTTACCGTTTGGAGCCTGCGGCTAAAATTCGAGAAACATGGAACATGCTATATAATATTGATATATATATTTTCAGGGATATTCTATAATATCGATATATAAGATATTACATCACAAAAACAGATATATAAATCTAAGGATTTCAATATATATATCGATATATTATATCGATTTGAAAAAAATATTAAATGACAAAAAACGTGATTTTGTCGGTCAAAATCGACGTTTCATTTTTTTTTTTTAATATTTCATGATACACAGCTGTATTTGATGATAATAGACCAAAAAAATAATAGTGTCTCTACTTAACTCATCTTCCACCTGCCTCATCTACCTGAGAAAAATTAGATAATCATCGGAGGGGCAGGCAGAAAAATACGATAATACGATCGGCTACCTCAGTCAATCGTGCTTCAAAATTATTCCTCGGGTACTTATCGTTCATTTGAGTAGGTACCTAATAATACGGGGTGGTTTGGCAATGAAAATGCAGTTGTGTATCAGAGATCGCTCGTGTTATAAAAAATTATTAATTACTTCTTTAAAAAAAAAATAAATAAATACATAAATCAAAGCAGGTTCTCAAAGTGCTTCCATCCTTCCTGTATGCGTTGGTGGCATCTCTTCCTCGCGGATCGTGTGACGTTACGTAAGGTATGTGCATTCTGCATACAGGAAGGAGGGAGACACTTTGAAAACCTGTTTGTTTGTTTGTTTTTTTTTTTTTTTTCCTTTTTTTTAGAAGTAATTATTATTTTTTTATAACACGAGCGATCTCTGATACACAACAGCATTTTCATTGGTAATCCACTCCGTATAATTAGGTACCCACTCAAATGAAAGATAAGTATACGAGGAATAATTTTGAAGCACAATTGACTGAGGTTGCCGGTCGAATTATCGTATTTTTCCGCCTGCCCCTCCGATAATTATCTAATTTTGCTCAAGTAGATGAGGCAGGTGGAAGATGAGTTAGGTAGAGCCACTATTATTTTTTTGGTTTATTATCATAATGAAATAAAAATAAAATACTTAAATAAAAAAAAAAAAAAAAACAAAAAAAAAAAAACAAATGAAACGTCGATTTTGAGTGGTAATATGATTAACAAGCGGTTGCAATTATGTTCACAATATCAATAATTGAGAATGATCACCTGTGTGTAAACAATTATTCATATAACCATCGCATTATTGGATAAACACCTCACACATTAATATAACACTCTGATATAAAAATGCGACATAAATCAGGAGCTTTCCAACGAATGGTGAACGATTTCTGTGCGATTAAAATTGTGGAAGTTTCATTTCCCTACCAACGGCTCGGTTGTACGTGAAAATCATAAGAAAATTTCGTCACCCATCCGCGTCACCCATCCCGCGTCACCCATTCCGCGTGACATTTTTCGGCTAGTTAGTCCAAGGCTAAAGCATGTTCCATGCTAAAATGAGCTTGTATTTTTTAAAGGAAATGCACGGAATTACAACGTAAACTAGACAACAATATTTTTGTCGGTTTCAACGTCCTTCTCGACACGCACAACAATATCTATTGAGAAATGTCGGGTAGCAAAACTCAAATCTGCTCCGTCACCAAATTTCAATTATCTCGTAATTCATATAAGTTTTTCAAAAAAAAGTTAGGTAATTGAAAAAAAAGGCAATTTGCGTGGGAAATTTTGGTTAAAAGGCCTATATAATAACTACGATTCCCTTGACGTCAACCGCTTGCTAAGAACTGCTTTAAATTTCTATCATTGTTTAGTAAGAGAATTTGGATGTGGGTGGGGGGGATTCGAGTGCGGGTACCCTCCACTCCAGAGCCAGGATACGCTCCTGAAAACCAAAAACGAAAAAAAAACTGCAATTATTACTTACACAAGGATTATTATTTTAGTATTAGGTAGCCTTTCTACGCAGATCAGTGTTTTATAATTATTAAAGTAGTTATTATTGTTTATTGTAATTGATTATTGTCATTAGATAATAAAAGTAGATTAGACGTAGGCTAGCGAGGAGAATTCAATGAGATTATACTCGTATATAAAACACCAACACTTTTCTGGTCCCTCAGTGTGTTTCAAGATCTGATATCTACATAGGTGCATTAGTTGGTACATTAGAATCTTGAGAAGTAGGTAAATAAAAGTATATCATTGACGTATGCACCTACCAACTGAAATATAACTAAAGAGATATACCTACTTAACAAAACACATAACTACGCTTTACTAGTTCGTTGTGACGTGAGAATTCCATAAGAAATACATCAGCTGATACGATTAAACACCGATTGTCGGTGTTTATAAGGCGATTTCGGTTTATTTTCAAATAATGAACCTTTGTAACGACCAGGAGAAAAAAAAAATCAGACCACATGAAACTTGTGCTAAAATCACGTTTGGGGTCATGACGGTCCTAGAAGCTCGACATCAATTTTTATTAACCCTAAAGGGTTGCATTAAAGGGCTATGCATTAAAAAAATCGAGAACTCAAAAACTTTCTAAGTAGGTAACAGTTATAATTTTTTGCTTGTCAACGATAAATTTAATACCCAAAGAATCGATTAAAACCACCCGCAACGCTGCACATTGAATAGTTCGCTTTCCCTAAGGGCTTGAAAATCCAAAAAACCTTCGAATTTCTAAGCGCGAGAAGAGAGAGAAATCACGCGCTGCTAGCGAATCTATTGAATAGACGATTAAGCTCAAAATTCTTCCGAAAATCGCTAGATAGTGATACTGGAATACATAAAAATTCCATTGTAATTATATCAGTTGATATAATGCCAATATTGGAATTATCAGGTGATATATAAGTAAGGTTTGTTCCAGCGTGCATGAGTTCATGTACTAGCACGGCTTAGTAGCGCTGCGCAGCTAGATTGACGTTCCAGCGTGGTTGAGCTCTTGTACTGTGTAGACTTTGTAGTGTTCCACCGCTCCATTGCTCCGAGTTCATGTGCTGGGTCGTGAACTTCTTGCTCCGAAACGAAGGCAGGGTTGTGAACTGAGCACGAAACCTTGTTGAGTCGTATAACCTTCCCTCCTTTAATTTCCTTGCTGACGTCTCCCGCGTCTACAAATGCTTCTTCACTACCTACTTTTTAAAACACATCTACTCAGTCTAATCACTAATTTCCGTAATTTCTTCTAGCTTCTTCACTTGTTCTATTTATAATTCAGTATTTATAAAGGCTGGTATCCTACCTTTTACCGAAGTAAAGTGATGGATCTCGATGTTTCAATTGACGAATTGATGGCGATTCTTCGGGAGATCGGAAGAGAGGGATTTCGGAAGTAGCTTAGAGGAGGAAGAGTTACTTCCGAAGGAGAGGGATATCTCTAAAAATACGGGATTTCTAGAAGTCGTTGATGCCTACAATAACCAAATATTTGTAAAGCGTTTTCATGTCAGTCGGAAAGTACATAGGTACTAGCTGACAAAATAGCAGAAGGATTTGAATGTAGCTAGTAGGTACTTACTTCAATCTCAAAACCGGAGATAACAGGAAACTCAGTGCAATGCACCAGGTACGTAATAAAATCATTGATTGGGATTTGTATATCAATAGTGTGGTTAGATTAGATTTGTAGTAGATTTCATTGCACTGAAATTCCGTTCATTGAACTAATTTAGAGTCAAAAATGGAAGCAGGGACTGGCGCAGGAATACATGGGGCCAAACCCAGGTGGAACACCTCGTTTCCACTTGGGCAACACACCTCTTTATTCCAGGTAGAAATTGTGGCAA
Source organism: Adelphocoris suturalis (assembly GCA_030762985.1). Taxonomy (NCBI): domain Eukaryota; kingdom Metazoa; phylum Arthropoda; class Insecta; order Hemiptera; family Miridae; genus Adelphocoris; species Adelphocoris suturalis. Next base: position 42,937,349 of record CM061040.1, on the reverse strand, counting down.
TCGAGGCAGCAGCTGCGGAGAGTCTAAGGAGGGGGCAAGAAAAAGCCCACGTCCGCATCCTTTCTGACAGTCAAGCGTTGATAAAAGCACTAACGGCTCCATCCATCTCGTCCCGAGTGGTATGGTGCTGCATGCAAACCCTCAACAACCTAGCCAAACACAACCGAGTTCGCCTGGAGTGGGTGCTGGGGCATAGAGGCATTATTGGTAACGAAAAGGCTGACGAGCTCGCGAGAAGGGGCTCCCAAAGCCAGCAGTCGGTTTACCAAAAACTACCTTCAGAAGAACCATTAACATGTGGGTCAACCAACAAACCGCTAAAAGATGGTCCAATATCGAAGGACACGCCCACAGTAAACTTATGGTGGCTGAACTCAACACCAAAATTACTGAAGGGCTACTTAGGAAAAACCGTGGGGAACTTAAAACAATGGTTGGCCTCATAACTGGCTTTGCACCCCTACGATTTCACCAACACCGCATAGGGGTCACACCAAACTCAACCCTGTGCAGACTATGTGAGGAGACTGACGAAACGGCATCCCACATAATCTTCGAGTGCCCTGCACTCACCCATTGCAGAATTGAACTTTTTGGGGCCCAAACCCCAATGAGCTCTATTCAGAGAAAACAATTAATCAAGGGCCTCCCACCCCTCATCAGGGGGCTGAGTCTCTCCGACTAAACAAAAAAACTCTCAGGAAAGTACAATAAGCCAACAAGCTTCCGTGCTGGGGGCTCAAAACCCCCGCACTCTACATCTACATCTACACTAAAATCAAACGGCTGTTTTTTTTTTTACAGGTGTAAAATTTCCACTTGCATTTTACGTTTTAGACTATTCTGAACTACTTTCGTTCCGTGTCTTTCTCTTTTTTTCTCTGTGTGTGTATCTGAGTGTGTATGTCCGAAAATCCTTGTAACAAGCTTAATTTCCAATATTCAACCGGTTCTTATGAACTTTTCATGGTATGTGCGGGTTAGGGTGAAGATGATTCCCTATGAGTTTCGTTGTTCCCAAATCAATACTTCACTCGGCGCATGCGCAAACGTAAATTCCATCAACCATCATTTTCTCACGCCCCCGTTGTCCGATTTCGCTCGAATTTGGAGGATAGGTGGATGAGGTTAATTAGAGCATTATCTAGCAATTTCAACATAATCCTATCATTAGTAGCTATTGCGCATGCACGAATATGTATTCCTTTTTAGACGAGCCTAATTTCAACAGAAATAGTCTGATTTTGATGAAATTTTCAGGGAATGTGCGGGTTAGGCTGTAAATGGCCCACTATCAATTCCATACTTCTCAAATCATTACTCCCTTTTTCGCATGCGCTAACGTAAATTGCTTCAAGCATAATTTTCCCGTTTTTTTAAACATCTTTACTGTGAAGCGTAAAATTGCGAGGTCTTGGCCAATCCCGCTCAAATTCGGTGCATAGTTGGGGGACAATGGTTCAATTATTCATTGTTAATTTCAACCTGATTGCATCATTATTAGCTCCTGCGCATGCGCGAAAGCGTGCTCCAAGAAGAAGGTCTAGTTTTCATCAGATTTCGATTACATTTTCTGGGAATTTGAGGGTTAGACTGTAGATTGTACCCTACCAATTTCATTTTTCTCAAACCATTACTCCCTTTTTCACATGCGCTAACGTAAATTGCTTCAAGCATCATTTTCCCGTTTTTTCAAACATCTTTACTGTGAAGCGTAAAATTGCGGGGTCTTGGAACTGTAAAAGAGTGAACCCTTCTCCGAGGCACGATGCGCCATGTTTTGATCATATATTACATACGTGGTTTAATAATTATAGAACAATGATCTGCGTAGAAGGGCTATCTATCACAGAAATAATAAACCATTGTGTAATAATTTGCAGCGATTTACTATGCTCACACCTTTTGATACATCCTCACGTTGATGATCTTTTTTCCAGTCAATGCCCATAGGGAGTGCGAACAGACGAAAGTTCAACCACCGGGGTGTGTGGTTCGGTGGATTCTTTGGGATGATATCTTTAAATGACAACCAAAGAAACAATACTCATATATACTGAAAGTTTTCCAACTCTCAATTTTTAAATATCTTAGCCTTTTCCACTCTTTAGGATTGATCAAAAGTGATGCCCACGGCGACAGTTCAAGATCAGCTAGACCACAAATGTGATTTTTGACCCAACTTTCATCAACTTTAACCAGTAGTTTCGGAGGAAAGCTCCGGACGGCGAGCAATGAGGCAAGAGTGGAAAAAATTGTAAAATAAAAGTATCGATTTTGACGCTGTTTAGAACGGTTTTTTACGGTTTGATAGTCAAATATATCAAAGTCACTGATCGTTGAAACAGCACGTAAGATTCTTGCATATTCAGATTCGCACAAAGTGTGTGAAGCCTTGCGAAGGTCTGAAATTTTAGATCTCTTTAGATCTGATTTAGGTTGTAAATGGACCCGTAGGTACCTATTTCATTGTTTTCAACCCATCAGTTCATTCTGCCCTTGCACAAACGTAAATTACATTGAGTATAATTTTTTTCGATTCTTAATTGAACAATTATGACATTTCACGCTACTTCTCGATTTACTCTTTTCCACTATGGAATTTTTCAAGATCATTTAAAACTTTTCAATGATCTATACATTCATGATCGATAAGCGAGGAAGCTATGTGCCACACCCAACTTGGCTGTTCGGCGGGTACTCATAAAAAACTTCCTCAAACTCTCAGCTTTAGAAGGTCTAGTCAATTTTACTTTTTTACATTGCTAATTGGGGGAGAAAAGTATATTTATTTTGTGTGTTGGAAAACATGGTTTTTTCTATGAAACAGAGGATTAGAGGATTTTTGTGAAAATTACCCACAATGAAAATACGACTTTTTTTTTTTTTTTATGCTGAATCGAATGGTAACACTTGCAGATCTCCCCAACTCCATTATAACAGTTTTACACTGTAACTCAGGAATTCTTAGTTTTTATTTGTAATGCTCAATTTCATGTGATTTAAGGATAAAACTAGTTACTTTTAAAGTTTAAAACTCGGTTATAATGAGGCAGAGGAGATCCGCGAATGTTGCTATTCGATTCAGCGTGAAATAGTACTTAGGAACCGGCCCCAAATTATTCATAGTCTATTTTCATAGAGGGTAGTTTTGCACAGTAACCCTCGATTTCAATGAAAGAAAGAAAAAAGAAATCTTTTTCAACATTGAAGCATTTTTTTTTTAATTTAATGATCATGCGAGTTATTCCAAGTTTGGAAATTCATCGTATTCCTGATTTGAGAGTAAAATTTAAAATTGGTCTGTCAGATTAGCGGAAATTAACCAGAAAACTGTCAGATTTGGTTGAATTACGGTTCAGAAGAGCTGTCTGAGTGAAATGATGCTATTTCTGTCCCTGCTCCTTATGATGTAATTTTTGAAATTAAAAAAAAATTTTTAAAATTGTTCAGATACACAGAGAGCACCCAGAAAATTGTCAGATTCCGTAAAATTATTCATCAGGGGTGAGGTCCGAGCCAATTCCAACTAGTTTCATGCCTGCCTCTTATCACCAGTCACATTTACCGAAATCTTCCAGAAAACTGTCAGATTCGCTTGAATTATGCTTCATAAGAGCTGTCTGAGTGAAATTGAGCTACCTATTCCAGTCCCTGGCTCTTAAGACGTAATTTTTGACATTTTAAAAAATTTGTCAGATTCACAGAAAGCATTCAGAAAATTGTCAGATTCCAGATATCGACTGGTTTCATGCCTGCCTCTTGTCAAGAGTTTTTTGAAATTTGTTTTTCAAATTTCTAAATTCTATCACGATTTGAAATCCTCCGACTCCATGGTTTCCGGCATTAGGGCGGTCAATCCCATAATTCCAAATCTTCTGCCTCTTATTACACAGTTAATTTTCTGGTAGATCTCGGACTATTATAATATAAATCCGTCCCTAGGTATAAGTAACGTCTTCATAACCTCAGACCTTGGCTGCGGTTACAATAGTCGACTTCAGCCGATTTTCCAACTCTACCGAATGCGCCCACTGATTGTTAATGGTCAATGGGTATCAGCAGAAGCAGTAACTCTGGAGCTTACAGACCTTGTTTGTCGGTCAAACTTCGCCGTCTTCTGCCGAACTCTGTCAGACGACATTTCCAAGAGATCTTTCATACATTCGAACTTCTGTGCCGTTCACGCAGATTTAATCCAGAGACACAAGATTGTTTTTGAACAATAATGTAAAGCATTCCTTAGCATTAAATATGCCAATAGTATGCGAGACAATAATGATTGATAGAACTTTGGTGTTCGCCCCAGGTGAGAAAAACAGACTTCTAGGAATTTTCGTAGACAAGTTTGCTGAATGTAAAACTTTTATTACATTGTTTGGAGCCCAATTAGTTGCTATTCCTAAAGGCTTGACTCATCAAAGTTGGTGCGAATATCGTCTTGAATGTTCAGATCGTAATTTGCTAACAGTATTACTCGTCTGTTTTATATGTGCTCAAAATTGCGAATCTTGAAGATAAGAAATGGTATTTACATGTGTCTAAGAAAAAAGGAGCCAAACGTTAACGAAAATAATTGGCTTGCTGCCAACATGTCAAACGAACAATTTCTCAATAACTTGATAGATGTTGATTCAACATTCCGTATGTTTGTTCCAGATCGTTTTTCCCCAACGTTTTGGATAGACAAAGTTAGGGAATTTCCAAGGCCATGGTTCGACAACTTAGAACCCCACTCTGTTTTTAACAATTTCCTGTAACGTGCTGCATTGGCCAGAATTATTAGTAATTTTGATGGGCTTGCAAAACAATGGAGAACAAGTAACTGAGGAAGAAGTAATGCGGTTGTCTAATGAAGAAAAATGTGATTTGATTAGAAAAGACCCTGTGACAGTTGTTAAATGTTGTGAGCATACATTTTCTCCGTTGTTTGCCATGATGAAACTTTGAGGAACATAGTATTGAGGACTATACTATAAGAAAAGAGCTTTAAAGAAAGAGCTATGTTCATTATCATCGAATGTTGTATTGTAAGGATGGGCCGCGTTTGACAGAAGGTGAAGAAGAATCAGAAAAGCAATGTGTACTGTTCATAAATAGGTTCATTAGTTGTTGTATCTGAATACATGTCCGAAGAAGAAATTAGATTTTATCAAGAACACAGACATACATTTACATGCTACAAGAAAAATCGAAGGCCTACAAGTAAAAGGAGAAAGAAAAATTGTAGATTTGGTATCCCCTTCTTTCCAATGAGAGAAACAAGAATTGCATACCCTTTGGATATTGATAAGAAAAAAAAGAGAAAGCTCCTCATGAACGATTAATACACTTACACAGTGAAATAAAAGATTTGTTAACTCAACGCCTTGTCCTTTACCCACCTTTGACCAGTTTCTGGATTTGGTTGGCATATCTGAGGACGAATACATACCTATAATGTATAAGAAATAAATTGTTGAAGCCAAAACCTTTTTTGCATATGGAGGTGGTTGAAATTTGTATAAACAATTACAATCCCTTGTTTCTATAGGTATTTGTTCCGTTCAAATATGGATTTGCAATTCATAACTGACACTTATTCTGTGGTAAGCTATTTGGGTAAATATTTGTTAAAAAATGAAGAAGGTATGTCCGCATTTTTGAGAGAGTGTATTCAAGACATTAAAAAAGGAAAAAAGTCATTGAAGGAAGTATTTCGAAAACTGGGAAACATGTTCTGCAACAAAAGTGAAATGTGTGAGCAGGGAGCAGTATTTTACATACTTGGATTAAGTTTGTCCCTGTTTTCCAGAGATTGTATTAACACATAATGTGTTTTAGCCTTGGCATCTCAAACCGAAAACGAAACGTTTATGTGTAACGAAAATGTGTTGCAACAATTTCTGATGATTTCCCTAACAATCGAGTCGTTGCTAAGGAAATGGTACTTCGTCATTTTTCATCCCACAAAATTCGTTGACCATCTTTCGAAGGCCCTCGACTTGTTCATCCATATCATGTTAACTACTGCGAAGTGCGTAACCAACACGCTGAGTTATGAGCATGGTTATTTGAATAATTGTTTACACACAGGTGATCATTCTCAATAATTGATATTGTCAACATGATTGCAACCGCTTGTTAATTTCTGACGATTTCATTGAGTTGGTGGTGAGTCGTTGCGCTGGTGATAAATAAATAAAACAATTTGTAGTGATAAGATACACCGCTAAATCTGAGTCATTCTTATGCGGGTTTCACTGGTTTATGTGGAACGCGTGCGCTAAAACACATTCTGTGTTTCAATAATTTCATTCGAAGTAAGTAAATAGAAAAACGGAAGTTAGTGAAAAACGTTGTCTATTTCCACGAAAAATAAAGAGTTACAATGCCAAATCGATTTCGACGGTTAGGCCATCATCAATAACAAACAATAACTGAATACACAATAGAAAGGACACAGCTTTTATAGTTACAGGTGAAGGGAGATTGAATCCCATTGGTCAAGAGAAAGGAATGGGGCAGGACGGGTACAACCAATCAAGTGCAAACAAAGCTATATGTATCTTTTCTATAAATTGAAAAATCATGCTTTTCGTTTACCAAAGAGATGGAAAGATCTAAAAAATTGAGTTTATTTCCACCGAATTCGAGGGTAAATTTGATAAAGGGATCTAATTTATTGATTTTTTCATGAAAAGAGTTTAGTTGTCTTTCTGTGCCCTTCCATAGGATGACAATATCATCGACGTATCTATAGCAATAGAAAAGATTATTTGTGTTACACGTTGTAAATATTTGTTGCTCAATATAATCCATGTGAATATCTGCAAGCAGAGGAGATAACGGAGTACCCATAGCAGCCCCCGGCAGTGTATAATATTGTCCCTCGAATAAAAAGTAATTCTGATCCATACAGACAGACATCAAATTAAACAATTCATCTTTTTCAAAAATATTAGGTTTAGAGTCGTGAATCACCCTGCATACCACTTCTTTGCAGCTAGCTACATCGATATTGGTGAACAGACTAACCACATCAAAAGATGCGAGTTTAGCATTTGGAGGCATCTGAATGTTCTTAATTTTGAAGACCAAATCATAAGAATTTAGTACAGTATGTTGAGGCCGAAAGTTGATTTTGTTTCTAAATAAAATATTGAGTTTTTTTTTTAGCCAATTTGTAAGCAGGAGCACCAATATAAGACACCACCGGTCTCATCAGCGCACCTTCCTTATGAATTTTACGGAGGCAAGATAACCTGGGCGCATGAGGGTTCATTTCTTCAAAACTTGGAATGTGCATATTTTTTAGTGAGCTATCTTCTGATTGGTTAACTACTTTTCGAACTAATCTTTGAAATTTCGAAGTTGGGTCAGACGGGAGATTTGAACAGTAATTATCTTCTAGAAAGTTTACAGTTTTCGAAATATAATCTTGCTTATTTAAAATGACAGTTGTGTTACCTTTATCTGCTTTGAGGGCGACATTATTATGTGGGCAAACTTCTTCTGAAGTAAATCGAGGTGACCAGGGGTCCAGGGGCGAGGCCCCTGGCGAGGCGCGAAGCGCCGTGTTTCTATTAATACTGTGAAACCACAACATCGATGTCAAATTATAAAGCCTCAAGAATCATTGCAGAATTGTCCTCCAGAAGGTAGAGATGTATTTGTAAGGGTTATTTTTAGGGGATAAGAGCTTGAGACCTTGTCCCTTCTATTTAAACCCCTATTATCGTCACGTGGGGTTGTCAGCCTCCGGACGTGTGATCGATTCAGAAAATATCAGCCCCTCTATTTTTCCTGTTCCTGCGCAGCCTTGAAAGGAAGAATGACAAAGGTGGTGAAATGATAAGTTGACCAAGTGGACATTTTGGGAAAATTCAATCATTATTTATTGTTATAAACACATAGCCATTTCGTCAATATTTTGCACACACTTATAAGCTTAACTTTTAAAAAGTGTCCCATTAGCGCTTCACACTACGATAGTTCTTTACACTCTAACCCCTACAGTCTAAATTCCTACCTAATACCTCCAAAATTACCCTAACGCCTCGCGGGTGATATCTTCCGGACGGGACGCGACCGAGGAAAGTTGCGGAACGTCCTCCTGGAGTGTTAGGTAGGCTCGAATGGGAGTCTGAGAAACTATTTGATGAGTGGTTTAGAAGTTGAAGGGCTTACCGTGTTGGCCAGGAAAACGGCTTTTCTTTTCGATCCAGGAATTTTCCTCCAGCGGCGTGGTCCAGGGCTAATTAGTTCGGGCTGATCTTCGATCTCCCTTCCTCGGGGGGTAAACTGCAAGCGTCGAAGATCAAGGGGCTGCAGTTGATCGGCTCTCCAGACTGCTCCTCACTTAGGCCTTGTGTACTGGACGACAGCTATTACGGCACGACCCCGAGCTCTGGTTGTCAAAATGGTTTTGTATTCTCCTTGTGGGCGTGCACGAATCCCCTAAATTCCTCTATTTTTCGTAAATCCAATCGTTGTACATGAACCTCCCTCCAGTTCTTCCTTTGTGAATCGCTTAAATTGTTTATTGGCTACGAGTTGTGACGTGTCCATTAGGGGCTCAACTTTTCTCCTTCACTCCTCACTGGTTGCGAAATATAGTGGGGGAATTTAACCTCATTTTGACATCACGCCATTTATTGTAATCTACTGACCGCGCTTTTGCACGTGTCTGCATTCCGTCTGGGAACGGGGTCACAACTGCAAGCTGAAACCTCGGCTAATTCCTTTTTTTGGCTGTTCTCTATTGTCAATTGTAAATTTTCAGTGTACGATTTGACAGTACTCATGCAAAGTTCATTAGATAATTATATCAACAGACCCCCAGAACTAGAAGGAGTTCGTTAGGCTAAATATGTTGCTTGATTCAATCATTATAAGAGCAAGCCTGGTTCCAGAAAAATTCGGAATGATGACCGCAATGTTGATGACCCTGAATCCTTGTCAACAAAACTCCGAGATGGGACATACAAAATGACACTGACTTTCACGATGTGTAAGAATTTGAATCGAAAGCGTTTCAGTTGTTGAATAATGAAGGATTCATTAGGATAAGGACAAAAAGTAAAATTATCCGTTTTAGGAATTTGATTCGGGAGAACGACAGTTGGAAATATTACAGGGGGCATTTGATGTTATATCGACCTAGGCGGTATGAAGGATGTGAGATTTTGAATGCTGATTGTAGGGTGAAATATGAAACACATAGTTGTATCATGGAAGCAAGTAAGATGAATTTTTATTTCAAACCTAATGACCGTGAATACGAAATTACTGAACATGTCTGCTTGAGGGGACAGAAGACGAAATTGAAGAAAGTGATGGTGAAAATAACAAGCCTGCAAACGATGCTGAATTCATTCTTCCGGGTAACAGAACTGATATAGGTGAAATTTTTGTTGATGCTGGAATTGATCGTGCATCCGGGAAAATTACCGCTTCTGATTTTTCCGATAGCATTTCTACTCCTCACCTATTTCCTGAAAGTGAATATTTGATTTTGATGAGACGCCTGAATGATGAACCACGCCAGTACATGCTACTTGTGCTTGCAAATGTGACAGAAAACTATTTGAAGTAGTTGTTGGTTATGCTGGTGTCGGTAAGAGCGTTAATTAATGCTATGCATCAGGTTGTTACCAGGTACTTCATTAACAAACGTACAGGTTCTTACAAGACCATCGATTCTATCAAAGTTCTTGTCTGCGCACCGACAGGAAAAGCCGCCTTCTTTATAAGTGGAATGACTTTGAACTCTGCATTTGTCTTAGCTTTAAATCAAAATCTAAATGAGATGAGTTGTTTGTCTGAAAATGTTCGAAATTCTTCGTACGCAATTTATCGGGATCACCACAATTATCATTGATGAAGTGAGTATGGTTGGCAACAAAAATGTATATTATGATAGATATTTGATTTCGACAAATATTCAAAAATCCCATTGGCAAAGAAGCCAAAAATGGTCTTTGGCCATTCGGTAATAGAAGCATTATATTATTCGGGGATTTCAACCAATTACCTCCTATAGTAGATCGGTATATATTAGAAAGAGACACTCTGACCCCTATTCTAAATTATTGAACAATAATTTAATACCTAATTTTCGAATCTTCAAACTACAAAAAAAAAAAAAAAAAAAAAAAAAAGAGGCAGCGGGTTGATGTAGTATTTCCAGACTTTTTGCGACATTTGGCTGATGTTTGTACAAAAATGAAATTGCTATGCTACAATCCTGAAAAGTTGTGAGTAACAGTTCAATAAGTTGCATACCTTTGTTCAGATCAAACAAAGAAGTTTCAGAATACAATGCTGCTTTATTAGCGTCAAAGGAGTGTGTTATATTGTAAGCTGTAGATTCTTTACCTAGTGCAAATGTAAGCGATACAGCTAAATATCGATTATTAGATTTTGTTAAGGACTACCACCACACAGAACAGTCTTATGTTTCAGTTTGTAATTAGTTATAGGTGTTAAATATATGGTAAAAGTGAATGTTGATACAAAAGACAGAATTTGTAATGGAGTAGTTGGCATATTGCAACGTATTCAAACAAATTCTTCTATAGGTTGAGATCAAGGGGTTTGGGTTTTTTTTGAAAACCCTACAGTTGGTTGCAAAACTCGAGCGAAGTGGAAAAGTCACATACAACGTAATCATAAATATAGATTCTATGTTGACACCAATATAACTTAGGAGTCAACATATTCAGCTGTCTAACAATCATGTTTTGACCAAGAGTATAATTAGAAAACAAATACTTACCTAGTTGTATGAGCAGAATCATCGACTATACATGCGTCAAGGAGCTACATATGATAATGTACTCGTGAAGCTGAATAAAAATATGCAAAAGCAATATATGTATGTAGCCTAATGTAGATTAAAGAAAATGGAGGTTTAGTTCCTTGAAGGAAATTTCTTATGCCCTAAATCCAACACTGCTGCGAAGAGAGTGCATAAAGAAATGTTGAAAATGCTCAATTTCTTTCCTGTGAAATTTGAAATGCCTTTTTTTGCAAAATGAGAACCTTTCTACAAAATCGTTCATTTTTCATAATGTAAGACGTTTAAACGAAAATTATGATGATATCTTGAAGGATGAATGCTTCTTGGCAGCAAATTGTATCTTTTTGGTTGAAACTTGGACAAAAATTCATGATTGTTATGATATTCCAACTTTTTCTACATTATTAAGTGCTAATGGTGAAATAGCAAAAAAGCCACGTGGTGTTCACATTCCGTTCATTCGTGTTGTTCTGTTTTCTATTGTTTTAATAATGAAAATTTGGGGGTCAATATGGTTGCATTTGAGTGGAACAGATGTGCTATATGTGAGTGCTATAAGAAACCCAAGTTGAGTTTTGGACTTATACAAGAACAATTTGTTTCTATGCTGCAAAAAGCTCGTCTTCAATGTGGCCACGTAATTATTGTTGGAGATCTAAATGTTAATTTTCATAAGAAAATTTACCACATGTCGTTCAAAATATTGAAAAATCATGGGATGGATTATTGTTTGTGTTCCATCAATGTTCAACTGATTTCGGTACAGCAATAGACGTGGATATGGTACCTACAGCTTTCAGTAACTGTAAAAATGATTGAAATTCAGCTTTTTTGAAACACACTTCAGTGTCCACAAACCTGTAATCTACATTTTTGAACCAAACATTTGTGCTGACAACCCTTCGCCTGATAACAGCACTGCAAACAATTGAAATGATTCCGCTCTTTCACCGATGGCTATCTCACCGAATACTTGCGTAACCTGTTTCGACCAACGTACCACCGACAACGATCTGTTTCGATTAAACAATTGAAGCTGTTTCGAGCAACATATTTTGTAGAGAGGGAATTCGTTTCGACCAGGAGCCGTTATCGCATGCCATTAAAAATAATAATGACTATTACCTTTATAATGTACTAATTCAGGCAACACACACCTAAAAATCTGCCCACCGGCGGCATAGCTCTTTGAGTTGGGTCTGAAATCAAACGTACGTTTCAACTGACTTTGAAGATAAAAATGCAAATATCACAGAACGTTGAATCCGTTTTTTGCAACATGCACGGTGTACAGCTGATGGAAAAAGTTGGGGGCAATAAGAAAACGTTCCGTCAGCAATCACATGTTCACTTTCTACAAGTAGTGATAAATTGTCAGTAATCGTAAAAAAAGGTAATCCTTTGTCAGCTTTTACATAACAAAACTGCTCTTCATTCACTAAAACACTATTCTGGCCCTCTAACAACTGGTTCATGCATTCAGTGATGCTATCAGGGATGACTGGAAGTAATTTTCTTGAGCAGGCATACATATTTTGTCCAATCAGTTTGAAATCAGGGTGTTCAAGTTCAGTTGTTTGTTGTGCATTCAAGTGTTGACGAATTAATTTATTAGGTTTGGCCAACAGTTGTTCTACAGCTTTTCTTTTCAGAGAGGAGGCTGCTTTTTCTCTTTCCACCGTCTGGACAGAGAGGGGGTCGTGATTGTGTTAGTTTTTCATAGAAAGCACTCGTCATATTGCACTTGCGATTATTACAACGAAAACTTTTGTTGCTGATCTTCAATGTTCTACGCTCGTTGAGTTTATAATTGTTTATGGTAAAACGAAAATTCCCTCCATTAATTAAATACTTAGCACCGATTTCCACATCCATTTTTAGGTAGGTAGGTACGAAACTGATAATTGCGTGCAGAGGGGCACTGTTCACGGAGGCTATTACTCGGTCCATACAGTTTGCTGCAATGATGGCAACACCCATGAAGCCAACTCCAAGGTACCACCAAACCTCCAGCAGGGATCAGGCGGGGATGGGTGACTGTCCTATGACTAAACACTACTGATCCACCATCTTCACTTGGTGCTGGCGACCTGGGGGTACCAAGGAGACTGACCCACACTTATCCGGGTATTCCACCGAACCACTCCTGGCTAGCTGCTCAGCAAAGGCATTAAGGGTGATCTGCGCTAGTTGCTCAAGGGTGATCTGCAAGCCCTCACAGGTTACAGCGAGTAGAATGACAAAAGCCAATTCACCTACTCGCGCCTCAGGGATCAAACCCTATTTCAGCTGGCAGCTTACCCAAGGCCGTATCCACGACCACGTTAGAGAGGAGTGGCGACAGAGGGGCCCCCTGGTGTAACCCGTGCCCAATGCCAACATCCCTAGACACCTAGTGCCTTCATGGTACAGGCAGGCCACAAACTCTATTAAAGGATTAGGTACCCCAACACCACAAAGTCAATCCGTCAGGGCAAAATGGCTTACAGTGACAAAGGCTTTAGCGACTTCCAGAGTGGCAAGATGGAGCTGGAGAACAATTAGGCTTTCTGCTGTGCCATCCACTGGCTGAAATGCTCTCTGGACGTCATCTATGACTCCAGTCACTTGGTGACAAAATTTTTTGGAAGTGGCGGAAGACTACAGACAATATAGATATCTGGTGGTAGCCTCAAGGCTCACTTATTGGGATGAAAATTGTCTGAGCACGGGCCAATGCTTTCAGGGGTCTTCCTGTTAACAGAAACAGGTTGAGGACGAGCAGCTTAACTGTCTTTGGTACCTTGTGCCAGGAAACATTATACGGTGGAAACACTATCAGGTCCAGCAGAAGTGGAGTTTTTGAAACGGCACTTATATGCCTCATGAAGCACCGGAGTTCACATATTCACATAACACTGCGCAAGGAATCTCTGGTCAAAGTTGGAGGCACCACCGGCTCACCAGAGTTATGGATGATATCAATCAAGAGTGGCTCCTAATAGTCCACAAACTCATAGAGAGAGGGTAAAACTTGTTCATCCCCAGCTTCCTCCAGTACCCCTGCAGCGACATGAGCGGGACGCTTCCCCCACAACTTCTGGACCTGCTGATAGTCCTGCCTTCTTGCTTGCTTTGCTGCTCTGCGACCTCCACGAGGCACCAATGCAGGAGGAACCCCTCCCTGGTGCCCCATCACGGTCGCATCCTCAACCTATGGGAAGATCCTCCGTATATAGGCCGTGACCTGGTCTTTCTAGCCGTCAGGCCCCTCAACAGCCCGCCTCGCCAGGTCCTGCAGGTAGGCGCTCTCATAACCTTCAACACGGCCTACCTGCTCCCCGAGTCTCAATACTTCAGTCTTCAAGTAATCAAGGAGACCAGAAGTCCAATGACAAGGAAGCGAGTCGGCTTCGCCTCTAGATCTTCGCTGGAGGGAAGATGTTGGAAATCAAGTTCGTAATTCCAAATTCATTTTCGCTGGTCCGTATTCATAAAATTCTATTTGAACCAATGTTTCCCTAGTTACCAATGGTAAAAAAAAAAAAAAAAATAAAAAATTAATAAAGTAACACACAAATAATAATTAAGCCCTTGATAGGTACTAAGGAAAACAGAATCACTCAGGTCAGGTCGAACACCAAACAGTAGGTAAGATAGAGTAGAAACATAATTATAGTGGCCAAGTCTATCTTACAGTGCGAGTGGAAATTTTACCACTGTAAAAGATTAACAACCTTGAAAGTTTTTGAGATCTCGATTTTACAATATTTCAGCCCATAATTACTATCGTTTTGGGTTTATCTAAATTGATACCGATGTTACTGGCACATGATCGGCCAATGTACTCGTATTATGATTTTTGAGCCAAATTTCATAAACGGTCCAGTTGTTCTAGAGAAAAACTCTGGATGGCGGACGGCATGGGCGAACGGATTTTTTAAAAATAATTTTGTTTTTGGATTCTGCGCATCTCGAAACGTAAACCAAAAAATTATGCTGCGTTTTTGCCATGAAATTGATATTTAACAACCTCATTCTATTCAACGTGGTCAGATTCGAAAACAATTTAACAAAAATGCATATTGTAATACAATAATTTACAAAAATTTGCTCATACGATCATACTTGATGACTGAAACTTTATTGTAAAATAGTTTGCCGTAATATTTGATATCAATGTCTAATGTACAGCTCTTTTTTTCAAGCCTCAACACCACCGTCTTACGATTCATCAGAAGAAATATCGCGGAATCAAGCAGAACTGCCACGCACTCAGAGTACGTATCTCAGAAATACTTTGTAATTTAATTCTTTAAATGTTCATGGCCATCAATAGATGTTCCTAAAATAATGCTTTTTTTGATTTTTATTATCAGTAACATTGTTAAGAAAATCTGTACACATGAAACTCTGCAAATAATTACAAAAAGGTTCATTATTTCTGTATTAGATATCCCTTCTACGTAGATCGTTGGTCTACAATTATTAGTAACCCTTCGTATATAGTGCATGATCAAAAATCGGCGCATCGTGCCTCCCAAATTAGGCTCAGAGGCCCCTCGGCTGATCAGTGTGCACTGATACATACTGAATTTTAGATGTCACAAAAGAGCTCGATTTCAAGTTGCAGATGTCCATGTTGTCTACAATATGCCTTCGTAGATATAGGTGAAGTGTATGATATTTGGGGTTTCGAGTAATACGATTAAATACGAGAAGTACGCAGAGTCCGAAAAGTGAGAGAGCGAGCGTAGCGACCGACTGCCCAATCTCGGCATGTATTGTGGACGCAGTGTTGCCACTAGCGTCAATGGTGGTAACCATTTACTTATCTTAAACCAAAGGGATTAATTCCCTTCACGCCCTCCCCCACATAAAGAAATTAGCAGCTACTACTCTCGCCCCATCACCTACCAGCCTGTCTGCATTTATTAACCAAAAACATGAAAGCAATGAACAGTTTGTCACAAATGCAATGTAAATAGAGTTGTATACAGCAATATGAAATTAAGTGAATGTAAGATAATACAAGGCAAGAACAAACAAACAAAAATTACATACAAAAAACATCGTAAACGAAGTATTGAGATGATTCCCGTAGCAGGATAAACATTTTGAGGAAAGAAAAAAAATAAAAATTGTACAATCGTCATACCTGATATGAATGCAACCTTCAACTTATTTTTTAAACGTATTGTTATTAACTAAAACAGCTGTCAATAGAAGAGCATTATTCAGGTAAGAACACATCTTCAACCTGCATCTAGGCGTGTTACATAATATAATCATCAAAACGTTTTGGTTTCTTCACTACCCTGCCCGAAAACCGAGCCTGACCGGTTGATGGTGGTAGTGCGGAAGAAGAAGGATCGGGAGCTGAGGGAAGTGGAATCTGAGGGTCTGCTGGTAGTAAAGGTTCACAATTTGGGTCCAGAGTCGGAGAGCCCATTGGTGGCTGTGAATTGGGATTCGGGTCTGGAGGAATTGGAGGATCCACTTGTAGTGGATTTATATATGTCCTACTTGGTGTAGGTAGACCAAGTGGGACGTTGTGAAAAGTACCCATATCTTGGTTATGCGGGTTAGTCCCTGTATTATTTCCGAAGGAAATGTGAGCGAAATTGTCAAGGACATTTGGCTGGGTGGTTGAACCTCGTGGTTCGTTCATTGGTAGGCCGTGAGGGGCGCCAGGTTCGGTTCGAGCTGTTTGGAAATGCGTATTCGGGTGCTGAACCGTTGTGTAATATTCCGGTCTCAGATTTGCATCTGTAGGAGGAACGGAATGTGTCTGATTGAGGTACTGGGAAGTACCTTTTGGTCCGTGCGGTGTATGCAGGAGAGGAGTGTGTTTAACACTCGGATCGGCGGTGCGATCGGGAGATGAATATTTAGTATATTCATGTATATGGGTAGAATCGTAAGAACTACCTTCCGAGAGGTTCTGAAAAGAATCCTCGATCCCTTGTGTGTGTAAGGGAGTAGCTAACAAACTCTTTGTGGGTTTATTAGGTAAAGCTGCGACCTCGTCGAGAGGTTCGAGCTTTGGGCACGGAGCTGGCCCGAGTAGTTTGTCACTACGTTTTGAGTGAGAATCGAGTTTCGGATAAGGAGCTGGAGCGGGGCCGATGCCCGTTCCAGCGCCGAGCTCTTCTTCCTCAAACCCGAGGAAGTAAGAGGGGCTTCGCTCCATCGAAATATCCGAGTGTGTTTACTCGATAAAAAAAAATACCTTTCCGTTCGGATGAAGGATTTACGAAGAGGAGGGACTCGCTCGACAAAGCTCTCTCCCAGCTTGATGTCGGGGTCCTCTCCGAGCCTTGATAAAGGCTTCCTTGGACGGTAAATTGGAGCGTATGAGCTGTGCAATTTCCCGGCGTGCCCCGACGGACAATCAAGAGCAAAATGCTGCGAGATTCGGGCGACACGGCTAAGGTCTCCCTGCGGACGCGACGTTTTAGACGAAGTCTTAAACGTGCCGGGTGGGACCCTGACTGGAGACCTACGTTGGGCAATGAGTAGTGCAATGACTAGACTCGTACATGCCAAGAAGATCGAGAGAATCTGTGAGGAGAGGAAGATATGCCTTTCTGAGTCTTGAATGCGTGTAGAAACTTCGTCGAGAGATGAGAAGAGACGTCAGCGAGAGCAGAAGGTGGAATGAAGACGGAGGGCTCCGTGCGTGTATTTATAGGGGGGTGGCCGCCTCCGAGGGGTGGCCACTTTGTGGTTAGTATGTAAATTAGTTTCATTAGCCCTCCAGGTGTTTTCTTATTGGCTCGCATAGTGTTTTCTCAGAATCTGTGAATATGATAGCTGAGTTGGTTTGCCAGCCTCGCCCTTGCATTTCGTAGAGGTCGATTGATTATTTCCTTGGGCTGATGTTCTCAAGGCAACTTTTGTGAGTTGTCCTGACGAACCCTTCTCCCGCAGTGGGTGTTTGGCTTGTTGGTTATTTGTGAATATTTCGTTCGTGAGTGAATATTTCGCATATTCTCTCGGGCGAAATATGTTATTTTGCAGAGTTGTAACTCGACGTCTTTTATATGTAATTGTGTCGTGAGTACCTCTTTTTGGTAGCCCTGAAAAGGGCTGTTGAAAGTTTGTGGTGGAATTCACCACACCACTGATGGCCATGGCTTAGGTTGTGGTCTGCGATCACATGATATAGTATAGGGTGATTGCTTTGAAGTATTAAGTGGTGTAGAATTAAAATCCTCTGTAGTTACCCTACTCCTTACCTGATGAACATGAACCCTGTGATCCTGACCATTATCAGTTCTTATAACACGAATACTATGAGATGGACAGCCTACAACTATCCCATGTTCCCACACTGGATGTTTTACAAGAGGATGAAGCATGACCCACACCCGAACACCCACCCCAAATTTATCAGATCCTGCAGTAGTCTTGGGTAATGGCTGTGCAGGAGAGTTTAGGTGGGTCAAGTGCGTTCTGGGGATATAATTTAAAATTCTGGCCATGGGGGAATGACCCAAAGAAGAAGGAGTAGCATGCTGGGTAGCCATAAAGTGAAATATGCGATCACTCCAAGATGAATTCGGGAAATCTATTGCGGCCTTTCTCAAACCCTGCTTTGCTCTATGTACTGCAGCCTCTGCTCGACCATTACTCTGAGGGTTGTATGGGGGCGTAGGCATAAACTGGATACCTCTTGAACTTAGATACTGTTTGAAATGATCGGCATTGAATGGTGGACCATTATCTGACACCACTGATTGAAATAGCCCAAAAGTGGACATCAAGGACTTCAGGCATTTAATAACATTTGCAGCAGTGGCTGATGACATGTGTTCCAAATGAACCCAATTCGAAAATGCATCAATAACAATGAAGAATTGGTGACCCTCCAGTTCAAATAAATCCATGTGTACTCGCTCCCATGGTGCTTCGGGGTCTGGACGCTCTTGCCGCGATGTAGCATCTGGCCTCCGTGGAGCATGCCTATTGCAAGGAAGACATGACTGTGTCAAGGTCACCAAATCTTTATCCATTCCAGGCCACCAAACAGCCAACCTGGCTGCTTCTCGCATGCGCAGGAGACCCAAATGTCCCTCATGGAGCACCTTAAGTACCTTTGCTCTCATCGCCTCAGGAACAACAACCCTAGATCCAAAATACACAACACCATTCTCAACTTCAAGGTAGGAACGAACAGGAAAGTATTTTCTAAGTTCCAAATCAGCTGGCTTTGATCTCCAAGAAGTGAGCAATAATGATTTTAGTTGTAAAAACAGAGGATCAGCATCGGAGGCAACTTGGATTTCTCCCAGTGAAACAAGGGGTGCACTGTCATGCACAAAAGCCACCTGAGGAACATGTGTGTCAACCGGCAATGGCAACCGTGACATAGCATCTGCATGAGGTATAAGATTGCCTGGTCTATAAACAATAGAATAGTTGTATGCCATAAGCACCTCAGCCCATCTCACCATTCGTGCCGCTGCCACAGCGGGAAGATTTTTATCAGGAGATAACAAAGCTCGCAATGGCTGATGGTCACACTCAATGGTAAAATGTCGCCCATAAAGGTAGGGGAGAGTGGGGTAATACCGCCATGTCGGGGAATACCGCCACCCCATATAATTATTTAACCACCTGAGTGACAAATCTTGTAGCCAAATATCGTCATCTTTAGATCAGCAGTAACGTTGGGAAGATTGGTTTGGGGTCATTAATTTGTTTTTATCAAAGATAAGCGAGTTCACAGTTTTTGAAGCTTGGCGTTCTAGTTTTACTGTTGTCTAGTTTGCGTGGTAAGTAATAGTTTTTCATAAGTTTATGTGAATTGTTGAGCATGACGACGTAGAAAAATCATTTAGCTTTAATTTGCACCCAATACTTCATGACTTTTTACGAAAACTGTAGTTTTCAATGATTTTTTATCTCGAAAAGTTAACTGGGGCAATATCGCCACACCGAATTCAGGGTAATTCCGCCATGGCGGTATTGCCCCAATGCTCCGAACATCAGCCTTTTTGGAAGCTTTTTGTGGTAATAATCACCTACTTCTATTGGTTCTGAGTAATTCAAATAAAAATTAATATTTAAAATACGAATTATATTGTGATAGCTTATCACCCTATACACCTCTATATTTACCTAATCGTGTTTTATCAGATATTTACCCTCCTATCTACTGAATAATTGTACAGTATCTACCTAACTGCCTTCCTAATTCACATAATCGTTGTAAGATTCCACTCTTCTTGCTCCCGTTTTGATTTTGACAATTGACGTTATTAGACTTGTGAATTTTGCTGCGACCTGAAGAAGAGCACAAATTTAAAACTTTAAAAGCTCGGAAGATGGAATACAATATAATCTGTCTCTTGTCCAGTTCCTGTGAACAACCAACAATATTTTAACAGTACCTATTTATTTTGTTCCAATTTTACAATTCTGATGTGGAAATTGTTTGGCAACCTTTAGTAAATCCTTTTCTTGTCAACTAAGTTACCAATATGGTGAGTAGCTATCCAGGAAGAGTTTTAGAAATCCAATAAATCGTTATTCCGATGTTCTGATGAGACTGTCCATTTCCTCCTTGTTTTAATATGGCGGTATTACCCTAGCCCCATGGCGGTATTTCCCCAGCTAGCTGGGGTAATACCGCCATTTACAAGGGTCTCGTAAATTGCTGTTTACTAATATAAAGTTGCTACACAACCAGCAAAAACGTTGTAATTCACTACTGGAGATGTTTTTTTATAATTTGCTTCAAAATCTGAAGCTCCTGAGTGCAAACCTGGGCTGTGATAGACAAATGTGCTTAAGGTGGCGGTATTACCCCATTTTCCCCTACCTATGAAATTTTTGGAGTCCAAAAATGATAGCAAGGGCTTCTTTGTGTAATTGGGAATAACGGCATTGTGCTGAATTCAAAGTGGCCGATTCAAACGCTACTGGTCGAAGCACACCATTCATGCGTTGACTAAGGACTGCCCCCACACCATAAGCTGATGAATCAGTTGTAAGAACTAACTCACACGTTGGATCATAAATCACTAGCGTTGTAGCATTTACCAGAGCCTGACGAACTTCGTCAAAAACTTTACTACAGTGAGATGTCCACTGCCAAGGAGTACCTTTACGCAAAAGTGCATGCAGTGGTTCTAAAATGGATGACAATTGGCCCAAAAAACCCCTATAGAAATTAATCAATCCCAAGAAACTCTTCAACTCTGAAGGATTTTTAGGATACGGCATCTGTGCTATAGATTGAACTTTAGATGGATCAGGAGATTTCCCATGTTCTGAAACGATTAACCCAAGAAATGAAACAGATGTTTGATACCAAACCGATTTATTTTCATTTATTTTGATATTGTGATCATTCAATCGATTTAGCACTTCCAAGACATTGGCCTCACACTCACTTTTGGTTTTACCCCCAATGAGACAGTCATCCAGGTAGGAAGACCTGAGAGAACTCGGTCCATAACAGACTGGAAGATAGCAGGTGCCGCACTAAGGCCAAAAACCAAACGACGATATCAAAAAAGTCCAATATGGGTGTTCACTGTCAGCAAGAGTCTACTGGTAGGGTGGACCTCCATTTGTAGGTATGCATTTGTTAAATCTATTTTGCAAAACCATTTACACCCACTAAAATCAGCAATTAGTTCATCAGGAAGAGGAGGGGGGTAAACATCTGTACGAATATTAGGGTTGACTGTCCGTTTGAAATCAACACAGCATCTAAGTCCACCATCCTTTTTCTTGACTAGTACCAATGGACTAGCCCATTCTGAATTTGGAACTGAATAAATTATCCCGTTTTTCTCTAAATCTTTTAAATGGGCTTCAACTTGAGGCTTAAGAGCTAATGGGACTGGTCTACTTTTCTGAAACACAGGAACAACATTTTTATTTAGATTAATATGAGCTGTGTAACCTTTCAAGGGCAAATTATTGTCAGTAATCCCAAAAGCTTTAGGGAAACGATCACGATAGCCTAGAGGGGTCGAAACCGAATGTTTGTAATTTTTCGTTGTATCATTAGTTTGAATTTTGGCGCTCATGTTTCCACTGGGGACAGCTGGTAAGGAGGAAGCGCTAGGATTAGCAAGGTGGATGCTACAAGACAAATCATTTGGTGGTAGGAAACAAGCCTCCAGTTTATTTTTCCAATCAGGATCCATACGGTAGAGTGTGTCTCTTCCTGCTATAGCTGGTGGGTACATGTTACAGGTGATGAGAATCGATAACATCAGACGTTTTTTGTTAATAGTAACATGCGCACCCCAAACACCCAATACCTCGAGTCTGTTTCCGTTTGCAGTGGTAACTCGGCCCACATATTTAAAAAGGGAAGTGAATGGAAAGGTAGAAGGGAGTAATGCCTTATCAATTAAGGTTACACTTGCACCTGTGTCCACCATGAAAGAAATCGGGTGTAGAGAGTGCGATGAATGCACTTTTATAAAGAAAGGAGAAGGAGATATTGATAATACCGATTCTTCATGAGCAAGGTAAGGAAGTTCAGCAGGTAACTGTGATATGTACTGAGAGTAACCGACTTCAAGACAAGAAGTCTCACAATCTTTGTCCATTAAAGAATAAACATTATTAAGAATTAAATTAGAACCTACCCCTTCACCATTGTAAACGGATGGACGTCCACCACCAGTCAAATGGTCCTGAACGGCTGAAACAGTTTTCTGTGAACGGCAAACCTCTTCTAGGTGTCCCTTTTGTGGCATTTCTTGCATGTACGATCCTTGAAAGGGCAATTGACGGGTTGATGGTCCTTGAAACAGAGCGGACATCTAGGATATCTTTGGCGACTCATCTGATGTTGAGCACCTCTCCAACGTTGCTTCGAGTTATGTTCTCGAGGTTGGTCTTGATTAGATGTGATGGGGGCCGCACAAGTTGACATAAGGGCCGAGTTTTCGAAAATGGCTTGTTTCTCACATGCTATTTTGACCATGTCGTCATATTTATCGTCATCGTCTAGATTCATAAGGGCTTGAAGGATGTGAGATTCACTGAAAGAAGTAAGAAACTTCAACCCTTCGATGGTTTCCCAACCGCATTCCAAAGAAAGAGCTTTCAAAGTGTCCAGATGGATTGACCAGGGTTTCGTTTGAGATTGGCAAATTCTAGTCTCCGACGATTTCTGTCAGCCCCTTCTATATTAACAAGGGCTGGCTTTAAGTCATCCCAACTTAGACTCTCGATCGTCTTTGGCAAGAGAGCCTGTGACACACGCCTGAAATCGCTGTCAGGGAGTCCAGTCATAAAATCGTAGGCTTGATGAATAGGGTCTGAAACGCCGTGCCTCATAAAGTGTACCTTCGATCGGTTGTAAAAATCGATAAGTCTTTCGGATTCAAATTTTTGGAGTCTTGGAGTTGAATGTTGGGTGGCCATGGTGCACTCGTTCATAAACCAAACTGCGAAGCGAAATAACCCGAAACTGTTAACTACGATTGGAATACTCTAAGATTGACTCGTGAGTACGGAAAAAAAAAAAATATATATAACCAAACTCGTTCGCCACTGAAGTGTATGATATTTGGGGTTTCGAGTAATACGATTAAATACGAGAAGTACGCAGAGTCCGAAAAGTGAGAGAGCGAGCGTAGCGACCGACTGCCCAATCTCGGCATGTATTGTGGACGCAGTGTTGCCACTAGCGTCAATGGTGGTAACCATTTACTTATCTTAAACCAAAGGGATTAATTCCCTTCAATAGGTAACTGCAGAGGGATAATTAGTGCAATTAATTTAAGAATTTCTGCTTTACTTATCCCCCTAATAATTTAGGAGGCCTGTCGCTGGACAATACCCTCCGTACATGTTCCACTAATGTAATTAAGTAGACAATGCCATATATTCGCAAAACGCAAAGTGTATTTATAACACAAGGATTTTACAGTAAATAAATTAAAACAAAAAATAATAACTTGAATGTTTAGATCATTGAAATGGTTTTGATAATCATTAAAAAAAAAAAAAAAAAAAAAAACTCCATAGCAGAATATAGGTGCAGATGTAGGTGACATAAAACGTCGAAATTGGTCAATTAGGCAGGGGCGGCCGGTGAGGGGGGGCATCGGGACATTGCCCCAGTACTTTCGGGAAAATAGTCACAAACTAGAACAAAGCCTTTACAAATAACTCATCGTTTCAAATTAGAACAGACTTTAGCTCCATGCTGTGGCTCGAAGGTGGATGCTAGAAGGAATATGTTTATGCCAAGGATCCATCTACCAGCGAAAAAGTACGTAGATTGCGATATCACTCTATCGAGAGGGAAATTTCGTCGATTCAGGTTAGACTGTGAAGGGAAACAATTGGGAAATAACGGGCAAGGAACGGGAAATAAAGGGCAAGGAACGGGAAAAAGAGGTCAAAATGGGATATTTCCTATGATTTTTTGGGGCAGTGCCCCAGACAGGGTTTCAACTTTTCTAAAGACCGTAGAATGACATGTACGTCATGACTGGTTTTTACTAGAGGGGTTTCTGTTTATTCCGTTAGCCAAACTGATTCTCTTCTGGTCATTCCATGATTCAAGGAGGTGTGAACTACTTCTAGTTTCATTTTTTCTTTTACTCTGTGATATCTTCCCTACCATCCATGCTAAAAGTTCTAAACTACAACAACCTCTAAAGAGGTTACTTTTCTATTCTATAATCTAGAATCCTAGGTCCTATTCTGCTTTTTAAATGTGAAAATGTGTTCATATTTCTCTAATACATTCCTAGTTCCTATAATATGCACGTCTAACCTTTGAATAAGGATCGGTAGATTGAATGTTAGTATGTTGAACAACAGCACCTGGCGCCTGATCGGAATTAGGATTTGGGACTTAAGGTAAGTTTCCTTCACATTTTATTCCACATTCTCGTTAGTACTTATATATTAGCTTTGTTTTGACTTAAATTGTTAGAAGTAGGTAGCAATATTTCCACCCCAGTCAAACACTGTGGCGAATTTGCAATCAAAATCCTCTACAGATGGTAGTTATGAGGATATGGGGATTAGGGTGTACATTAAAAGTTTTGGAGAGACACCCCCTCACTTGAAATTAACACAAGTTGCTAAAAACGGGAAGGGAACTCATAAATTCAACCCTGAAATTTATAGCAAATACGAATGGATCACTGGGTACACTAGAAAGAATGCTTTGTTTTGTTTCATTGATTAATACTAATATTAGGTGGAGATGGGTTGTGGAGTCAGAATGGTGTGACTGATATGAAACATCTGACAGATAGGATTAAATCACACTAATCTAATTTAAAAAATATCAATAACGTCACAGAATTAGCTTTGATTGGCCGTACTAACATAGGTAAACAGTTAGATTCAGCTCATCAACTTGCTATACTAGAAACACAATGAGCAAGTTGACAGAAATCGATAAATACTTTCTGAAATTATTGATTGCATCAAGTTTCGTGGTCTTTATGAAGTAGGATTCAGAGGCCACGATGAGAGAGATGGTTCATTGAACCGAGGAATTTTTCTGGGGTTAGTAACAAAATCAACCAAAACTGACGACATTTTGAGGTCACATTTGGAAAAAGCTACAGTGTTCAAAGGCACCTCCAAAACCATACAGAATGAGTAACGAAAACGTCTCTGATCAATATTTTCAGTAGAATATTGATCATTCTGGATGGGTTGCATTCATGAACCATCCCCCTCCTAGGTTCATGGTTGCATTGAAGAAAAAGGTTATACATAAGTGAGTGGTAGTTGTGGGGTTAGACAACATTTCTATAGCCTTTTGAAACAATTTTTAATTGACGTATGACGTCACACTCCTATCATTTCATCATAATTCAATTTGAGTTCTTTAATATTCCTTCAGAATTACTTCTCCTAAGTAGTTGACTAGTGCAATACAATCGAAGCCTTGATAATTTTTAATACATCTAATAATAAAGTAGTGTAGGTGTTTTTCTTGTTAGGATTGACGATAAACAGCCAGTTTTTTTTATTGGTCCTATTGCAACGTACCTACATCCATAATAATTTTTCTCAGCTCTTTCCATGTTAGTTCGTCACACCTAGTTCCATGAACATAATATCCATCGTAACCCAATAGTATAGATCCACACCAGCATTAAGCCACAACCAACCAACAAATCCGCAGAAACGTGGCAATAGGACCAATAAAAAAACTGGCTGTTTATCGTCATTCCTAAAGCCGGTTTCACATGGAGCAGTACGAGTGTAACAACCGGAAAGACGGAAGGCTGGAAAACCCAGTGGAGGGGGCGGCGGAATGCGGCAGGTTGTTCACATGAACATGGACACACGGAATCATAACCTTCCTACTGAAACCCTCTCCGATCTGAAACCTCTACTTGCGGTTATCAACATTCCTGTCCAATAAGCTTGCGCTCCGCTCGACGGAACGCGGCAACGGTATAAACATTTCTACCGCTGTCCACTGACCGCCCATTCTGGCAACATGGCAGCCACCATCCTCAACTGTTGTCCCAACAGCCAATCAGATTGTATTGTCCATGGCATTTGACATAACCCAAGTGGGATTAATGTTTCATGTGTTTAGATCAAAATTAATTTACACTGAAAGCAAAACAAATGGATGAAAAACCTCCATGCTCTTTTTGACTGTCAAATAGGTAAATATTTTTGTGCCCCACTCCTTTTTCAGACCACCGGCCGCCACTGCAATTAGGAACGGGAAAATTGTGCTTGAAGTAATTTGTGAGTAATGATATGATAAAAATGAAATTGGCAATTGACAATCTACAGCCTAACCCGCACATTCCCAGAAAATGTCATCTAAATCGGATAATAACTAGAAATCAAGCTTGCTCCTGAGATTACAAATTCGCCCGTGCACAGGAGCTACTAATGATGCAATTATGTTGAAATTGATATAGAATGATCATATCATCGTCACCCTACTTTCCATCGAACGGCTGGGGCGTGAAAAAATTATGCTTGAAGTAATTTACGTTTGAGTATTTGTTGAAGCCAGCACTTTGAATTGCTTTTACTTACTTGTTACAAAAGTTACTTGCTTTTGAATTCAGAAGAAACATGTCCCGGGTTTCCAGAAGTTTACCCATTATAATCCTTTGGAAACATAAATAATTTAATTGGTTCTTGACTTTTAATTCCTTAATTTTTCTTTTCCCCTCATATAATTTCTATTTTCATACCTATGGTATCAGGCCTTTGCCTTTTATACGAGTACATATTATTTTTTTTTTCCAGGACATAGTTCCCAATTATTATTTCCAGGGCTTAGTTCCCAATTTAAGTCCCCAACGTGGGCATATATATATATATATATATATATATATATATATATATATATATATATATATATATATATATATATATATATCTATTTTATTTTCCTAGAGGTATAAGTCTCCATAGTTGAGCAACCGTTTATTCCCGATTGTTCCAATCTTTGATTAGGGGTTAATTACCTAATGAATACTTCATATGAAGATTCATTGACAATCCATCCTGTTTTAATTTCTCTTTTCTGTTTAATCCTCAATCGCCAATGTAGCTATTTATTAGTGAGCATCAGTTCTCAACCAGTAAACTATACCACCTGGTTTACGTACTTGCTCTTCAGTCAAGTACCTGTCTTTGTGGGGAGGAGTGTGACAGTTACCGTCAGATCCAAGAGAATGCGCGTCTATCCGTCGCTCCAGCGCCGGGTTGAACACCACTCTCGAGTTCTTGGAATGCTGCGTTTGGCGATAGATGAGGATGCGAGAACCGGAAAACCAATCTTCTCCGAACATAGCACATTATGCTATTAGTACGAGTTGTATCTATTATGTGTCACACCCCCTCTCTCTATGAAGCGCGGATTTAGGCCCCATTGCACCTCTGGGGGGGACCTAAGTCCGTATAAAATCTATCGTCACAAATCTATTCAGCGCTATCTGTCGGTTGGAGGTACGATCAGGCTTCTCGCCCCGCGCCCCCTTAAAGACGATTGAAATAATACGTTCATTTCTAATCAGCTGAGCGAGCTAATATCCCTCCTGTTGATCCTAGTAAGTTGAAATTTCATAGGGAGACTCACTAGGACATTAAGAGACAATTTGAAATAATTGGTTCTTTCCTAATCACCTGAGTTAGCTAATATCTCTCCTGTTCATCCTAGTAAGTTGAAATTTGATAGGGGGACTCTCTGGGACATTATGAGACGATTGAAATTATGGCTCTTTCCTAATCTGCTGAGTGACCTTAATTCTATCCTATCATTCTAGGAAGTTGAGATTTGATAGGGAGACTCTATGGGACATTAAGAGACGATTGAAATTATGGCTCTTTCCTAATCAGCTGAATGAGCTAAATTCTCTTGTTCATCCTAAGAATAATTTCAGTGAAGAAATATCCATCTACCGAAGTTTCTGCAAGTAGTTTATATAATGTTTCTTTATTTAGACAGTTAAAAAAAAGGCCATTCTGTCCAGAAATTGATTTTTATTGATCAGAATTCCAGAATTCGATTTTTTTTTTCAAACAAAAGAAAACGATACCTAAGTATTTAGTTTACAAATTTTGAATTTGATACATTGAATCTTGACTCCATGAAAAAGCCCTAGTTCCTGGGGAGAAACCTTGGAGATTTATAAAAAACCAATAAGACGAACACTACTAACAAAGTTAGGAAGGGGGGGGGGGGGGGGTTAGTTAGTGGGTATTTGAGTACTTTCTCCTGTATTCCAAGACTAAACCCGGAGAGTAATTTTTTCACTCTAGTAGAAAACAAAACTCAACCTACAAGGTATAATTCGCCCTCACTTTGTTCGAGATTGGTGCAGGTTCACTTCATCTCCAAGTAGTCCCACTATATTGTTTCTCCAAGTAGTTGCTATATCAACTCGTACCACTTTTTTATACTTAGTAATGTACCTGTTTTGCTTTCCGCTTGTATTTACTGATTTACTCTGTGAAGGGCGGCCAGTTTGACGTACAAATGGTACTCCTGAGCATTAAATTATACATATTTATTTTAATTATTGTATTTATTGATATTATACAGCAGTCCTAATAGGGCTTCAATTCAAATTTCAGCGATCAAGTTTCAACGTGTACCTAATTAATTTATCATCCAAGCGTCTCCTCGATGTAACCAACTCAATATAACCTTAGGCATGTAAAACTATTCCCGACCAACATTGCTGCAGATAATATAAGGAGTTTTGAATATCAATTTTTGAAGATCTATCTTTACCTGAAATATCATCATTTTTACCTTTATCTGAAAAGCCGAGTTCTCGATGAATGAGTAAGTCTAGTAAATTGTAATATAGCAAGTTCAATTCCAGAACTTTCTCGTCAATATGCGCCCACCCTCGTTTAAATCGGTGCAGCCGAACAGTCCTGATCCTCAAACAGACATTTGATTTTGTATATTAATATGGCAAGATAAGAAACAGGGATGAACTAGAGCATTCCGAATATGTTGCTGTAAAAAGTACTTAAATGTCATTATAATGTGCTAAGAAATCGACAAAAACTACAACAATGGGTTTAAATAGTTCTAGTCGTACAGCATGATCTTATATGAGCGAGTATTTGCAAATTATCGTTCTATTTTTTTGTTTAATTATTTTGAATTTGAGCTCTTTGCGTGCACATAATTTATTGTTAATAATTATTCTCATGCCTATAAATCTCTTTCTACCTTTACTATAATGGCATAATCATCTTGCCAATAAATAACTTTCTACCTCTATTCTTGATGTGTAAAATAGAGTTTTCTCAAAGCTCATTGTTCTGAATTTGAATTACATTTTTCAGCTAAATTTTGCGCACACAATTTTGAATGCTGTAGTTTATAGTTTATATAACTTTTTCTCCTTTATTCTGCTATATAATAAAAAAAAGTTAACGATTTTTAGTAGCTTTTCTAATTTTTAGTACTAATTTTTAAGCACATTCCTTGAAATTTGAGAGCAAGTTAGTACTCAAAATGTGCTGTTCATTGAACTCATTATTATCTTTTGGAATCCTTGGTTTTTAGGGAAAGAACGGATTTACGGCAAATGAACGGATGTAGGCTATTGAATACAATAAAACTTCACTAAAACATTTAAAAAAAAGTTTTGGTGGTCTGGATGCTTGCAAGCTCGCATCTTAAGAATACATAACATCAAGTAGACAATCCCTTAGTAAAAATTCAGATAAGTTGGTCATATAGGTCAGAATGATCAGTGTGATGTTTGAATGTATTTAAAAGTGAGGTGGATGCGAGCATTCCATTTTGTAGGTCATGATTGTAGAGGTATGGGCCCAATCTGACACTGCCTCTGAACTGACAATGGGCCCAATTCAACCGTCGTTTTCACGACCCTAACAGACTGTGGTCCCAAGTCGACATTACCCTCGAAAACAAATAGGACCCAAGTATTGAGATAGGGCCTTGATTGCGGAGTTGGTCCCCAAGGGGTTGGGGGGTTTAAGTGCACTTCCACCAGACACCCGCGCACACAGAGAATTTTCTATTCTCCCTGTATTTATCCCACAATAAAATGGTTGACGTTATCATGCATTTTTTTCAACAAATTGAAAGTGAATAATAATGAAGTAGGTACCCATAGTGAATGAATGGATGGAAAACAGGAGCGAGTTTATAAGGTTTCATCATTACTTCCATCATGTTAAACTGGCAACTAAATAAATATAGAATGCACATAATCTCAATATTTTGTTGGGAATTGATAAAGTTCCAGGCTAAAAAATCTAATCAAACAATGCAAAAACACAAAGAAACACTTCGGATGAGCATAGCAAGTAGCGACGCGACGGGAGGCGCAAATTAATGCGGTAGGTGCCTAAGGTAGGGGACCTGCTAGGTGAAAAACGGATGGGCTTTGATGGAATATATTGGTTTATTATTTCCAATAATAAGCCTATGTGATCGTGTAGCAAAAAATTTTTATGACCCCCCCTCAAACTTTGTCACTTTACGTTTCAAGGTGCGTAGAATCCAAATTTGAAATGTCCGTCCGCCGTCCGCCGTCCGCCGTTCGCCGTCCGCCGTCCGCCGTCCGGGCCATAAAAGGCCTAAGAATTGACTTAAAAAACCCGTCCTTTCGCCCATAGACTCCATTTGGGGTCTAGTTGGTCCTAACGTTTAACCATCCCGATCGCTTTACTCGCATAGATGCTATGGGCCAAAAACGGGCGAAAAAGTGTCATTTCAAGGCTTTGTTAGACTTACGCACGCACGCACGCCTGGCACGCTTGGCAGGGGGTCACGGTGGGCGGCGAGGGGGGGGGGGGGTGAGCGGGGGGTAGAGTGAGAGGAGGCGCCGGCGCCGCGGCACCTTGTGGTGGATACGGCGCCGGCGTTCCTTCGAGGCATGAATATATGTTTTTTCAAGGCCATATTTGTGTGTTAATACCAAAGCTTTTCCTACGCATATTTAATAACATATCCTCTCGACTTTGCGTACGTACTTAGATAATGATATTATTAAGGCAATAACTATTTGAATAGATAGGAGCTCAAATCGAGAAATATAAACATGCGTATATAATTATAGAAGTATAGGTTGTGGCAACTCGAAATAGGACACGCCGAGGAGTCTGGACGGGCCTTATGACGTACGCTAGCCAACTAAAACTATGATCATACTCAATTGAAAAAATAATAAACCTTTGTGAAATAATTTGCAGCGTTTTTTTCAAAGAATGCGGGCGCGAAAAGATTAAGCAAAAACTACAATTTTGTAATTTGGACACGACAATTAATACATTTTCAAACCCAATTATAATTAGATTAGTGATCAAAGTTGAGAAGCTATCCGATACAGAAATGATAAACCTCTTTTGCAATCATCTGTAGTGCTTTTAGTTTGTTGATGATTATATGAATATTGCATTCTAGAAGTGCAAAAATTAGGTAGGAACCGTATAGACACAAGAAAATATGTTAAAAGCACCCGTAAACATGAGTTTTCCTGCCATTTTTTTTTTTGGGTTTTCAGGAGATTTTTTGGGCGAAATTGAATAAAAAACTAGTAGGCTCAGTTCAATATTGTTCAGCGTCGCTCTTTCTTTACGAACCATATGATATTATATTTATAAAATATAAAAATTAAGCAAAGTTGTATGACATTTCACTCTAGATAGTCGTAATTAGTATTGCATCCAGTGGTGGTATTGGAAATTATAGTGTGAGAGATATGAGAATGGGGCTAGCCAACTTCCGAAACGGCCCTAAATCCACTAATCTGCACCCTGTGGGAAACAAATTCCCATGGAGAAGGAATAATTCCCATTTAAATGAGGGAAACTACTCTCACCCGCCTTTTTAGACGAGAGAAGAATGTAAAGGTCCCAATCAATGCATCCCCATAATATTTGAATACTTTATTCAGAAAAAAGAAAAATAGGAACCAATGATATCCATGCAGCATTTAATTTGGAAGGAACAGGAACATATATTTTCCTTTTATCCAAAATCCAAAATACCGTATTCTTTCTGAGGCCAGTTGAGTCACAAACTCCTTCACTCACTTTACTGACGTTCTTGAGTGGTCCGTGGTGCTTTTTCTTTCTAGAAGTAGTTCCAGACGCGAAAAACCATGCTACGAGCTTGCGAATTTAGAGTCCTCTCTTCAAGGATGAGTGAGAATCATGCGACATCTCATCTGTCGACGAAGATTGAGATGCCATTTCGTCCGAGGTCGTTGTGAAATAATTACAACTACATTAGTACCGTAAATTAACAAAACTAAATCACTAACCAAAATGTGTAGTCCTATGAAAAACCGAGATGAAAATAAACTATTGGGGATGGAGGGGGGGGGGGGGGGGAGGGAAGACGACAGAAGGCTGTTTGAGCTGGTAGCAGGTCAGTGACCTGCAAAGACGACGTACCTAACGCAAGTGAGAATGGAAACTGAGGCCTGGCCTAATAGGGAAAATTTCCTTTTTAAGTTGGCACTCATGAAAGGTGACCAAAAAGGGGGCACCACCCCACCTGTCCAAGCTATAGGTAAAAAGGAAGGGGAATTCTTGGTCCCATTCTCATTTCTGTAGGAGTAGAATGCATTCTAACTTGGCTAATCCCTCAATTTTCATCCAATGTGGATGGAAAACTCTGGGAGAATGGAAAAGTTAGTCGCACCTGAATGTGATCCTATGGATGGAGCTAAAATAATAGCTTCTGGCCATACACATATATTTCTCATTAGTAATTGATTTTGTTGAACCTTCCTGATGTTCCTTTATGGTTTCCGTTACGTTTAAAATAAGTGGTACTCATTATAATATGGATAAGCCAGTGATCTGAGCAGAAAGCAATAATAAACACTTGTGTAATAATATTAAGCGTTTATTCTGCAAAATAGTTTGACATATTATTATATGAAAATAATGTCTAAGACAAAGCTCATTTTTATAGCTAAAAGATCTCCAATTAAGGATCCATCAGCAGAGCGCATGCCGAATGAAATAATTGATTTACCGACAAGTCTGGGTACGTATTTCAAATATACGCGTTTATTTCATTTTTCTACATTTTTATGGGACAAACGCTTTTACCAGGACCTATTGCAAAAAAAAAAAAAAAAAAAGAGAGTTCTTTGCGAGACCGAATCGTGACACCAATTCGCGACACGACAATGCGTCACAAATATAGTGGAAAACAGGCACCAGTGTTGGACAGTAATTATTAAGTACTTTTTGTGAGTAGCTGCATACTAAATACATAGTTGAGTAGCCGTTTCAGGCAATTACAGCCAGTAGTTGGCAGTTTCTCGTGAGCAGCTAATTTTCCACAGCTTAGTAGTTAGTTAGCTACTGGATGCAGCTGCAGCTACTAGCTGAGCAACAGCGCAGCTGAAACTATTGGTAACTGTAACCATTTGTAGCTGTAACTAACTACAACTAGCTGTAACTGCAAGCAGCTGCAACTACTTTAGGCGACTACTCGCTCGTAAAAGCCACGGAAATCGATCTAGAAAACATTTTTTGTCGCAACCCTTGTTTCCACCTCTCACGTTATCAAGACCACATTGGGAAGACCAAGAATGAAACACCTTGGTTTGATTTAACGAATTTTCAAGGAAAAGATTAGTTATTTGGGTCATTTGATAATTTCCCATGACCGCTCTCTGCACTGGCTACACCTCAAAATCCGTTACATGCTTCTGAACAAAATTGGAAATTTTTGAATGTGTATGTGTGAAATTGTGTGAATTTGCGTAAAATTTGGTGCCAGTTAAGAAAAATTATTACAAAATAAAGCTATGGGTTTGTTGGCCATCCCAACCGCACCATGTGCAGCCAACCAAATGGAAAATTTGCATCATATTCAGAAATACGAGTATTTAAAAAACATTTTTAGAAAACAACTTTTCCCGAGTGTTTCGGGGATGCAACGTTTGTTGAAGAATTTCCAATGGTTTTACAAGTTTTTTGGAGTGCCGAACACGAATCCGAAGCTCCCCAACAAAATTTATGACCCAAACACCGTCAAAAATTCATAAGTTGTGAAATGTTGGCACTTTTTTTTATATTTTGCAAATAAATTTGAAACGGTGCGTTCTAGTTAAAATTATCTTCCATAGTAAATTAAAGACCACAAAATTCTGCGACAAATGAGCTTCTAAAAGTTGAAATTAATTCAACCTTGAGGGCACAACGGGCTGTTAAAAATCGTCAATTTGTTTCAATTTTTCAAAAAATCAAGATAATTTCAAAATTGAAAGTAAAAAAACTCATTTAATTGGAGTTGTAGAGCATCTAATTTTACATTTATAGGGAACAAAAAAATTAATTTTCGGTCAGATGAAAATTGAGAAATATATAAATGTTTCGTAACAATCTTGAGTTGCCAGCGTCACCCCTTAGTAGTTGTATAACTTCATTCTCATCATTTCCTCAGGCAATGGTACACTCAGTTTCTGGGTAGTAGGCGCTACATTGTTAAATTAACTTTTAATAAACAATAATTTGATATGAATAAATAGAAATTGGACATCTGACGCACACTTTTGATTTTATGAGCTAGTCTTATAGAAAATTTTACTTTGTGTTCAAATATACCTCATTTTTCTAAATCAAAAATTTACGTTCCTGGCGTTTTTTTTTGCTAATAAACTGCCAAAAATAAGTTTTTCAGCGTATTTCTTAATTTTTTACCCATAACCACCTTTCCAACTATTTTTGTATCACTGAAAGGTTGTGGAAAATTATATTTTACGCCGATTGATCATCAACAGGCCAAAACAAGAGAAAATAGAGCAGTTATGCCACTTTGAAATAAATTACGTAAAAAAATGGAGTTTTTGAGGTTTAAGGTATAAATTAATGACAGTAAAGGATTTCTTCCGGGCAATGTAGAAGATAAAATTTCTCATTAAATGAGCACCAAAAACAGCGAGATGCATTTACAGTTAAGGATGTTTAGACATTTTGAAGATTTACTTTTACAGCTACCTTAATTTTTTCAATTGACAACCTGGGAACCAAAAAGAACCACCTGATCCAACTATGTACTTCCTCATCGGTTATGGACATAGAAAAACTAACGGTGTTCACCAAAATTCACCAAGGATGGAGAAATAGGCTATAATTGTGAATAGTTAAGGTACGAAAATATCATGTTTTGACTTCTGGTCGAGCGCTAAACCCCTAGTTGCCCATCTCACTGAGTTTGTGGAATAATGTAGGTACCGATATCCAACCGGTACCCGATATCCGGAGGATAACCATCCGGTCTCTCGAATCACGTTTATAAGGTGATCAGAAACACCAGCTAACATTCTATTGGCTCCTATTTGTTTTTCATTACCTCATAAGATATCAAACAGGTCTCTCGAATTACGTTTATCGGGTGATCAGAAATCTATCGGTCGATAGAATATTGAAATTAAACACCAGTTAACATTCTATTGGCTCCTATTTGTTTTTCTTCACCTTATAGGATATCAAACGAGTCTCTCGAATAACGTTTATTAGGTGATCAGAAATCTATCGGCCAAGAAAATTTTGAATAAACACACGCTACTATTCTATCGGCTGCTATTTGTTTTTCATTACCCGATAGGATATCAAATGGGTCTTTCGAATCACGTTTATTGGTTGATCAGAAATCTATCGGGCGAAAAATTATTGAATAAAGTAGCTAATTTGTTCACAGCTCCCTAACGGTCGTTTTAAACGGAAATTTCTACGAATAAGTTTCGATTTAAAATTCAATTTTCTATATAAATGCTTACCGCAAGTTGCATAATTATTATTCAAGTTTGTTGTAACAATTTAGATGGGTCCCTTTTTTCCAATTTGTGATTATACTATTTTAATGGCTCCGAAAATCCCCCAAAATGGCTCTCAAAATGTGTTTTAAGTCGTCGAATCAGAATTTGAAGGTTGTTTTGTTCTATGAGGTTGTTTTCACCGGATACCAACGAAAATCGATAATTTGATGAAATTTGCGAACAAATACCCTTGAAATTGGTTTAAAATTCTCCAAAGCAGGTCCCTGTGCGGTTTTTTGATGGGCTCCGAATCTCCACACCTGAAATCCTGAGGCAGGATTCAAATTTGAAGTCCGTTTCGTTGTAGCGAGGTCCGTTTACCAGAATCTGGTCCTTTGCTATGGTAAGGCTCATGACCCCAACTCATCTCCTGTCTTCATGAATATCACTGTTTTCTCATAGGTACAGTTACGGCCCCGCTAAAAATGTACTAGTGCAAAAATAAATAACATATTCATTATTATCGTACCTACAACAGTTCCCACTCAACTTATGACAATTTTATTTAGCAATCAAATACCGCTAAGAAAATTAAAATAATGTTTTGAGCTTATCATTCAATGAGCGCATTTGTCGGGTGATTTTTTGACTATCAGGTCGTCGTAAATTTACCTATCAATAGGTACCTGACTATGAATTCAATTATCAGGTATTATTTATTCTCTGTAGAAATGTATATAGGTGTAAGGATCTAACCATCTGTATTTAAGTATCTTTTAATATAATTTGATTTTGATGGAATTTTCTGATGTTCTGTGATATTTGACTTTATCATATTATCTTTCCGATGCATTTGATTAGGGAGTTCACCTACTAATCATTCTGGGTAAGTCATTGGTCTCAGCAGAAGGAAATACTGAATATTTGATTGATAATAATAAAATAATATTAAGTACTTTTTACTATAATTTAATTTGATCAGGTGACATGAATGTCTAACAAACAGCTCACTTTTATAGCAAAAACATCTTCTACTGAGGATGCATCAAATGAAGGAATGGATGTTTCAAAACGTCAGGGTACGTATCTCACACTTACTTTTCAAATTACTCCTTCATGTTTTCATAGTAGTCAATGGATGCTCCTATAAGAATGCGCTGATCCATATGGGAAGTGCACTAATTACTTAATGACTCTTTATTTAGTCTCATGATGGTATTTTCTATTTCCCATTTATTCGCACTTAGGAAAATTTGTAAATCGTCTGAATACATTACGAACTTTCTATGATGAAAACAGTTTGTGATTCTATTTACAAATGAAACAAAAAGTAATGCTGATAAAATTGAGCCTTCAGGTACTCCTACTATTCCATCACATCGATCGGACTCTTTGCTCGTAGTTGTTTTCACTTACTGCTTTCGGTATGTCAAATGTGATTATAAGAATTTCAATAATTGTCTGAAATTCCAATAGAACATAGTATAGCGATCAATAAATCATGCCGTACAGAACTGAACGCACGGGCACAATCAACTAGGCCCAAAATTGTTAATTAATGGGAACGAACGAGTTTTGCAGCATAAACCGGATCCAACCAGTTTTGCAACCAGCTGACCTGTGGAACGAATGAGTTCTGCAACAATCCCGTGTTTTTGAGGCCTTTTTTCCATAAGAACGAGTAAGTTTTGATCCATCCTGACGGCATATCAGCGGGAAAAAAACTTTAGGA
This sequence comes from Adelphocoris suturalis, assembly GCA_030762985.1. NCBI lineage: Eukaryota > Metazoa > Arthropoda > Insecta > Hemiptera > Miridae > Adelphocoris > Adelphocoris suturalis. The sequence goes on along the minus strand of CM061040.1, from coordinate 42,899,644 downwards.
ACGAGTAAGTTTTGATCCAACCTGACGGCATATTTGGATACAGCGGGAAAAAACTTTCGGAATCCATTGCTACCTCAATTTTTTTTGAAAAATAACGAGCGAGTTTTGCAGCTCACCTCCATCAGTATATTTGATAAATTCTGTCCTTGGATCGAAATTAAAAGTAAACTCCATGGATAGACGAAGACATAAGAAACGAGATGAAATATAGAGATGAATTATTCAAACAGTAAATACAAACAAAATCAACTCAAACAACAAATATAACAGCTATAAATAATGCATATAACAAATACAAGAAAATAAGAAACAAAGTTAAACAAATTATTCGCAATGAAAAATCTAAATATTATTATACTATTATCAGTTCTAATAATAAAAATACAACTGATTTTTGGGATCCGAGGTCCCAGTATTTGATTGGAAAACGGCTGTTGCTTCGGTCATCAAAACCCCTGCTCAGCTCCATTTCAAATTTGCTCCAACTAAGCGTATTATACTCCGACAAAGTGCTCGAGGACTCGTGACGATTCAAGGTGAAGTGAATTACGGGGCTGATGCTGTGAAAGGAATTTTGAAAAAGGGGAAAAGACTGAATTAAATCTCACCACAACCCTTACCAAACATTGTCACTGTTAAACCAGAGAAGCTGAAAGACATGGGCAATCTACTGAAAACACACTTTGGAAAAGAATGGAGGCCGATTAAGACATTGATGAACTATTAACGAGTCCTGAACGAAGGATCTTCTGCAGATGATGAAGACAATAATCAATACGAAGAGGACAATATTATTGAGGAAGACAATGACCTCATGATTGCTGAAGACTGAGAATTTCGTTATAAGGTTACGAAGTTACTTCTTGTACCGATGACTGTATACGGTGTCGTTAATTTTCATTTTCTAAAGAATTGGGCTGTTTCAGCTGACTTCTTTAAAAAAAAAAAAAAAAAAAAAAAAAAAAAAAAAAGGTTCATGTTGTTAGTCTAATAATACTTACGTAATTTGAGAGTGAAATTTTATACTATAGTCATAATTTTATGTGATAATGTCCCTGTGTGAACCATGGCAATTTTAGCAATGTAATGTCTTCAAAAAACTTCATGATTGTGTTGGTGTAGGTATCTAAAATATACAATATTACTTGACTAAAACAATAGTCATAATGTTTAGTTATGGCATAAACGTCCACGTACGTGTGTTACGTTAATACGAGTACATTAGTCAGTTTACCTAAACGTTACCTAAACTGAAAATTTGTTATTTCTTCTGAACAGAACTTTTTCCATGAAAATTGGAACAGCCATTTATAAAAGTACATATTTTGAAGAAACCCTGAGTACTTGATTATTTTACAACTCACCCCAGTATCAGCATTACTCACAAAAATGTGTACTTAGCAAAACTTGCTCGTTCCTAGATCGTGTGTAGCAAAACTCATTTTTTACACGATTTTGTAGCAAAACTCGTTTGTTCCCAACTCCAGTTTGAAGGATGTACCAAGTTTTTCATAATTTCTGGAAATTGCATTCGAGTGGAACGAGCGAGTTTTGCAGCTCACCTCCTATGATAAAATTTTTAAGTTGAAAATTTATAGTTTTTTTATTCAGATCAGGCTCATTGTAGACTTCATCCCAGTTTATGTGGAGTGACTCCTGTATGAATACGAGAGAGAGAGAGAGAGAGAGAGAGAGAGAGAGAGAGAGAGAGAGAGAGAGAGAGAGAGAGAGAGAGAGAGAGAGAGAGAGAGAGAGAGAGAGAGAACTTCATCATGGCGGACACTCTTACCAGGAGGATGACGAAGTGTGTTTGTTAAGGCTCTACATAAGACCGATTTACGTGAGATCGCTATTATGAGCTTGAACTTGACTCCTGTCATACCCCCTGGCTAAAAGTGCCTTTTTCTTCCGGAAACACACTTTATATGGGTATAAGGATCTGAACATATGCATGAATAACCTTAATATAATTTGATTTCGATGACATTTTCTGATGTTCTGTTGTACTTGACTTTATTATAATGCTATTTTGCCATTGCATTTGATTTGGTAGTAAATCTTCTAACCATTCTGGGTAAGCCAGTGGTCTCAGCAAAAAGAAATGCTGAGTCTTTGTGATAATGATAAAATAATATCAAGAACTTTTAACTATAATTAAATTTGTTATCTTAGGTGGCATTAATGTCTAACAAACTGCTCACTTTTATAGCTACAACTATTAAGGAAGCAACAGAAGAAGGATTTCAGGATCGAATAAGTTCAAGCAATAAGGGTACGTTTCTCACAAATGCTTTTCAAATTACTGTTTCATATTTTCATCGTAGTCAATGGATGTACCTATAAGAACACTCTTCTTATTAAAAAGTACGTTGTTAAAAATGTCGGTAAGCAAAAGAATAAAAATTATCGTCGGTTAAATTTCAATTTCGGAAGAGAGAGAGAGAGAGAGAGAGAGAGAGAGAGAGAGAGAGAGAGAGAGAGAGAGAGAGAGAGAGAGAGAGAGAGAGAGAGAGAGAGAGAGAGAGAGAGAGAGAGAGACCTGAGGTTTTTTACGGATTCGGTCTAAATCTATATTAATATCTATACATCTATATTAATAAAATCTGTATTGAACAAAATGATTATGTCTGTCTGTACATCGATTAGATTCATGAAATTATGCGTTTCATTTCCATTTCATGCCATTTGTAGACGATTGGTACCATTTTCCCAATTTTTCTCTGTCTTCTTTTGTTTTCAGATAGACATCTAGAAAACAATGTAATGAAAATTGCGTACGCACTTGGATGCGATCCAGGTATGTTTAAATTCTTTACCACGTAACCCATAGCACTTCATCCTCCATTGTGAGACCGGCACGGTGCGTAAGCTTGAACGTTTCGCTAAATAATTGTTCACTAACCTGTCTGAATGCTCCAATGCCAGATCCTACCCCGCTACCTCCATTCGTTTTACTGCTCCGACTCCAATCTATGAATTGCACGCATTTTCCAATAATTTTATTTTTTAAATCATGGATCATGTTCTAGATTAACTGAATTCCCCCCCCCCCCCCCCCCCCCCCCCCAGGGTTTTACGAGTCTGCCCAATCCCTAACTATTTCCAAGGCAACAGGAGAGTTTTGTCAACCACTTCCCAAAAAATATAATATACACTATGTATATATATATATATATATATGAAGCTGTATTATTGCCAACAAATTCTATTGAGAACAGAAATAAATCTCCGATTACCAATCTTGCTTCCCACTATAATTTTGTTCGCACGTACATTGATCAAGCAAAATTATTATTATTTTTAAATTATACTTTATTTTTTGTATAGGTTTTTATTAATAGTTTGGTAAGATAGGTTTTCTGGGACGAACAAAATAATGTACATACTAAGGCTATGTATTAAAGCCATAAGTTGTAATAAAACATTTCAATTTCATTCGGTCTGTTTTAATTGCATCAAAGTGACAAAAAAGCAACAATGCATGGTTGAACATTGGGAATTTGAAATCACTGTGGAATACCTTACACCCCCCCCCCCTCCCCCCGCCGCATGGATGGTCCAAACCAAAGGCGCCATATTTGAAAAGAAACCTCCTCGTCATAAGCTTCATTTGAGCCCTTAAACGAAAATCGCATATTTGACACCAACCTCCCCCCTTATGTGTCAAGTTGTTTTATTCATTTATCACCAGTGCAACGACTCACCACCAGCTCAATGAAATTTTATCACCAGAAATTAACAAGCGGTTGCAATCATGTTCACAATATCAATTATTGATAATGATCTCATGTGTGTAAACAATAATTCAAATTACCATGCTCATAACTCAGCTTGTTGGACACGCACATCGGCAGTACCTAGTTTACACAATATGGTTGGATAAATCAGGAGCTTTCGAACGAATGGTCAACGAATTTTGTGGGATGAAAAATGACGAAGTACCGTTTCCCTAGCAACGACTCGGTTGCAAGCGGAATCATCAGAAATGTTGCAACACATTTTTGTTTTATTTTCAGTTGGATATGTCAAGGCTAAAACTTATTCTGTGTCAAGGCTAGTACGCACTGGGATTCATTGTTCGGACTCTTGGTTGCAGACGCTCGGATTCATGTCTCAGATTCTTTGCCCCGCGACACTGTCACTCTGCAAATCATGTACGCATCTAGTTTGAACCTGAGCCATGTCGAACGAGGTCGCGCTTTCGGGGATTGCAGTAGCACTTTACATAGCTCTATAGAGTAAAAAAAAAAAAAAAAAAAAAAAAAAAAAAATGCTACTAAAAAAAAAGCCACCGCGTTGGTGGATGCGTGGACCCTTTATTAACACTCCGAGAGTGTCTAGAGTAGAGATGAGAGTGTGAAGCAAAACTGAACTGAAGCAAACTGTTTAGAAGACTAGAAGAAGAAGGCAAAAAATTATTACATGATGTTTTATCATGTCTGCATTAGAGAGCCCATCTGCGCCAACCAATAAGAAGGGTGTAATGGTGCTTCATGGGTCAATTGTAAAGCTCATTTCTGATCGAAAGTACTTGTTAGAGATTTATTTTAATGCTTTGTTTTCCTGAGTAATTTCATTCTTAAGATATGTTTTCTACCTTCAAACGACCATAACTTGACTTAAGATCACTGTAAAATCAAAAATATGACCACCGTTGGAAACAGCGTTAGTTGTATAATCCAGCTATTTGATGTCAAATCGATTTCATAAGACGACTTGATAAGTTAGTAAAAAGTTCCAGTCATGCAGCATGATCGTATGAGCGGATTTTCGTAAATTATCTTAGTATATTTTGTTAAATTGTTTGGAAAATTTAGGATTTTAACTAGGAAGAAATGTTCACTACCGATTTTGTGGCAAATAAACTTGTCCTAAATAATTTTCGGCAATACAAAAAATGTTTTAGCGAATTTTTCGAAAAAATGAAGCTATTTTTGATTTTTAGCATTTTTTAAAGCTGTTTTTATCCATTTTTGACAAATATTAATAAAATTTAAATACCTACTTTTTTCAGCACAAATTTCTTGTTTTTCTACTTATTGTTAATAAAGTTCTTTTGACTAAAATTCTGCTAAACAAAAATTAACAATTTTTACTCGTTTTTAGCAACAAGCATAACAACGATAACTACAAAACGATAACAACGAAGATAAACCGGTGAGAGGCCCACTTTGTTCGATATTCACGTACGCACTGACTCAATGTTGCGCGACATTGTGTAAAGAATCCCATTCCGTATGGTACTCAAAAAATACTAAAACGCAACACGCGAGATGCAAGACTCAATGTCGCGGAGCGTCCCGGATGCAAAAAAAATGAGTCCGAGACGCAGCTCCGCGACTAAGAGTCCGAACAAAGAATCCCAGTGCGTACTAGGCTTTACAATGAAATGGCGGTCATAGTGGACCGGCATTGAAGAATTAGGATATTCCATACTTTTTTTAGTACTAATGGTTAATAGGTATTATCTAATATAATAATTCCCATCCCTACATTAAAAACGTGATGCGTGAACGGTTGGTCGTACAATGCCCCAAGTGACCTCATTCGATTAATAGAACTGAGTTGTATCTAAATCGAATGAAATGGAAGTAAAGACGAAACGCTTGCATACCAGTCTGCAACACATTGGGGCATTTTATGTCTTTAGTCTTTAGACTCGTATGCAAGCTCTAAGAGCTACTCATCTGATCCGGACCCTGGGCATCGTCAAGTAATTGTCCTAAAGAGGCTTCATACGAAATTACAGCTTCCTAGAGTGTGAAGCATAGAAATGAGCTTTAAGAGCCACTCATCTGATCCGGACCCTGGGCATCGACAAGTAAAGGTCCTAAAGAGGCTACATACGAAATTACAGCTTCCTAGAGTGTAAAGTATAGAAATTTCCTATTAGAATGATTTAACCACCGCTTCACAAATCAAACCGTTCTCGCAATATTCGGATCACCTACTATGAATCAAATCATCGAAACACCAGCTCAATGAAATCATCAGAAATTAACAAGCGGTTGCAATCATGTTCACAATATCAATTATTGAGAATGATCACCTGAGTGTACACAATAAATTATTCAAATAACCATGCTCATAACTCAGCTTGTTGGCCACGCACATCGCAGTAGTTAACATAATATGGTTGGATAAATCAAGAGCTTTCGAACGAATGGTCAACGAATCTTGTGGGATGAAAAACGACGAAGTAGCATTTTCCTAGCAACGATTCGGTTGTAAGCGGAAATCATCAGAATATTTTCGTGAGCAATTTTTGTGACTTTTTTTAGTTTATGTGCCAAAGCAAAGACATAAAATGTCAATACTTTAAGTTAATCTAATCAACTTTCTTATCTGGATCTGAAGACAATCAATTTTTGTTTCAGGAACTTCAATGGAAGCTATTTCATCAGCCCAAAAAACCCACGAAAAGCTCTACAACACCGTTTCTCGTTCGAATCTTCGTGATTCGAGATTTGACAGAGACAAACGTAGTATTATTGTATCAATTCTATTGATAAACAGATTAAGTGGCGTAATGGATTTTTTTTTGGCCTATTACTGCACTTAAGTAACTACATCATTAATTATTTTCATTTCAGGATCATTACTCGACGATGACCTGTCCGAAGAAGAACCAACTGCTGAACCTACACTTCCTCCTTGCGACCCTGATCAATTGAGTAAGGGAAACGTCTGTTACTAGTGTAAGAACGTGGAATCCTATGACTTCCAAAAGTAATAGGAATCTTCAACGTAGATTAAAGAAGAAATGAATCACTTATTAATCCATGACAACATAATGGTGGTTTACCGGTAACAAATTTCACGATCGACCAAAGAAAAAAATAATTCACACCTACTCAACATAGACGAACCAATATCGTTTAAATATAAAATTAGAAAAAGATAGTTATTACGGAGAAGGACGCAGAGTAGTACTTCAAATAGGTGTCGATTTAACCACCTTTTACACTATTCCTTGATAGCATAATCAATCTCAATTGTTCCAAATATCTATATTTATTAGAGTAAACAGAAAAATAAACGATTACAGCAAAATATTACCCAGAGGTTCATTATTTCATTAGTTGATGTCCTTTCTACGCAAATCATCGGTCTACAATTATTAAACCCCTATACTGTATATCACCAACACTTGGCGCTTCGTGTCTCCTAAACGGGTTTAGATCTTTACAGTTCCAGGACCCCAAAATCGTACGCTTTTTAATAAATGTCGAAAGATTTAGAAAAAAAAGAAAAAGAAAAACAGGAGGTTGAAAACTATGGACAATTCTCTTCAGAGGCCCCTCAGCTGATCTGGAGACGTACAGATCGTTTTCGAGGGTCCCAAAGGAGCTCTATCTAAATTTGATCACCGTAAGTCGATTAGGATCAGAAGTCCCACAGCAGATCACAGCCTCTCCATACTTTGTAATTGTATTCCAGGCGCCCTAAAGGAACTCCATTTCAGGTTTCAGCACCATAAGTCTATTAAGAAACAAATTAGGCTCAGAGGTCCCTCAGCTGATCATTGCGCCAACGTTCACGAAAATTCTATTCTGAATATCCCAAAGGAGCTCTGTTTAAAAATTTTAGATCCGCAGGTTGATTATGAATGAAATTAGCTTCACCGACCCCATGAGTAACGCTCCTTTGATTTGGGTATTGCAAGTGGTTTCGAGCGAAAGGCTGATTTTGTTATTGATACGCCTACGTAGATATGGGCACCTACACAGGGAAAATTAATGCTATGAATTAATACAACTACATCCTATTTATTTGTATATGTTCCAATTACACCAACATACAATATCTAGCTGTCATTAGCGGGATTTTTAGATTGACTCACTAATTCAATGATGTCACTACGATCTCATGATTTCACGGACACCGTACAGCATTGCGGTGGTTTCACTCGACTCATTCGGACATTTTCTATCAATGAAAACTAAAAAAATCATTACTGATTTAGTATAATAATAACATAGGTATGTATAACGAATGCAACTTGTGTGATAATGAAATATATTATTGTTCTTGTATACATAATAACATAACCTTGTGATTCTGGGATTTATAATATTGATACGAATCTTGATTGTTTTTTTCGATGTCAGTCGTTCCATTGGCTCCATCTCCAGCCATTTCGTAGTTGCATTCATTAATACGAGCCAATTTGTTTCTTCGAAAAAAATCACTGTGAAGACATCTCCAAACCTCTGTTGGTACACTCCAAGAAAACAATGGAACTTCAGCATCTTTAGGTCGGTGCTCTTAGCAAGGAGCACGTCGTTGAACATGGAAATCAATCCACCATACATGATATTTGGCAACAGCTCCCACCCCTGTTATTCCTGGATGTCCTTCATGGAGCACTTCAAGCACTACTTTCCTAAGGTTAACAGGTTTAACTGCTCTTCCATAACACAATAACTATTCCTCTTCCAAAGAAAGTTCATTATTTTTCTCAAAACATGAGTGAAGTTCAGGAGAAAGAGAAATCTTTGAGTACGGCGTTCCGATCTTCATATGTTGTATCTCTTGCGATAAAGTTGGATCTATAGTCACATCTTGTTTTACGAGTTTCTTGCTTGATGTAAGATCCTCTACCCGGATTTGAAGACTTTTCTTCCCAAAATGATTAACCACGCTCCACAATTGACAGGTTATCATCTTCTAGTGGCAACGTGACAACGCATCGGCAGGAGCGTCATTGTCGCAGAATGATGATCAATTTCATAATCGAATAATCCCAGGGTCAGCCTATTTGCCGCCAGCTTCGGTACTTCTGCGTTTTGACCCAACTTTGTGGTGGGACTTTAACGTAAAATGACGCCCTAAAAAATACTGCCGAAACTTTACCAAATATAATACCTAAGGTATCTTTGCCCAGTGCTGAATAGTTCCATTCTGATTTTCCGAGTGTTCTTGAAGCGTAGCCTATTGGTAGTTCAGTGATGTCTGGGGGTTTTCATTAGCCTCTGAAGCCACTACCAATGGCAGCTTTGGATCATGGTGCATTAAAACTGGAGCTGAAGTTAACAAGGTTCTCAGTCTTATGTTTGTTTCTGAGTTGTCATTCGTCCATTTCCGCTTCACAGTATTTTTGAGAAGATCGTGTAGAGACGTGCATTCTTCTTGTAGATCTGGAATGAATGTAGAACAATAATTTTCAGAACCCTAAAACGCCCGTAGCTCTTCGACACAACATTTTGGTTCAGGCATATCCACCATTGCCTTCAAATGTTCGGTAGTTGATTTGATCCCATTTTTATCAATTAGGCATGTAAACCACTTCACATCGAAACAGTTTGCATTTTGTCGGTTGTGTCCTCAGTCCAGCTCCTTTTAGTCTTTCAGGAACCATTCCAAGTCGTTCCAGGTGTTGTTCTCATGGGCACGTGCTACTATTGATCCTTCGGCAATGAAATTATGACGAAATCATCTAAAAGGTAGCCCGCGCCATACCTAAAATTTTCAACATAATCGAACTAAAACTTAGTGTAGTTTTAGGCGTGATTAGGAATTGACCCAGACAGACACGGAACTGGAAATGACACAAGCTCTGAAGCGCGATAAGCAAGTGAAAATTGTGATTTTTGGAGGGCACCAAACTTTTTAACTCCTTGTACACACAAAGCTTCCCTACCCTCGGTAATGTGGAAACAATCCCGAGGCTATTGGTTTTGATCGTATATTTTTTTTTTAAAAGACAGAACACTTTTATTAAAAAAAAAGGAACGAAATTGAAATCAGAATTGAACGAAGTTTCCCGATGAGTTCCTTGTAACAGTTTTGTGATTATTATTTTTGTTTTCTTCCAATTTTTGACAGTTCATTCATGCTATTCCTTTAGCTGATGGCAGGTACAAGCAGCACCATCCTCATAATTCAGGTGACGCTACTTCCTGCGGCTTCCTCGCAAGCGTAGAGATACTGCCCGAATGATAGAAAATTGAATTTTCACTCTTACCCAATTCAATACTTGGCTGTACGGCTTTGCCCACTTTTCACTGAGCCGATCTGCCAGTCTCTTAAGAAAAGCACTGTACTCCACATGTATGGCACCATCACAAGAACAGATTAATGGAGTAAATGATCCTCTTCTGTCCTCTGCTGCCACATTATATTTCGCATGCTTCTACTGTGAATGAGCCCTTGCAGTTGCGTCCCAATCTTGGTGAAGGTAAGAGGGGACGTCGGCATTAACAGTGCGGTTATCTAAAAACGCTTTCCTCTCACCTTCCCACAATCCTTCCACCACGATATCGGCGATGAGCGCTGGCCTCTCGTTTTCTGCTTCTCGTAATACTGGTTCCACTCCTACACTTCCTCAGGCTAGACTAGCGAGTTTAGCGCAATCATCCCTGTGGTTGTTATGGCCATGCTTGACAAGGCCCCCTTTTTTGCAATTGAGCGCATGAGTAAAACTCATTTGCTCTTCGCAACCATCACAATGTGACGGTAGCCCAGATGGATCCCTTCCGCATCTTAGGGCCATCGCATCTCGAAACTGAGTAGAACTCAGATCAAAATTTTCAGCCATGGTTTGACCTACAGTCAGCCACTGGGAAGATTTTGCTTCTACTATTCGCTTGATTGAGCGGTAATGTACAGCAGGGAGTAAATCAACGAGCTGTTCAAACTGAGCTTTCTGATCATTGTCTCGTATTGAGCGCCCTTGTTTCCTCACTCGCCTCACGTTTTCAATGTGTTCAGTTGTGTTCAGGGGATCTCCGCTCCGAATAGCATGCATCAATATTGCCTTGGATTCTGTGGATTCACCAGTTGAAAAAGCTGACGCACTGGGGTCTTTCACATCGAGTCCACCTAGCCTTGCTGGTAAGAGTGGTAAGCAGAAAAGCCTCCTCTCTAGATCTCTGATTTCCCTTCCTAGTAGATTCGGAATGAATGCAGTATTTATTTCCACTGATAGGGACAGATAAGAATCATTACTTTCCTTTGTTACTCTCTGTAAAAAATCCCATTCACATTGGAGAGACTTTACGTAGGCTGCATATGCTGCCTGAGGACTTTTTGATGAAGCAGTTGCGAATTTTGAAACGTGTTGAACCCACTCTGCAACTTTTGTTTTTACATACTCATCCAGATCTACGGAATCTCCTACAAAGCCACCAAGAAACCTGCTTGAATAGCATATTTTTACAATTTGTCTTTTGAAATACTCCAAGTTATTCCTTATTTCCATACCTCGCTTGACTAATAGAACGCTTTTGTTAGGTTCTGGGTAGTACTTGGACCTTCCTCTAAGAGCAATTCCATCCATTCTGCAATTGCCTCCATTGATCCCAGGCAGGCAGAATTATCAGCATACCAATTCTGTATCCATCTTCTTGATTTGAGGCGTTTGATGAGAGGTAGCACTCCAATTACATACATAATCATGGCTAGAGGATCTCCTTGTCTCGGGCTAGAGGGTCTCCTTCTTGACTCAATATATGCTTTTCATCTGTCAGCAAAATCAAGGGGTATCCACGGTAGGTGTTAAATAAAAATCTAGCACAACGAGGCCAGAAGACCCGAGCATGCCAGAGCACCATAGGTCTGTTAAAAGCATTAAATGCATTTGCCGCATCTATTAAGAGGAGGCCTTGTTGGTCCCCTTCATCAAACAGTGCTGACATTGTATGAATTGCACCTCCCGTTGTGCCTACACAGAGTTGATCTGCACCACATGCCTCTGTGGCATCTGGCCCGGTTACAATAGCCATTGATTCGCACATATCCGTTGTGACAATTCTCCAACTCCGATAGGTCTAACCCCTGGACATTTATCTAGAGCTACACCACGTCGTGCCAAGAAAGGTCGTAGAATATTCCACTCTACCACGTTGTTTGCTATATATCTGGTTAAGGAGGCCACACTTTCTCGGAATCGTGCACCGTGGGCTCCAAAACTCAGGAGAAAGCTTTGCCATTGTTCGGCATCAGTGCCACTTGGTCCAGCGCTCCCACGAATTCGTCTCGCTACGTCTTCAATATGGGATGATGTAACATCAATCATGGCGTGAATGATTCAAATGCTGGGTACTTTTGAGTAGGATGTTTGTCTTGAAGTACTTTGAACACGGTTTTTCCATTTGGCAGAATAGTATCAGCTTGCATCACTTTTCCACCAGATCTGTCAGTTATCCATCTTGCTGCATCCCGTAACTTCCCTTGGCAAACAAGACGTGTGAAAATTCTCACTTTATGATTTTCATCGAGATCCATTTGAGACGATTTGATCTGTCTACTTATTCGCTTAGCTTCCATGGGAAGTTCGTCGTATTGCCCTTGAACCCACATATCTATTCTTTTCCCCGATAGGAGTCTACTATTGGTTCCTTGTTTTACCCTTTTCTCCTATTGTGGAATTGTGGAACATATGGAAAATACCTTTTCAAACAGATCGGTTCTACTCTTGTTGGCTATATTTTAAATCTATTTAGTCAATAAATCTACTAAACGTCGGCCAACCTGTGGAAGATGGTATTGTTTACCTTTCAATTTCATAACTTGTTGCCACCTATCGCTCCATTCTAAATCCATCCCACTTCCTGCTTCATTAACCAGAGGTGAAAAGGTTATTTATGTAAGTAGGTATTTCTGCGTTCTCATCATTTGTGCTTGAGTCTTGGTCGACGTTATTATGGGCTGCTCGAATGTGTCTTGTCAAGCCTCTGCGCGTATAACTTCCTCCATAGTGTGGGCACAAAACTCTAGCTTGGCTTTGAGAACTGGTTTCATGTGACGATATCGATGAACTGTATATTACGCGTTTATGATTTTCAAACTCCGTTGGTAAGTGGTAATGGGTAACGTGGTAAATCAACGCCTTAATTTCACATTCTCGTAATTTCAAAAATCAAATTTTCATAAGAACACAATTTCGGAATAAAATATTTAGAAATGCTAGAGTGTTGAGTACTATGAGTTTAGAGAACAGAATATATTTTTTACAAGTAAACACACTGAACCAAGTGTTCATATTATGTACAAGAAACCAACAACATATTATGTCAAGTAATTATAGTAGCCAAAATCGTTGAGGTAAATTTTAAATTTAGTAAATTATGAAGTGAGGCTTCATATTTTTTCTGCAATACTTCCTCCCAAAATTTAGTTACTTGAATCTTGGAAACGAACAGTGCGTTCCGAATCACGATCACAACGCCACTTTCGCCACTTCAGTTAAATCCAGTTAAGGCACTTCCCCTCACAACGATGACGTCACGGAGGGGTGGTAGTTCCCTCTCCCTTCGGCCTCCCGCATCCCGTGCATTTATCGCATCCCGCGCTTTTATTTAAACAGTGATCTTTTAGTTTTAGTACCTGCCTAACTAAGTAGGTACTTAATTTCTTTTTTGCAAGCAAAGGGTTGAGCTTCAATGTATAAAATGAAATTTATAGAATTGGTCCATATATTACTAAATATTGATATATTCAACCAGGAACCTACCTACTGTTCAACTATACGAATTTAAAACGATTTTTTAAAGCACATTTTGGATAGGTAGGTAGTACATCTCTATTGGTAATCACGAAACGCGTACGTAGATATCATCCTATTTTCAGGGTTCTTCATTTTTGGGAATAACTAGAAATTTTCGATTATGAAGACCTTAGTAGGTAGACAATTTGCTTTTCTGTAATACTAATCATACTAAATACATAATGAGCCAAAACGGACTACCTGTCATATGAATGACAGGATAAAGGGTGTGAGAGTACTAATAATCTGACTGACAAGCGGGTTTTATTGAATTCTTCAAGTATGGGTGTTACGTGACAAAAAAATACAGGTATAATACCTTGCGGACTGGTGCGACGAGGATCGACAAATAGACTGAGTTCAAGATTGCCCTACTTCTAATTTATACGAATGTCCGAGGAGAGATTTCCCCTTGTTTGAACAAACATCTTTAAGGCTAAACACGGGCGCATCTTGCGACATCCGCGACCCGGAAATAAAACTGTCTACCTCTTCACGAGAGATATTGGGAAAGTTAAATACGGAGAAATCTAGGTCTCGATTGTAGGTATCAAGGAAGAGAGGCAAATATGACACCTCCCCCCATAGAGAAGATAAATTGCCAACAGGCAATGTATCGAGTCCATCGTCACACAAGTCCATAAAATAGAATGCAGGTTACAAAACAATAATTGATAACAGTCATCAATAATAATAAATAACACTTAACCTGAGGTGTACATATAATAATCCTTCAAAAAAAAAAAAAAAAAAAAAAAAAAAAAATATGTCATGGATCCACGTAAAACAAACACACAATAATATGTAAAATAACACACAAGTATACTCAACAATAAATTGGAAACGATATAGGTATAATGCCAAATCCCGATATAATAATACCCGTTACGCAAGTCATTTAAACCTAACATGACATATCGTAGCTTATCCTAACTTAACCTAACTGCAGTTATAGTTCTCTTGAACTATATTCTTCACAACGATCTTCAATCAACAAATAAGGTCTTCTACTGAACTATATTCTCCACAACGATCTTTAATCAACAAATAAGGTCTTCTACTGAACGATATCGATATTTCTCATCATGGTCTTCAACAATTCATGGTCTTCAACTACAAATTATAGTCCTCAATAAACAAATTCTGGTCTTCAACAAACAAATTATGGTCTTCAACAAACAAATTACGGTCTTCAACAAACAAATTAGGTCTTCTATACTTCCTAGCCAATTACTGCTCATTGTAATTATTCTCATCGCATTTAGTTTCATCTTTATAAACATTTATCATCGTTTCTTTATTTATAATCATTCACCCTAATCACTATTATAAACATTTTAAATTATTATACACATTATAAACACCCTAATCACTATTATAATCGTTTCATAATTTTTTTTTTTTTAAACATTATCATTGATCATCTCCTTGGTTTCCTATTTGCAAGCTCGAATAAACGCTTTGTCGGGGAACGACTAGAGCTACCTTGTGACGGTTGAACTTTTTCCATAGCCACTCCAGGGGCTTCGATTTTATCTGACTTTCCTAATACATTTGGTTGCGCTCTGACCACTGGTGACTGGAGGAACCTAACCTGATCTTCTTGTGTGGTGAAGTTGACATTTGTAACATTACCACCTTGGTTCGGAGTTCTTCTAGCAAAACATAGCATTCTAAATTTCCAAGTCACTAAAAGCGTGACAATACCTCCAAGAACAATTAAAACAATGATAGTGTAGTCCGTTCGGGTGGTTAAATTAGTGCGGAACCGAATATCATCGGCATGTTTTACGACTTCCGCCAGTCGAAAACTAGCAATCTCTAAATCCGGAATTTTCAATGAATTTAATTTAATTTGGGCCGGTATTGGCCATTTAGAAATGTTTGCCGCAATAATTTGACTTAATTCATTCTCGGAGAAGGTTAGATTAAAATCGGGAATGAATGAAGTGGAAACTGTGAATGGGATATTCGAGGGAATCATAACAATGTGGGGGCCCTGAGCGAGGCAGTCCTCAGACAAGGTTACCAAACCCACGCCCGTCAACAAAACGTTAGTTGACGATTCAGGCTTTTTACACCTTACATTGACAGTAGCGGCTGACGGTGCAACGTACAACCAATGATTTGACTTTAGCAACGGCTGGACAAGGGGGGTACGAAGGACAAACAGTCTAGTATCGCACGAGGAGGGTACCGCTTCGGAATTAAAAAACAATGTCGCAACACAAAAATTTACAACACCCGTTGACAACAAGGGTTGTTGTTCTTTGCAAATGAGTCTGTCGTCAGATTCAATACGGAAACAATTTGAATACTCAAACTGTGATAGCATGGAAAAGTGAGTACCTGAGGTACTTGTAGCAAAGTACTCGTACTCAGGTTTAATAAATGAATAGGTGTAGTTATTATCTACCTTAGAAGGCAATGGGATTACGTGGTAAAGATCAAAAACCGGTGGTTGGACAAGCGGAAGATATAAGAGAAAAATAAGATTTCCTGAGCTATAATATACCGTAATGTGGATGATCTCCAATAAATTATGGCCTTGATCAGGGTTTAGTGATATAGGAAATTTCGCTTCCTTTGGCAGGTGAGGAAGGGCATCCTGTAATGCAGCCACTAGCTCATCCGGCGTAATAATCTTCGGATGTAGTGAACCTAACTTCGCAAAAAGGATAGCATCTACAAGTGCTTCCAATTCCGATCGAAATTTATTAATTAGAAACATGATGCGACCAGCGCATTCTTCAATAAGTTGTTCCGCTTCTAACCTGCTTACCTTTGTATTTAGTTCCGCGGTTATATTCGATAAAGTTGTTAAGGTTCCGGAAAGCGTACATTCATTCTGAGCTACTCTCTCCATGGTATTATTAAAATTTACCAAACTTGACTGTACTATTTGTGTCTGTTCCGTTATGAGGGATAGGGTATCTTTGCTATTCACCGTCAACTGGTTAATGTTCTGAGTAATTACTTCTCCGTCATCAGCGTCAAGCGTACCAAATAACACCTTTTGGAGGCTTCCTACGAAATTTAATATACCTCGTTTTGCTCTAGGTATGTTGCGATGTCCTATCAGTGTTGTAACTGTTTAGCGGTTTCTTTCCAATTCATCTAAATTCATTCTTAACATCAAGACATCGTTCGTGCATAGTGTGAAATTAAAAAAATAGTTGTTATACCCAAAATTTGAATGAGAGCAAATTTGTTCTAATTGCCTTAATTTGGTATCGATTAAATGGTACTCGTCATCGAGTAATCGTAATGATGTAAAAGTTACTAATTTCCATTGCGACTGGTAATATTCTAAATGCCCTAACTGCTCGAAATGCAAACCTGGATGACTCCTAAATGAGGTAACGTTAAATTCTCCTTTTACAACACATACCCACATACAAAGCATAGCACTTACAAAGTATTGAACGAATTCCGTCATCCTGACCTGGAACAATAGTAGATAAATCTAGAGACCTCATAATTACTCCTCTTCCTCTTATTAATTTTATGGATTATACTTTTTCAAACGATTTACATGTACTTTCTCTGTTCTCCTCCCCCTTTTAATTATTACATTATTTCGATTCTCAGTTAGTTCAACTATTTCAAATGGACCTAGCCACCTGGGAAATAATTTGCGGTTAAGTCCTTTCTTTTGCTGTTCATTGATCAACATTACTAATTCACCCTCATGGAAATCGACTGGTCTTATGTTTCGGTCGTAATAATCCTTATAAACTTCCTTGCATTTTTGTAAATTCTCTCTAGCTACTTGGTTAGATATTTGCATTCTTTGCTCTAATTCCGCAAGATAATCGTCGTAAGTATATCTAAAATTTGGTTCTTGGGACAAGGCGGATGGAAGTGTTGCCATCCTGGCAAATACTAGTTCGAATGGTGTAAATTTAGTCGCTGTATGTGGTGTGGTGTTATATGCAAAACTCGCATACTGAATCCACTGACACCAATCCAATTGGTTTGGGTGGATGAAATGTCGTAAATATTCATTATAATTTTGATGAGATCTCTCTAATGCTCCATTACTTTGGGGTCTAAATGCAGTAGTCTGTAGTTTCTTGATTTTCAATAATTTACACAGATCTTGAATTAGACTCCCTATTAAGTTTCTTCCTAAATCAGTTAAAATGGATCGCGGGCACCCGTAAATTAATATTACGTCTTTCACGAGTGCACGTGCGATTGTCAGCGATTCCTGATCTGGGATAGGTACTGCAATGCTATACTTAGTTAAATCACACTGCGTGGTAAGTAAGTATCGATTTCCTTCGGTTGATAATGGAAATGGACCCATTAAATCTAAATTAAGCTTCTCGAAAGGGTAAAAGGCTGTAGTGGTTATTTGCATCGGCTCCTTAGTTTTCTTTCGCGTCTCTTTATTAGTTTGGCATTGAGAACAACGTTTAATAAAATTTTCTACATGTTCCTTCATTTGCGGCCAATGGTAGTACAGTTGAATTTTATGTAAAGTTCTATTCATCCCTTCATGACCTGACAGTATTGATCCGTGAAATTCTTTGATAATCTCTTCCCGCCTAACGGGATCTTGAACCTCTTCAGGGTCAAAATTTACATAAAAAGTCTTAAAGTCCGAGGCTGGAAATAAATATCTAATCATAGAACGCAATTTTTGGCTTTCTTCTGGATCGATAGGTGCAGATATTACTACCTTACGAACGTTTAATAATTTTAATTTCTCTTTCAAACTTTCTAAGGCCTTAAAAGATTCTTCTGCTTTCATTCTCTCTACTTCATTTTGTTTATACATAATAAAATGAATTCTGGTTTTGTGTAAATCCACGGTATATATTGTTCTAGTATTGGTATCATCTAATTGATCCATTAATTTATTTAATGCCGAAATATATGGAAAATTCCTAATACCTGTCAAATCCTTGGGGATCAGGAATACCACATCTGTAATACTATTTTGCTTCACTACCGTTTTCAAATTTTTTGAAATCTCTGTCATATTGAAATTCATAATTGGTTTGGTTTCTAAAAGGCGACAAAAGGTTTGGTAGGCATTATCTGGTTGGGCTAATCCACTTGTTTGGGGTTGATGTTGTTGTTGGGTATAAACAAGTTTCGCGGTCTCAGGGGTATTAGCTAACTGAGCGGCTGACTCAGCGGAATGCGAGTCTAAAGGTTGTTTTGGAAGTTGTTCCGGTGTGAGTCGACTAAAAAAATCAGCAGGGTTCTCCGATCCGGCTTTGTATAAGATTTCATAATCGTATTCTGCAATCTCGGACCTCCATCGGAATAATCTCGAGTTTGGATCCTTCACACTAAACAGCCAGCACAGCGGTTTATGGTCTGTCAAAATTTTAAAATGTCGGCCGTACAAATAACAGTGATAATGTTTAATTGCCCAATAAATGGCATAGCATTCACGGTCTATAGTAGACCATCTAGTCTGTGCTTCTGTTAACATTTTAGAGGCAAAAGACACTGGGACTTTATATCCTTCAACTGAGTCTTGCGATAGTACTGCTCCGACAGCATAAAGGGAGGCATCGGTGAACAAGTAAAAAGTCTTCGTGAAGTCCGGATATTTCAAGAGAGGGGGCTCTATAAGGAGTTTTTTTAATTTTTCAAATGCGTCTTGCTGTTCACTTCCCCATTCGTACTTAGCATCCTTTTTTGTTAATTTAACTAATGGTTGGGCTATCTTAGCAAAATCTCTAACGAATTTCCGATAATAGGAACAAAAAGCCACAAATGACTTGACTCCTTTTAAATTCTTTGGGGGTGACATACGAGCTAGTAACGCAAGTTTATTGTCGTCCGGTAATACACCATTCCGAGTAATCTTGTGCCCTAAATACGTCACTTCAGGCATGAAATACGAACACTTACTTGGGTTTGCCTTTAGATTGAACTGTCGTAGTCGTGAAAAAAGTAATTTTAAGTCCTTGACATGACCCAATAAATCCGGACTGTATAGAATGATGTCATCCAAATATGCGTATCCCCTCAGCCCGTGGACACCCGTAATGACCTGTGCCATGACCTTGGCCATAGTTGATGGTGCGTTTTTTAACCCAAAAGGCATAGTGCGAAATTGCCAATGTTGATTTTGTGTACTAAAGCTTAACTTATGCCTGTCCTTTTCATCTACCTCAATTTGATTGAATGCAGCTGCCAAATCGATATCCGAATAGTACCGACTATTTGAAACGGCA
Source organism: Adelphocoris suturalis (assembly GCA_030762985.1). Taxonomy (NCBI): domain Eukaryota; kingdom Metazoa; phylum Arthropoda; class Insecta; order Hemiptera; family Miridae; genus Adelphocoris; species Adelphocoris suturalis. The sequence goes on along the minus strand of CM061040.1, from coordinate 42,879,952 downwards.
TCCAATATATCCTGTATATTTCCAATTGGAAAGGATTCTCCTATTGTAACATCATTTAATTTCCGAAAATCTACGGCTATTCTAAAGAACTGCTGACCTAAGTTATCTTGCTTTTTGGGAATCACCAATAATGGGAAATTATAAGGGCTTGTTGTCGGTTCGATAATATTCTGTTCCTGCATAACTTGAACCTGGCGTTCGATTTCTTCTCGATAGGCTTGCGGAAGGCGATATGGTTTTACATGAATGGGGGCATGTTCGATGGTTATCACCTTATGCTTGATAACAGGTGTAGTGGTTAGACGATCACCCGGCAAGTGAAAAACATCGTTATACTGATGCAAAATCTTCAGCAATGCTTCGCGCTCATCTGGTTTCAGATGATCCATCTTAGTAGATTCCTCTATCATTTTCAATCTTTCACTAGAGGCATTGGTGTTCAAATACACCTTTTGTTCAAGTACTACTTCGTCCTTTTCCATTTGGGAACCTAAATTAACTTGTGTTAACGTAATTGCTGGACGTGGTAGAATCTGAGTTTCCTCACTTGAATTTAACAAGAAAACTTTACAGTGGTGGCCATCGGTGTTAACAATAGCTGTGGGACAAATAACGTGTTCAGACAGATTAAATTTGTCTATCACAAAAGCACTGGTATTAGTGACAGGACCCTCGTTTTTTATTAGGTTGACCTCTAATTCGCAAAGCGTTTCTGATCGTGGCAAGAGTTTTATATTTTCAGGTAACTGCAAAATTCTTTCCAAAGCAAACTCAACCTCCCTAATCTTCAATTTGAAGTCTGTATAATTAATTTCAGCTCCGGTTTTTTCAAAAAAATCATTACCTAGTAATCCATCAGTAGGTATTGGAAAACTGTTGGGTACTACATGAAATTTGTGAGTAAAAATCGAACCATTACTTTTATTTAAAATGCCTAGCTCAGCACTTCCCATAGTTGAGATATGGAGGCCTGCTATTCCTTTCAAATAATAAAGCTGGTCTGTTTGGATTTTAGTTTCTTCTACACTGGAGAATTTTATAATACAACAGTCCGATCCGGTGTCTACCAGCAGTTTACAATTTTTACCGTCTAAATTTACTGTAATTTGATACAAAAACCCCATGATGTCCTGCAAATTCCCTTTTATTTGCTCCGGGTTAATATCCCCTGTATCTGCTAACGAGGAGTCGAACTTGAAGCACGCTCGGAGTTTAAAGAGCTGTATGAATCTATCCTCTTTTCAGTAGCACAATCTTCTACGTTGTGATTCGACAATTTACAAAATGTGCAAAATTTTGGTGAAGGGCGAGAGGTGGAAATTCCTTGGCGTGAAGATGAATTTCCATTGGATTGGCCATTCCCCCTCCGCATCTGGGACCCATTCGAATATGAAAATGAACTGTGATTCCTGGGCAAGCCACCTCTGGGGCTAAAAGAACCACGTTGATTTGTAAAATTTCTGGACCCACCAAATTGGCCTCTATTGGGACGGGAGTTGATTTCGTATACCCTACCAGTAACAAAATTATTATTTGACGGGAATGTCCGACCTCTGAAATTCCCATTTCCCCGGTTACCTTCGTTGGGATTCCGACGAAAATTGTTACTACCTACCTGAAAATTAGATCGTTGAAATAAATTTGAGTTTGGACTACGGATACCTCGAGGGAATATTTCTCTTCTACTACCTACTTCTCTTTCTTCGGCAATCGCTATGGCAAGGGCTTCTTCATAAGTATTTGGGTTTCTAGCTTTCAAGAGCAAATTAATAGGTTCACGAAGCCCATGAATAAAAATGTTCTTAGACTGAATTCGAATCTGTTCTTCATGTGTACGCCTATACCGAGTTTCTACTTCGGCGGTAACAGAGTCAATAAGTAAATACATAATATGTTCAAGCCGTTCTGAATATTGTACTACAGTCTCGTTAGGTAGCTGTTTGGTTTGGTAGAAGGAGGTTTCCAACCTTGCACGAGATTGTCTGTCACCAAATAAATCAGTTAGTATTCCCTTTAGGTCATTGAAATTATTAATTGTTCTATACTTGACTCCATTGAAAGCTTTTCCAACTAACTTCATGCGTATGAGTTCTAATAAAATGGCATCTTCATTAGGGTTTATTAAACGACCTGCCGATTCACATGAGGCTATGAATTCACTTAACTGATTCCTATTCCCATCGAACGTGCGAATATTTTTACTGAGGGCTTGAGCAGATACGTAAGAAGCTGCGGGGGCATCTCCGTTTTCGGACATATTACGAGTATTATCACCTTCGGGCGAATTAGGCAAAGGTACGCTTCGTGGAGAAATTGGCTCTCCTAGGGGGACAGAGGACACTCCTGACCTAGTAATGGGCATATATTCTGACCCGTAGAGAGATTAACTGTACTGATTAACTGCTCTCAATGATTTCTCAATGCACTAAAGTTCCCTTTCAAAACTTATGACACCCTTATAATCTACCACAATAATATTCTTATACTAACAAAATACAATGAAAATTTTCAATGATCAGATTTCAACAAAAAATTATTATTATTATATATAAATTTTTTTATACCAACTTCTCTGTTATACTAATTTATTTCATCTATCACAGTCGATTTCTCTTTTGTTTACTTATTAAATTTCGTTATAAAATGTGTTCTCTTTTCTTTTACTCTACTCAAAAAAATTATTTTTTTTTTTTATGATATATTTTTCTTTTTATAGAGAACTTCGACCTATCTGTAGGTACAAATTTTACACTTACAGTTGGCAGATGTAGGTACCACGTAGATGTTCAATACGGAAGGCGGGTCGATAGCGCTGCTTCCGGAGTCTATCTGTCGTCGTCAGCAATGCGGTAATCGGCACTTCACAGCCGTGTCCAGTCAGCAAACAGCAAGGGGCGTTGTCCGTTTTAATTACGGCTCTTGAGGTGGCAGCTCGGCCACGGTCGTCTCCCTATGCGACTAGGGCAAAATGTCCAACGACGGGCACTTCTGCCGGTTCCTACCTAATAAAGGGTCTTCTTGGGGGCGGCGCAGTTTCCGAATTTTCCAATATAATGTTGATGTTGTTCACGCTTGTTCAGTCTATCGGATTCCTCTCAATTTATTTGCCTGATTAAATACACGTTATTTCACTTGGTTCCCTCGTCCACTCGTCAGTGCGGGGAGACACAAGGTTTTTCAAATTTTCAAAAGATGGTTTTTCAAAAAGAAGGTTTTTCAAAAGATGGTTTCTTGATCGGTTGACACAACGGAAGTGGCCAGCTTCGATGTTGTGAAAACTGTGACTTTTGGTATATTACGTGTATTTATTTTTGATTTTAGGCAAAAGGGGTCGATTTAGATCCAAGCTTCTGACACCAGTAAGTCGGCTGTCATATGAATGACAGGATAAAGGGTGTGAGAGTACTAATAATCTGACTGACAAGCGGGTTTTATTGAATTCTTCAAGTATGGGTGTTACGTGACAAAAAAAATACAGATATAATACCTTGCGGACTGGTGCGACGAGGATCGACAAATAGACTGAGTTCAAGATTGCCCTACTTCTAATTTATACGAATGTCCGAGGAGAGATTTCCCCTTGTTTGAACAAACATCTTTAAGGCTAAACACGGGCGCATCTTGCGACATCCGCGACCCGGAAATAAAACTGTCTACCTCTTCACGAGAGATATTGGGAAAGTTAAATACGGAGAAATCTAGGTCTCGATTGTAGGTATCAAGGAAGAGAGGCAAATATGACACTACCATGAAGGGGTTTATACCAACATTATTCGCTGCAGGTACTTACTCAATAAACGGCTCCAATTATTGTAATGTATATTAATGTACGTACCTACGTTATCTTACACATTTTGACTTTGTGTTGCATACGAGTCTGCAACACATTGGGACATTTTATGCCTTTAGTTCAAGAATGAACATTAATATGTTGGATTCTATTTTGAAAAATAATTTTGACGAATAATATTCAAAACAATAATTTTCATCACAGTTGGTAACAGTTTCAATGATTTCTATAAACTCTTGTAATAAAGCAATTATCTCTACCCACGGCTTCATTTTGGCGTTTTCTCGGAGTGATTTCTAACGTAGAAACTAATAACAACAAAACAAGCGGCATTGTTTACTACATCCATTACTTACATTTTTAAATATAAAATGGCGACATAAATACCAAGAGCAAGTAGGTACCTACGAGAGAAATGCGTCATAAATCGAGAGCTTTCAAACGAATGGTGAACGATTTCTGTCGAAGTGCCAAAGTAAAGACATGTCAATGTCAAAACCAAGAAATGTCAATCTCAAAATTCACGCTCATTTGCGATATCTGTTATCTTATCGCCCGTCTTATCACAACGACCACACCGACCCAGCTCCAGACATGGGTCGAAGATGGAAGATTTCACACGCCATATTTAAGGGTGGGCGAAGGGTGGGAGAAATCAGTGACGTCATCGATGTGGCGAAATGGGCGATCATGGCAGGAAACGGAACGGCAAATGGCGTCTATTTTGGGGCAAAAGTGGCGAAAGTGGCGTTGCGATCGTGATTCGGAACGCACTGGAAGAATATTTACAACACCCATAGATTGTCGTAAATAACAGAACCTCACTTTTCTCAACGGTTTTGTGAAAACGTCGGTGATTTGATGTTCTCCATCGACGTGTTGTATGTCAAGAGCGCCTTCCTGATACTTTTCGCGAACGAAATAATGTCTGATCTCGATATGTTTGGATCTCCTGTGAAACTCGGGGTTTTTCACAAGTTTAGTCGCACTGTCATTATCAATTTTTAATGTTGGTTTCTTCTTGATATCAGCAATTTCTTGCAGCAACCGGTTGATCCAAATGACCTCCTTCGTGCCTTTGCTTGCAGCAAACAAACTCAGCTTCGGTTGTGGAGAGCACTACAGACCTTTGCTTTTGGCTGATCCAAGAAATTGCTCCCCCTGCGTACATACCTACATAGTACTCCGGAAGTGGATCTTCGCGTTTTAGTATCCCCTCCGTAGTCCGCATCACTGTATGCTTCCAAGAGTCCGGGCTTTTATACCTTTTTGTATAAAAGTCCAAAGGATAGTGTCCCTTTCAGGTATTTGAAAATCCTTTTCACGGCGAGCCAGTCTGTCTTTGTTGGTCCTGAGATCTTCTGAGATAGAATACTGACAGCGTAGGCAATGTCAGGGCGAGTCACTGTAGCCAGGTACATTAAGCTCCCAACGGCTTGACGATAAGGCACATTTTCACCAAGCTTCTCAGCTTTAGTATTATCCTCGTTTGCAGGGTCAGAAGGAGTAGCCACAGGATTCGCTTCTGCCAACTTGAACACAACACAAAAAGCCTTCTCGCACAATTCTCCTGACTAAGAAAAATTGAACCTTCTTTATTTCGTGAGATTTGCATTCCCAAATAACTTTCCAAAGAACTCTTGCATAAAATTGTTCATTTCTTCAATATCTGATCCACATAAGATCCCATCGTCTACATATATCGCCAAAAACAGTTTTCTCTTCCCCTTTTGACGATTAAATAAACAGGGATCTGCTTGACTTGTGACCATATCTTGAGATTTTATGAAATTAGTGAACCTGATGTTCCAACATCGTGGAGCTTGCTTCAAACCATGTAAACTCTTCTTCAGTTTGCATTCACGATTTGACCCATCTCGATACCCCTCAGGTTGTCTCATAAAAATTTCTTCGTCTAATTCACCATAGAGAAATGCTGTCCTTACATCAAATTGAATCACTTCAAGCCCCTCACATGCGGTAACACTCAACAGCGTTCTTACAGTCCCAAACCGTACCACAGGGCTAAATGTTTCTAAATAATTTATTCCAGCTGTTTGTAAGAATCCCTTTGCAACCAACCTAGCCTTGAATTTGTCAAACTCACCATTAGCTTTCATCTTCACCTTGAAAACCCAACGGCAGTCAATCAGCTTCTTCCCAGGCGGTAGTTCAGTAGTCTCCCATGTTTGGTTTTCTGCAAGCGATTTGATTTCATCATCCATCGCTGCTTTTCATTTGGCTGATTCCTCCGTTTTCATGGCTTGCTCATAAGTTAAAGGTTCATTGCATTGTGGGACCATCGTTACAATCTGACCGTACCTTCCAGGTGTAAGAATCATATTTCTGTTTCGAAGTTGCATCCTATGCTTAATTTCTTCTAACTCAGCTGGTATTATGTTTCTTTGTTCCACTGTCTCTTCGGATTATGGTATATCTTCTGCGTCAGGCTCTGGTTGCAAAATTTCGTTCTGCTTCGAAACTTCGTTCTCATCACTATTAGAAGCATCATTGTTATCATAGTTCTTTATTTGTCTCATCGAAATTTGACTGGATCCATCACTCTCATGTTCTGAATCGCATTCAGTTGATCTAGTAGGATATAGTGGTTCATTTTTAAATATCACATTTCTGCTGAGTACTATATCTCGCTTTTCTGGCACCCATACACGATATCCGTCTTTGATATCGCAATATCCGACTAAAAAACCTTTCCAAGATTTCTTGTCCCATTTCTTCCTTTTTTTCTTTAGGAATTTGAACAAAGCACTCAGTACCAAATACTTTCAGCTGGTCGATTGGTGCTTTGCCTTTCCTGAGCCACAATTCATGGGGTGTCTTTTCTTTCTCTGATGTAGGTCCTGTCAAATTCAACAAATATACTGCAGTGTTGACAGCCTCTGCCCACTTGCGCTTGCTCAACTTAGCTCCTAACATCATGGTCAACCCACACTCGCACAGTGTACGATGTTCTCTCTCTGCAGCGCCTTTCTGTTGGGGTGTATAAGGCATGCTGAAATGGTGTCTTATTCTTCGGGATTCTAGAATTCGTTTCACTTGTGCATTATTAATCTCAGTCCCATTGTCACTTAAAAGTTGCTTCAGACGGGTACCTTGAACATCAGCTTCAACCAGGAACTTCTCAAGTGCTGAGGAAACTTCGGATTTATTTTTCAAGAAAAATACTCTAAGATACCTAGTGTAATCATCCTTGAAAAGAATGTAGTATCGAGAACCTCCCAACGAGTCCACTTCTATTGGCCCACACAAATCCACATTGATTTGGCCTCCTGCTTCCTTAGGTCTATATTTTGACCTGTCTCCAAAGCTTTTCTTCGACTGCTTGCCCAGCACGCATGCTTTGCACTGTGCATTCTCGTATTCTACATTTATCCCTAGAGTTTTCAAAAAACTTTGCACATGCGTTCATGCCACAATTGTAGCGTCTCAGCTGACATAGTAATTAACACTTCAACTAGACTCTCAGGTATCACTGTACGCATACGCATTTTGTACAAGGAGAGATGCCTTCTTCCCCACACCTATCGTCAGTCCGCTCTTGGAAAATGAACAACTATTTTCATCAGCAGAAAATATTAAACCTTTACTGACTGCAGAACCCACAGATCCAATCCTCCAATCTTCCAATCTTTGGAACTTACCAAACACGTTGTAGATGGTTTCGAATCCAATTCCCATCAATCAACATCTCAACACTTACCGTACCATGCCCATAGCCATAAATGATTTCATCATTCCCCATGAAAATCTGTTTTGGATGGGAAAATGCTTCATACGTCTGGAAATAGTCTCGAAAACATGTCATGTGAACTGAGCATCCACTATCAGCTATCCAAACTCTAGATTCTGATTCGCTCGCTTCACATACATTTACTTCTTTTTCGGTTTCACAAACCATGGCAGTTCCACTTATTGACTCCTTAGACTTTTCTGACTTATGGTTCTTGTTCCTCTTGAACTTTTGGTCGTCAATCTCAACAGCTCTTCATTGACCTCAGTGAACACTCTCCCCAGTCGAGAACCATGAGTGGCTATGTCTTCTGCCGGATCCTTGGAGTTATTAAAAAACTGCTCCAACAATCTATCGAGCCGCTGCCCTGAACTTTGTTCGTAAATAGATGTCAGCTTTAGCCAAACTTGTCTCGCTGTTGTGCATGTATTGGTAAATTCAGCATTGGTCCTGTTCAAACTTTTCACCAATACCAGATGAGCCAATATATCACTCTCGTTGTACTTCGCAAGGTCAGTCTCATACTTCAATTGCTCGCTAGCAGTAGCAGTTCCGTCTGGCATTCTTGGTTCAACAACCTTGCCCTCAACGACGTCTATAACTTTACTGTGCTTTAGGAGAAGTGTCACTTCCTTCTTCCAATCTTCTGCTCCTTCACGTTTGTCAATCTGAAGTTTGACATCCATTTTTTTTTTGGTTTATTATTTTCAATAATAAGCCTATGTGCTCGTGTAGCAAACATTTTTTATAACCCCCCCCCTCAAACTTGGTCACTTTACGTTTCAAGGTGCGTAGAATCCAAATTTGAAATGTCCGTCCGCCGTCCCCCGTCCTTCGTTCGGGCCTTAAAAGGCCTAAGAATTGACTTTAAAAACCCGTTCTTTCGCACATAGACTCCATTTGGGGTCTAGTTGGTCCTAACGTTTAACCATCCCGATCGCTTTACTCGCATAGATGCTATGGGCCAAAAACGGGCGAAAAAGTGTCTTTTTCGTGGTTTGAGTGGTAAGACTGACGAACGCGCGCACGCCTTGTGGGTGGGAGAGGGTGGGCGGGAGAGAGAGTGAGAGGGAGGGCGAGGCGGACAGAGTGAGAAGGAAGGGAGTGTGGGGGAGGCGGAGGGAAGAGAGGGGAGGGGAGAGGGAGTGAGAGGGGAGGGAAGGCGAGAGACTGTGATGAAATTAATTCCAGTTAGAAGAGATTGTTTAGTATGAAAATACTCATAATTCTATTCTACGCTTTATGATATAAAGCTTTGCTTCCTTCGGGCGTCCCTAGACGGCCCCATTTATTATTTTTTTCCTCAACTTTACTATGAAGCGTAAAATTATAGGGTCCTGGTAATGCAGTGAACGAGTGAACCAAATATTGGAAGCACGAAGCCCCGAGTTTCGATACCAGGTAGATATACTATAAGTGAGGCTAAATAATTACGGTCAGTTTTCTACTTAGAAGGTCTGTATGATACAGAAATAATAAACCTTTGTGTAATAATTTGCAGCGTTTTTTAAGTAGGTACTCAATCTCTTTTCGCTACTCGCAGTGGGCGTTCTGAGCGAAATAACCTTTTAGAAATGCTATAGTATTGAGTACGATGAGTTTAGATAACAGAATATATTTTTCACAAGTAAAAACACAGAACCAAGTGTAGAAACCAACAACATATGTCAAGTAATTATAGTAACCAAAATCGTTGAGGTAAATTTTGAATTTATAAATTATGAAGTGAGGCTTCATATTTTTTCTGCAATAAAAAAAATTGGATGAAATGAAAATTATCGAACCAAAAGTACTTTCACCTCTACCAGGACCTTTCTACCAAATTTTGCTCACTTCATCACCCAACAAACCACTTAAAACACGATTTAATGCTTCCTCGGTACCGTAATGTGACTTCAATTCAGTATCCAAGCAGTCTTCTATTTTATTGAATTGAATAAACTAAAAATTTATTGAATGGTTAAATAATATATTTACTCTGCAAAATGACAGTTCAATGAAAGTATAAAGTTCACTTAGAAAAACATTTGTAAATGTTATATGTTCTATATGATGCGTCCTTAAAAATCGGTACCATAGGCAGGTTAATATAGGTTGCATCGTTGTTCCAACTTTTTAAACATAGTGTAGTGTATCCGATATGATTGAGTACGTTCGATGAAAAATTTATGATAGTAAACGACCGACAGGCAGACTGTTTTTTTAAATATCTAGCTTATTAGATTCTAAGATCTTGAAATGTAGACGATCAAGAATGTAGATAGTTTATCATTGAATATGATCTCAACTAAAATAATGTTTTGTTTCAGAGAAGATACTGAAATTAATAACTCCACCAACCGAGAAACCTACAACTACAACAACTGGTATACATTTCTGTTTGCTCTCAATAGTTTTAGTTAGACAACGGACATAGTCTCCTGTAGGACTCAAAGTTTGGATAAATCACGTGTCTATTGCGGTTAATTGGTGTGAACCAACAAATCACTCAATCCTGATCGCGTCACCCAAACTCGATCCTGCGTCTGCTCCAAAACCTCCCTAGAAAGTCACTGTTACAACTAACGCAAACCTTTGTGCCACATGATTTCCGAAGCAGAAATTATAATGTAACGCAATCCCAAAAAAGCAGCAAAGACCCAACTAGTTATCAACCAATAAGCGTCCTCTCCATACTTTCAAATTTATTTACGAGAGATCTATGCTCCCTGAATTAGTTTCATATCTTTCGTACCTAACATACCGGATTTATAGTTCGGAACCTGGCGACCCCACTTCTTCCAGCGACAACTCCTTAGAGTCGTGGAGGAATTTTCGAGAAGCTATATTCAATCAATTCAATTCAAATCGTTTATTTGTATAAACCCTATGGATATTACAAGAAAGGATTTATGCATTTTTTTAAATTCCACATGTGATAACAGAAACCTAGAATAAGAATATTACTACATAACAGTCCTTATGTAGGCATAGAATCCCTTTTCTACTTTTCTTCAAACAATACAGCTATTACATTACAATAACGACAGGGCACTTAATTAGGTTAATTACATAAATATTCATATTATATCATATAACATGTTGATATAAGAATCGAAATCAATCACCTCTCATCGTTCAAATGGAAATTGAGTGAGAGGTCTGAAAATATAATTCAACGCGGTATTATAGTTGAATAAAACTTAAATCTACGTTACCAACGAATTAGAAAACAGGGGGTAGAAATATGATTCTATACCCATTCAGAGAAAAAGCTCTTAACTTTAGAGCTTGTATACAATAGCTAATAGCCATCCCAAGCTAGTAATTCTAACTGAGACTGGATACACTCTCTAGGCATGGAGCTACTTTAAAGTAATTCGGGTAAAGTAGGGTTCGTTCACTATAACTTGGAGCGTTTCTCCGAGAGCGATCCGTATGAGCGATCTGCTCACCCTAAGCCCTGCTTTGTCTTTTCTGCGGGTTTCCCAGGGAGCTTATACCTCGGATGAAGTGGGCTACCAGGTAATAGGTTGGTAAGAGAGGGGATGTGAAAACTTCAGTCTAGCTGCGCGAACTTTTGCCGGACAGTTTGGAGAAACGCGCCAAGTTATAGTGAACGAACCCTACCTATATATTTATCCAAATAATGGTTCCGGAATGGCTTGTATATCGGACATACGAATAAAAAATGACCCAAAGTCTCCTAAATCATACACTGCACTGAACAATCTAACTCATCCAAGCATCTTTTATGAATGTAACGTAATTGTGCTATGAGTTTTTTCGAGCCTATATAACCTGGCAAACCAATATGGGGGGGGGGGGGGGGGGGGGGGGAGCACTCGAGCCATAATTGCATATTTTTGGGAAGCACACGTAATAACCCAAGTTCAGGCAACTCTCAACATCAACGCAAAACCAATGGTTCTCCCATCGCTTTTATATGTCTGAGCACCTAGATCTGATCGTCTAACTCTCATCAGAGACAATATATCACTGCTGCCAGTGTAATAAGGGAAATTTCCCCGCGATGGGTCACACTGAATTACCTTGTGTAGGAAGGAAGAGGGTGGGAGGGACAGCAAGCGTAGCAGTAGGAAGAAAAATGAAGGAGCGTCTGTAGGAGCCATCCTGATTGAGGAGGGCAGGAGGAAGGAACAAAGCAATATCACTATGTGATCTGTGTGGAAAAAATAGTGGAATGTAAGAGCTAGGAGGTAGATATGGCCCATATTCTCGTGACGTCACGCCTGGAGTAGGTTCGCGTTTCAGCCAAAGTCGGCCATGATACCACCCTACGTCAATGAATCGCAACTCAACCAACCTATTTCTCACAAGAAGTTTGCCGTCTCACGTCAACATAATTCGTGGTTATAAGGCCATTTTTCAACAGTTTTGTTTATTGTAGCAATACAAAGTTTCAATTCGACTAAATGTTATAATAATCATGCCTGCCAGCGCAATAATTGATTGCAGATTGCTGTCAACAATACCAATCTAACGAGAACGAGTTTTTATTTGGACTAGGAGCCTACTAACTATAGTAGTTAATCAGTGTCAGAAAACTAAAGAATTTCATTCGTTAGGCTTTGAGAATAATTAACCTGAAAAATAGTAAAGAAAAGATGATTGAAAATTCCTCAGGTGTCTGTACTGCTGTGTAGGTACCTAGCCATTGCTCAGGTAGCTTCATCAGCGTTTTATTATAAGTTCGTAGTACTATGCTTAACTGAGGAAGCTTTACTTGTTATATTTAATGAATAAAAGGAGAGATTTTATAGTTTTTTCAAAATAAACAAGGCAGGTTGTTGCTACACCAAGAAACGAAACTACTTAGGTAGTTACGTACGTCCTACCTGATTTGCTGTTGGTTTAAAGTGCCTAAACAAAGTAGGTGGATCGGTGCTTTGTCGACGAATACAACCGCTGATTAGCAAGTTGGTCAAATATCGAATCAGGGAATATGCAACATTAATTGAAAACCAGTTGCAAGGAAAAAACCTTGAAATGCATTCCTGTGACGGTAAGATTCCATAAAGACGGCATTGGCAGTGCAGTTATTGCGCGAGTTTTGCAGTTACGCAAATTTTATGGACAAAAAAGGTAATTAGGTACCTACTTTCGTTTTGATCAATGAAGTACCTACATGAACAAGTAATAATATACGGAAAGTATGTAGGTATACCTTACCTCTAGGTACTTACCTTTCCACGTGTGATACAACTTACTATTCCCGCCTAACAGAGCTCTCATAACACATCCTTTCACAAGACCACTTTCACAGTACTCTAAAGATTTTTAGTTTCAATTGATTCAAAGAACAGTTCTAAAACTAGATAGGTAATCCACAACATTTTTGCGGCTGATGTCTGGATCATCTAGAACACTTGTATGTCAACTCCCCAACACACATTTCATATGGATCTCTACCCCACAGATTAAATCTTGCATTCGTAGCGTTTGAGGTCAACACCTGATAATAACTTGATGTAATTTGCGTACAATTTATCACCTTGCATATTACAAATAATGAAAATATTGACTCGGAACTAGGTGAGACTATGTTATGCTGTTGTCCAGCTGTGACTACAAATGGGGCATTTTCGCATATGTTTACTCGTCACCATGACAACAAGGTGGAATAACTTCGATTTCGCTTGCCTCGATGTAAGGATGCGCTAGTGTCCAAGTCTCGAGAATATCACCCATAGGTCGACCAGAGATGGCTTGCAATCCGAGGGCGCCCCTACGCTGAACTACATGCTAAGACAACCTTTTGGTGACAGCCCTTGATGGGTAAAAATACTAGAGAAGTGCTCGAAAGGAAATTTCACGTTTGAGTGTTGGCTGCCGTGTCAATTCTTATTCGAGCAACCATTTTGATTCGTCGGAATTTTGACTGCTGTCTTAGAATAGGTAGGTATTATTTATTTATTTTTTTTTTGCGTGCTGTGATTGATTCCCTTTACATACCCCTTCTTTCGATTCCGAGTTATAACTAATTTTATCTGTTCATTATGAACAGTACCCCAACTACAGGGCTTTCTTTATCACTTCGTCGTCGAGCCCAGGAGATTATTCACAATGTTGCCGACTATTTAAGAAATGAACTGAAGTGTCACGGTGAATATTTGTCACTTGACGAGTGAAGTAACAGGAACTATCGAACAACTGAAAACGAAAGAACACAGGACTGGCAATGTGATAATAAATTGATAAGCACCAGGGCCGTCGACCAAAGAACCGGGGATTTCCCTAGAAAAGAGGAAACTTCCCCGCAATGGGTCACACTGAATGACCGTGTATAGGAAGGAAGAGGGTGGGAGGGACAGCAAGCGTAGCAGTAGGAGGAAGGAAGAAAAAGGAAGGAGTGTCCGTAGGAGCCATCCTCTTTGAGGAGGGTAGGAGTAAGGAACAAATGGAAGGAACGTGTGTAGTGGCATTTACTTACTAGTTTTCTTTCACAACAATGGGACAAAAATCCGAAAAATCTTCTTTTTCTATATATGTACAAATGAAATTATAATTCCATAAACTACCGGGACGATGATAGGCTATCGAAATCTTCCTCAAACAAACCTACTGCTTATAGTCAAACAAGCCGCCCTTCGCAACGGGTAAATACGAGGGAAAAGCGAATAACTTGACTACAAAAAAGTGGTAAACGTTGATATGACAACTACCTGGAGAAACAATATATGTATGGCAACTGCTTGGAGACGAAGGGGACCCGAACCAATCTCAACCAAAGTGAGGGCGAACTTTGTAGGTACTAGAGTAAAAAGTAGTTGAATGTTTTAGCTCATTGTTAAAAATTATCGTTATTTGTAACCATGAGGGTACGAATAATATTGTTAGACGAAATACGACGAAATATGCAATGAAAAATGAACTTGTATTTTTCCTAACGAAATGCACGGAATCACAACTTAAAACTTGACAACAACATTTTTGCCGGTTTCCGCGTCCCTCTCGACGCGCACACATGATTGTTTCCAGCACAACACTTCACCCATCCGGCGGTGAGGCTGGAACGCCTGCGTAGGGCGTGAGCCGGTCAATATGGACGACCTTCGGCGAGCCTGTCCTGCGCCGCACGCGCACCACGACATCGTTGATTCGGTTGACCACTGTGTAGGGACCCTCCCACGGACACATCAACTTCGGGTTCCTACCCCTGATGCGGCGCGGATTATGGAGCCAAACGAGATCGCCTGTCTGGAAGTTTCTGTGGTGGCAGTCCCGGTCGTATCGCCGCTTCATCTCCTCCATTTTTCCTTTAAGAGTGTCCCTTGCGATCTGATGTGCCGTGTCCAGGCGCCGTTGCAGCTCAGCACCGTACTCACTGACCTCTTGTGCGTGTGGTGGTCGTCCGAATAGGAGCGCCAGTGGCAAGGTGAGCTCCCGTCCAAACATGAGGTACGCTGGTGAGTACCCTGTGGCAGCATGTTCTGAAGCTTGGTACGCCAGCAGTGCAAGGGGGAGCTTCTGGTCCCAGTCACGTTGGTGATCTGCAATTAGTTTGGCGAGCCATGCATTGAGGGTGCGGTGGAACCGTTCAGCTTGCCCGTCGCTCTGTGGGCGCAGGGGCGTCGTTCGGGTCTTCCGCACCCCCAGCTGCTCAAGCACATTCTTGAAGAGGGCAGATTCAAAATTTCTTCCTTGGTCTGTGTGCAGTTCCCGTGGGACCCCAAAACGTGACACAACCTGATCAACAAAGGCCTGCGCGATTGTCTCTGCCTGCTGATCTGGGACGGGGATGGCTTCAGGCCACTTGGTGAAATAGTCAACGATGGTCAAGATGTACCGATTCCCACGATCTGTAGTTGGCAGGGGCCCCAACACATCTACTCCAATCCGCTGAAAGGGGCAACCTGCTGCATACCGACACAGTGGCGCTCGTGTTGGACGCCCTCCTCCAGTCCGGCGACCGCATGTGTCACATCCTCGGCACCACTCACGCACGTCCCGGTGGATGCCTACCCAGTATGCTACAAGCCTCAGGTTGGCCAGGGTCCTCTTCTCCCCATGGTGGGCCAGCCCATGCGCAGTCTTCAATGCAGCCTCCCGCTCTGCCTTTGGAATAAGTAGCTGTAGTTGCACAGAACGGCCATTCGCTGATTCCCACCGCCGATGCAGTACGCCTTCCATCATCTGCAAGGAGTTGTACATGGCCCAAAGGGCTTTGACCTCAGTCCCCTCACCAGACACAGCTTCCCACTCAGGTCGCATCCCTGCCTCCATCCAACCAATGACCTGTTTCAACACAGGGTCTTCCAGCTGTCGCACCCGCCACTGCTCAGGATCATAGCTGGCTTCAGGAGTAACCCTGTAGACCTCAACATGTTCTGCTTTTTGAGCTATTTCCTCCCTCCGTAGGCAATATCTACATTGTGCAGCAGCGCATGGGCGACGGGACAAGCCATCTGCATTTCCATGTTGCTCCCCCTTCCTGTATTGGACGACTAGATGGTATGGGGCGAGGATTTCCAGCCATCGTGCCAACTGTCCATCAGCAATCTTGAAATTCTGCAGCCACCGTAGCGATGCGTGGTCCGTTCTCACTGTCACATCGAGTCCATTATCAAGTCCATATGGGGCAAAGTGCACAACTGCCTCCTTTACGCTGAGCAGTTCCTTCCTGGTGACACAGTAGTTCCTCTCTGGCCTAGACAGGCAACGACTGAAGTAAGCTATGACGCGTTCATGGCCATCCTGCACTTGGGACAACACAGCCCCAATCGCGACCCCACTGGCGTCAGCGTCAATAATGAAAGGCTTGTCTGCACAGGGGTATGCTAGGATGGGTGGTTGCTGCAGCAATTCCTTGGCCCGAGCAAACGCCTTCCCACACTCTACAGTCCACTCCAGTGGCTCTGGGCTGCTCTGCACTCGGTACAGTGGCTTCATGATTTGGGCGAATTCAGGGACAAACATTCGGTAGTATGAGCAGAACCCAGTAAATGCGCGGACCTCGTGTACTGTCTTTGGCTGCGGCCAGTCTCGAACTGCTTCCAGTTTCTTTGGGTCCGGTTTGATTCCTTCTGGCGTGATGAGGTGGCCCAGATATGTGGCAGTTCTTTGGAGAAACTCACACTTCCGCCCATTGAGCTTCAGTCCTGCTTGGCGAAGCAGACCACAAACCTCATTGAGTACTTCCAGGTGCTCCTTGAATGTTTCAGTATGGACCAGCACGTCATCAAGGTATACCTCGACTACCCCTCTCTTCATCAAATCCCTCAAGAGCTGTCTCATTATGCGCTGAAATGTGGCAGGTGCATTTGTGAGGCCAAATGGCATGACTTTAAACTGCCAGAGCCCATCTCGGGTGCAGAATGCTGTCATTGCCCGGGCCTTTGGTGCCATCTGAATCTGCCAATAACCACTCTGAAGGTCCAATGTGGTGAACCAGCAGCTTCCCTTGAGGAGCAGGAGGGTGTCATCAATCCGTGGCAGGGGGTGGGAGTCCTTCCTGGTGATGTCATTCAGTCGCCGATAATCCACACAGAATCTCCAGTCACCAGACTTCTTCTTGACAAGCACCACTGGGCTGGCCCAAGGACTGTTTGACTCTTCGATTGCTCCAGCTGCCAGCATCTTTTGTACCTGCTCATTGATTACCCGTTGCTGCTCAGGGCTGGCTCGCCGTGGTTGCTGCTTGATTGGTGGTCCTGTGACGTTGATGTCATGTTCTCCCAAAGTGCAAACTCCAAGCTCATTGGGATCAGCTGCGAACACGTCCTGGTTGGCTGTGAGCATTTGGTCAAAAGTCACCAATTGAGCAGGTGTGACACGGGCTGCAACTGCCTCCCGTAACGGTATCAGCTGAGGGGGCAAAGCTTCAGTTGCCTGAACACTCGCAACTTTGTTTTCATGAGCTGGTGGCCCCAACTGGAGAATCCCTGATCCTGCGTCAATTACACACCGATGGGCACTTAAAAAGTCCATCCCGAGGATACAAGGTTCTCCAATCTCTGCTAGCACACAATCATGTTCTCTCTCGTCAGCACTGTCAAACCTGAGGCGCAGTTTCATCTTCCCTTGAATAGGAATTGTTGCCCCAGACAACATGCGCAGGTGCCCTGTGGCTGGTCGAGCCCCAGTGACTGTGACGCCCGCTAACCGAGGGTTGACAATTGTGATTGTTGCGCCCGTGTCAACTACAAGGGGGCAGGTGTGCCCATTGAGGGATCCAGGGATGACAATGGCTGGTGTATTCAACTGGTACACACACTGAAAGCTCTCAGCATCTGACAGGGCAGACAATGGCACCAGCACCTGCCCCGGGGAGCTGGTGCCTACTCGTTTCCCGGGCAACTTCTTCTGATGTGCCCTGCTTTCCCACATTTCCAGCAAATTACTTGACTTCGGTGCGTGTCTCTGGCAGCAAGCTCCTCACGAAGTATGCGGCGCACTAGCTCTTCAGCTCCCTCCATAGTGGCCACAGTGACAGCTCGTGTAGCAACACCAATTCCCAGTCCTGCTTCCAGCGTTAGTGCCCTAGTTGTTGCATCTCGCAGGGTAGCTGGGTCAGCACTGATGACAAGCTCCCTCACCCGAGGGTCCCGAAGCCCATTGATGAACTGCTCTACAGCAATCACTTCCCTGGCATCCTCTCCTATCACTGCTCGTCGGGCCAGTCCTTCCACTTCTCCTGCAAAGGTTGCGACATCCTCTCCCTGGCGTTGAACTCGCTGACGCAGGCGCGCAAGGTACAATCGGGCCTGCCCCTGGGCTCCAAATCGCCGACCCAACGCGTCTTCCATAGTAGCCAAGGTCCGCAGGCCTTCAGGTACATTGCACACAGCAGATAGGGCAGGTCCTCGCAAGGCTCCCATTAATCGGGCGGCTGCTACCCCTGGGCTCCACCCATTGGCCCGTGAAATGGTGCGAAACTGGGTTTCATATTCGTCCCATGGTGTTGATCCATCATAAGGGACGCACCGGATTGCTTCTCCGCGCTCACGGTTGTTGTGGGCAGTCCCTGTCGCTTGCTCCCACTGATGATGGTCTAGCTGCATCCGTCCGACGGCCTCAGTGAGCGCAGCGAGCTGGTGGACAAGAGCATCAAAATTAGGCGGCGCGGGGTCCGTGATACCTCCTCCCATGTCATCGTTCCCTGCGCCATCGTTCTCTGCATCAAAGAAATCATCGGTTCCCTGTTCTGGGGGTAGGGGCGGAATCACACGCCCATTACGAAGTCTTCGTCCGTCAACCCTGTTGTCTCCCACACCACGTCGATTCTCCTCTCCATCCATTCGCGAACACTTCTGACACCAGTGTTAGACGAAATACGACGAAATATGCAATGAAAAATGAACTTGTATTTTTCCTAACGAAATGCACGGAATCACAAAAAACTTGACAACAACATTTTTGCCGGTTTCCGCGTCCCTCTCGACGCGCACACATGATTGTTTCCAGCACAACAATATGTTAGGCGAGACGAAGTCCGCCGGGGGGGATTTTTATATTATAAATTGTAATCTTTATTTGTTGCTATTGCCCCTCCATAAGAATTGAAAGCAGCGCCGATTGTGGGAGCACTCACTCCCAAATGTAGGGTAGTTTCTGCAAAGCGCCTAATCAAGAGTTATTGACATTTGATTTCAGAAAGTCCAAAACCAACAGTTAAGCCAACCTTGCCTCCTGGATGCGATCCTGGTACGTATAAATCAACTACCACGTAACCCTTAGCACTTCTACTCCATTGTATGACTGTCACGGTTTGGATGTTTGAAGGTTCAGCTAAATTAATGGTTGATCTGTCCAAATGCTCTTAATGCCAGTTCCTGCCCACCATCCCCCATTCGCTTTACTGCTCCAACACCAATCTATGACTCGCACGCATTTTCCAATTATTCTAAATTTAAAAATCATGGCTCATGTTTTAGGAATTAACTAAATGCCCAATTCAGACCCATTTGATTCTGCCCAATCTCTAATTATTTCCGAGGCGACAAAGAGAGGTTTTACCACCATTTCCATGAACATGAATATAAATATAAACAGTGGAGTCCATGATGGCGCTCCTTTTTGGGCGAGGATGCCAACATGGGACATTCCAGTGTCCCTTTTGACACCTTGCTCAATGCTGCTAATGACCATGATACCTTCTGGTTGAGGTGCGGCTTAAACCAATTTAAAAAAAAGATAAAATAAATAAATAAATAAAACAAATACAAATCTCTATATCTCTATCTCCATCTCTATTTTTTTATAAGAATGAAACTCCGTTTGTTTGTTTCCTTGTTTGTTTGTTTGCCGGTTCTCTCTATACACGGCCAAACGGCTGAGTGGGGGGGATCTTCTTGAATTTCTCCGGTATAGTGTATTATAGTATAGTGTAACGTGTAACGTTATAGTGTAGAATAGTGCATTTGATTTCTGTGGAAGAATTGAAATGTCCTTAAAACTTAAGTTTTCGTAGTCCCTCATAGAAAACGCAGCAAATTATTACACAACAATAAATAATGGCCTATCTTTATTAAATCTAATAAACTTTTCGTGGTTCCACATAGTTTTATAAGATTTAATTTGTTTGTAAGTAATTTCCAACAGGATAAAACGGCTTCCAAGTTGTGTGGGAGGTATAACTTCCTTTCACATTGTAAAATGGGCTGTAGGTCTCGATGGTATCACATAGGTCCCTTATTAGCGCGAAAGTCACATCCAACAGAAAATCCGACTTGAAATGTTCGTTGGAGTTCCGTTCTAAGAAAAAAATAAATGGGGAAAACGAACCCGTACAAACCCGTAGGTACTTATACAAATCCGTACTATAAGTGCAAGGCTATTCACATATATGTCCCTAATTAGCGTTAGAAAGTCACTTCCAACAGAAAATCCGACTTATACTAATGGCCTATCTTTATCAAATCTAATAAACTTTTCGTGGTTCCACATAGTTTTATACGATTTAATTTGTTTGTAAGTAATTTCCAACAGAAAAAAACGTCTGCCAAGTTGGGTGGGCAGTATAACATATGTAACATGGGCTGTAGGTCTCGATGGTATCCCATTATACCCCATCGCATCTATACATCCCATACTGAGTGAGCGACATTCCCTATCCACGTCGGATTTCAACGAGGTTTTTCCTACACATATACAGCCATACCGAGCGAGAGAAGCGAGCAACATCCCCTACAGATCTACCCTACCCTACCCTTAGTGATCTACCGTTTCCAATCATCCAACAAGTCCCACTCGACAGTAGAAGACCATCTCATCTATTACAGTCACACCGAGCGAACAAAGCGATCAACATTCCCTACACCGGTCGGATTTCAACGAGGTTTTTCCTGCATATATACAGCCATACTGAGCGAAGCGAGCAACATCCCCTACATATCTCAATTATAATAAACCTCACCCGGGAGGGGGGTCTGGATGTGGAGACGAGTGAAGCGAGCGGGAGCGGCTAGTTATATTATTGAGCGAGCAAATTATGATGCTAACCCTAATGGAGCCTGGGGCACGGTTGCCTTTATTTTTATGTCACGTTGACGGTGGTTGGGCAACGCGAAATTTACCCCAGCTGTCTTGTTGTCTACTGGTTGTCTAATCAAATTCTTTATTTCGCAATGAAACGCCGATTTTCAATCCTAAATTCTAATTTCATGTTAGTTTCAGTAAGAATACGGGCTAACCTCTCATGTTTAGTTTTCAATTCGTAAACAGGGCATGGATTTAACGCAAAGATAGTAAGCCTCAAGTGGGGAAAACCATCGTTTAGTGGCACTTATAGGTCATTAGTCGTTACCAACTTCATGCTTTTGAGTTTTCCGTCGGGTAAATTATCAACAAGTATGAAAAAGTATTTATCTCTACGACAATGAACCAGGATTTTACCTGATAATCATCAGTGGAGGCAGTACTTCACGCAATGTTCACGAGAAAACAGCTGAGTGATCAGGAAAACTAAGAACAATACTGCGAAGAGGTAGTGTCTTGAAACTCAGGTTTCTCATTTAAAATATGTGAAATAATAATAATAAAAAAAAAAAGGCTCTAATCGACCAAATAGAGCCTTTGCGCAAAAGAATGAATTTTTTTCGATCGAGTCGAAGGCTAAAGTAAAGCTAGACGGTGGAGGCGGACTTCAGATAGCACATTCGGTTTTCATGCGACTTGAAATATAAAATAACCAAGTGAGGGGTGTTCAAAAAACCTTCCCGCTATATTAAAAAAAAAAAAAACTATTATCATTTACTTCACTAGTATTCGAGTAATTTTAAGATGTCATTTACAGGAAGGCTAGGCTGGTGTCGTGTGCCTTTAGGTCCCCTGACGGGCGACATTAAATTAGCCATTCTAACGTACGGACGTTTCTAACGTCCCCTCAAGGTCACGTACTCTTGGGTACGTTAGGCTGACGTACGTTAGTGGTCACCAAACACTCTCTATTAAGTCCTGGAGTATCATATTATGCACCTAATACGTTACAATGAGCTTTTTCTGATTGATGCAGCATTTTGTATTTTCTTTGGGGTTCATTTTTCGATGAATTTCAATTCCATAACAATCATCGAAAGTCCCATTGTGTAACATAGCATATCGGCTTACCGGTAAATCATAATCAGACCTTACAACTGATGCACGGTGATTGTCCTCATTCAAGTTGAGCTGTGTTTCAGTTTTTCCGACGTAGAAAGCAGGGATTCTTCGCGAAGAAACTCATATACTCACGTTTGGCAATGTGCTGATCCCTAGCATTTGTATGCGTTCGGATTGTTGGCCGAAGTGAATGTTGCGTCTTCATTTACTATTGGGCAAACTTTGCATCTACGTTTTTTGACTGGATGTAGTCCTTTGGGAGCCGGTTGGCTGTTCTTTGTTGTTCGACGTGTAAGAATATCCCCAATTGATTGAATATTCCCAAAGATGTACTGCTTTTCATGGGCTTTTTGTGCTGTCGAAATCATTGTATTAAAGTTTCTGAAACGAAAAAGTTGTTATTGGAACCTGATAATGAATTTCATTAAAATACTTAATGTA
Organism: Adelphocoris suturalis; assembly: GCA_030762985.1. Lineage (NCBI taxonomy): Eukaryota > Metazoa > Arthropoda > Insecta > Hemiptera > Miridae > Adelphocoris > Adelphocoris suturalis. Next base: position 42,857,429 of record CM061040.1, on the reverse strand, counting down.
TTATTGTATTAGATAGTTCACATATTTTTCCTCTGGGGGCTTATTAACCTTTATCACTCCAAAAAATATATGGAATGTCCTAATGCTCGTATGCCAGTCTATGACTAGCATCGCCATTTCATTAGGTACTCCATTATTTTAGTTTATTATTTCCAATAATAAGCCTATGTGATCGTATAGCAAAAAATTTTTATAAACCCCCCTCAAACTTTGTCACTTTACGTTTCAAGGTTCGTAGAATCCAAATTTGAAATGTCCGTCCGCCGTTGGCCGTTCGCCGTTCGCCGTCCGGGCCATAAAAGGCCTAAGAATTGACTAAAAAAACCCGTTCTTTCGCACATTTGGGGTCTAGTTGGTCCTAACGTTTAACCATCCCGATCGCTTTACTCGCATAGATGCTATGGGCCAAAAACGGGCGAAAATGTGTCTTTTTCGAGGTTTGAGTGTTAGACACGCACGCGCGCACGCCTGGCACGCTTGGCAGGGGGTCACGGTGGGTGGTGAGGGGGTTGAGCGGGGGGTGGAGTGAGAGGAGGCGCTGCAGCACCTTGTGGGGGCTGGGGTGACCAGGGGCGTAGCAGAGGGTTTTAGGAGAATGGATATTTATTACTTTTACGTGTTATGCCTATATAATACGTCGCGCCAACCTGAGGGGGGTACGACATTAGGGGCATAGTGGAACGGAACTTGGGGAGTAGCAGAAAGGCGTCCTGGACGTATCAGAACGGATATAATATATATTTTATATTATATTTTATTACTTTTACCCCATTTAACATTTAACCTACCTTGAACACACTAGTATATTTAGTATATTATATCATACTATAGTATGTTACAAAAATAATTGATCCAGCCCATCTAAAATCCTTCGTTCTTCTTCTTCCCAAAATCTTTTCAGATAGTTCGAAGCAAATCGTTTTTAAATTAAAATTGCATCACATGGGCAGGTTGGAGTCTGAACCCTCTGGACGAATAGCTGTTTACTTATATTTCTGCCATAGGTAAGTGGGGTGTCGTCACCCTAGTAATTTCGGACGCAGAATCGACTGGGATATGTCCCAGATACTTTTGGAATCCAGTGCACCTACGGTTTTAGTTTGATTCCTATAGAAATTAGCTCCATTGATTGAATGAGACCACTCGGGTGGCTGTACGATCATCCTTTTGCTCCCCATCGGGAGCGTAGCCTGTAACGCGAGAACAGAGGTGGATACTAGAAAAGAGAATGGCGAAAGCCCTAGAGCATGCTGGTTACTAAAGCTGGCTATCTGATACAGAAATAATAAACCATTATGTAATAATTTGCAGCGTTTTTTATGTGAGTACCGGAGCACAGTGATTTCGGAGCACAGTGGTTTCCCAATGATAACCATATAGTATATTGTTCATTTCTGTAAAGGTAAATATCTTTCAATATTTTATTCAAACGCGCGATGCCAGAAAAAGAATGTTTTATTCAACTAAACTTACTTATTTACCCAATCCTGTCCTCAAACTCCACAACAAGAAAGTTTTTTTTAATACGCCCAGAGGCAAGGCGTCCAGTCATCGCCAGATGCGACGAAGACTAGCAGAATCTGGAGACCATGATTTTTATTTTAATTTTTCAACCAAACGAAAGAAAAAGTTCTGGGACAGTTCTGATGTTTCGAAAAATCGCGGGGTAGGATGCTGCTGGCTAGACGGACGAGACAGGACAACTGCTGCCCTATGCTCTCTATGGAAAGCACATGAAGGTTGCGGATCTGAAACAGTATGAACAGCGGCAAGTGAAGGCGGGTCTGCAAGGTCCTTCTGGATGTGCAAAGATCGGCGTTTCCTGGGTATTTTTGTTAAAATTCGGAGTAGGAACCTGTTATTATTTTGTGTACCTACTTATGTAAAAAAAAAAAAAAAAAAAAAAAATATGTATATAGGTATATATATATCTTTTTTTCCCGGCTGTGATTGTGAGTGTATGATGAAGATGGGAAATGCGGAAATGTTCGAAGAGTGCCGCTCATACTCATGGTGTCTACTCCAGCACCTGATGAAATTATCATCCATCTGCATTTGGAGCTCGCAGATATGACGATAAACTGGCTATGATGGCTGGAATTTATGTATTTAGAAACAGCTGTTACCTCCTCCATGAACTAAAAATCAATTAATTACCTACCTTTTCCTAGGTCAAGAAGAGTCTCAGTTTTTTTTATAGGTAGGTTTTTTCTGTTTTTTAATGTACTCCACGAACTGAAAGACAATTCGTTATAGGCAATATTCTTCGTTATTTCTGTCCTTATCGACTGTTGGAACCTATCTTTTTCCATAAAATTTTTCGTGAGGTTAATCATTAGTATGGGAATATTTTTGCGGTGAGTGGAGGGAAATGTCGCGCCTCTCCCTGAATACACCTACACTCTCCAAACGCCAGGCATCATCGATTTGGAATATTCTTACACATCGAAGAACAAAGAACAGACAACTGGCTCGCAAAGGAGTACATCCATGAAACAAACAAGGGTGCAACGTTTGCCCAATAGTAAATGAAGAAGCAGCATTCAATTCGGCCAACAATCCGAACTTATACACATACAAAGGATCAACAGATTGCCAAACGCCAATGAGTGTGTACGAGTTGCTATGTAAAGAATGCCCTGCTTTCTAAGTCGGAAAAACTGAAACACAGCATAACTTGAGGGTGATCAATCTTTGTTTGATGATGATTTACCCGTAAGCCGACAAGCTATGTTAAACAATGAGAATTTCGATGATTGTTTTTGAATTAAAATTCTTTAAAAAATTAAGCCCAACGGAAATAAAATAATGGTGCATCAATCAGATAAAGCTCATTGCAACGTCTTAGTTGCAAATGATCCTTCAGGACGTAATATTAAAAGAGGACCACGCAACATACAACGCCTCATATTAACTCGAGATCTCTGTCGACGTCGTAAACATTCCTTCAAAAAAATTTTCTCTTCTTTCATAGATTTTGAAAAAGGCAGAAGCCGAAATATAAAAATAGTTTTGTGGTGTTATTTTCAGTGTTTCCTATTATTTGTTTATTATATATATATATATATATATATATATATATATATATATATATATATATATATATATATATATATATAGTTATAAATACAGAAAACGCAGACACACTGCGCATAGTCACACTGGAATTCCAACTCAAACTGAGTATTTATTAGCTGCAACGTTTGATGGCATCCAAAATTATTGGAGTGTCCCCAACTCCTAACACTACCCCCTCTCCTTTTCTTCAAAATGTTTCTGGAATCACTTTTTCATCACTCACAATACTAAGGTCCACAAAGATGAGGATCGGCATGCTCCTGCCTCCCTCCAACTATAAACCTGTCTTTCCCTCTCTTTCCACCATCCGTCCTGGATTCTCTGCCTGCAATAGGACTGTATGAGAAACTCTTCTCCCATATCTTTCGGCTTTCAAAATTTCCTCTCCAATAGGATGGCCTGTATTTGAAGCAGACTGATACTTGTCGTCTAACACTAGTTGGCGTATATTGACCATTTGGTATCGTACTCAGGGTTTCCCATGTTATCCTTGCCAAGCATTGCTTCGAAATCATTGGCTCGATTCTAATCCGAGGTTTTGCTGGCTTCAGAAACTTAAAATTTTGATTCGGGTTAAAGCGATCTTCCTTGCCTGCTGTCAAAACGTCAGTTTTATTTCCCCTCTTCTTTTGATATGAAGTTAGGTTTACCGATTCGGCTATTTCAATTTCATCGTTCTTAAGCTTGAGTTTAGATTTAGAGTCTTTTGTCATCGTCTTAGACTTTTTACTCTGGTCAGTCCTAAGAGGAGCTTCACTTACAACAATCAACAAGTATCGTGTTTCCGGTCCTATCTTTTGTTCACAAGCACTTGATTTTGGTGTACCTATACCTAACTCCTTTATAGCAGGATGTGATGAGCTAAGGACGGCTTCTTCGTCTCTTTCCAGCTGGTCAACCGGTTTCACGATGAGCCAAGTGTGGAAGGTTGGTTTCCTCGTCAAATTCATCAATTTTAATAGGTGCCACTATTTTTTCTGACACGATGTTAGTTCGGCCTTTGATGTCTAAGCAAGTGTCATCGTTTCCTTGTTCTTCAACGATTAATGATACACCATTTCCCCACGTGATCGGAACTTCTATTTTTGTTTCAACATCTATTTTACTTTTGTTGCTAGGAACTAATACATAGTTATCAAAATAAGCTTCCTCACAATCGCTGTCATTCGACAATTTTTCATGTCCGGTGGGTGGCTTTGTCCGGTGGGTAGTGAGTTCTCTCCTGCTTATCTCGGCATTGATGTTTTACTTGCTGAAGGTGGACAATGTGTAGCGGTAGGGTACGTTGCCTTTTAGATCCATTAATCCAGGCACTTCTCTTCCCCGAAGAAGCAGTATGTGCCTCGCTTGCAGCCCATTGAATAATTCGAGTGATAGTGCTGACCGCCTTATTATTATCAACAGAATTTTTCAAACTTATGTTCAGATTAATATTGGAGTCTATTCTAGACGTGTAAGCGTCCCAATCAAAAGGTTTCTTCAAAAGCGATGAGGATTCAGTGGAATTCAAGCATGAAACGCTAAGCTCCATGATGAGTGATCTGAGTGCATTTCATGAACCACTGTAGTACTAGAAAAAAAGCTCCCAATATTTTTACCGACATAGAAGTCCAGCACGTCAGGAACTGAACCACTGTGAGGGTAGTGAGTTGGCTCGTTAGGATGCATAAATTCAAGCCTGTGCTGAGATCCAACATCATGAAAAATTTTTCCTCTGGGATTAGACATATTTGATCCCCATCTTGGATGTTTCGAATTAAAATCACCGCCGAGAAGAAAGTGTAATCCTATTCATGAAGAAGTCCCCCACCCTGATTGTGCAGGCACATAAAGAAGCACCCTCGGTGAGCCAAGAAATGGAGGATTCGGCCCCCAAATATTTCTTACAGGGATTCCCTATGCTCCCCCGATTCAGTGAGGCGTAGAATGAGGAAACAGATTGACCTCCGCAGTATGGGCATGGCGGTAACACAAGTGTTTCCAGCAGGCAAACATGCCTTGAAGGTAGCAGCTGCCACGCCTGAGAAGAGGATCAAACTGGCAAATGCACTAACGGACAAGGGCTTCGAGGTGAGAAAGGAAAGGCCATGGTATTCTGATGGAGATCCATGGTATAGACAGGGATATAACTAAGGGGGACCTACCTCGATATGTATGGGACCAAAATAACTGAGTACGGGATAACTATAGCAAAGAGGATTGGGAGAAACAGTTCAAGCCATCCTTCCCGACTGGGCGAAGAACAAGGGCTGATGGCTCACCAATTGAGGACTGCATATGGGTCACCCTGGTCAGCGAAACACTGCGCAAGGTATTATTGGAGCACCAAATTATTTACATTGGCATGGTCAGATGTCGAGTTGCGGACTGTGGAAGTAACCAGGTGTTACAAATGCCAGGGATTTGGGCACAACGCGAAGTCAAACAAATGTCATGAGCTTGAAGAGGCCTGTGCGAGGTGTGCAGGCAGTCATGGCACACAAGAGTGCCCCTTCAAAGGGATCCAGCCACCAGATCCAAGGAAGTGCATAAACTGCAAGAGAGCTAACCTCCAACATGACCATCTTGTGGATAGCGAGCGGTGCCCGGTATATAAACGAGCTTTAAAGAGATTTATTGACAGGGTGAACCCAAAACTGTAAGATATGGCTTCCGAATCTCAAAACTCAGAATTTGAAGTGGATCTCATCATGTCTTCACCAACATATGAGACTGTAAGTGACCAAATAGTGACATCAGTTTTCGACACGGACCTAAATACATCTTCAACAACATATGACAGTCTTAGTGATTATGTATGTAAATTTAATTTAGCGGAAAATATGTTCATATTTCATATGAACATACGTAGCCTAAGTAGAAATTTAGATGAAGTATTGTGCTGGCTTGAATCTACGGCAACAAAACCCAACTTTCTGATCTTTACTGAAACTTTTAGTTCCTCTTGCGATAACTTGAATAATATTCCAGGTTACAATTCTTTTTATTCAGTGTCCACTCGCAACAGAAATGATGGAGTGGTCATATATGTTAACGAAAGATTAAGTTGTAATCAAGAAACAATTGTCATGACAGGAGCCACAGGCCTCAACGTTAGTTTCCGAATTGGTCCAGAAACGTACAGCATCATAGGCTTCTATAGAACCCCATCCCAAACTCAAAATGATATTTCTCTTTTCATCTCACAGCTAAAATCAAACCTTGAAACCCTATCGAGTAACCATTCATTTATTTTCGGTGCCATGAACCTTGACCTACTAATTAGTTATGACAATATTGACAATTATACCAACACCTTACTATCACTGGGGTACATTGGACTGATAAATGAACCAAATCGAGTCCAAGGAATTTCCAAAACTGCTATAGACCATATATTTGTTAAAACTAAAATACTAGAACTTTCCCCAGCAGTCATTAAGAGTACGATAACTGACCACTTTTCCACGGCCCTAATTATGCCACTAAAAACCCATCTGAGCCGCAAGAAAATGTACAATATGAAAATAGTAGATGAAGATAAACCTAGAATACTACTTAGTGAAACTAACTGGTCAACAGTAACAAATACCAACGATGTTAACCTTGCTGCAAATGAATTTATAAGATTATTGAACGCCGGCGTTGAAATGGCTACCAAACTTAAAAGAATTACTAGCAGGGAAGTCAAACTAACACCCTGGATAACTAGAGGCTTGATAAAATCAATAAGGGTAAGAGATAAACTGAAAAAAACATTCGACGAAAAACCCACTAAATTTCAATTTAAAGGAAAAATCAAATCGTTATAGAAATAAAGTAAAGGAAATAATAAGAGCAGCGAAGAAGACATACTTTGCCAATGAAATAGAGAAAGCCCAAAGTAATATGAAAAAAACTTGGGACACAATCAAATCAGCAATACGAGGAACAAACGAAAGAAATAAATCAGAATGTCCACTGATCAAAGAAATAATGAAAAATGACCACGTCCCGGAAAATGTAGCGCGTAAAAAAGCTTGCGATTCACTAAATTCATATTTTTCCCAAGTAGGAGAAAAGCTCGCCGCGAAATTCTCAAATATTCAGAAACCTCCACATCTTCCGTCTTCAAATGAGGTGGTGGACGCAATCTTTTCTCTTGGAATGATGACGGAGACAGATCTCGACAAACTACTACAAACTATGAAGGGATCCTCGTCACCAGGTATAGACGCCATCCAAGTACATCTTGTAAATAACCATATTACGAGTCTGAAAAAACCTCTTCTTCACATATACAATCTTAGCCTCACAACAGCAACATTCCCTGAAGCATTCAAAGCAGCAAAGGTCATCCCAATTTTCAAAGGCGGTGGGTGAACTCGGAAATTATAGACCAATCGGTACTTTCCTGTTATCTGGTACCTGTGAAAAAATTCTTTTCTGTTATCTGGTACCTGCGAAAAAATTTCATATCTTCATAAAAAATCTTCATTCTAAGCAACAAATAATCAAAATATCTGATGTTTACTATAAAAAACTCGGTACGTGGCACGTCAAAAATCTACATGCTAAGCAACAAATAATCAAAATACCAGCTGGTTCCTATAAACAGCTGATTTAAAACATCCATCAATAATAAATAAGGCAGGTACCAAATAACAGGAAAGAATTTTTTCGCAGGTACCAGATAACAGGAAAGTACCGACCAATCTCTATGTTAAGCACGCTGTCCAAAATACTGGAAAAATTTGTGAAAAATCTGCTGTACTCATATCTTGAAGAAAACAATTCAATAAACATGAACCAATTTGGTTTTCGCAAAAATAAAGGGGTAAATGATGTGGTATTTGCACTAACCACGGACCTTTACGACATTAGGGACAAGAACAAGGAAGGTGCTCTCATACTACTCGATATCGCTAAAGCATTCGATGCAATCGATAGAGAACAACTTATGTACAAGTTAATTAAATTAGGAATCATAGGCCCGAGCTTAGAATAGTTTAAGAGCTACTTACGAAACCGAACCCAACTAGTGGCAATCGGCGAGTGCTCTAGTGAAGAAAGCAATAACGATTTTGGTGTGGTTCAAGGAAGTACATTGGGTCCACTATTGTTTTTGGTGTATATAAACGAAGTGGCCTCTCTAGGACTACCCAATACCAAAACGTATTTATTTTCGGATGACACTGCCGTGTTAGTTGAAGGTGACACGTGGGAGAATGTATATAGCAAGGCAAACGTAGCAATAAATGTGATTGGACGATGGTTCTGTGAAAACTATCTTACATTGAATACTAAAAAGTCAAAATTAATTATTTATGGAGGAATGAAATCATATGTTTACGATAAAAATTTAAGCATCATACTACATACAAGTAGATCAAATAATAGCTGTTCCTGTGGGAAAATAGAACGTGTAGCTGAGCATAAGTATCTTGTGTTAGTCTTGGACGAAGAGCTAAATTGGAAACCCCATGTTGACTATACTTACAATAAAATTAATAAATACATGTACATATTTTATAATATTCGACACACACTCCCATGAAATACGATAAAAATAATTTATTACAGTATGCTACAATCTGTACTTCAATATGGCATAATTGCTTGGGGTGGGACATTCTCAACCCATATAAATAAATTACATGTACGCCAGAAAATCATTGTAGAAATTATGCTGTCTTTACCAATTAGGACTCCATCTGACAATGTATTTAATATCGCTAAGCTATTTACTATAAGGCAATTATATGTTAAAAATTTACTTCTGCAATTCCATAAGGATCCACAAATAATAGGTTCACAACGTAATCTAATGTATATAACAAGATACGTAGCCGCAGGAAATGTAATTGCACCTAGACCGAGAGTAACGTTGTCAACTCACAATCCAAAATTCATTATTTACATTATCCACAGAGCGCTAAAGGGCCATATGAAAAATGCTCAAAGATTCACAAGACAAAACTACAAGAAACATATTTCAACCTGGCTTGTAGAAAAGGGGGAAGCGGGATGTGAAACTGTTTTAAGCAGTATTTATGTACAGTGACTATTTTAAAAAATATGTTCTCTTAATATTATAAGAACATCATACGAATAACATTATATTTTTGAGTACCGATTGTATCATAGAGTAAATAGATTGTAAGACATGAGCGAATCACCAAGACCTTCCCCAACAACACGGGCCAAGCCTATCGTTGGGAAAGAAATCGAAAGTGAGTAGGTAGCTCAAGTTGTTCAATTTGTGCCATATTTATAAAATGCATTTGTATGATTAAATAAATAAATAAATAAGTGAATCTCTCTGAGCCTGTTATCTGGTGCCGAGTAAAATGAACCTATTTGATAATTTTTATTGTCGAACTGTAGCTCTACCCTTGCCACCTGAAATTCGTCTTCACAAAGCGAAGGCAGCCCATTATGTTTTATTTTTGTGTGAACTAGTAAGAGCGACCCTGCTTTTCTCCACCACTCGGGTGGTCTGCTCTGTAGCATCTATAATTGTTTATGTAGAAGTTTAAATCGGGCCTCAGCTTAGTTTCAGAAGCCATAAGAATATCGATATTATGCTGTAATAAGAACAATTCGAGTTCATTCCGTTTTTGTGAAATGCTTTGTGAATTCCAAGTGCTGATTTTTAATGCATTCATTTTTTATTTAGTATTGTAGGAATGAGCTGACTTAACATGGTTAGAAGAGGAGTAATTGTGGATAAGAGCGTATCAATTTTCGATACTAAGTTGTTTATGAGGTTACTGTTGTCGTTAGATTCATTACGTGCAGCATGGCTGTAAGAAGCAAAACGCTGTTGGTGATTTTGATTAGACTCATTAACATTCAATACTGTAGGTTGATTCCTTAAAGGTATAGTAGTAGGGTTGTTTTGAAAGACAGGTTTTGATACTCTTTGAAGTTTCACTGCAACAGGGCACCCCCTGTAATTGGCTGTATGATTCCCGCCGCAATTAGTGCACGTAGATGGTTCTGCTGGGGGTTTGGTACAGTTGTCTGTGGAGTGGGGCTGATCACATTTCACGTACCTTGAGACAAAAATTCTTGGTGTGATTAAATTCTTGACAGCGCGTGCATTGAACGACAGTACGTCTAGGTCGAGGGGGTTCAACCTTAACCACGCAATGGTAGAGCCTAGTTACATTGTAAACCTCCTCATTTTTAGGATCGGGTTTGAGGTCTAGGAAAAACATAGGCATTGCAGCTTTAGTGTTGGGATGTAATATAGGCATCATTTGTATGGGGAAAAACCCTAGAGTTTTAATTTCTCCCATCACAGCAGAGGTGTCGCATGACGGGTGTGGACCGCGGATGACAACTCGAAAAGCCCGCTCATTTTTCATTTGGGACGTATGAAACTCTGCCTTTTTGATTTTCAAGGAATGTGACTACTTTTCGGTACGCATCAGATGTATCAAGGTCTAATTTTATATTATTTTCAACTGTTTTGTATTTGAACGTGCCAACATCTAGTTCCCAAAGTAATTTAAGTACTCCATTCATGTTATTCACATTGTGAATATAAATAGAAGGGGTTTTTTCGATCGTTTGCGTACTGTTTGATTTGCTTGTTTCCATGTCATTAGTTGCTAATGGGGCGAATAGATTTTTTGTAATGAATAAAGGCTCATTCACAATGTCGAACATTCGAGGTTTTTTTGATGTAGGAGGATCGCTGTCCCCCATTTGATTTTATAATAGATATCAAGAGCGATATAAGAGTAAGATGATGCTTAACTCACCTGCGAGACAAAGATCGCAGATAAATGGCACGCGATAAGCTCGAGCGATACGATCGTAAACAGATAAGAGAGCGGCACAGGACGATGTGTTGACAGTCCGAGCGCTCGAAGTGAAACTTGGAGAGTGTTTTTGGGTGGCCTAATACTATATTTTAAGCACACACAAATAAAAAATCAAAAAGTTGGATTTGGACTACCCAAAAAGGGGGGAGGGTTCGGAAGTACCTACTTTGTAAGGCTTAAATTTCCAAGTTTCACTTCGATATCTCAATAATTGAGAAACAAAGTTACTTTCCATTTCATGATAAAATGGCCTAAGTATGCAATTTCCAGCTCTTGAATCGGGTATAACCCAAAATCCTGTTAAAAAAATGGAGACTTTTGTCTGTTATGTTGAGAAAAATCATCGTGGAGAGTTTTAGACGGGTCCTATGAAAGCCAAATCCCATTGAGAAATGCGGGGTCCCTTATTATACTTTATTTTTTACATAGGTTTAGTAGAAAAAATATTTTTCCTGAATTCTATCTAATATGATAGCCAGCCCCCATGTATGTGGGGGAACATTTTTTATTTCATTCGGTCTGTTTTAAATCCATGTAAGAGACAAAAATTAACAATAAAATACATGGTTAACATTGGGGTAAACCCAACGAAATCACTGTGGAATAAATATCTCGGGTAATCACATAAAAAAATAGTGGATTAACGAAATAGTGGTGCTGGTCATAGACCGGCATTGGAGCATTAGGACATTTTATACTTCTAATCAAGTTAATCTAATAAAATTCGTTATCAGGATATAATAAAAACTTTTTTGTTTCAGAAACTTTAACACAAATTGTTCCAGCAGGAAAAAAAGGCCATAAAAAGAAGTACATCTCTGCTGCAAGTACATATATTGATGCATTTATAGATCTGAATGAATCTGACGTAGTATTATTATTTGAATCCCATTGATTAACAGATTAAGTATTGATAAGTAGCTCACTACATTTTTATTGGCCAATTACATTGGCATTTAAATAACTACATCACTAATCATATTCATTTCAGGATCATTATTTTCCGAAGAAGGACCAACTGCTGCAACTACACTTGATCCTTGCAACCCTGATAAATTGCGTAAGGGCAACATCTGTTTCTAGTGTAAGGACGTAGAATTCTATGAAGTCCAAAAGTAATGGGAATCTTCAAAGTAGATTAAAGAAGAAATATCGGAATCTTTCAATAATCCATGACGTTTTGGGTTTTGGTATGGTTACGTTATTCCACGAAATTCCCTGTCTCTCCTGAGACATTTTTCAATTTCATCACTCAATCCTCCCTTAAATTCCCCTGAATCTGAGTATGCTTACAATAGGTACCTACTTACTCAATTAAAAACATACCAGAATCGTTTAAATAGGAAGAAGCTAGTTATTCAGGACAGGAACGCAGAGTTATAGGTATTCAAAATTAGCGTCTATTTATCCACCTCTTATATACGACATCTTCATAGTAGAATCAATCTAAGTTGTTAGATATCTAAGCATCTACATTCGCGCAAACAGTAAAAATAGCAGCAAATTATTGCACAAATGTTTAATATTTCTGTATTAGGTAGCCCTTATACGCAAATCATTGGTCTGCAGTGTAACCATGATGTATAATTTAAATATATAAATGTAAAGGATTATCTTTACATTACTCCATCTGTTAACTCTATGCTTGGATTAAAACAACAATCGTAGAGGAATTACTTGTAAGAACTCTTTAGTTGGCTAAATTGATTCTCTTGTTCTTTTGGTCTCTTCATCTTTCATTGTTTGGTCCCTCATAAGCCTAACTGAAGTGCTGCTCCGTTTCCAAACCCAAGCTCCGCACTTCTCCATCTTCTTCTTGCGCCTCTAAGACACATGCTAGATGCACGTAATATAGCCATTGTGATGCGGACTCTTAACCATCCTCGAACAACCGTCTGAGGCCGATTTCAAATGTCTGCTAAGCGCTCACCCAATACTTTCACAAAGGCATTCATTAACTCTATGCTTACTTTCACACTGCTATGCTTGTTTTTTTTTTTTTTTCTTTTCTGCTGGACAAGAGTTTACAGTCCGTCATCCTTTTATAGAAGTTGGAAGGACACTGGCAATCCACTTGATCAGTATTCATTTAAGAAACAACAAAACTTCGTTCAGGTTCAATAACAAAGCTCACATATCTTCCAAAATTAATCCATCGCTCTACATGAGAACCCTCTGGAGTAATATCAAGAAGTTTGGTCTGAGTAAAATTAGGAATGATTCTGAGTTTGATAGGTAGTAAGTTTTCTGCCGATGATATGAATAATGAATTTTTAAAAGATTCCCCTCTTTTTCCTTCCACAGATTCGATTCCCATTTTTTTTATTACAGAGTAACGAACCTTGCAGTGGGTAGTTTTTGGTGTGGTTAAATTCTTGACATCTTTTACATTGGGATGGATGTTTCTCGTTCCAGAACTTGAAGTACACTCCATCAGGGTGTGGATGGCATCTTTTTTTGGTTTTGGCTTGGCAATCCTCTCTCTTCGGCTAGGATTTCTTCGTCTGTTGAATAGGACTCAATGGGAGGGGCTGGCATTTTGGTTGAACAGGTTACGAAGCTTGGAGAGGTGTTGACAAATTCTTGTTGTTGTTTTGCTTGGGCTAGTGCTGACCTCCATTCCGCAAACTACTATTATCCGTCATCTTATCCGACCTTACCTACCTTATTAACTCATGCATCACTAGGTCTACATTTCTAGATAGTTGGAAGGGAGCCTAGGTACTGGCCTTGCCTAAATGTTCTAACCCTTAGTCAGCAAGCGATTACCGCCCAACTAGTATAATGCCGACGTCATCCAAGTTTCTAGAAATCAATTTATACAATCAGCTACGCGTCACTTAGGATGCAACATGTGCTATCTCACTTTTTGGTCAAAATGAGGTTATTATATGACCAGATGTGAACTCTTGAGGAGCGTCGGTAAAATAATGTAATTTTAGAGAAAAAAAATCGCGAGTTATTTCAAATAAATCGAACAACCAAGTGCTATCTAAAAGCATGAGATGCAACAGCTGCTATATGCTTAGATGCAACAAATGCTATCTCACTTTATGGTCGAAATGAGGTTATTATTATGATTAGGTGTGAAATCTCTCGGGCCCTTGGTCTACTAATGCAATTTTAGGCAACAACCGACAGATCGCGAGTTACCTATTTCAAATAAACCGAACAATGGCTAGCCTATCCAAGACCTTAGAAGCAACAGCTGCTATTCCAGATCCAGAAAAACCGTTAGCGGCGCACGAGTGGAGGGCACCAATTGGGATGGTTTTGTAATAATTGTGCGATACTGATTATATATATATATATATATATATATATATATATATATATATATATATATATATATATATATATATATATATATATATATATATATATATATATATATATATATAGTTAGCATCAATTTTACGTTAATTGCACTTACTGATGCAATCATTATTACTATTGAATTATTACGTTAATTGCACTTACTGATGCCATCATTACTACAAAACTAGAATTATCATTAATATTAATAAATTATTGATCGTCGTCAAAATGGGGGCAGTATTTAGGACTGATTCGCCTCAGGTAGGTGGTTGATGTTATTTCTCTCAAGTGCTCGTCGATTGCACGTTGTAACCATCGTGTGTAAGGCGAGCTTAACACATCATTCAAGAGAACTCAGCTCAAATTACGAAGGGCGAAAAGCTCATTAACTCTACTTATTATTTAAAAGCTTAATATAGTTTAATAACATATTTGACATGGGCTATACTTAATTAATGACGCCCTGTGATTGTGTGAGCGTTAACTTTAAATGTATTTTAATTGATAATGATAATAGTGAAATGATAGCCAACTTCATTACTTGAGGGTCGGGTAATTAGAATCACTTAATATGAGCTGGTGTATTTCAGTTCTAGATTACTTACCTCAGCACAACCTTCTTTTGGGGTTACGCTAGGGAAATTGTTCAATTTTAACAATCAGCCTCGATTTTGCCGCCATCATTATGTATTGTGTTCTGACAATTTAAGATAAAAGCCGAGAAGAGTGCTTTGATCCCAATCCCCCGCTGGGTGGGGTAATGGGGATCAGCGTGTGGGGTAATGGGGATCAGCGTCATAATTGGTTTGGGTAGGATGTATCCTCTTACTACTTTGACTTTTCAAACGCAGTAAACTAAGGAAAACACACCAAAGTCGAAATAATTTCAATCACTTTTATTTACAAATCTGTAAAATTCGAAACCTCGAAGAAAATAAATATTCCATTCACATCTCAGTAAAAAGCACAAATATCATATATTTCACATTCTGGGATTCCCTGGGAACATATGACGTGAGCTAGATCTTAGTCAAAAGTACCTAGCACAAATATCACACATTTCACTCTCTGGGATTCCCTGGGAACATAATCGTAATACGAGAAACCCTCTCGAAAAACAAAGCAAATATCAGTGTCAAATTCAAAGTCATCGTTAGTGTCATCGCACAAATCTTGCGAGTCGAAGTCAAGGTCATCGGAATCACTCTCAGGTTCACTTGTTACTTTCTTCCGACTTGTTGCCTCTTTTTTGAGGAGATCTTCGTTTTCAAAGGCTGTGCCGTGGCTGTTGAAGTTGGAGGTTCAGTTGTCTTCTTCCTTGCCTTCTTTCTTTGTCTTCCATCAGGTCCCTTTGTTTCAACAGTGGTTGCAAAAGTCAACGCCTTCTTCGCCGGATTGGCTGCGTGATTCGTGAGGCCTGTTTCATATCTAGTTTTTCATTTCCGAACAACACAATTTTTCTCGGAGTCCCGTTCAACATTTTCGAATGTTGTTTCAGCGGGCCTTTACGTTTATTCCCTGAGGTTCCATCTGACAAAGGCAGACGTAATTACTTGTCAATGCTTTGCTGTTTGTCATCTGCAGCTGCTGTGGTTGGTTTTCCCTGAGCTTCAAGGTGATCATCGCGCAGTCGGCGGGTTTAGCGTAGGTTGCAACTAATACCCTCGCAATCTGGTTGAATTTTATTAGGCTCACATTTCTCATCAGCAATAATAAGCGGCGTATGATTATGTAGCAAATTTTCGGCAGCTAAAAAGTCCTCAGCTGGAAAAATTTGAGAATTTATGGGAAATATTCCGGTGTCATGGAAGTCTGAAACCGCCAATGAAACTGTTGCAACTCCAACGAAAGCTTGGTTGAACAATTTTACCAAAGCATAGTTCGTGATACGAAGAGATGTTTGATTCATGTAACTGTCACATTCTCTGTTAAAAGCCTTTTTGAGTGGCCCATACTAGACCACATCTAAAGGCTGCTGCCGATGCAAGGTATGGGGAGGAATGGAAAACATATGTATCCCGTGCTTACGACAATATTTTTATGATTTCAGACTAGTGTGGCTGTTATGTTTGTCCAGTATAAGTAGCTCGGGGACGTTATCGAAAACTCATAAATGGCACAAGGAGGACCGTCAAGAGAAATTTGCGGATACATTCATTTTCTTTGGTAAATAATCATGGGGGGTACGTATTGCCTAGTTGCGATCATGGCGCACACCACTGCGACAGTCATCCATCTTTCTCTACTTGTAATGCCTCCGACTCCCCATTTCAGTCAAGACAGCCCCTGCAACTTGAACGGAACATATTCCTGTTTTGTCCATGTTTAATACAGCAGAAGAAGGAAATTGAAATTTTTCCAACAAGATGGTCGAATTGTCAAAAAAAAAAAAAAAAAAAAAAAAAAAAAACAATCTTTCTCGTCAATTGAAAGCAATGACTCTGCTCATCGATGTTAGCTTCAGGTTTCCTCAAAGAAAAGAAGGATTTCTTTTCCTAAGTCCTCTGAGCCAATCTTTGCCAGCCATGCGATTTTGAAAAGGATGAGGGATTTTCAGGGCCTCAGCAAAGTTGTGTGCTATCTTACGAAGCATCAAGGGCGTGACTCCAAGGAACAAATCGCTCAGTAATAACAGACAAATGCTTTTCTTGTTCTGGAGTAAAACGGACTTCTTTCTCAAACGTGTTTCTCGTGCCATATTATTATTTTTTAATCTTTTTTGTAAGGATGAAAAAGGAATCTTACAAGTCTCAGCTGCTTTGCGTATGCTTGTCCCTGTGGTGACCAGCTGCACAGCCTGTTCAAGCTGTTCTGCATTCCACTTTGCTTTGAGCGTCATTCTAGACCTGTTTCTTACCATCTGCAACACACGAGACAACCATTCGAACCACTATAACCTGACGAAGCAAAAGCAAGGGGAAAAAAAAGGACGGTTCTACAGTCAGATCATTTAATAATGATTAATTATACACATTATTAGTTCATTATGGTTACTTAGCAATATTAGTTTACAACTGAGCGTAATAAATCAGCTTTCCTTGACACGACAGAGGCTTAGGGATTATGGGATGCTGTGATAAAATGAGAGCATTGGTTGTACGTGAAAATCAATAGAAATCCTGGGCTATAGCTCATATAAACGTTAGATACCTTTTCAAAGAAACGCTTGCATACGAGTCTGCAACACATTGGGACATTCTATGTCTTTAGTTGCAGACTCGTATGCAAGCTCTAAGAGCCATTCAGCTGATCCGGACCCTGGGCATCGTCAAGTAAATGTCCTAAAGAGGCTTCATACGAAATTACAGCTTCCTAGAGTGTAAAGCATAGAAATTAGCTTTAAGAGCCACTCATCTGATCCGGACCCTGGGCATCGTCAAGTAAATGTCCCAAAGAGGATACATACGAAATTACAGATTCCTAGAATGTAAAGTATAGAAATTACCTATTAAAATGATTTAACCACCTTTAACCACCGCTTCACAAATCAAACCGTTCTCGCAATATTCAGATCACCTGCTATGAATCAAATCATCTGAACACCAGCTCAATGATATCATCAGAAATTAACAAGCGGTTGCAATCATGTTCACAATATCAATTATTGAAAATGATCATCTGAGTGAACACAATTATTCAAATAACCATGCTCATAACTCAGCTTGTTGGCCACGCAATTCGCATTTGTTAACATAATATGGTTTGATAAATCGAGAGCTTTTGAACGAATGGTCAACGAATTTTGTGGGATGAAAAACGACGAAGTACCATTTCCCTAGCAACGACTCGGTTGTAAGCGGAAATCATCAGAATAAATTCGTGAGCAATAATTTTTCGTGACTTTTTTTAGTTCATGTGCCATAGCAAAGACATAAAATGTCAAAACTCCACCGTGACGTGGCGCTCGTGACGGACGAAAACAAATGGAAACGTCCTGCTAATCATTATTAAATGATAAAAACGATGTTTGAACTGGTGAATGGGGTAATGAGAATTACTTTACCTTTGATTCTCATTACTCCACCTCGTGATCCCAATTTCACCACTCGCGTGATTCCCATTACCCACATGTTTACGAAAAAGCGTGCTGTTGCCATAATTTGGGGAGGTTTTGAAGAAACCAAGAGCTATCTCACAGCTAAGAAGTTGGTACCACCATCGCAGTGAAAAAAAAAAAAAAAATAAATAAATAAAATAAATAAATAAATAAATAAAATAAAATAAAATTAATAGACCGAAGTCAACTTACCTCTTGTCAAAAAGTGGCTTCAACTTTGAAAAAAAAAAAAAAAAAAAAAAACGGAGTACCTACCAGCAACCACCTGCTGCCAAACTGTTCCCAGAAGATCTTCGGCCATGGCCTCTTCATAATAAGTTCGTAGGCACCACAACAAGTCACAGCAAGTGGCTCTGGTCTCCTATCTAAAGCCGGTTTTTTGAAAACCTCGGCGATCCCCATTGCCCACTGATCCACAATGTCCCATTCTCCCTACTAGTTAAAACTTCCTTTGTAGTATTTCAAAATTTATACCCATTCACCAATAGTATTTGATATCTATTGATCACCCGGTTCTTTTGGAATGGAAAGTGAAAACCCGAACCCCCATGCCGCTAACAGTAGCGACAAGCAAATTAACTTGGAGCGAAACGCCAATTCACTCTGTCACGAGCAGGAGCGAAACGCTACACCACTGGGGGACGGCCGGGAGTGAAACCTGGACCCCGAGGGAAATAACCTCTTAGATTTATTGCAACGGGAAACAGATAAATTTGTCATAGCTGCTTTAGAGGCTCATTGTCGATTTCAAAGGGCCACTACCAACTTCCACAAGAAACAAATAAATTGCATTATAGACGAATTTTTATGATTCCCATTCACTTTCATTCCTGCTTTGATATCATTCCAACTACTGTTAAATTCTCCTTTAGTGAGCTTTTAATGTTGTGGATCTCCCAGCATTTATCCATTTGAATGGGGAAGCTCCATTTCGGTCTTATCTCTGATCTATCCTCTATCCGAAACTCCCAGAGAGTCACTACAAGCTATTATAAAACGCATTATAAACATCATAAAATGCAACGTTTTTTCTATTTTTATTGATTTTCACGTACAATCAATACGTTACTAGTGAAGTGTAACTCCCTTAGTTTTTATAGTAGGAAAATCGTTCGCCACTTTTTGGAATGCACTCGTTTTATCACAACCTCTCATGATCCCTAAGCCATTGTAGTGTCAAGAAAAGCTAATTTATTACGCTAAGTTCAGTGCTGCCAACCCGTTTCTGCAAAAAAATCCCCCCAAATTCATGAAAAAATCCCCGAAATCCCCAGGAAGAACCAGAAAATCCCCCAAATTTAAGGTGCCGTTAGAAGCGATTTTGGACACATTGATCTCAAATTGAATTATTAAGTAGGTAATAAAAGGTCATATAACAAGGAAAACAATGTGAAAGAAATTAAAGAGCGGATTATTACAAAAACAGGATAAACTCCGTTACCAACAGTAGGCAGATACTTGAGTTGAATCATATTGCCAATAAAAGAAAAACTTGATGGGTGACTTTCACACGAGTTATAAATTTGAATAGGCTTAACATCAATATAACATGGATCACCAAAAAAATGTAAATCAACAAGTATGACTAGTAAGTAAAATAGAAAAAAATACAAGTACACCCACTGTACATGATGTAGAAAGGTGCATTTATTTTTCCTCCAAAATTTTGGAGAGAATAATTTTTCTTAGGGTTCAAACTCCTTTAGTCCACGCAATGAAGACAAAAAAGGGCCCTGAGGTAGAAAAAAATAGAACCAAAATTGGTACAGACGTAGGTGGAGGTCCCCTGATTGACATACTAAAAGTCCGGGGGGGTGGGGGTGCCGCTCGAGGGGGGGGGGGGGGGGGTCATCAAAGGTTCCATTTTGGGGTTTTTTACGAATATCTCTGAAACGGTGCATTTTTCGATGAACCATGTCCTATAGTAAATAAAAGCTGATAACATTCTCTACAACTTTAATTATATACGTTTTATCGAAATTCCGAAATGTTACGGAGATATATGCATCCGAAAATGGACGAATTTTGAAAATTAGGTTTTTAGCTCACGTTTTTCGGATAACTTTGTTGATTTGCGTCCAAACCGTTTATCTGAGAAAAAAGTCCTCTTAGAAAAAGTTGTAGAGCATCAAATTTCCTTGAAGAATATGTGGCTGAATACCAATTTATCATTCACCAATCAAAAGTTACGCCAGTTTCAAAATTTTGCCCATTTTTGTCATTTTTACTCAAATGTTGTCAGGCCACTTTTCTGTGTCCTCCAGCTTTAATCGTCCTTCTTTCTGTCATCTGCGGTCATACATACGCCCACACGACCCCAGAATTACATACCAGCACATGGGGGGGGGGGGGGGGGGGGATGAGACGACGATGTAAAAAAGTGTTATTCCATGGTAAGCACGAGTTCAACTTCTTTCACCCCTTACCAATGATCGTAGAACACCTGGCTCAGGAATGTCCCCCTTCCTCCGAACCCTCCTCAGAACTCCCCTTCCAGACCTCCCGTTAGTCATGCCAGACGTCCCTTTTCATTCGATGCTGTCCTACCACGTGGAGTGCTTCTCATGTTTTCCATCAGTTTTTCTGTGATTGGATGTGACTATGGCTGAGAAGTGTTTAGTTTGTGACGAAGAGGTTGTTAGTGATTTGTGTAAGGTGGGTGAGAAAGGGATACTTGGATTGGTGAAGGCTAGTGTTTTGAGGAAAGATGGGAAAGATGAAGAGTTGAAAAAGAAGAAAATTGGTGTTGTGCACAGTGTTTGCAGGAAAGACTATACGAGGAGTGACTCAATTAAAAAGTATGTGACACAAAATCCTTCCTCCCCGGAACCCTCAACATCTGTTGCTCCACCAACTGTGCGTTCAAGCCAACCAGCCTTCGATTTTAGAAGCAAGTGTTTGTTTTGCACCGAAATTTGCGATGCAGAGAAAGAAAAAAAAAAAAAAAAGAAAATCGTGCCAGTGTCCGCCGAGTCATTTACAATGTACGCACGACCACGTTTCACACTAGCGTCATTGCCCGTGGCCAGGCTAGGGGAGATGAGTGGGGAGCCGATGTTGCAAGGCGTGTGGGCACTGTCGGGGACCTGCATGCAGCCGATGCAGTGTACCATAAGGACTGCTACAGACAGTTCATGTTGAAGTCCACCTCATCAGACAAAGGCAGAGGACGCCCTCGTGACGAAGCAATTAGTGAAGCAATGGAGGAAATTCACGCTTACATCGAGGGAAATGACAGCTGCCAATTCTCCATTGACGAGTTGTTGGAACAGGTCACAGGGGAACCCCCAAATCTAAAAAAAGTCCTAAGCAGGTTGAAGGAGATGTATGGAGACCGCATTGTGATTAGTGCACTCCCAGGAAAGAAAACAGTGATCTGCTTACGAAGTGCCGGTTATAAAATCTTGAATGGCGCTTGGTATGCTGATAGGTGTGCAGATGAACAGTCAGAACGTGACAGAATCGTCAAGACAGCAGCACAAATTATACTGCAAGACGTTGAGACAATGGCCTATGACATCAACGAATATCCTCCCCCCGAGAATTTCTGCAGTGGGGCCAAAGATATGATTCCTCAATCTCTCCGTGTCTTCATGGACTGTATTTTGAAGAAAAAAAGATCGACGGAATCAGCTAGTACGAAATTAGTGTTATTGCTCACGCCCTAATTGCTGTTATTCGCCCTCGTTCTTCGTAGCAATTTTCTGCCGCTGCACGAGCGGATGTGGCACCCGATGCGGGTGTCGGAAAACAGGCATTGCCTGCTCCGTCGCCTGCATCGGGTGCCACGGAACATGTTCAAACGCCGCCCCCACGGAACTGCCCGACGAGGAGAGTGACGAAGAATACGACATGTTCTAATCATGTATCATGTAATCATGTATTATTTAATTACTTCATAATTAATTACACGCATCGCTTTTTTACATCGTCGTCTCATCCCCCCCCCCCCCCCATGTGCTGGTATGTAATTCTGGGGTCGTGTGGACGTATGTATGACGACAGATGACAGAAAGAAGGACGATTCAAGCTGGAGGACACAGAAAAGTGGCCTGACAACATTTGAGTAAAAATGACAAAAATGGGCAAAATTTTGAAACTGGCGTAACTTTTGATTGGTGAATGATAAATTGGTATTTAGCCACATATTCTTCAAGGAAATTTGATGCTCTACAACTTTTTCTAAGAGGACTTTTTTCTCAGATAAACGGTTTGGACGCAAATCAACAAAGTTATCCGAAAAACGTGAGCTAAAAACCTAATTTTCAAAATTCGTCCATTTTCGGATGCATATATCTCCGTAACAGTTCGAAATTTCGATAAAACGTATATAATCAAAGTTGTAGAGAATGTTATCAGCTTTCATTTACTATAGGACATAGTTCATCGACAAATGCACCGTTTCAGAGATATTCGCGAAAAACCCCAAAATGGGACCTTTAATGACCCCCCCCCCCCCTCGAGCGGCACCCCCACCCCCCAGGACTTTTAGTATGTCAATCAGGGGACCTCCACCTACGTCTGTACCAATTTTGGTTTGGGTTCTATTTTTTTCTACCTCAATGTCTTTATTTCCTGGACTACTTCTCTTTCCTACATCTTTACTTACTCTAGTCTGATTTGGTTAGGCAAACTGATGTTTGTGCCTGACACTGTCCGTTTGTGTCATTTGACATTGTTCTGAGAACAATCCAGAGGAGGGATTATTTGTTCATTTGTATTTCTCGTGAAATTCACCTTTGATTCATATGTAAGGCAGTGAAAAAATAATAGAAATCAATCAGCGAAGCTCAAAAATCCCCCAAAAATCCCATCCCACACTCCACATCCCTAGATGCATCGAGAGCCCTTAAAAATCTCCCACGTGGGGATAAATCCCCCGCGTCGGCAGCACTGGCTAAGTTGTAAACCAATGTTGCTAAGTAACCATTATCTCTTTATATATAATTCCGAACGGTCTTTGAAATTGTGAAGAACTTCGCGGTCCGATTTTAGTGTTAGACTGCTCATTCGAATCAGCACGGCCCCAAGTTTGTTGCAAAAGTGTCGCCGTTCGCTTCTATACACGCCTTGATCGTGTTCTAAGCGGTCCTTATCAACGATAGTTGTTTATTAGGCTGTGCCGGTAACAACAGTTGCCATCAATTCACGGTAAGTAAGAAACGTAGTGTAGTTACTAACATCTAGGAGAGTTATTTCTGAACGAAGAAATTGAAACTGAAGAACTTAGCGGACTTTATATATAATTCCGAACGGTCTTTATATAAGTATAGGTAATTCCGAATAGGCGGTCCTTATCAACGAGAGTTGTTTATTGGGCTGTGGCGGTAACAACAGTTGCCATCAATTCATTGTCAGTAAGAAACGTAGTGTAGTTACTAACATCTAGGAGAGTTATTTCTGAACGAAGAAATTGAAACTGAAGAACTTAGCGGACTTTATATGTAATTCTGAACGGTCTTTATATATAATTCCGAATCAGCACGGCCCCAGGTGTCGGTAAGTAAGAAACGTAGTGATGGGGTCTTTTTGATCAGCTGAATGAGCTAAATTCTTTCCTGTTCACTGTAGGAAGTTGAAATTTGATAGGTAGAATATCTTGGACATTAAGAGACGAGTGAAGTGATGGGGTCTTTTCTGATCAGCTGAGTGGGCTAAATTCTTTCCTGTTCACTGTAGGAAGTTGAAATTTGATATTGAGACTCTCTGTTTATTAGGCTGTGGCAGTAACGACAGTTGCCACGGTAAGTAAGAAACGTAGTGTAGTTACTAACATCTAGGAGAGTTATTTCTGAACGATCTTTGAAATTGTGAAGAACTTCGCGGACCGATTTCAGTGTCGCCGTTCGTCTCTGTGCTTATCTTGATCGTGTTCTAGATTAGGGCTTTCCAAGCCCTAACAGGCCTCTAGTGAACTAATAATGTGAAAAGAAAGCACTACAGTGTAGGATAATACTATTGAGTAGTAGGTACTTGTAAGCAGTAGGTACTAGACGATGCATAGACCTCTGATCAGCTGATGTGCTTCTGAAGCTGATGGACTCAAACGACTGATGGAAGTCAAAGACATATCCATGCCATGATTTTTTCCGTATATGCGATAAAATTTTACATTTGATTTTCCATAAGAGAAAGTGGCTGTTTTGTTAGAGCTTCAGGTATGCTTGTGTAAAACAGTCGTATTCCAATTGAAGAGATCAATGATTTCGGAAATTATTGGGTCAGTACTCGTGATAAAAACAAAATTTTTCATCGAAAAAAAAAGAGAAAGAATGAAAAAAGTTGTAAGCTATTACTCACGACTTAACGAAATATAATTGCAACAGTTCTTGATTCAAATGATGAAATTCGTTATGCTAGGAAAACAATATTGACAAGCTGGAGTTCGCCTGCGTACACCAAATGAGTATGAGAGTGGGAAGTAATTTCCATTCCACGCAGGAAATGGGATGCTTACTTCATTAATCGATGAAGACGTGCATTCAGGAAATGGATGAAGAAACGCCATGAATGAGCTGAATAACACCTGATGAAGACGTCTTCTTTAGACGGGTAGTAAAAGCAGAACATTGCGATTTCCATACTGATGACCAATGGATCTTTTGTTGGTTTCACGGTTTAAAAGTCACCTTACCGTTCCCAACACCCCCGAGACGCCTTCATCACCCGGTTGTGCAACCTGGAATCCGATTTTGATCTTTGAATCGAATCCATCTGACGGCAGTTCCACCACTGAACGAGAAGTCACGTCTATGGGAAACAGGAAAACGGGTTTGACGATCGCATTGTTTCGTTCTGCAAGGAGA
Organism: Adelphocoris suturalis; assembly: GCA_030762985.1. Lineage (NCBI taxonomy): Eukaryota > Metazoa > Arthropoda > Insecta > Hemiptera > Miridae > Adelphocoris > Adelphocoris suturalis. Next base: position 42,832,377 of record CM061040.1, on the reverse strand, counting down.
ATCGTTGGCTAGGAATGAGAATGATGGATCGTGTTCGAAAGAGAGTAACCGCAAATGAATCCCCGCGATAAACGTCACTGATAAATTTAGATAATCACTGAATTCAATTTACTGAATTATGCTGATGACTGATGGTGATGCTTTGATTCGACTCGAAACAGAATCGGTGCCAGACAGAAGCACTGGTTTAATGGCTGAAAAGGGACAAATGTCCCAGTGCTTGTGGCATGGAAGCGCCGGCGCTCATAACGAGCATCCAGATCACCTAACTATGCACATCATTCTGAACTACTTGTCCAACTAATCTATATTTCACTAAGAGGATTGATTTAGGAAATTTTGTCCATTTTGTTGAGATGCGAGATTGCTAGCACCCAGACCACCGCAGACCAACCGCATAATTCTGATCTATTTGTCCAACTAATCTATATTTTATTTAATGGATTGATTAAAGATACATTTTTACTTTTGACTAGACTAGACTATCAAACTATGCACACCATTCTATCAATTTGTCCTCATACTTGTTTGCGCTTTTGGTACTGTTTCCATCATTATTTAGTTCAAATCACCGGCATTTTTCGCTAGTACCTACTGGTCTTTACAGTCTCTATTTCCTCGAGATTAAGGATAAGGAGACACGTTATTGTTCAATGCCGAAGTCTTAACGTTTTGAAGTGCCTAGAAAAAAGTTCAATACAGAACCCACTTGAGAACAGAAAATACTAAAAACCAGAAAACTCATGTAATTCTCGAGCTCGAGCAATAAAACATAAACATAACATGCGTTTTGTGTAAAACATTGCTTAAAATTTCTTGAGAATCAAGTTCACAATAAAATAACGAGTACTAAGTCATAGGTACTGGTTTAATATTTTTTTCTCAAAAACCCGAACCTAAACGAGAAAAGTTTGAATTTGTGTACCTATTTAAATTTTTGCGTTATAAACCCCTCTGTGAATGTCCTTGAAATTTGGGCTGCACTTAGTTGCGTGGTCTGAAACGACTTTCTGGCCAACAGTGTTGATTCTTTTTCACGATACTCTGCACTACAGAGTAGGTATACTATTGAGTAGTAGGTACTTGTAAGCAGTAGGTACTAGACGATGCATTGACCTCTGATCAGCTGATGCAACGGATTTTTCTATATCTATAACAACACCTAATGATCCCTAAGCCATTGTAGTGTAAAGGAAAGCTGATTCATTACGCTAAGTTATAAGCGAATGTTGCTAAGTAACCATTATGAAATAACAATGTGAAAAGAAAGCACTACAGTGTAGGATAATACTATTGAGTAGTAGATACTTGTAAGCAGTAGGTAGATACTAGACGATGCATAGACCTCTGATCAGCTGATGTCCTTCTGAAGCTGATGGGCTCCTAAAACTGATGATTTCTATCGTATTTAATTTCTGAAGCTGAAATTAAAAGCCGATTGGAATTATTGGTTCATTCCCACTCAGCTGAGTGAGGTAAGGAATTATTTTCCACACTGTCGCTTTAACTAGATCTCCAAGAAAGTATTCCGGCTAGTCCTTCAGCACCCACCTCTCAATGCATCAAATTGACAATGAATCAATTGCCAAGAGCCAAGCAAGTCGATGATCTGAAGAGGCTGCTCGGCCAGGGAGAACGAGAAAACAACCTGTACTTATATCTAAATGAAATACTATATTCTTCGCTAGTGCTCTTTCATCGTTTGAAAACGAAAAACTGCAATGATTCTGAAGTTATTATTGTATATTCATAATATTGTTGGTAACCACGATGCCACAAATTGAATAGTTCCTATTTTATTCAGTTTCATTATTATTCTGGGGTTTTCAGTTAATAAAAGCTAACATATTGGTTCAAACGGTTGCCTTGTGTTATTTCAAGTACAATTCAAAAACAGGTTTCAGAATTTTACTTTGCTCATTGGAATTATCATGCCTATTTGGATGGTGCAATGGAATGTTGAATTGTACGTATCACATAATCCTTAAATTATGATGAGTCCCTTTTCCCTTTCAATGTTTTCCAAATATTATGAATTATTTTTCGTACGTTTTTATATTGTTGTTTTTTTATAGAAGGAGAAACAAAGGAGGAGCCCGTTACAGAAATTACAGAAAAGAATGTGAAAGAAGAGCCCGCTACAGAAAGTACAATAAAGAATAAGGAGGAAGAGCCCGTCACAGAAACGATGAGACCTGACACAGAGATTGAGCCCGTATCAGAAGTTCCAGGAGGAGGCCTATTGGAGAAGCCCGATCCAAAACCCGAAATAACAGCCCCCGTTTCATCGGACAGTTCAGGTTTTTAGCTCAATTATTCACTTTCATAAATTTAATTAAATTCAACTTTTAATATTCGGAGAGAGAGAGAGAGAGAGAGAGAGAGAGAGAGAGAGAGAGAGAGAGAGAGAGAGAGAGAGAGAGAGAGAGAGAGAGAGAGAGAGAGAAAGAGAGAGAGAGAGAGAGAGAGAGAGAGAGAGAGAGAGAGAGAGAGAGAGAGAGAGAGAGAGAGAGAGAGAGAGAGAGAGAGAGAGAGAGAGAGAGATTCAACAAAGGTACCTCCCTTTGGGCAAAAATGAAGAAATTCTACAAACTGTCTATCTGTCAAATCAAAATTGTGACTATGATTGGATTCCTTAAGATGTTTCGCAAATGTAGACTTACCCTTATTTTCCCTGAAATCCTCCTGATGTTCGTCTATTCTTTCCCTAAATTTCCTACCAGTCTGACCGCAATATTCAAAGCCACAAGAACATTTTAATTTATAAACCCCACTTTTATCCTAAACATTAATTTTGTCCTTAACGGATCCTAGTAATGCTTTAAGACTATTTTTAGTTTTAAAACCAACTTTGTAACCTCTCGATGATAGAATTTTGCCAATTTTATCCGAAATTTTCCCATAATAAGGTAAACTTATCCATTGTTTTTCTTCTAAAATTACATCTTCCCGAGCCAGATTGGAAACTTTTTCCCTAATCTTTTTCCTAAGAACCTTATCCCATAATATGGTATCAACGAGATCTCCTCCATATCCGTTACTAGCCGCTATGCTTTTGATAATGGATTTTGGATGGACAGTGCTCAGTTGATCATACTATGGAAGGCTGCATGCTTATGGAATAAAGGGTGATTTGAAGTACTATGGATCGTTATATCGCTATATGTATCTTTTCTATAAATTGAAAAATCATGCTTCTCATTTACCAAAGAGATGGACAGATCAAGAAAATTTAGTTTATTCCCGCCAAATTCGAGGGTGAATTTGATATAGGGATCTAATTTATTGATTTTTTCGTGAAAAGAATTTAGTTGTCTTCCTGTGCCCTAACATAGAATGATGATATAGTCGACATATCTATACCAATAGAGAAGATTATTTGTGTTACAAGTTGTAAATATTTGTTGCTCAAGATAATCCATGTAAATATCTGCAAGCAGATTAGATAACGGAGAACCCATAGCAACCCCTGGCTGTGTATAACATTGCCCCTCGAATAAAAAGTAATTCTGATCCATACAGATCAAATTAAACAATTCATCTTTTTCGAAAATATTAAGTTTAGAGCCGTGAATCAGCCTGCATACCACATCTTTGCAGCTCGCTACATCGATATTGGTGAACAGACTAACCACATCAAAAGATGCGAGTTTAGCATTTGGAGGCATCTGAATGTCCTTAATTTTGGAGACCAAATCATAAGAATTCAGTACAGTATGTTAAGGCCGAAAGGTGATTTTGTTTCTAAATAGGTATATGTAAACACCGCGAATTCAATGTAAACACCCTGATGCGGTACCCCCCCCCCCCCCCCCCCCCCCCCCAAGACAGGCTGCATCGCTTCCCGTAGGTGGTGAAGTAGGTTGTAGAATAAATAGAGCGGCCTGCAGCATATACGGAGGGCGCTCGCTATGTCATCCTTCCCCCTCCCACAGACCAAACCATCCCTCTGGCACGCTGGTCCTCCAATGTCAAACATTTGCTTGCTTTAAGTAGGTAGTTTTTCCTCGCTCGATTTTCATGTTTCATCGAATGTTTGTTAGTCAATGAATTGAAATGCCATACACAAACCAGCTCCTCAAAAAGTGCATAAATTTCATTTTTTTTCTTTTTCAAACACATCTTACTAAGATGCTGCTGAAGAACATAATCACTGAACCTAGCTTGTAGAAGCGTGAGAAAACCCTATTTCTAAGTTGGAATCCAAAATACATCCGAAATAAGAATCAGAAAATTCAAGAACAAACGAATAAAGGGAAAAACATGGACACATTACCTATTCATTTCAAAGGGCAATTAAAACCGAATAACCTATATAAGACAAAATAGAAAAAGAAAATATTTGCACCAGTAAAGCAGAAGTTTCAAATCTCACTATGGAAGGGGGTGAATTGTGAGAGTAATAGCAATGAGTGATGATGTTTAATTATCCTCCTCTGATTTTCGTGATTTATTATTATTATTATTTATTTATTTATTTTTTTAGGCGAATTTTCTTAGAAAATGAAGCTATTGCAATGGCTCCAAAAATTTTAAAATGGAAATGTTTGAAATATTTCTTCACTGAAATCCGTTCTGCGGCATTCTGAAACGATTCCTGGATTTTAAAACTTTTTCGTATGTGTATATATAAGTAGTATCCGAATATTCATCCTGGACCACCGACTTCAATCTCTGTTGAAAATGCTTTTCTGTTAAATCTCTGATAAAAATGATTCCGACTTCAATCTCTGTTAAAACTGATTTTGTGCTAAACCCTGTTAAAAATGCTTTTCTGTTAAATCCTGTTAAAAATGCTTTTCTGTTAGACCCTTGATAAAATTTTTCATCACAAAACATCAGAACACATTTTTTATCACAAAACATCAGAACCAGTGACTTTTGGGGGGTATGTTAAAAGAATAACTTTTATAATAAAAATGGCATCGATCGAAATTTATAAAAAAGCAGCCAAAAAAACTAACTACTCGTCGTTTAAAGATTTGGATAAGGGGGATTACGATCTCTTATCAAATTGTATACAAAATACGGAATATGGTGAAACTGTTGTTGTTACTATTAATACTGAAAATGGTGAATTAAATTTATTTTTACCCAAGACAATTTCTGGTCGACTTCTTGAACATGTTAGAAACGACCCGAAAAATCACCCCAAAAAACTTATTTATAAAGGAATTGATAAAAAGACAAAGGCTTTTCTGATTGACTTTGAGTAAATATTATAATTTCTTTATCGTTTATATAAAGAAAATCTTTATATAAATAACCCTTTCCCTCCAATCACCACAAATTCATAAAAAAATCATTTTTCTATCCTAAAAAATGTCATAAAAAATCATTTTTCTATCCTAAAAAAATGCCATAAAAAAATACTATGTTTACATAGTATTTTTTCAGAAAGAGAATTGTAAAGTTTCCTTAAGAACTTTTTAATGAACACAGCTCATTAAAAATGAAATCTCCTTCATACCCCCAAGCATTCTGAGCTTTAGCAAGCGTAAAAATTATCCTCAAACTGCTTCTTCAGTATAGCTTTATACACAATATAAGCCACTTTTCTAAGTTGATGTTCAGTGGCATTTTTAGGAACCTTAATATTTTTTTTATTAAGGAATGCCTTTACTTCCTCCTTTGTACGGAGTGGTGGTTTACCATCGACACCAAATAAACCTTCTGTAAGCATCAATTTACTAAATCTATACTCCTTCAATTCATGTAAAATATTCTCTAGTGCGTAAACGTTTTTTTCATAAAATTGAAATTCAGGTGTCTTTACAAACTTCCAGAAACCTCCATGTTCTTCACATAAATTTAATGCTTCGTCGTCTAAACCCATATCTCTTTATTTATTATAGAAAATATTTTTTTTTCCGGGACCCGTCGATCTTCATTAAAACATATTGAACAAGGTTGTTCTGAGATAATGGACTGATCTCTTTGAAATAGTGCTGCATGCGCCATCTACCGTTTGAGGGATTAGTTAATATGAGAGGCGAGAGAGAGAGAGTGTCCGGGGGGGAGGCGAATTCTTATCAGACCGGTTACATCACCCCCAGTCAAGAGGCGAGGCGCTTCTGGTCCTCCCCCCTCACTGACCTCATTCAGCCTTGGAATTTACTATCCAAGACTGTGGAACGTGTTTCTCATCTCAACTGGTCGCTTTGGTGCAGTGGTTAGCATTCTCGCTTCATAAGAGAGACATCGGGGGATCGCTGCCCGTCTCAAACCGAGAAATTTTTTTTTCTTAATAATGAGGATACACTCTCGACGGGGTTTTAGACTTCGTTATTAGCTGATGGGCCCTTTAAGCTAATAATTAATCTAATCCCACCTCGACGGGAGTGAGAGTCGACCTTATCGTCAAAATCTCCTTCCTTAACTGTTCTGCTCTTAATTTCTACTTAAAAACAGCAAAAACCGAAACTTCAACGTAACTGAAAAGCTAAGTTGAAATGACTCATGGACTTGAAACTCCATCGAAGTCGTGCAAGGTTGCGCCATTCAAAGATCCACCTCTTATAAACAGAGGTAGAGAGATCGTTCAGGAATGGATGCTGTGTAGAAATTAAGAAGCCAGAGAATGTGCGGTTAAGTTGGGACATTTTGCTGAAATTTCCTTTGATTTTTTTATGGGAATTCATTTAATATCACTTAGGCAAATATTTTTAAAATCTTCTCTGAAGCTCCTTCTGTGATTGATTCCAGTTTCATGTGTAATGTAGATGAAAACTAGAGTCATTAAAAATATTATAATTACGAATATCTTATCGATAAACAATGAAAGATTCAAACAGTCCATATTTATCATAAAAAAATTTAAAATTTCGTGAGTTGTAATTCCTCAGAATAAAAACTTCCTTGAATTTCCTCTCCATTTAAATCTCTTATTCTATAAGTAACAGGGTTCGTTCCTAAAATCTCAGCTATTTCAAAAATTTCTTTTGTCCAATTTGCTTCATATTTATTTGCAAAAGTTTTCTTCGATTTCGTAATTCTTACACGATTTCCAATTTTAAATTTCTTTTTTCCATTTTTTCCACTCTTTTTAAATAAATATCTCAGGATTTCACTTTCATTTTTCGCGTCAACTTGAGCAGGTGTCATCCCAATAGAACGATGAACATCCTGTTTGTTATACTCATTAACTAATTCCTGTAGAATATCGATCCAATTTTTATTTCCATTCACCTCGAAACGAATTTTCATTTTCTGATTCAAAGTTCTGTTAAATCTTTCTATAATTGCGGATTTTTCTAAACTTTCCGTGTGATACATTTTTATGTTATACTCGTCTAAAAGTTCTTTGAAAAGTCTATTTTCAAATTCTAAACCTTTGTCCGTGTGAAGGAGTTTAGGGGTAGAATGGTTATGAAATTTCACATTTTCCAAAACGTCTTTGAAAGCTTTTGAAACTGCTATTCCGTTTTTCTTTTTCAATGGAATTGACCAAACGTACTTTGAAAAAGTATCAATGATATTCAACATGTAACCGAACCCCTTGTTTTCATTCTCGTATTGTTTCATTATAATCAAGTCCGCAGCCCAAAGATCATCTTTTCCATGAGTAACAATTTTTCTTTTCTGAAATCTTTTTCTAACGGGTTTATGTAACTCTTTCGCAAATTCTAACTTTTCGTTTTCAGGTAAATTTATAACTTCAGTTTCAGGAATTACGTTAGTTTCCTCATTCGGATTTTTTATAAATTTACTTTTGTTAGTCTCACATTTAACACATTTAGCTGAAATTCTCCACCTTCCGTTTGCAGTTTGTACAATTTCCGCGTTTATATTTTTTGTTCTTTTCTTACACTTATGGCAATAAATTTCATCCTCCATGTTTTATTTAAGTCTAATACGATTTTTTTAATGTGTCCGGTACCTTGCCTTCTATAGCCCAATCAAAAATGGCACGAATTGGTGCTTTTTCTCCGTTAGGATCTTGAATGAATTTGCTCTTATGAGTTCTGCATTTAACACATTTAGCTGAAATTCTCCACCTTCCGTTCACAGTTTGTACAATTTTCACGTTTATATTTTTCGTTTTTTTCTTACACTTACAGCAATAAATTTCGTTGTACATTATTTATTTAAGTTTAATACATTTTTTTTTTTAATGGAGATCACTCCATTAAAAATATATAGCTTATAAAATAATTATAAAATTTCCCGTTTAATCATATTTTTAGCCGGGTCGTACACAAAATTCGATCCACTTACAATAATAGCGTAACACGTAGTACCTACTGCGCTACTTGTTGCTGCTGTTACAAATGTATTGAAATCAACATTGAGCATCAAATTATTGCTTTTACCACTAGATAGACTCTGAGGTTGATCAGACAAATCGATGCTAAAAATTGGATATTCTTTTTTGAAAAAATGAGGCATGATGTATGGAATAGATTGTTTAGAACTTATAGTCTTTTTGAACTCTAAAAATGCATCGTAAGCCAAACCATATCTATTTTTATTGAAATCTAAATCCTGCGTTTCCTCAGGATACCTTCTACCTCCTAATTCAAGCCAATAATTTTTCACATCTTTATGATGGAATTCAGAATTTTTTTTGTCTGATCGTTCAAAACATCAGTTTGAAATACCACGAAGCACCATAATGGGTTATTAACGTTTCTGTAAACGCTAGATAAATCGAACCGTAACGAGTTTCCAGTAACGTTCCTAACTATGCATTGCCAACTTTTAAATTGGAGTTGATACGGAGTGCTTCTCAAATCTGTGATCAAATTAACTTTTGCTTCATTCGTGTATTCAATCACCGGAACTCTCAAAACGAAAGAGGTAATTTCTACAACACCTTCATTAGGAATAGGAGATTCTCTATCTTTTTTCCATCTAAAAATAATATTATTATCGCTGTTTCTCACAAAAGTTATTTCAAAACCTCCCTTGAAAATTGGAACTGTTAAATCTTTGAAAAAACCCAAATCTAAGTCACCAAGGTAACCAACAGCATTGAAATTCCCTCCTCCGATAACTATTGAGTTGAATCCTGAATTCATACCTTGTCCGTTATAATCTTTTGGACATTCTTGAGTAGCAAAACCTTCCACCAAGCCACAAATGCCCGGATTTTCAATTTCATCTACTACCACATTGTGTTTTTTCACTTCTATACTCGAAAACATATGACCTACGAAATTATCTACCAACTTAACAGTATCTAAACCTGAATACTCCTTGGTTGGATCTTTTGACTTTAGAACTCCCTCCACGTTATATTGTATATCTTTAGACAGAAAATCGTCGCTTAAATCTATTTTGAAAATTGTTCTTTTATTCTCTGCATTTAAATTCTGAGTTGAAGTTGGATTAATGGTACGAAATTGCTTTCGCACAATAAAGTCTTGATATTTATCAAATACCTTTTTAGTTTGATGCATACTTTATTATAGTAAATATAATTTTTTTTATTTTTTTTTATTTACTAAAATTAATTTCATGCCGTTTTTAAAAACTTTTAGACCCGGTAATTTACCAGCCCTAAATTAAGGTAAACACAAGTAGAGTATATTTTTAAAATCTAATAAAGGTGGTGTCTACGAGACGCTACCTTTAAAGTTAAACACAAGTAGAGTATATTTTTAAAACTCTTGAAGAGGGGAGGCGATTCGCCTCCCCTATTAAAGGGGAACCGTATAATTTTTATTTACTATGAAAAAATTAATTACTTTTCAGCAACAAGTAAGCTTTAATATCGTTGAATCGAATGGGTTCGTTATTTCCCGTGGTCGTTGACAATTTTATCATATTTATTTCTTTCAGTCCTTTTCTTAGTGGAATGAAAACTACTTTCTTTGGTTTTTCCGTGTAAATAGTATTAGGTGACAGTGGTTTCTCTATGAAAGAAACGTGTAATAACTCATGTTCAACGTGCAAAAGTGGGTGTTTCTCGTGATTAGTAAAGCTGTATTCCGTAATGTTGCAATGCCATTCGATTATTTTGCTCGAAAATACGAGTTGAGTAGCATTGTTATTTGACACGTAGTTGGTGTTCTTTTTGAATGAATTATCGGAACAAGTTCTCAATTGGAATATGTCACAAAAGTTACCTTCATTTATAATTTTCATATCCATGGGGAAGTTAGCAGCAATTCTGTAACTATCGTCAGTTAGGTGTTCGAGATTGAATTTCAAATTATTCGGATTAACTTTCTGTATATCTTTCTGTATATCTTTCTGTATATCTTTCTGCATATCTTTTTGTGTATCTTTTTGTTTATCTTTTTGTTTATCTTTTGGTATTTCTACCGTCTGGTTTTCGAGCTTTTTCAAAGTATCTATTTTCGCTAACAAAATACTTTGAAAACTAGTCAAATGACTAATCAACTCGGATTTGAACGAACTCATTGTGTATTCACCATTAAGTTCATGCACATCATCGTAAGTTTCATCGGGGAAAGGAAATGTGAATGAAAACTTGAAGTTTTTTATCTCAAACGTTTTCCTAGTTGTAAACATCAATGCTGACATGCCCAACTGATACTCTTTATTCGGATCGAGTGGAATCGGTTCCTCAAACCATATTGTATCTCCTGAAATTTTTATAAACATTATTTATTATATAATATATAATAAATAAAATGAGTCATGAATACAATATTGATCCTCATCCATTTGAATCAAACAAAGTTCATAATGGATTACTACCGCTTCCTCTTCGATGTTTAATAGTTGGAACAAGCGGATGTGGAAAAACCACTCTATTGTACAACCTGATTACTAAACCATGGGGAATTCCCCATGACAATCTCTACATATGTTCCACAACTTTAGAACAAGAATTTTATAAAGGCTTGAGAAAAAATAGTGAAAAAATAGAGGCTAAATTTGAAATGAAAATAGTGCATTTTTACGATAGTTGCGACGAACTAATTGTACTAGATGAATGCCTACCAAACAGTCTTGTAGTTTTCGATGATTGTGTTAATGTTGAACATCAACGAGTTATAAAACGCGAAAGGGCGTCACAGGAATATTTCTTGCATTTATCTAACTCAATCATTCACTAAAGTTGATAGACAGTTGATTAGAGGCAATCTGAATTTCCTGTGTATTTTCAAGCAAGATCCAGATTACATGAAAGTGATTTACGATAAGTATGCTGGAACGGATTTTACTTTCAAACGATTCAAAGAAATATACAACGAATGTTGGGACGATGATTTTGGATTTCTAACGATAAACCTAACAAAACAATTAAAAGACGGTCGATACATGAAAAAGTTTGAGAAAACGTTTCTCGAGTCGGTGAATAAACGGTCAAAAACACCGTTAAACGATCAAAATAACCGTTAAAATAACCGTTAAAATAACCGTTAAAATAACCGTTAAATTTGGATTTAAATATTCGACAAAAAAAAATTTTTTTTTACTATAATAAATGTCTACTGAAAAACATTTAGAAAAATTTTTGTTGAAAAAATGTAAGGAAATTAAAAAAAAGATTGAAACTCGTGATGATTCAGAAACTAGTAATCCAACTGATGATTCAGAACCAGAAAATAGAATTTTCCTGAAAAAACCTAAAAAAGAAATGACTGTCAAGGAAGCTAACGAAATTCAAAAACAAGAACAAGAGTTGAGACGTGCTTTCCGAGAAGCTAGAGTAGATAAGTTTAACGAAAGAGAAACTCGTAATCAACCTGATGATTCAGAACCAGAAAATAGAATTTTCCTGAAAAAACCTAAAAAAGAAATGACTGTCAAGGAAGCTAACGAAATTCAAAAACAAGAACAAGAGTTGAGACGTGCTTTCCGAGAAGCTAGAGTAGATAAGTTTAACGAAAGAGAAACTCAAGAAAAGATGTTTGCACCCATCACTGAAAAAGTAGTTGAAGTAATAAATGCTGTGAAACAAGCTGATGAAGACATCATAAAGAAACTAGAAATTGTTCCCTACAAGCCAACTAGTTCTCCTAGAAAGAAAGTTGTAACTTTTGGACCAACTAATACTTTTGACATTAATCCAAACGAAGGAGCTTCTGCACTAGTTGATACTGCGTCAGATGATACCGTAGTAAACACGAGAAGTAGCTTATCAAGCATCATGGATATGGTAGATCGGAATGAAACCCCATCGAATAGCGTTGGTCCGAAAGGAATTGGTACTATTGCGAGACTTTACATCAGACAGGATGATAAACAATTTGGTATATGGGGAAAAGAGGACAAAATTTACATCGGAGACCAACAAATTCAAGTAAATGGAGATGCAATCGTTATTCAAAATGAAACTTACAAAGGAACTCACGGATTATGGCGTTTGTTAACTGATCCTCTAGGACCTGATCCTGATAAATACACTAAAGAGGATTTGAAAGTTTACAAGAAAATTCTTATTCAAACTAATTCTCTATACCAAAAGAACGACCCAACTACCAATAAAGTAAAGTCTAGTACGGGGAAAAAATGGAAAGAGTTGATCGCGCCTATTTGGAAAGAAATCAAAGCAAGTAAAGTTGGTTCGGGTTTGATAGAATATTCTGAAAATCCAGTGGAATTTAAATACATTGACAACCTCCAACAGCTGCTACAGCGTTTGTTCTATTTGCACGCACAAGAACGAGCTGGTAATAACAATTTTCACAATGAAAAATTAGGAATTGTAAAGTTTATAAGCGATCAGTTGGAAAAAAACATAGATAATCCCAAAGGAATAGAATATCTGATGAAAGTTGTAAACAGTTTGCCGAAAGGAATTATTAAAAGTGGATCCGGAGTTTTAAATACTTTGCTGAATAAACTAGATGGTTTCGTACCTGAAATGCATTTACCCGGATACAACTATTGTGGTCCATTTACAAAACTAGATGAACGATTGAAAAGAGGAGATCCTGGAATTAATAAATTGGACGAAGGTTGTAAGCAACATGATATATTTTACAGAGATCACACAGGTACGAAAGAAAGACACATAGCGGATAAAGCACTGGAAAAAGTGGCAAAAGAAAGAATGTACGCTAGTGATGCAAGTTGGAAAGAAAAAACAGCTGCAGCTGTAGTGAGAGGTGCAATGAAAGGTAAACAGGCTTTTGGTATGGGAGTTGCAAAGAAAGGTAAACAAGTTGCAAAGAAATGTAAACAATCCTTTGGTGAGGAAGTTACAATGAGTAAACGATCCTTTGGTATGAGAGTTCGTTATTAAAAAATTTTACTATAATAAATAACTATGATTACGAAAAAAATAGATTTAACCGAAAATCAACTAACCAAAATGCGAGCCGCTTACAAGAAGCGCAAAAGTGTTACAATTCTTTTGACAGCGAAACAAATTTCAGGAAACGGAAAACATAAAATCAAACTGTGGGAAACTCAATCAAAAGCATTTGAAAAAGCGAGAGGAGAAAAGAAAGGAATTACGTTAACTTTGGATTACGAACAACTACAATTGAATCACACGGGCGGATTCTTACCATTGTTGTTTGCAGGAATTGGTGCTCTTGGGGCATTATTGGGTGGTGGAGCTGCAGTAGCTTCTAGCGTTATTGATTCTAAGCATAAATCTGCTGAAGAAGCAGAAATCAAACGCCATAACTTGGAAATGGAGAGATTAGCACAAAATGCAAAAAGTTTAAGTATTGGGTCCGGTTTAAAAAAACGAAAAAAACGGAAAACTACCAACCTTTGAGTAATTTAGATTTACATCGTTTCGCGAAAAATTTTAAAATAAAACATTTCCGAGGTATTTTCATGAAAGATGAACTTCCTGATCGATCTAAACCCGTTGAATGTGGAATAATTAATTTAGAAAATTCTTATCAAAATGGTAGTCACTGGACTTGTTATTTTAAAAAATCCGAAAAAGAAAAATATTATTTCGATTCCTATGGAAACGCACCACCTCCTAAAGAGTTGGTAAAATACTTGGAAAATAAACATATTTTTTACAATTCCGAACAAATTCAAAAGTATAATGATCCTCCAATTTGTGGACATCTGTCTTTGATAGTGTTAAAAGAACTTTCAAACGGAAAAGATTATGAAACTGTTTTAAAAACATGCAGAGGGAAATTGAATTCTGAAAAAATCTTAGTATAATATTGTTGTTTTAATGGAAAATTTCCATTAAAACGTTTTTATTAAACAAACTTGATATTATACATGTCTCTCCCATTTATTGATTTGGTGATTCCATGGTACACTAAGCAAACACCGTACTCAACTAGAGCTTGGAGTTCATTTTTGTCAAATTTTTGAATACATCTTTCTGGTATGAACACTCTAAATTCTCCTAGATTGGCTATAACAGCCTCCCACGAGTATTTCGTTGACACAAATTCAAAGTTTATAATTTTGTAAGGTTTTCCGATTTCTAGTTCGGAAAGCTTGTTCGTGTTGTTTTCAAAATTAAGTTTTTTCAATAGCTGCTCCCTATTCATTTCTATTTATTTATTATAGAATATATATTTTTTTAAATAGTGGCGGTGAATCACCGCCACTATTAAGGCAAACACAAGACACTTTTATTTTTAAAACCCAATTCGTAAAGGTGGTGTCTAGTAGACACCACCTTTAAAGGCAAATACAAGTCGAGAATACTTAGAAATTTCTTTTAAAACTCTTAAAGTGGGGGGGTCCGATTTGGACCCCCCCTCTTTAACGTTAAAGTCGAATACAAGTCGAGAACAATTAAAAATTTCTTTTAAAACACAATTCCTTAAAGTGGGGGGTCGCGAATCGCGCCCCCTCTTTAACGTAAGAAAGCTCATAATTTTAGAGCCGATGCTCACATGTGAGCCGCGGTCGGGTTTCCGACCGCGGCTCTAATTTCATACGAAATTTTATGGCTCACATGTGAGCCGCAAAATTTGATCTCGGTTAACAATAACGAAACTACCACAAACTTGATGTTATGCATGTATTTTTTTCATTTTTTGATTTGGTGATTCCATGGTAAACTAAACAACCACCGTGCTAGTTAAAAGGATCTCTACTATAATAGACAAAAGAAAAAGGTGAGGGCGATTCGCCCTCACCTTTAAGAATTCAAAAAAAAAAATGAGGGGCTAGTTAAAAGAATATATTCTATAATAAAATGTATGATGTGAGAAGACATTGTGAAAAGTGCGATGTTAGCACTACTTATAAAAATTGGGCTAGACACCTAAAGTCTAAGCGCCATGAAAAAAACGACCCGGACCGGACAATGACTATCAGAAAACCTAGGAAAGCGAAACCTGTATTTGTAAATCCGAGGAAATTACACAAAGTATTTAATTTTAGTGAAAAAATATTTGAAAAAGTATTTGAAAAAAGCAAAGAATCTAGGAAAGCGAAACCTGTATTTGTAAATCCGAGGAAATTGCACAAAGTATTTAATTTTAGTGAAAAAATATTTGAAAAAAGCAAAGAACCGAGAACTGAAGTTGGAGAAAAGGAAACTGCATTTAAATCTAGATTAGTGACTTACAATATTAAAAATACGAAAGGATTTAAAGATGCTTACAAATTTCTTGACAGTATTAAAAAAATCGTAACTGGTTTAATCAACATGAAACTTAGAGAAATGAAACTAAAAGTTAATGTAGTTTTAATCGCAGAATTTAAAAAAGGGACTAACGAAAATAATATGGAGTATCATGAACTCAATTTCAAAACTAAAAACGTAATAATATTGCAGTCAGCAGAAGTACCAAATTGTTACGAGGAAATGAAACAGAAAATTCTAAATGAAATGGAAACGTTCGAAATAAAAGGATCTCAATGGCAACTTCACAAAATCAAGCATTTAGAACTGAACGTTAACAAGTACACTCCTTTGAGAGGATCGTCTTACATCCCACTCCCTAATTTTCTACAATATAGGAAAGCAATTATAAATGTGAAAAATGACGATAATAAATGTTTCCTTTGGTCTGTTCTGTCTGCACTTCATCCAGCTGACCACCATTCTGATAGAATAGGAAATTACATAACATGGGAACATGAGTTTGATGAAGCGTTGAAAGATATCAGTTTTCCTATGAAACTTACGAGTATAAAATTGTTTGAGAAAAGAACTGGGATTTCCATAAACGTTTACTGTCTGGATGAAAAAAATATTATAATACCCTTGGAAATAACGAAAGAGGAAAAGGAAAGGCACATTGACTTGTTTTACTTGAAAAACGAGGAAACTGAACATTATTGTTGGATCAAGGACTTATGGAAACTTGTTGGTCATAGTCAGCTAACAAAAGATCACAAACGAAGGTACTTGTGTAAAATGTGCTTGAATAGCTTTGGAACTCAGTTCAAATTAAACGAACATAAAGAATATTGTGGAGCTCATAAAGCTGTTAAAGTAGAACTACCAGAACCTTACGATAATGTTTTACAATTTGAAAATTATAAACGCTCCATGAAAGTACCATTCGTTATCTACTCGGACTTTGAAAGTTTTCTAAGCAAACTTCAAACTTGTCAACCTGATGAAACTAAGACGTTCACTAATAAAATTCAAAAACACGAAGCTAGCAGTTTTTCATATTACATAAAGTATTCCAACGGATATTATAAACCTCCAGTCGAATATTCTGGTCCAGATTCTCCAAAAGTATTTTATCAGAAACTGAAAGAGGAAGTTTTACACATTGCTAAGGAATATTACGATAAAATTGTACCCATGAAACCATTGACAAACGAACAGGAACAGGAATTCAAAAATGCTAAATCTTGTCACATTTGTGAGAGAGGTTTTAACGAATTGCCTCCAATGTTAGAAAAGAAACTTGATGTAATGAGAAAAACAATTCAACACTTTATTGATAAAAAGAATGACAATCAAGCAGATATATATATTGAAGAATTAGAAGTTTTTAAGTCAAATATACCTGATAATTGTATAAAAGTAAAAGATCATGATCATTTGTCAGGAGAATTTAGAGGTACCGCCCATTCTCTGTGTAATTTGGAGTATCAATGTCCGAGATTCGTACCTGTATTTTTCCACAACCTGGCTGGGTACGATGCCCACTTATTTATAAAACAACTCGGAGAGGATGAAGGGGAAATACGATTGATTCCAAATACTGAGGAAAAGTACATTTCGTTTTCAAAGATTCTTAGGTACGACTCTGGAAAATTTAATGAGAAAGGAAACAAAGTAATGAATAAAATTGAAATAAGGTTCGTGGATTCGTACAAATTTCTAGCAAGCTCTTTGGAAAAACTAGTGGGAAATTTAACGAAAGATCAATTTAAGGAACTGGTAAAACATTTTGGAACAGAGAACTTGGAGTTGATGACAAGGAAACTAGCTTACCCATATGAGTACATGGACAGTTCGGAAAGGTACGATGAAACCTGTTTGCCACCTATAGAGAAATTTTACAGCCATCTAAATAAACAAAATGTAAAAGAAAACGAATATAAAAATGCACAAGAAGTTTGGGAAAAATTCGGTATTAAAAACATGTGGGAATTCACCGCGCTTTACAACAAAAGTGACATCTTACTGCTTGCAGATGTAATGGAAAATTTCAGAGATATTTCCCTGAAAACGTACAAACTAGATCCTGCATGGTACTACACAACACCTGGATTCTCATGGGATTGTATGTTGAAAATGACAAAAGTTAAATTGGAACTGTTGACCGATTATAATAAAATTTTAATGATAGAAAAAGGAATTCGCGGTGGAATATCTCAATGTAGTAACAGGTACGCGAAAGCAAACAATAAGTACATGGGTGAACAATATGACCCATCTAAACCTTCGAGTTACATAGCGTACGTAGACGCTAACAACCTTTATGGATGGGCAATGTCCAAATACTTACCATATGGTGATTTTAAATGGGTAGAGAACTTGTACAATTTAGATATGGATAATTTAGATGTTGAAAATATAAGTGATGAGTCTCCCAAAGGTTATTTTCTGGAAGTTGACTTGGAATATCCTAAAGAACTACACGATTTACACTCGGATCTACCACTTGCACCGGAAAACAGGATTGGAAATACAAAATTACCTAAACTGATGACAACTTTGTACAACAAAGATAGATACGTTTTGCACTACAGGAATTTGAAACAGTGTCTGAGCATGGGGATGAAACTAAAGAAAATACACAAAGTTCTGGAGTTTGATCAATCGAATTGGTTGAAAGTGTACATTGACTTCAACACGGAACTGAGAACGAAAGCGAAAAATGATTTTGAAAAGGAATTTTTCAAATTGATGAACAACAGTGTATTCGGAAAAACGATGGAAAATATCAGGCAAAGAATCGATATCAAATTACGTTCAAACGGAAAGAAACTGGAATTATTGATAGCAAAACCAACTTTTGATCGTAGAACGATATTCACTGAAAACTTAGCAGCAGTTCACATGAAAAAGACCAAAATTCTTTTCAATAAACCCATCTACATCGGAATGAGTATTTTGGACATTTCAAAAACTCTAATGTACGATTTTTATTACAACACGATAAAGAAACAATACGGAGAAAATGTCAAATTGATGTACTGTGACACGGACAGTCTGATCATGGATATAAAGACTGAAGACTTTTACTCGAATATTAAAAACAACATGATTGATCAGTTTGATACATCCGATTATCCGAAAGAAAATGTCTACGGTATACCTCAAGTGAACAAGAAAGTACTTGGAAAATTCAAAGATGAAATGAGCGGAAAAGTAATGGAGGAATTTGTCGGACTAAGATCGAAACTTTACGCACACAAAACGTTCGAGAATCAAAAAGAAACAAAGAAAGCGAAAGGGATCAAGAAAAACGTTATTGAACAGGACATTAAATTCAATGATTTCAAAGAATGTCTGTTGACCAAGAAACCGATCTACAAAACGCAAATGATGTTCAGAACAAACAAGCACGATATTTATACCATTAAACAGAACAAGAAAGCGCTCAGTGCCTACGATGATAAAAGGCATATTCTGGAAAATGGTATGGATACTCTTGCTTGGGGACATCATAAAATTGGAATAGGAAAAGAAAATTTCGTAGATCATCTGAAGGAGCTTATGAAAACACAAAACGAGAAAGAAAATGGAATTATAGGTAGGATTAAAGTAAATACTAAATTATAATTTTTATAAGGGATTTTTATAAAAACCTAATATTTTTCCATCTCCTCTTCCATCTCCTTTTCCATCTCTCCTCTTACTACAGATTCTCTTACAAATGTAAATATACTGTGCACACTCTTTAGCATATTTTGATTATCCTCTTCGATGCATTCAAAACAAATATCACCATTTAGTACTCTAACACCACAATTTTTGCAAACGTTAATATTTTTGAAAGGAGTAAAATTTAGAATGTTTTCAGTTAGTTTATTTTTTCCATTGAGAAAGTTACGTTTCACAGTTGCTAAATCCAAAAACTTATGATACTTCCTCACGAAATAATCAGTCAGTTCTCCAGATTTAGATACTGCCTGCCACTCGCTCTTGGAAAGACAATTTCCATCTTCGAGTTCTCTTAACGCTTTAAAGTATTCCATTTTATTTATAGTAGAGATCCTTTTAACTTACCCCTCAGAATACTACGAACTGACGGAGTTGCAAAAGACGATGAAATTTCAGATAAGCGCGAATACGAAATCAAGGTAATATTATATCGATAATATTACCATCGTCCACAATTATATTTTTATCTGGGATCATCTTTAAAAAAATCTTTACGTTCAACTCTTGTAGAAATTTCTTATCTCGATTATTACGAATAACGTAATTCTCCAACATATTTTCTTTGATATTTTTCCTTTTATATTTCACGCCTTTTTTCGGAGATACCGGTATTGTTTTCTTAACGGTATTTACGAATTTTTCAACCCCTACATTTTTCAACTGTGTTTTAAAATTTGCAATTTTATCAGCTGAGATTTCTCCGTATACTAGTTGCTCAATAAACCTGTATACTTTCATATCTCTATCTCTATCGATATACGCGAAACATTCAATGAATTCGATATGCTTAAGTGAAAATTGTAAAAATGGATGAGGCATTTTTATTTTTATTGGAGAGATCCTTTTAACATACCCCCCCCCCCCCCCCCAAAAAGTCACTGGTTCTGATGTTTTGTGTTAAAAAATGTGTTCTGATGTTTTGTGATGAAAAATTTTATCAAGAGTCTAACAGAAAAGCATTTTTAACAGGATTTAACAGAAAAGCATTTTTAACAGGGTTTAGCACAAAATCAGTTTTAACAGAGATTGAAGTCGGAATCATTTTTATCAGAGATTTAACAGAAAAGCATTTTCAACAGAGATTGAAGTCGGTGGTCCAGGATGAATATTCGGATACTACTTATATATGTATATACTCGGCGCTTCGCCCCCCTGGACCCCCGGATCTTTTCTCTTTTGTACTGCGTAGAAAACGAGGATAATTTGCTATGCAATTCTTAGCAACTACTCTATAGCAACTACTCAACTACTCGGTTGTACGTGAAAATCATCGTTAATTTCGTTACGGATGTTACAAAAAAAGTTGTTGTGGGTCGGGCTAAGAATTGCATAGCAATTAATATACATATATGAATATATATATATATATATATATATATATATATATATATATATATGAATATATATATATATATATATATATATATATATATATATTCATATATGTATGTGTCATACCAGTCGATCTCTCCTTAGGATTGAGACAAAAAATTGGATCTTCCATAAAAAATCAAGCTTTCCAAACGAAAGGATGAGTTTGTTGGCCTGCAACTTTTGAGCACATTAAATTGGTCAAATTTCAAAACGTGTGCTCGAAAAATCACTAAAAATTGTTATATTCACATTATTTAGCACAACATTGCTCAAATAAAGTTTAATAACTATAAAACAGAACATTCAAAAATTTATGAACAAAATTATGCTGAATAATGTACAAGAATTTCATCAAAATTTGCTTAAAAAATCGATAAAAATTGCCAAATATCTAAAAATTCAAAATCTTTCTTTGAATTGTAGATTACTAGTTAGAATATTTTGTATACCATAAAATTAATAGTTAACAATTTCTTTGCATTTAAAAAGCTCAAATTTCAAAACAATTTAACATTATACAATGCAATAATTTACGGAAATTCGCTCATACGATCATGCTGCATGACTGGTTTTTAATTATGAATTTGATCTAGTTTCGGAAAATATGTAGGGGGTGAACGGAGGAGGTGATAACGATTAATCGTCATATTTTTTATTATATTAATCTATTTTCGTGGACAGTTTCAATTAAGTAATGTTCGAGCATGCAATTTTGGAAATTTCAAATTTATTGTTGTTGTGGAGAGGGGCGGGATTAAGAAAAATCATGATATTTGTATTTTTGCTCATATTTTAATTCTCACCAAAAATTCATTCATAGGGGCGTCCTACATGAATTACTTACCAATATGTTTTGAGCTTTCCTATTATCATGTAGGAACCTTATTATTAGCTTTCTTCATGAAAAGCAGTAACAAAATCAGAAATTGTATTTGGGAATAATACAGTCATTTTAATGTTTACTATAGATAAATATTTGTTTCATTATACGTATTATAATTTTTTCAATATTTGTGTTCCCTATCCTACGTATACTACTACACTTATTCATTCATTCGCTTACCAATCAATGAGATACGCCCCTACAATATTTTTATATTCATCATTGAAC
Source organism: Adelphocoris suturalis (assembly GCA_030762985.1). Lineage (NCBI taxonomy): Eukaryota > Metazoa > Arthropoda > Insecta > Hemiptera > Miridae > Adelphocoris > Adelphocoris suturalis. Next base: position 42,810,730 of record CM061040.1, on the reverse strand, counting down.
GTAGATATCATCCTGAGAATTTCGAGACCAACCGCGCTCTCCTAAGATTAGCAGTTCGTTTTTTGTCATTTTTTCAAGTTTCATAGTATGATGGAACTTACAGTAATTATTAGAAACTTTGAAAAATCATCGAAAAAAAAAAAAAAAAAACGCTTCTTGTTTTAGGCAAATCGCTCAAGGTCAACTGGAGTGTGAACATTTTATCACTGGAGAGGTGAATAGTGTAAAAAAATGATATTGCGGTGGATAGGAGATGTTGGGTCGTTAGGAGTGGGGCAGAGAAAAGTGGGTGAGCGTTGACCTTCCGCGCAAAGGGGGGTTGTTTCCCGCTCTTTCCATATTCAACTTCCCTGGCACTACCTCTTGTCTGTGTGGTAAACTAAACCTATACTAGCAGCGAGGGGCAACAATCAGTTCACTCCCGGCTCTAGTCAGGTTCCCAACTCGTGTTCGCATGGCCTTAATGATGTTGAATTTGAGACCAAGGAGGAAATGCCTCCTGATAATACACGCATGTTGGATTGCTAGCATCTCTCACTTGGAAACCAAGAAATTCCTTTCAGCATCTTACAACTTACGCGATAGGTACACTATGGGGCAATTGGAGCCTGGAGAGTTTTCCTGCAACAACACAGCATGAAGTGCATAGGAACTTGCATCCTTGCAAATTTTTCGGAAAGGGGGGGGGGGGGGGGGTCTGGAGGCCCAGGGTAAGGGGAGCCATTAGGGGTTCAGGCGTAGTAGGTAGGTGCGATTGGATTTGCTGGGGCTGTGAGGGCGGGAAGTAGCGGTAATCCATAGTCACTATAATCACTATCGCAATTATTTTGTTCAAAAGCTGCTTCCTTACTTTGGTTTCAGGTCGTAACCATTCAACAGGGCGTTTGAACATAGGCGGACAAAGGGGGGTTCAGTTTTTTCAGGTCTGAGGTTAAGTACTGCGGGGATGCTCCAGTTCCTTCGTGGTGAGATCACACGAAGGTCAAGCGGCGGACATTGAGGAAGTGTTGAAGGAGGGTCTCTTCTGTGCGGAGGGGGCGGGGTTATCAACGCGGAGGAATTCCTATCAACCACTGGGTCACCTCCAACGAACTATACTACTGAAATGATAACGCGTCCAGTTCGAAGCCACCCTTCCCTTGAGAGTCATGTAGTTTCGTAGGATTGGTTACTTCGTGAAGCAGGCTGGACCATGGAGGGTCTGATGGTTCTATTGTGCTATTTCTGAGTGGTTCCTCGAACTACTGTCGAGTTTTGTTGTAGAGAGCCAGAGAGAGAGACGACGAAGACGGGTTATACTAGAGGGCCCAGTGGTCTTGATGTGATAGTAAATGGGGTTAGGCTGGGGTTCATGGGCCGGAGCATAGATTTGAAGGAACCTGGTGAATATAGGAGCAGCAGAATGTAGAAAGAGCAGCATGAGTCCGAGAGTGAGACAAGTTCAACAGTGCTGCCGATGAAACACTGTGTAGCGGTGTCCACGAGCCATTTTTTCTTCAAGTCAACTAGTAGCACAAAGTGGTCAAGAAAATCAGCTCTGATGATTGTTGAGGTGACATCGGCGACAACAAAGTCCCATTCATAAGCCGGGAGAGAAGGTAGGTTCACTGAAGCAAGGTGTGAGCCGAACGTCTGGACAGTACCACCATTCGCTGAGTAGAGAACGTGAGGAGACAACTTAGATCGCCGGAATAAAGTGTTAGTTAGGAGAGAGACCTCACTACCAGTATCGATTAGGAAGGATATACGAGATGGCGGCATTCAATGAAGAGGTGGTGATTAGCGGAGTGGAGCACGGACGTTACCACCAGTCGGGCTGTGCTAGTTCGTTTCCCAAAGGCTGGGAGCGGGTCCAGGCGCAGGGCTGGAGGCAATGCTGCAGAGCCCCATTGTGAGTGGTACCGACAAATAGCTGATCTAGAAGGTCGGAGGGGGAATGTTCGTCGTCGAAATCACTGTCTAGAGCTAGTAGGTGAAGTGTGTGATCTCGAAAAGTACCGAGGTGAAGTACGTTTCTTAAGGTTGAAGGCTGAGAGAAGTAGACTCTGGGCGTTCTTCGAGGACCAGGAGGAGGTCTGACTAGGCAATCGAGAGATGCGAAGGCTCGGGGAGGCAGCTGCTCTGGTAGTGTTATATAATTCAGATTGGATTCACACCACAAAATTGAGTTTATATGACTTATGCCACCTATATAATATATTAGGGAAGCGTAGGCAGGTATTTTTTTCTCATCACTTGGTAGGGATGTGCATCAGTCTTGATTTCCAGCGTTTTTCTCATGCTTCAGTATTGTTTTAAATTTACACAGATCAACAACAACAGGCGTTCCTCACCACTGAGACATATTTTCCCCCATCAGTATTTATCTATTTTATTACCTATATGCGCAAAGATTCTTACTTGAAATGATATACAACAAGCCATTTTAATTTCAGGATTAAAGGACACCAAAACGATCGGAAATCCAAGTGCTATTTATTTGTTGAGCCAAAAAATCCTTCATTTCAGTATGGCTTACACACCACCTTGTACATCATCATTACTGGATCGGATTTACTCACCGCCTATTGATGAATCTTCAAGATTCGTTCCCATTTCAGCGGATTTTGATGATGCTTATGTTAGGAGACCTGCTATATACTTCCAGGACGACTATGTTACGAGTCCTGCTACTTACATCCACGATACATATGTTCCGAGTCCTGCCTTATACGCCCAGGATAAATATGTTACGAGTCCAGCTACTCACATCCAGGATAAATATGTTACGAGTCCCGTTCTATACGTCCAGGATAAATATGTTACGAGTCCTGCTATATACGTCCCGGATAAATATGTTACGAGTCGTGATGTACACTCCCAGGATGAATATGGTACGGGTGGTGTTGCATATCTCCAGGGTCCTACTCCATTAATTAAGGATAAATTCTACGTTCAGAAACAATATGTAAAGATCCCAGCAACATACGCTCAGGATAAATATGTTACGAGTCATGCTGTAAACCTCCAGGATGAATATGGTAAGGGTGGTTTCGGATACTTTGAGAATCCCACTCCATCACTTCAGGATAAATGGTACGTACCGCATCCCACTACCAACTTTCAGAAACAATATGGAACGTGCCCTCCTACATACGCCCAGGATAAATATGTTACGAATAGTGGTTTACACTTCCAGAATGACTATGATGCGGGTGGTGTGGCATATCTCCAGGATGGATATGGTACGCATCCTTTTGTATTTCCCCAGGATAAGTATTTCTCGGGTAGTGCTGTGAATTCTATCAAACACCCTTATCCCTGGAATAATAGTGGAAGACGCGTTCTACAGCATCCTTTAATCCCATCATACTCTATACACCAACCGTATAGACCATGTTATTCAAGTTCTGGAGCACCCCGATTCGTAACTTACCTGAGGTATCTAATGAGTGCCGGGAAGCTGAACTATCATGTGGATGATGTTGCCAAACCTAAGATGACCCAAAAATCTGACATTGCTGTTACTCCTACGGTGGTCCAACAAACAGACAATGTTGATATCCATAAGCCGAACCAACCACAGCGCAAACACATTTATATTGGAAATAGGAACCTTGGGAGATTATATGTATTATAGGTATGCAGAATAGGTGAATGTATTATTGAAAAACAGTTTGTTAAAGTTATTGTGTTGATAATAAAACACGACAATGAATGACAAGTAAAGTAAATAACTTTATTGAAAACCTTTCCCCATACAATTATTCTCTGTGCAAAAGATCCTTTCAATGTCTTTCACTCCATTCATTTTGATTTTTTTTTCTCCCATCACACACAAAAAAAAAAGGAACATACAAAAAAAAAAAAAAAACAGGTAAACTAACTTTAAGAACTAAATCGTCATGATAAATTATTAACTTTCGGAGAAGGGAAACCAAGTTAACTAAAACCATGGCAAATTCATCTGTACCCTAGCAGACTGTGGGAAGAGAAACCCAAGTTGTTAATCAGTTTTGTTCCTTTTCTCTAGTTTTGATGAACTTAATTTCTCTTCTGTTTTCACTGCTTAATTAGTAGGTACTTATGACTTCGAAGAGAAAATATTATTAACGTGTAAAAATCACAGAATATAATAGAATAGACGAATAGACTATTCAGGACCGTGCCGTTAGTTACTGCAAATGACAGTAAACCTGGACAAAATTTCATGTTATTGTATAAAACGCTTTTTATGCTGCTGTTTCAATCTATTGTTTATGTTAAGATGACTCGCAACTGTTCTTTCAGATCATATTGTTACACAGTTTTAAGGGGATCTCCAACTCCTTCAACCATCATTTTACATCTAAATACAGTCCAAACCTGGGTACAATATTCATGTTCTTTTTCCAGTTTTCAATACCGAAGAAACGATAAAAAATGCCGCAGCAGAACAAATAATTTAAAAATCCAAGTCGAATGCTTTCAAAGTTTTCTGTAGCAAACTCAACAAATGCCCTCCCTCTTAAAGAACTCTGGAACCAGCAACGTATTTAAAAAAATTGGAGGCTAAGATCTCGGAAACAGATTCAGGATGGGGATTGGATCAATGATTTTTTGTATGCCCTGACCCCACCTGGGGCACAGGTGTCTCCTTTGGAGAGACCTGCAGCTCGGCCACTCAATCATTCTGAAGAATTATTTTTCAAACCCTTCACATTCCACGAATTCGAGAGCGCCTGTCCCCGTTCGTCCTCTTCAGCCCATGGAAAAGATGAGATGCCATATGTTGTAATAAGAAACTTGCCCTACGGCTACAAGAAGAAGCTGTGATTCTGGCATACTGTAACCTTCTTTGTAACGTTTCCCCTACACATCTACTTCCCCCTGTATTATGTTCTGTAAATTAATCTAATATTATAAGTGAAAATTAAAACGAGGATTTCAAGCTCCCAATGAATAATCAATCTTTATTTTTAAATTAAATCATTACCTCATCTTTAGGTAGAGAAACAATTCAATTATAATACAATCTTCTTAGAAGACGGTTTACTTAAGCAACTAATGCATTACACACAGTGCGAGGTGTATTTTTAAAGAAAAATGTTCGAAAAAAGTCGCAAGCACGTCGATTTTTAAAGAAAATTGTCTTTTGCTCTTCCATGTTGGTAGCTCTGCATCTCCCCACGCTCCGCCATATGAAGCATAGCGTCCTTACATGTTCACTGTGTGCTTAAAACAACCCTTTCTGCTTTTTTTCACTCAAATATTTTATTTTCATTTTATTTTATTTTCGTGCCATGTTTAAAATTTCTTGTGCATCCCATTCACTTCCCGATAGTTTTCAACATCGGTTCGCATGGATCCGGAATGGAAAAGTTCAAAACACTGTGTGAAGTTCTAGACGCCTCGTGTAGCGGGTTCTGTGTCTGCCAGGGAATTGTTCTGTATCACATTTTCTACTTCGTCTCCTAGGAATGATGATCACTTCTATGCGCCATCCTCAAACCCTCTGAGGGGGAAATTCGAGTGATAAGGCGCACAAGTGGACGTATCGGTTTCCAATTGACTACACACACACACACACACACACACACACACACACACACACACACACACACACACACACACACACACACACACACACACACACACACACACACACACACACACACACACACACACACACACACACACACACACACACACACACACACACACACACACACACACACACACACACACACACACACACACACACACACACACACACACACACACACACACACACACACACACACACACACACACACACACACACACACACACACACACACACACACACACACACACACACACACACACACACACACACACACACACACACACACACACACACACACACACACACACACACACACACACACACACACACACACACACACACACACACACACACACACACACACACACAAACACACTTTTTTTTTCTAATTTCATAAAACCCCTCAAAGGCGGAGGAGGCACACCATTGAATTAAAAAACAAAAAAAAAAAAAATAAATAAAAATAAAAGGTGCCGTCTAGGGACGCCCGAAGGAAGCGAAAGCATTTCCTATATCATAAAGCGTAGAATAGAATTATGAGTATTTTCGTACTCATAAACAATCTCTTCTAATTGGAATTAATTTCATCACACTCTCTCTCTCGCCTTCCCTCACCCTCCCTCCATCTCCACTATCCTCCCTCTCCGCTCCCTTCCCTCTTCCCCCTCCCTCTCTCACACTCCCTTCCCTCTCACTCCCTCAATGATCCTTCTGGTTAAGATGCGGCTTAAATCTTTAAAAAAAAAAAAAAAAATAAATGTGGCCGACTACGTCTCGGGCCTATGCGGCATTGTATATATATATATGAATTGTATGTATAAAATATTATATTATATTTAATATTTTTTATGATATCAATAAATATTTACCTACTGCTAATATTTATAATATTGTTATAGATCAATTATTGATCTTATCAAACATTCAGTTATATTTTTCTATCATATCTCTTCAGAAATTACATAATCAAAAACTAGTTATTCAAGTACCTAGGTTCTTGATGGTTCAACTTTTTAGAGCAATATTTATAACTCGGAAACGATTTATTACCCGCTAGTTTATATCAGAAAAGCGAAAAAAATCATCAAGAACATCACTAATATTTTATAAACGAATTGATTTACTAAACATTTCCGTTATATTTTGCTATCACATCTCTTCAATAATTTATCAATTAAAATCAAATTTAAGAACGCTGTTAGAATGAAAGTTAAATTTCCATTCTCTCTTGTGCTGATTCATTCAGTTGTATGATTTCATTCAAAGATAAAATTATCTTGAAAAGTTTAACTCAGTTTTTCACTTAAAAACATAGAAAGAAGTTAAACTAAATTAATGAGTTAAACTTGGTTATAACAGAGCCAGGAAGATCTGCAAGTGTCACTGCACAGTTACATATAGACCGACCGGGGTTTACATGATGATTTATAGCATGTTATCCGCTCCGGCTTGATTCGACAGCTTGCTTGCTGTCGAGTGGGACTTGTAGAATGATTGGATTCGGAGGATTGGATCACGTTGGGTAGGTTTAACTTCTGTAGGGGGTGATGCTCGCTTCGCTCGCTCGGTATGGCTGTATATGTGTAGGAAAAACCTCGTTCAAATCCGACGTGGGTAGGGAATGTTGCTCGCTTCGCTCGCTCGGTATGAGACGTATAGATGCGATCGGATATAGTGGGATACAATCGAGATCTACTGCCCATGTTACAATATTTATGTGAGGAAGTTATACTGGCCACCCAACTTGGCAGACGTTTTTTTTTCTGTTGGAAATTACTTTCAAACAAATTAAATCTTATAAAACTACGTGGATACGTGGACACGAAAAATTTATTAGATTTAATAAAGATAGGCCATTATTTTATCAGCGTAAAAGGGCTCTCCTTTTCCCCGTCTATTATTCTGTTGAAATGTCTTTCAAACAGAGAGGTTTCTTCCTTCAAGAACGTTTCGACGAAATAAGGTATAAAAACCAACGTTTTCGTCTACATTTTCGTTCACTACAATCGGAAAAAAGAAGTTCATGTCTGAAACTCGCATGGGATCCAACTGGAACGTCAACAAACATTTAAAGACCACCCCCGAACAAAAATCGTCGCAATTTACTCGGTCTAAGGTGAAAAAAACCATAGCGCGGAACAAATTTTTTCTCGTCATTTTACGCATTCAATCTCTGATTTCTCAGGGAAGACAGCATCTTTTAGTGATTTTGACGGCACCCTCGTGTTCTACGGGTCCTTAAACGTAACTTTGTCGTTGACCCCCCCGGACCCTCCCGTTGAGGTGTATTACAATTGAGACATGTAGGGGATGTGGATCACTAAGGGTAGGTTTAATGTGTGTAGGGGTTACTGCTCGCTTCGCTCGCTCGGTATGGCTGAATATGTTTAGAAAAAACCTCAGTTCAGTTCAGTTCGGTCTTTATTTCATGCTTTGCATACAGTTTGTACCTAAAAATCGTCATTACATAATTTTTATGGAATTTCATAATTACATAGCTCGAACTGAAATCGTTGAAATCCGGCGTGTGTAGGGGATGTTGCTCGCTTCGCTCGCTCGGTATGCTGTATATGTGTAGGTAGGAAAAACCTCGTTGAAATCCGATGTGGGTAGGGCATGTTGCTCGCTTCGCTCGCTCGGTATGGGATGTATAGATGCGATGGGATATAGTGGGATACCATCGAGACCTACAGCCCATGTTACAATATGTGAGAAAGTTATACAGCCTATTCAACTTGGTAGACTTTTTTCCTGTTGGAAATTACTTATAAACAAACTAAATCTTATTAAACTATGTGGAACCACGAAAAGTTTATTAGATTTGATAAAGATAAGCCATTATTTATTGCTGTGTAATAATTTGCTGTGATTTATGTGTGAGACCACAAAAAGTTTAGTTTTAAAAACATGTCAATTCTTCAACTAATGCTATGCGTCCATGTTACAAATGTGAGGAAGTTATACTGCCCACCCAACTTGGCAGACGTTTTAATTGTTTGGAAATTACTTACAAATAAATTAAATCTTATAAAACTACGTGGAACCTCGAAAAGTTTATTAGATTTAATAAAGATAGGCCATAATTTTATGTGCGTAGAAGGGCTCTCCTTTTCTCAGTCTATTATATTCTGTTGAAATGTCTTTCAAACGCGAGATGTTCCTTCCTTCAAGAATACAAAATTCAGAGCACAATAGGTATTTATAAACGAATTTATCTTATTCTTTTACATTTTTCTATCATCATTCTTCAGTAATTAGGTACCTAATCAAAAACTAGTTATTTAAGTAGGTACCTAGGTTCGTGATGGACCAACTTTTTAGAATAAGCTTTATAACTCAGAAAGGATCTATTACCCTATCTAGTTTATATCAGGTAAGACCATTTTGCATCTGGCAATCGTTTTCATGAAACTCTTCTTCACTATTTTTCATTTCATGGTTGAGTTAAAATGTTAATAATAACAAATCTGAGAACACACTCGAATACCTAAGCATTGATAAACTTTGTTGAATCTACAGGGTGTTTCACTTCGGTGCTCCACCGGTTAGGGTGATTTTACAACTAATTTCCAACAAAATGATCTCCCTAGACATTTTTCTGTAAACCGTTTCTAAGGGATTAAGAGCAAATTTAAAACTTACTTCGTGTTTTCGACCTTGCGTCACCTAAATGGGGGTGAATCCCATCATTTTTAAATTATCCTCAAATTTAAGAACACCGTTAAACGAAAAACCGTTTGAACGTTAAATTTCCAAATATAAAAAAGTAACCTATAAAATCTAGTCGAGTTTTACATCACCTAAAAATTTGAACATAAAAAGAAATTAAACCAAAAAGTTTCAGTCCTGCAGCGTGATCGTATGAGCGAATTTTCGTAAAATATCGTAGAGCAAATCATATTATGTTAAGCACATTATTTTTAAATTTGATCATTGTGATTGCAAAGAAATTGTTGACTATCAATTTTATGGCAAAAATTTCGTTAAAAAAAAAAAAAAAAAAAAAAAAAAAAATAATAATAATAATAATAAAAAATTAAAAAAAAAAAAAAAATTGCTATCCCCATAAGATTTGGGAATTTTAAGCATTTTTTGCAATTTTTATCGGTTTTCAAGTATATATATATATATATATATATATATATATATATATATATATATATATATATATATATATATATATATATATATATATCGTTTTAGAATGTTTCAAAACGTTTAGTTCAAATAAAATTTTTCTAAAATTATTGTTGAAATCATTACAAGAGGATCATTTTCTACGAAAATTCGCCAAAACTTGTTAAAGCGTATCACTCGGTTAAAACGGGGACCTGCAAGTGTCACCAGTGTGAAAAATTACAAATAGACTGACCCCGAATTCAACATTTATCACAGCGTCATATTTCAGAGAAATACCCCTAGATTCACAAGGAAAACCACGTTTTTAAGCACTAAAACATCATTTTCAAAACTATTCTGAACTTGGTGGTACGCATTGAGCCACTCAGGAAAACTGGGCGGCTTATACCACAATGCAAAAAATGTCAGCAATTTTTTCATACAAAGTCTTATTGCCAAAAAGAGCCACGATGTGTCAGATGTGCGGGCAAACATGACGTGTCTTCTTGCGAATTATCAAAAGAAGAACCCCCAAAATGTGTCAACTGTGGAAAACAACATCCAGCCAATTATAGAGGGTGTGAAGTTGCAAAAGATCTCCAAAAACTTCGACATAAGCCTAACAAATCGAATGCAGGTCCTGAGTGTCAGACGAAACGACATGGTGCTTCGCAACCTCAGGGTAGACGATCGTCAGTGTCCTATGCCAGTATAGTGGCAGGCAAGAGGCGTGAGAGTATCAAAATAGATGAACACCCCAAGCTCGAGGATGTTCTTTCGAAACTGATGGAGCTCATGGATAAACAGAACTCTATTACTAACGCTCTCTTAGAGCGAGTGAGAAAGCTCGAAAAAAACCACACACAAAAATAATTAATATATGATGGATTACCCCACACTCCGTATAGCAGCCTGGAATGCTAATGGGCTAACCAAAAATGCCCAGCAACTGGAAGCATTCCTATCCACTGAAAAAATTGATATTTGCCTAATTTCAGAAACCCATTTCACCAAAGAAACCTTTCTGCGCATCACAGGATACAGAGTCTATTCTGCCTTATATCCTTCAAATAAAGCCAGAGGTGGTTCAGCCGTGCTGGTAAAAAATGCCATCAAGCACTATGAATATTCCAAAATTGAAGATGAAAGTATGCAGGTGTCCACAGTCAATATCTCGTTGAAAGGCAAAGACTGTAAAATATCTGCAATTTACTGCCCCCCTAGGTATAACCTGAAAGAGGCACAATACACCAACTTGTTCTCACAGTTTGGCAATATTTTTATCATTGGTGGTGACTTTAATGCAAAACATACCTTCTGGGGTTCTAGGCTGACAACAACAAAAGGACGAGAACTGTTTTCAGCAGGACAGAAAACCCGCTGTGAATTTATGACGTCAGGAAAGCCCACTTACTGGCCTACTGATACAAGGAAAACGCCCGACTTGATTGATTTTTTCATCTGCAAGGGGATTACTACAAACTATGCTCATGTGAGTGATAGCAACCATTTGACAGGGGATCACTCTGCCATCATTTTGACCATAAGTGAAAACGTCGTGAACCGGGAACAAGTTCCAAGACTAGTAAACCAGCAGACGAATTGGGACGGTTTCAGGGAACACATCACAGCAAATATTGACTTAAATAAACCGCTCAGAACCACTGACCATTTAGATACAGAAGTAGAAGAAATTACGGAACTAATTCAAGAAGCCGCATGGTTGTCTACTCCTAAAGTTGTAACCCCAATGGATAAGGTCTCCTATCCTGTTGCTGTTCGAGAACTGCTAGGAAAGAAGCGTAGAGCTAGAAGAAGGTGGAAAATGACTCGATTTCCCCAAGACAAGGCGGAGCTGAATCGGCTGACGGAAAAACTAACCACTCTGATCAAAATAAATAGACAAGAAACCCTCTCTAGGAACATCCAAGCCCTAACAGCTGACCGAACTACTGACTACTCTCTGTATAAAGCCGCCAAAGGGGCCAATAGACCAGTAGCGCAAAATCCACCAATCAGGAAAGATGGGGGGGAGTGGGCAAGAAGTGCGCTTGATAAAGCTCATCTCTTTGCTCATCACCTTGCACAAACTTTCTCTCCACTTCCGTAGCAATCGCATGGAGAAGCTCTAAACCAATCAAGATTTACTGACAGCACTCCAATCAAACCAGTAAAGTTTCCAGAACTCAATGATTGCATAAAGGAGTTAAAAACAAAAAAAGCTCCAGGATACGACCTTATAACTGGGCAAACTATTAAGGAACTTCCTGAAATAGGTAAACGGAAGCTCCTATACCTAATTAACGCAGCATTTCGTCTAAAATATGTTCCTCTTCAATGGAAGGTAGCTGAGGTCATAATGATCCCTAAACCTGGGAAGGAGCCAACTGATGTGAATTCCTATAGACCAATCTCATTGCTACCAGTGATTTCAAAGTTATTTGAGAAGCTCCTCAAGAAAAGACTGATTAGGATGATAGAAGAAAAGAACCTCTTACCTGAGCATCAATTTGGCTTTAGGGCAAAGCATTCTACAATTGAACAAGTGCACAGGTTAACTAACGTAATCAAAGATGCATTGGAGCGAAAAAAGGTCTGTAGTGCAGTATTTCTGGACGTATCCCAAGCCTTCGATAAGGTTTGGCATGAAGGTCTACTCAACAAGTTGCAAGGGATGTTACCTCATCAATATTGTGAAATACTCCGTTCCTACCTAACAAACAGATTTTTTAGAGTAAAAGTGGAGGATGAGTACTCCAACCTTGAAAACATCAACGCAGGGGTACCTCAGGGAAGCGTTTTGGGCCCCCTTTTGTATTTGCTGTTCACACAAGACGTACCTCACATAGAAGGAACTACAATCGCAACATTTGCAGGTCGTCGGAACGTCAGGTCGCGTCAAGATTGCTTCTGTGGAAACGTTACGGGGTGATTCCCACTCACGGGAGCTGTACAGTCAAGATCAAATCTCGGTCCAGTCACTTCCCGTCAGGTCGCCCGGCGAGCGATCGAAACCTGACGTGACGTTGACCTTCCCGGACTGAACGGGAAATGTGAATCACAAGCAGTCGAATCTCGTCTCCGCTGGGTGTCCTCCCGTCAGGATTCTCTCGACTAACAATCATCAAACTTATGATTTTTAGAAAGTTGCTTAGAAAAAGTTTATCAACTTTGAACTAAATACGTTAAAACTTTCTGCACGAATTTACGCTGCTAAATTTACTTAAATTTCATTAAGGTTTGCTAAAATTCCAGTAATACAGCATGCAGTGGCGTCGCTATAGGGGTGACCTGGGGGGGGGGGGGGGGGCTCACTGACATGGGAGAAGTTGGGAAAATTTGGGAGCTGGCAATAAAACCCATAATTTGAAGAGACGTATTTGGAAGACTAATTCTAATCAAATCCTGGTTTTCGCAACTGTAGGTACCAGGTATTCATGGAATACTTGAAGTATTTTAATTTTTTGCATGAAACTGGCATTTTTCGTTCAAATTTCCCGAATTTCCACAGCGTTTTGCAACTATGTTATATCTCAAAAACGGATAGTGATAAAAAATTTGGCTTGACGGCGTATTGCTCTATTTTCGGCTTACTCACCCAAAAAAATTGTTCACACTTTTCCGAATCCACTCTGTAGTTCAATGTAGAAAATTCAGTAGTTTGCAGTAGTTTGAAACATATGACAAATAATTTTAAGGTTACAATGACTGATGAGTGTTTTTACATAGGAAATATGGACAAGTATGGACTAAATGGAAAAATCTGCATACCCACTTCTAGTAAACTCAACCTTTTAAACTAATCGTGTAGAGATAAAAATTTCTATAAATGTATATTTTGTTACTTCTCATTGCAATTATTGTTTCAATTCAAAAAAATATAAATACCTATATATCTGATTTACTAATCAGCAAATCGCTTTGTGCTTTTAAAAATATCTGGAAGATTTATCCTGGTCAATTTACACATTCTTTAAGTTTCAAATAGTGACAATATTTATTGTAATCAAAATCGAATATTGTGGTATTACTGCAAACGATAGGTATGTTATCAAATTTTCATATAAAAACTCACTTGAAAAAGGTCATTTTGTTAGTGTTACGTGTATTTAGCGGGTACATATATTATATGCAATACATATTGCCTGTAGGTAGGAGGTATAATTTATAAGTGGTACTATACATCCTATTGGAGTTTGGAAAAGTTTTGGTTCAGTTGAGAATTTCATGATACTTCCCCCCTTATTATTTTTGTCTTGCGACGCCGCTGATGGTATGATCGTATCAGTGAATTTTCCACTGATACGAGACTCCGATTCTCCGTTCGGGGTCTAGTTTCGTCTTCTTCCTCGAGTAGCAAAGCTATTTTATACAAATTTTTTATCCTCTCGGACATCGCGTCACTGCTCCGGGAAGACTGACCTGACCTGACGTGATCTGACTTGGCTGTGTGAATGGGTGGCCCGTTGACGTGACTCTGACCTGACTGTGATCTGACGTTCCCGTTACCGCCAGTGTGAATCCACCTTTAGTGAGAAATTAAGTGTCATAATTCAAGGCAAAATACGAAAGAAATTTAAAAATGCTATAATTCCCTTTGAAAGTTCAAGATAACGGTAAAGGGGAACTTTTTGAGGAAGTTTGATTGTAAATTTGAACCCTAGCCGGTGGTGCACATAAAAATTAAACACCCGTTGAATTTTTAGCACATAATAAAACGCAACGTTAAAAAAAAGTTTTAGAAAGGTTTTGAAGAAAAAAGAAAGTATTACGTAGGTATCATAAGAATTGGATTCAATACATGAAGCAGAAGAAGAAAACTATCTAAACAGGTCTAACAGAGTTCATTCTAGTAGTAAAATAAAACTAAATAAAAATGAATTATCTTGTATTGGAGGGGGTAACGTATTTGCTAGCGCAATAGCAAATTTCCCAAAAGCTATCACATGATAACATGTGCCACCGTATTCAAGCAAGAAAAAATAGTTTTCAACCCATACAACAAGCCATTAGGGTATAAAGAAAAGGATACTTGGGGACAAGGGCATGATCCCCAGAGGGCGGGACCTGGTTTCAGGAGCCCATAAAAAGTAAAACCCTTACTAAGCTCGTGAATGTGGTGAACATAGAGAAGCAACCCCCCCTCCCCCCAGGAAAATAAAGAAGGTTGTGCCTGCCTCATTCGGGAAATCTGGTTGTGTGGTGATTGTAGGTGAACCTGAGCCTCATCTTCCACCCAAGAGGAGGACTGGAGCCTGCCTATCTCCAAGAAACAAAGTAAGCGAATTATAGAGGAGTGTGAAAAGGCCCTTGACACGCCACCACCCTCCAGGCCAAGTACGCCCAACCTGAAAACCTTAGCTAAAGAACTCACTTCCATCGAGAGGTTCATCCCTCCATTTGCGGTTCAGAGGGCAAAGGCATGGCGTTGAGCCAATGAAGCTTTCACTAAATGGGGTACATGCTCCATGTCCCTTGATACTAATGATGTAGCCAAATCAAGATTTCAGTATACATCAAAATTTGTAGAAAGGGTGTTCAGTGCAGCTGGTACGTTATACACGGCTGTGTGGGACCAGAATTGGGAACTGAAGTACCTTAGAGACGTTGTGGTTTCCAAGCCTGAAAAGCAACACCAGGCGGTTGTTGAACTAGAAGAGAGGGTATCTGCCCATCCTCAGGACCAATAGAGGGCAAGATAATGACATAATTCTCCAGGGTTTGCCACAAGGATTGCCAATGTTAGAGACAATAGTTAAAAAAAAAAAAAAAAAAAAAAAAAAAAAAGGACAAGCTAGGATGTAAAGTGTCATTCATAAAGGGAGAGTTCGATCGTCTGAGAAGAGAAGACCTCATAGCTCTAGTACGGAAGGTTGAGGTCACGAACAGGCATGTAAAAGAGATTTCGACAGAGAATGCCTGGAAAAATTGGCTCTATGTCCAACTTCCACCATCTGATTCAGTCAATAAAAGAAAAAGAGTTAAAAAGCCGACCATAGAAAATAAACAAGCCCACGTTTCGGAAGCTGATTAGCACCAACCTCAGAGTGCCCAAAGAGATCCCTTGCCCATGTCAAGGACCCAAATGGAAGTACATCGCAGTGAAGAGTGAAGTGTCCAGCCAAAGGAGCTCTATGCAGACGTTTTGGCCCAAAATAGAAAAAGAACAATACTGATAAACTTGATCCCATAGTGATCACTAAGGATCATGTGCGAGGGACACCACTTTCTCAACGAACCATAAAGAATGCCATGATAAAGAAAGTTGATGTAATCTCACTCGGTGTAGGGGTAAATGCTTGCAGGAAGGGTAGAGATAAGCTGCTACTGGAGCCAAGAAACCAAGAAGATACGGTGGTCCTCTCGAGAGCTCTGGAAAATAAGGGTTTCAAGGTGAGAGATCCTGTCAATCCCTTGAGATCCTTACTAGTAAGGATAAATCGCGTTGATCGTAATATTGAGGGGGACCATTTATGTAGGGCTTTATGGAAGCAAAACTCTTTCCTCACAGACATGATAAATATTTCGGAAATGCAAGAAGGCTTTGTCCCATCATTCATGAAAGGACCACGTGATATAGACGAGGTTACTTGGATTGTAGAAGTATCTCCTAAAGTCCGGGCCATCTTGTTGGGTGCACGAAACTTGAACATTGGTTTCGCCATATGTGATGTGAGTGACTTCATCGATGTTAACCGATGTTTCAAGTGCCAGGCGTACGGACTTTCGGCGAGCAGGTGCAGAGATGGGCACCTGTGCAAGGTGCGCAGGATCGCACAGAACTAACCTATGTTCAAATGGGAAAGTAAAATGCATAAACTACGCGCGAGCTTCATTAAAGCCATCTAGTGACGGAAAAATAATGCCCAGCATATGAATTGGCTATAATAAGATTCATAAGGCAAATCAACATAAATGGCGCCCTGGAGGAGGCCTCGAACAAAATGGAGATAGCATGATCAGCGCGGACTCGGTAGATCTACGAAGGGAGATATCCTGGGGAATTCGTTCTTTGAGGTATACTCGTACTTGAACACGACGTCAACAACCTACGACTCTCTAAGTGATTATGTTAGTAAATTTCACCTAGCTGAAAACATGTTCATATCGCATTTGAACATACGTAGCTAAAGTAGGAATTTAGATGAAGTTTTGTGCTGGCTAGAATCTGTGGGGGTAAAACCTGACATTTTGATTTTCACGGAAACTTTTAGTTCTTCTAGCTAAAATTTAGTAAATATTCCAGGCTATAACTCTTTCCGTTCTGAATCTTCTCGAAACTGTAATGATGGAGTAGTCATATATGCTAAGGAAAGGATAAGTTGTAAAGCACTAACAATAGCTATGTTAGGAGCCACAGGCCTTAACGTTAGCTTCCAAATTGGACCGGAGACGTATAGCATCATAGGAATTTATAGAACCCCATCTCAAATACAAAACGATATTTCTCTTATCATCACAGAGTTAAAATGAAATCTAGAAAACCTGTCGAGCAACCACTCATTTATTTTCGGTGACATGAACTGTGACCTATTAACTAGTCATGAAAATATTGATAATCACACTGATGCGCTTCTATCTCTGGGGTACATTGGTCTGGGGAACACGCATCAAAGGAATGTCCGAAACTGCTATAGATCATATATTTGTTGAAACTAAATTACTAGAACTTTCCCCTGCAATAATAAAGAGCACAATAACAGATCATTTTTCCACGGCCTTAATTATGCCTTTAAATACCCGTCCGACAAGAGAGAATAGTTATCATTTGAAGAAAGTAGACAATCACAAACTTGAATTATTACTTAGTGAAACAAACTGGTCATCTGTCATAGACACCGACGATGTAAATATTTCTACAACTGAATTTGTAAAAGTTTTGAACACGTCCATGTTAGTGGCGACGGAACTAATCAGGACTACCAGCAGGGAAGTCAAACTAACCTCCTGGATAACTAGAGGTCTAATTAAATCAATAGGTAAGAGTAACAAACCGCAAGGAACAGGAAAAAACCGCTCGATAAAAAGCTCACATTTACAATCTTAGTCTCTCTACAGCAACATTCCCTGAAGCACTCAAAGCTGTCAAGGTCATCCCAATTTTTAAAAGTGAGCTCGGAAATTATAGGCCAATCTCAATGTTAAGGACTCTGTCCAAAATACTGGGAAAATTCGAAAAATCTGTTATATTCATACATTGAAAGAAAAACTCGATAAACCTTAATTGACATGGTTTCCGCAAAAATAAGGAGGTAAATAATGCGGAATTTGCTCTAACAACGGACCTTTATGATATTAGGGATAAGAACAAGAAAGGTGTACTCATACTACTCGATGTTGCAAAAGCATTCGATGCGATTAACAGAGAACTATTGACGTACAAGTTAGTGAAACTGGGAATCCTCAACTTAAAACGGTGGCTCCGTATCTCGTCATTCTTACCTAGCAGTCACACAGAGGCACCAATTCAAATATCAGCATCATACGTTGGATCGGGAGAAAAAAGCCACAAGGCTCTCACAGCTGACCAGGGAGGCTCCCAACTTCGCCATTCTTATTCAGCAGTCCAACCGAGAGTCAAGTTCAAATTTCACCATCAAATGTTGAGTTGGAAACAATTTAGCCACAGGGCACTCTCTGCTGATCGGGGAGGTTCCCTACCTCGACATTCTCACCCAGCAGTCCCACTAAGACTCAAATTCAAATTTCAGCATCGTACGTGTATAGCAAATAAATTAGCCATGGGGCACTTTCAGATGATCAGGGTGGCTCACTGCCTCGTCGAATTCACCCAGCAGTTGATTAGAGACTCCAATTCGAATTTCATTATCGTTCGTTTAATAGGAAACAGATTACCCAAGGAGCACTCTCTACTGATCGGGATGGCTCCCTACCTCGTCATTCTTACCCAGCATTCCCACAAAGGCTCCAATTCAAATTTCAGTATCATACATGTATAGGAAAGAAATTAGCCTTAGGGCTGTATCAGCGAATCGGGTTGGCTTCGTATCTCGTCATTCGTATCCAGCAGTCCTACAGAGGCTCCAATTCAAATTTCAGCATCATATGTTGGATTGGAAACAAATTAGCCCCAATGCACCGTCAGCTGATCTTGGAGACTTCTTAAATAGTCATTCTTTATCAGCAGTCCGAGGGAGGCTTCAATTCAAATTTCAGTATCGTATGTTGAATAGGAAACAAACTAGACACAGGGCTCTATCAGCTGATCCGGGGGGCTCCTTACCTCGTCAATCTTACCCAGCAGCCGCACAGAGACTCCAGTTCAAATTTCAGTATCTTAAGTTGAATTGATCAACATCAAAGAGGTCAGAAAATGGATGACAGAATCACTACCTAGGTACTAATATTGTATCGACATGTAGCCCGTAAACAGCAGTTCAAAGAAGGTAAGTAGGGAAAGATTGGTCGGGTGAGATGTGGTAATATGTCACATAAATCGATAGCTTTCCAACGAATGGAGAACGATTTTTGTACGATGGAAGATGGCAATGATGAGGTTCCATAGCGATGAATCGGTTGTAAGCGAGAAACATCAGAATCGTATGCTCCTACATTTTTCCAGTCTCACGCAAATTCTGGATCGACCCAAATCGTAAAAAAAAAAAAAAAAAAAAAACTCCGAAGTATATTGACGATAAGTTCTTTAACTTCTACATCTCAGCACTGATAATCCATGGACATCGATGAAATTCTTACACTTACTTAGTGGTAAGTGAATACCTTATCAAATTGTTGTTATTGATGTTTAATCAATATACCTACATCTATTTGGGAAACCAGATCCCATAAAACCCTCCAGTCAATAAAATCATGAGAACATAGTTAGTACGAAAATGTAAAGGGAATTCCCCTTTCGATCCTACTTATATTGGACCTTTCGAAGTCATAAAAACTATAGGAAAGTTTTCAAAATAGAAATAGGCAGACAAATCTAAAATAATTCTAATGAAAAAGTTTGATTTTTCTCGTTCCACCTGTAATTACTTATTATGTTTGTAATCATTGATACTATGTAGAATTAATCAAGAGTGAGGTTCATCATCCCATCTTTGAATACATAATTCGGTCAACAATCTCAAACACTCGTTCTTAGTAGAATAGAGACTATCTACTGAATAGTTGGTGCATGGGTATTTTGTGAAGGTTCAAATAGTGCTTACAGCTATCGTGAAATGTGCAGCCTACTTATCAAAGCGTTAAAAAGACTGCTTTTTTACGTATGCTAAAATTAATATTGAAGAATTCATAGGAAGCGTATACAAAATCATAAACTACTTTCATGATTTTGTTCAGTAATTTGAAATCTATTAGTTATGCCGTACTACAGATGAATGTGTATGTATCTTATAATCAGTACTTCCTTCGGTAGCTATATTAACATTCATTACTTTTTTGCTCGAATATTGATTCCTTTCATGACATCTCAAGACCTGAGAAAGATGTTTTATAGAGTAGGCCCCTCAACGGCGGATTCCATGCTTTCTGTAGACTAAAAGGCTTGACGTGAATGGATTTCTTACAAATTGAAGAGGCAAGACCATGAAAGGGATAAATAATGATCGTTCTTGAGAGTGATAGGCACACAACCTACTTTATTATAAGAACTTGATAAGGGATCTTTCGGGATAAGACTGTATTTACTTACCGTCGGGGTTGGAACCGATATTGTGGAAATTCCGGGTGTATCCCAACGGTGATGGTTGATGGTATGTGAAAAATGTGGTTCATGAAAAAGTTACCTACCTATTTGACGATATTAAATAGGAATATTGACATTTTTGAAACCAATATTCCGAAGATGAAGAGGGGGTATTAAACCCGCTGGTGGGGGAACTTTTATACAGAGATTTTTTTGTTTTTACATACAAGTTATTACCTAATATGTAGTTTTGAATGCTATTGAAGCAAAAAGTGAATTCATGGTTTGAGGTGGTTGGTACTCTCCTAAGAGGATTCAGCTTCGCATTTCAGTAAATATAAAAAAACGTATTGAGGCGGGCATTGCAAAGAGGATCCAGCCTACGTTTAGTGTAAATTAGCTAATGCCCATTAGCCGTGTCAGGAAACGAACTGAAAATAATACTTGGATTTAGATTTTTAACTCGGGTGAGAGTACCTACCAAGGTTAGAATATTTTGAAATTATTAACACCGTGCCTATGAAGTCCACAACTAGAGCTGGATCGCGTTTGACCGTTACTTTTTCAAGGACGATTGCACTGGTAGGCAATTCTCCAGTTATACTTTCTACAGGAATGAGAAGAGTATAAATTTGGCTAAAGAATGGAAAATAAATATGGACTCACAATTGGATTTCCAAAGTAGTAGGTCAAGAGCCGACAAGTATTCATTGCTAAGTAATAGATTTATTTACCTAGGTAATAAAGAAATTTGTTTATAGTCTTGGTTGATCTACGAGTACGTCGACATTTTGAAGTCTCAATCATGGTAGGTATGGAGTAAATTGCCAAGCTTTAGAATGAAAGGAAGATGTTGGGAATAATAAATTATTGCTATCGGCTAGTTTATCGAAAATTGCGGGAGTAAAAACCGGAGTTTTACAATGTCTAACATATATTTTGGCATTTTCTTGTCCAAGAATTAGCATATAAACTTGAGAATAATAACGAAATGGAGCATCACAAGAACACGTAGCCTACCCTTTCAGGAGTTAAACGATTTTTTTAAAAAGCAGCTGGGCGTGTTAGCTGGATCATTTTCGGCTTCTTTGAAATTCGTCTCCAAAAAGCTGTTGCATTGGTATTTTGTTCTTCCAATTCCTATTTATTCGTTCATGAGCATAAAAATTGAAGATAGAGAAGGGAGTCCGTTGAAACTGGTGCCTGATGATTAACTTTTAAAGAGGGGCTACTGTTAAAAATAACATGGCACTTTTCAAGTGTAATAATTTTATTAGCAATGAACTGGCTTCGATAAACGAACATACTTAACTACGGGGAGAGAAGGGAGCACAATCTGCAGGTGGTGGGAACCTAGGGAAAGCACATAGGTACGACTAACAGGATTGCCTCCTCAAATCAAACTAGCACTAAAAATTGTTCATATTATGTCCATATCACTAGTCATAGATTCCCCTCTCTCCAAAAAGTATTTGCAGTCACTTTACAAAATATACATAATCAATAACAAAAGTGTTCAAAATATAGTATAATAATGACCGTTTTCAACATTGTGACAATGGGTGACCAATTATTGAAGAAGATGCCAACACTTAGAAGAGTTCTGCTAACACTGGAGGAACCTCCAGAAAAATATTACCTAATAACCTTAACAACAAGGAAAATAAGTAGGTAGGGAAATAAATAACAGATAAACAAGGGAAAAATAAGTACTTGTTTGAAAAGGCAAAAGTGCAGTGGAAATGAATAAAGAAAAAATCAGAACCTCTGAGAGAAAAGGGAAATTAACCTAAAATGGAAAAGAGAGATGCAAAACTCAAGTGGCGAAAATAAATGGAAAATAAAAGTAGCTGAATAAAAATCAAAGATGGATAATTGATGAATTGGCTTGTTAGGCACAATACTGGTTTGGATGGCTTCAGAGAAGAGAATGAGGTGAGGAATTATTTCTCATACTAAAATATCACATGAAGAGGGAATGGGACAGAACAATATAGCCATCCTTCCAACAGAAAAAACTATCCAAGGCACCACCATGTTATTCAGAAAGCTACATTTGGTGGAAGTGCATGGAACCTGGAACGGGGGATCCATGACAACATATAAAATTTTACACAAAATACTCAAAGGTAACAGAATTGTATGTAAAATTCAGACTTTTAAACCGCATTAAATCGATCAATCAGTATTTATCATTAATTATAAATTTATGGATATTTTCAGAAACATGTTGTATAATAAAAATCAGACTTTTAAGTCACCTCAAATCAATGAATCAGTATTCATAATTAATTATCAATTTAATTTTAGCAACATGTTATATGATAAAATTCAGACTTTTAAGTCACCTCAAATTTACTTTTCAGTATTTATATTTAATTCTATCCACTGTCAAAGGTCTTCGGAAATCTTCGAATTTTTTAGCAAGCAAGGCCTTGGTAAAAATGTCTGCAACTTGTTCAAACCTTGAAGATTAAACAAGTTTCACTTCACCATTATCAACATAATTCTTAACAAAGTGGTATTTAACCTTAATATGTTAAGTTCTATTTGTCTCCCTAGCACTTGCCACTGATATGCAAGACTGATTATCTTCATACACTGATCAGACCTATGCAAGTTCAGAGAGGAATTCCAAAGCAGTTTGGTATCTACTTACAGATATAGAAACACATTGTGTCAATGAAACAGATTCTGCATCGGAAGAAGACAGAGCAACTAAATTTTGATTAATAGGTCGCCAATTCACAATATCATTGTTTAAACAGGCACATACCCAGATACATTTTTTCTGGCATTACCATTTCCAGTAAAATCAGCACCATAATAAGAATGTAGCCTTAACATTTTGTCAACGGTATAAAGCTAATGCTGCGAATGTAAAGGTGACTGGAAACTAAAATAACATCGTGTTACCATACTTGAGTTGGTAGGCCAACTACCAGGCCCTTTTAGTTAGTGTCCAGTTGGTGAAGACGGCAAAAGGTAAGTGGTTTTCCCAACAATGAACGTTGTTAATCATTACGAAATGATTATGATCTACCTCAGGTTCTCAGTTCTTCATATTTATGTATATACGTTCCTATATATTACAGTCCATTGCCGATGAAAGCACCACACCAGTGTGCTGATATACTGATGGAGACACTAATACAGTGTGTCATATACCGTAGCCCACAATGAAACATTATTTAGTCAATATAGAGCATTAATGCCATAGATTTTGTCACACATCTCATGTGTGGCGTTTTATATTTAATTGAATCATAATGAGTCGTCTCTCCTGTCATGTTCAGTATAAGAAAGGTACTGCCTCATGTTATACCGTAAAATGGAGTAACTTCGGACGATTTTTGAGGTTTTTCGTGATTTTCTAGCTTACAGGCTTTTAGAAAATTTTAAAATATACTCGACTTCTATCCTTCACATCTCAGCTTTCTAATCCTGCCACGTTCAAGTTTTCCAACTTGACCCATATATTTATTATAATAATAATAATAATAATTTTTTTTTACATTTCATGTGTCTGAAGTTACAGAAATAGTTGGAGTAGCTTCGGACACGCCTCTAAAATAAAAATACAAAAAAAATCAAGGTTTTGCATTGCTAGACTAACATCAGACAGTACTGGATGTTTTTTAAAAACTCCGAAATAGAAACACATGTAAAAAAAATATTTTTATTGCATGGTTCCATCCAATAATGTCAACAACAACACCAAAACAAAGTTGAGTAGGTATGTATGTAAGTGTGCGATTACTGCAAAAACTGCCTCCGATTGATCAAGCCAGGCATAAGTTATCGGGGTTATGCCGTTATGGCGATCATTTCTTGCAGATCTTCATCTACATTTCTTAAAAAAAAAAGTTGAGTTGAGTTTTCCGTGGAAGACATAGATGTGTGGTATGGAAGTAAATGTTGTTCAATTTGCTACCTTCTTGTGCAGTATTTCTTTTTGTAATATGTAGGCTGTGTTGTACGACACGTTGAGGCGTAAGCGGTGACCCTGTCAATTTTGTCTTACTGACATTTTTTAGGGTTCGCCCATCTATTTATGGTTCAATATAGGGATTTAAATGTTCAATATTGCGAATGATTGTTAGAATTTGCTCGGCAGTTACAGAAGGTGTAATTTACTTGCGGTACGTAATTTTTACAGGCCTCCACAAGGGCGCAGCAGCGCACGATCAGCACAGAGTAAAAGTGTCTGAAGTTACTCCTGCAAAGTAAGATTTTATCATTTAATAATGATTAACAGGACGGTTCCATTTGTTTTCGTCACGCCACGGTGGGGTTTTCTATTGATTTTCACGTACAACCAATGCGTTACTAGGGAAGTGTAACTCCCTTAGTTTTCATAGCAGGAAAATCGTTGGCCACTTTTTGGAATGCTCTCATTTTATCACAGCATCTCATAATCCCTAAGCCTCTATAGTGTCAAGGAAAGCTGATTTATTACGCTCAGTTATAAACTAATAGCTAAGTAACCATAGTGAACTAATAATGACTGCGTAAAATTAATCAAATTAAACGATCTGACTGTAGAACCGTAGGTCTACCCTCTCGTTTTTTGGTAATGCCAGCTCAAAAAAAAAAAAAAAAAAAAAAAAAAAAAAAAAAAAAAAAAAAGACAAACTAAGGTAAATTATAGCTCTTGATGGGATCACGAAGTCAACCCTTTTCACTACTGAATGTCGTTGAAACCG
Source organism: Adelphocoris suturalis (assembly GCA_030762985.1). NCBI lineage: Eukaryota > Metazoa > Arthropoda > Insecta > Hemiptera > Miridae > Adelphocoris > Adelphocoris suturalis. The sequence goes on along the minus strand of CM061040.1, from coordinate 42,785,679 downwards.
TTATCCTAACTTGGTCAGTGTACTCACTCGTAATTTACACTGTACTTTGAAAAAAACTTTTATAAATAAAAAGTTTTCGAAAAATTACCTCGGCGTCTGGCAGTGCCCTATAAAGTCAACAACAACACCAAAAAAAGCTGTGGGAAGAGAGAAATCCGTAGAGCAGGTTAGTTGTAATTTTACAGGCCTCCGCGAGGACGCAACAGCGCATGATTGCCACAGAGAAGGAACGTCCAAAGTTACTCCATTTTATGGTATTTCTTAGGCAACTCAAGTACTTGAGTCGTTTTGTCTCTCCTGACGTGCACAGTACCAAGAAAGGTACTATACTAGTTCACATTATATTTATGGGAGGACCCAAATACATGGGTCATCTCTCTAACGTGTACAGTACCAAGAAAGATACTAGTTCACGTTATATTTATTCAACAAACCAAATACATGGTTTATCTTTCTGAGACCTTGATCTTTACTCTGGGGTGCGACCAAAGTTTGTAATATAGTGTAAACATTAACTTGCGAGAAACAAATGACAGTGTTTATTCCTTTCATCGTAAATTTGGTTGTACAAATACCCCGGTGGTGTTCTTTGTTTGTACAGTATACACAGGGCTAATTTTTTCGACTTTCATCTATGTGAAGCCTAGTGCCTCTAAGCCAACGTTTCATAGAAATTAGAGAGTAGAGTAGAAAGTAGAGTTTTCTCTCAAGTACTGTGCTGTAAACTGAGTATTGGTCTTTATAATTATCTCCATGGCAAAACACACATGCAATTTCGGACGTCTTTTGTGTAGGTTCGTATGCCGCAGGAGTTGACGGATCACTAAGTTTTATGAAACCACCTTTCTTTGGTGGTTTGATTTGGCTTTCTTTATTATATTTAATTTTATTGTTGTAGGTATTGCCGTTCGTTGTCTTACTCTTGAGCTTCTGGGACGGATTCCGTTTAAATTTTTGGCGAGGATAATTTTTACGACTGCTACTGCAGTTAGTTTTGAATTTCAATAATTTGGATTGGGACAGTGAGCGTGAGAACAAGGCTTGTGTGAAGCTATTGTTGATGTCAACAATAATTTGACTATCGTTCATCTTGAAGGCCGTTTGTCGGGCTAGTCAAACCTTTTCTGAATATGATCGTATCTCGTCAACAGAATGATCGTCTGGTGTCATCATCAATCTCGAGACGAATATGATATCATTTGGGGAATTTTTTAAAATGTGGTTCTTACTTGGTTAACGTTTTCTCCCATTGACTTTGGAATTCTCAAGTGTCTTTCTATCTCATCAAATACTTTCCGACACTCGCTGATTTGAGTATTGGCAGGGCTTAATCGATTAGGTGCTGCGTAGTGAGCATAAATAATTGTACCTCGTCTTCCATAGCGTTCTTTGAGTTTATTGATTGCTATAGTGTAATTACTATTCGTTATATCAAGCCCCTCAACTGCTAGTCTTGCCTCTACTTCTAGCGAACACAGTATTTGTCTACGTTCATCATAGTACTATTTTCAATGCTGGACTCAAACCGATCCCAAAACTCCGTCCAACGTAGATGTCTCCATCAAATTTCGGCATGTCTAGTTTAGGAAGTCGACACGTACTTTCGGGTTGAGCTGCTTGAGAATTCAAAACTAACAAACATTCATTTGCCAGTTGTTTTTGTTTCATTCTCATTCGTGTTTCAATCATAACCAGTAATTCTTCTGCCTCAATTTGACGTGTTGTGGATTGTTCGAGCCTAAATTGCATTTCCGAGCTCCCTTTCTGGCCCGAGTTTATGCAATTCTGAATTTCATTGATAAATCTTGTCAAAGCCAGTTTCATTTTTCAATATTTGTTTCAACTTCCTCCAGCGCTCCGTGACCTTCTTTCAATTTTGCCAAAATTGTTTGACACACCAAGTACCCTTCCTCCACCTTTTGATACATAAGGTTTGATCCATGTCTTCTCTTGTTGGTTATATAACTGTTATTTACCTATTTGGTTTTAGCTCTTTCACCCCTGTAACAATATTAATTCCGCCAAACTAACCCCGCAATTCCAAAATTATCGATTTATATTGAGATTGTTACTAAGTACTGATTTGAATGATTTATTTAAATTGCATTAATTGGGAAAAAAATTGATTACGGTTTGTGGTATGGTGGGGGGGGGGGGGGGGGGGGATTCTGAGCAATATTCGAAAATATGAAACTATGTAACTATAATCTCTTCGAAATATTTCCCTGGCTCGAGGAAACGCGGCGTTGTCGGGATGGGGTGAGAGAGAACATAATGACAGGAATATCCATTTCATAGCTTCGGACCCTAGCCTCCGTGTTTCTGCGGCACAACTGCCTTCCCATCGCCGGGAAAGACGAATATAAAAATATTTCTAGCACAGTATACACCATGAATAATATAATATTATTATTAATATTAGATCTACTGCAAAAGGGTGAAGCAGGTAAAAAAGGTTCATGTGAGTGAAAGCCGTGAATCGGCCTTGAGGGATTTGTAAGGATTTGTAAGGATTTTGCTAGGTACCGAAGGGGAAGTTAGATGAAGGCACATCCCTATTTATCGAGTTTCAGAACGAAATGGAAAAATAGATTCTGGGATGACAAGCTACTCGTTTAGCTTCTATGGTACGTCGGTCAGTAGCCTTCTTTGCTCCCTACACATTCATTTTCAACAGATTATGCAAAAGTTCTGTTCCTAATCGAGTGCAAAAAACTCTTTGCCAGTAATACTGAATTTTGTTGAGATTTTTTTCTTCAAATTCCAGGATCTCCACCATGTAGTGAAATTGTTGATCACGAATAATCATCATCATGGTTAGGTATTAGGTATACGTTAAATAATATGGATCAAATTGAAGAGTGACCAACCCATGGGATATTTACGATTCAATTTATCACTAATTAATATACTGGGAAATGTACCTAGGTGGTATACTTTTGAAATGTGTTATTTTAGCTATGAATTGTTCGTATAAATTCAGAAGTATCGTGCTTTTTTATCATAAAACGGTTCACATGATCCCAGTTCTTCAAAATAAGGGGTTATTAATTACCCCAGGACGGCCTCCAACCTCCTCTTTAGCCGTTCCCATGCCACGCAAACTTGTGCTCAACTTATTACTGAGCTATTAGATTATATTTCATGAACAATTATTATTGTCCATCAAGTAGTATGTATCACAGGTACCGTTGCCCACACTGATCGTAATGTTACAGTAATATCTATATAATCTTGGGATGATCCGTGTATTTAGATCCTGGAATAAATATAACGTGAACTAGTACCTTCCTTGTTACTGTGCACTCCTGAAAGATGTATTTGGGTTGTCGAATAAATAAACCGTGAACTAGCACCTTTCTTGGTACTATACACGTTTGAGAGATGACCCATGTATTTGGGTCCTCCTATAAATATAATGTGAACTAGTACCTTTCTTGGCACTGTGCACGTCAGGAGAGACAAAACGACTCATGTACGAGCTTGAGTCGCCTAAGAAATATAACATGAACTAGTATCTTTCTTGATACTAAACATGACAAGAGAGACCACCCATTATTGGGGTCTTCGTATATGATTCAATTAAATATGAAACTAGTCACACATGAGATGTGTGACAAAATCTATGGCATTAATGCTCTATATTGGCTAAATAATGTTTCATTGTGGGCAATGGTATACGACACACTGTATTGGTGTCTTCATCAGTATATCAGCACACTGCTGTGATGCTTTCATTGACAACGGACTGTTAAATATAGGAATGTATATACATCAATATGAAGAACTGAGAACCTGTGGTAATAATCATTTTGTAATAATTAACAATGTTAATTGTTGGGAAAACCTCTTACCTTCTGCCGTTTTCACATACTGGAAACTAACTAACACCAAGGACATACTGGCCTATCCATTTAGATTAATGTTGCATCTATGCTACCAACGTAAGTATAGTAACACGATGTTATTTTAGTTTCCAATCAACTTTACAAGCGCAGCAATTGCGACAGTCTGTTGTATCATTGAGATATCTCATACGTTCTTAAAATTTGCCCAACGTTCTTGACCATACCCATTTTGAAATTGACAAAAAAAAAAAAAAAAAAAAAAAATAATAATAATAATAATAATTAAAAAAAATAATAATAATAATAAAAAAAAAATAAAAATAAAAATAAAAATGAAAAACAAAAATAAAAGATATTGCGTATCACAAATGGGAGGGTGAGGCACATTGTACTGTGTGTAATTTGGGTGGTGCAAACAATGAAATTCCTTTAAACACTGGGAGAGGAATCGCTGATTGTTCTGTCCCCAACTTTTTGCCCCCCAATAAACAATCATATGCCGTTTTGAAGCCTCTGAGCTCAACAAAAAAAGTCCTGGTCATGCAGCATGATCGTATGAGTGAATTTTAGTAAATTATCATGTTGTATAATGTTAAATTGTTTTGAAATTTGAGCTTTTTGAGTGCAAAGAAATTGTTAACTACTAATTTTATGGTCAAAACGTATTCTAAATAACAATCGCCTATTCAAAATGAGACTTTGGATTTTTAGTTTTTTTGATGTTGCAATTTTCATCGATTTTTTAGCAAATTTTAATGAAATTTTAGTATACTTTTCATTATAATTTTGTACACAAATTTTTGAATGACCTATTTTATAGTTGATTAACTTTATCTGAGCAATATTCTGCTAAAAAGTATCAATTTAACGATTTTTAGCCATTTTCAGTGATTTTTTCAGTACATTTTTTGAATTTGACCAATTTAATGAGCTCAAAAAATGCTGGCTAACGAACTCATGTTCGAAAACGATAACGAAAACCAATGCACCTCAGTCTTAGTGACTGTTCAAGGAAGATATAATTCTCATTTCAACAGCAATTACGGAAATGTCTCACATCGAAATTTTGCATAATTAAGCGTTTTTGAGTCCGGATGCTGACTAATGGCGCACTGCGGTTCGGATGGAATTTTCGTCACTCCTGCAAAAAACACTTGGACTATGGAAGAAAAACCATCAGATTAGGAAACTAACGGCTGTAGGTTGATCCTATGCAACAAAGTATGGCTCGAATGGTCAGCTTGAGGGACGCAAAGCTCGTCTGGTTGCTAAAGGATATTCACAAAAGCCAGGCGGGGATTTCCATGAAACTTACTCTCCTGTCATAAGGCTCAGTTCTCTTCGTATGTTGATGACTCAAGCTGTACAGAACAACATGGAAGTTATTCAGATGGATGTTGAGACTGCATGAATGGGGACATACACGAGAAGATCCACCTGAATTCCTGAAAGAAATATTGATAGACATAGTTGATAAGTAGAGAGGCGAAATCCAAGATGCAGCTAGGAAAATGTTGAATTATTTAAAAGATACAATGGTTGACAATGGAATCGTGCAAACTCCTGAATACACCATTGGACGATAACTTTAAGTTGAAGCTCCTCAAAATCAATCCCATTCTGACAGTAATTTACCATATAGACACAAGGGCGTACGCAGACTTTTTGCGCTACTGGGGCCAACGATAATTTGACAAGACCGCTGTAGGCAAAAACAATCATGCACAAAATTAGGGTAAATGCAAAGTTATAATTTATATAAAATGTAATGAATTGAGAACAACTTGAAAATTGTTGTTACTGCAACATTAAACGCCTGGGGTATTCACAAAAAAGTTTCAACACTCATCAACAAATTGATTTTTCTTCTAGAGGACCAACTTTTTGTGTACATTCAATAGGCAAAGTCAGCCCGTTGAGACGAGCTTTTGACATGGCTGACCTCAACTATGTTTTAACCCTTCTCAACGAGCTGAATGACCTTTCAATTGTACACGTTGTGCACGGCTGTGCGAGAAGAACGTTTAGCGCCAATTTCACTTGGGGGTAAACCCCTTGGTCTCTTGCAGTACATCGATCAAATCCAATTCATTCAATTTTTCTGTAGTAAGACCCTTTGTCATCCAAAATGTATGCCATAGCTCAGTCTCAGTTTCAAAGAGGGTATCCAGACCATATAACTTGCAAAAGTCGGTCAGTCGCTGTTTGAGTTCTTGCTTTGACATCTCCAACATTTTCGATGGATAAAGTACAAATCCCCCAAAAGCTGTTACATTATCATTCGAAAATCGGTCTTGTAATGAACTTAGTACTGAATCCAAATATGGGATGTACAGAGATTCTTTCCAATATCCTGCTGAGCTTTAAGTTGTTTGGTTGGAACAATGTTGTTGACATTCAACTATTCTGGGCCGCCGGATTTCTTCCCCCACACGTTCGGCAAGAGAGTCAGAAGCCATGGGAATGTCCAAAATCAATGTTTCAGACTTTTCACATTGCTCTTTGATAAGAGCCTGTAATGTGGCCACGAGATGTTTACACTCCAAAAGATCCAACTTCTTCGATTGTAGGTTATTAAACAAAGCTTCCAAAATGGCGGAATACTTGGCGATGATTTCAAGACAAATTATAGATTGTGATTTTGTTGCAGTACAATGGAGTGGAAAAGCAACTTTTCTTGTTGCTGCATTGCCCTTTCTAGATAGTGTTTCCAGGCCTTCAATAAGTGCAACGTATTGTTCTCTGAAAATCGTAATAGAAGATATTTCTGTGACCAACAAGTTTCACAAAATGCAGGGATTTTTGGCGCGTGACATTGGCATCGAAAAGGCAAAAGACAGAAGCACACTATCAAGTGTAGAAGCTGAATATTTGAGCATCTCAGAAGCGGTGCAAGAAGCTTACTTGAGAAGACTCTCGAATGATATGAGATTCCCAATACATGGCCCAACATGTTTATATGTAATGACAGCCAGGGGGCGCAAATGCTAATCGCTAATCCCGTATAGGAACCATTCGAGAACCAAACATATAGATATTCGGAATCAATTTATAAAACAGACGGTAGATGACAAATTGGTCGAAATTAAGTACCTCAAGACATACGAAATGCCTGCTGATTTCTTAACGAAAACTATGAGGAGAGAGAATCATGAGTTCTGTCCAAGAAGTCAGGGGTGGATAAAGTTTTGCATCGAGGGTCGTATTGGAAATGGAGTCAAGTTTAAACTTTATTAATGTACTAACTTCAGATCCACTGTTGGAATCAAATTGCGGTTAATTGTGCTATGTTTGTGCTTAATTCTCAATAAAAATATTTTTCTCTCTCATAAAAATCTAACCGAGCTAATTCTGTTTTCATTTCTCGAATATTATCGCACATGTAGAATAAAAAGGCTTTTTTTGAGGAATCATCTTCAATTTTTTTTCTTTTTTTCAATTTCGCACCTCGGCCACACTTTATGAGATAATTCTAATTTAATTTCGGATCAATATATGTTATTCTAATTTTTGAGTAGTTTTATGGTTTTAAATGATGTCAATATTTAAACACCTAAAATATCAATTTTTTTTTTTCAAAAACGTAGTCGTGCCCATTCCATTCTAGTAGTTTGCTTTTGGCAATTGTGCCATTTTCACCCCTGAAAACCTTCGAGAAATACCATATCAGAATCGTAATCCTAATCACAGGTTTTGTGAGTAAACTAACAAATCATTATAATTGGCCTCCTCCCGACATCACTCTATGAGCTCAAATCTAATTTTATTTCCAAATCTTGTGAAGGGCATATCCCATGAGTCGCCTGGTGCTAAATATGTAACAGTATATCGTTTCTTTATTAGCTAACACAAGGCGTCAAAATGCCCGTTTTTGGACTTTCTTCTTTTTATCTCGTCTCACCTCGATTTATTGTCCACTCACTTCTGCCAGCTCTTTAAAGCCAATTTTAATGAAATTATAGGCTACAATTATAGGCTAACAATTATAGGCTAATTAAGGATACAATTATAGGCTAATGAAATGAAATCATAGGCTACAATTGACCTGACGAAGTGCATTTTGGCGTTGTCCCGATCAGCTGAGTGAGCTAAATTATCTCCTACTTACTCCAATAAGTTGAAATTTGGTAGGGAGACTCTCCCGGACATTATGAGATGAATAAATTGATGGGGTTTATATTGATCAGCTGAGTTAGCTAAATTATCTTCTATTCACTCTAGGAATCTGAAATTTGATGGGGACCTTCTTTAGTATAATAAGAGATGAACAAAATTATGGGTTCTATCCTGATCAGCATGTGAGATAAATTCTCTCCTGTTCACCCTAGGAAATTGAGATTTGACAGGGAGTTGAGTCTCGGACAACAAAAGTCAAATGAAATGATCCATAAAGCCCGTATATTTCAACCTTCTCCTCCTAGATAAAAAAAGTGTGATATCTCCCACAAAAAGACGCTCTGCGTACAAAAAATGCCAAGCCACAAAATGCATGTCATCTAATATAGGCGAAGCCAATAGTCGGATTCTCTCTCTTTTTGGCTGCCTTTGGGAATGAGAGCTTCTTCAACGGCTTGGTTGATTTTCGCCAATTACGCAATAAACACCGTTGCTGTTCTCCAAATGTGGTGTTCTTCTTCAAACGGATTCTCTGATTTTAATTTCATTCCTATATAAGGACCAGAATCCGCATTGCTTCTATCAGAGCATTACAACTTTTAGCACGAGACCAATACGAAGCATAAAACCTGTTTCATACCTTTCCAATCCAATTTTGTGAAACTACTTCCATTCCATTTTGAATGTCATTTTCTTGAAATTATATCATACAACGACATTTTTGCTACGTATACTTCTTACAAATGCAGAGCTAAAGTGGGCTGCAAAGAGCGCTGTTAATCCAGAGTAACATTAAAAGGTTCACATCCCCACATAATTTATAAATGAAATGTATTATTATTCAACATTAGGAATTCATTTTCAGTCTCATTGAGATGTGGTGGTGGTGAGATCCACCATCACACTTACCAGTACAATTTTGCAATAAGCGAAAATCAATCAAGCCATTGAAGAAACGACTCACTTCCAAACGCAGTCAAAAAGAGTGAGAGAATCCAACTAGATTGGCGTTGCGGAAATTGAATGATATCATGCATTATGCGGCTTGGCAGTTTTTGTACGCGTAGCGTCGCGTTGGGGGGTAAATAAGACGAACGCGTCTCGTTGGGGGGTTAATGAAATGAAAAGTACGGTTTAGTTTTTTAGTCCTGACTCGCTCAATCTGAAATTTCATCTGTTTAGTGAGGCTTGCCTCAAACCAACTTTGCTTCTCACTATCCCAAAGGTTTCAGAATTGATTCGAGTCCTTCTTTCCTGTGGCTTCATTGAATTTCTCTGTACACCTGAGTCTACATTTATCATCCACGGTTCCTTGTAAAGTATGCTTTTCCGTGGTTCACCGAAATTACCAGTCGTCAACATCTCCTCACTTCCCATGGTTATTTTCAGCTTCTCTCTTTTCTACTTTTGCATCCCAGAGAAGAACCTCTGCCAGCTGTTTGCAACGTGGTGCAATGGACAGAATACGAGAGTTTCCATTGTTCATTTTTTGAACAACCACCACATTTATTGAAATTGTCGTAAATTTTTCGGTTTCCAACCAAAGAGGAAAGAGAGGCTAGCGTTTCTCTCTTCTTAATTTACTTGAATCAATGAATTTTTAACTGGCGTTATTGGCAACATTTTTTAGCTTCTTTTGGGTAAATCCCGATATGTGAAAATTAAAACGTTCTGATTATTAAAATTATACTATTTATTGCTCTACAGTTTTTAGTTTTTTCAATAAAGTGATGAGGGTAAACTCAATATGCCTCTAAACTTTGTTAAGATCCTCGATAATTCGCGAAATCACTTATTAACTAATATTATTATCCAAATTGAATTATTTTTTCTGTGATATGGAGATGGGAACTTCAACAAAAACCAAGAAAGTATGTAATTTGATAGGGCCACAAGTAAAAAACGGTTCGCAAAATGAAAAAATCACTTCCTTTCCAGAATGATAAGGGCACAACCGAGTTGTGCTTCTGTTAATTCCTGTTAGGGTCAGCTCTGGTTGTAGAGCTCGGCTTCCCGAGTTCGAAAGGGGCATACAAAAATTGAATTTTTCAAATTGTGCCTCTTTCATTCTACACGTGCGATATCAGCTTTGCGTTTCAAGACACGTAGAATCCAAATATCTGGTTAGCAACAGAAAGAAAAAAAGTCTGTTTGCCGTCCTGACGATAAATTTTGAACGTGATACACCATCGCAACGAAACTGCTGGGAAAGTCATTTGACATCCAAGAAAGAGAATTTTTCACTATGCTCACTTGACTAAACACCAGACAGCGTTCGATTGATGAGCGGTTAATTATTGTCCAGGAAGGGGAACCATTTTTTACTTTTCTTATTTAACAAAATAATCATTTATCGTTCGGTTCTACCAAATAGATACAAATATTCATACAGACACCACAAGATCCATGTGCTATAATTACTTATACCATAGGCATGAATATGAGGGATGAATTATAGGTACTTGAATCACCGGTGTAGGAATTCACCCTTTCAAACTGGTACCGTGAAATGTCCGCTGTACTCTGTCTCTCTCACGTTACTTCATTCTGTTATAAATCACTTTCAACCATTTTTGTGAGGAGGTGGGGGAGCCTGGATAAAAAGGCTCAGATTTCACTTCAAGATAAATAGCTTAAGCAACGCTCAGCCTTGTTTATATGAAACAGAAAAACTGAATTAATCACATACACACACATATATACACACAGGCTGTCCCAAAAACGTTCCCCCCTCTGCTTAAATCGTTAATAATTGCTAAAAAAAATAAGAAAAATGTTTAATCTTAATGTTTTTTGTAAGGATCACAAACATGACAAAATTGCGCATTGCGCAATTGACATCAATTTCGTTATTTTAAGGGATGATGTCCACCCTACCGAAGTTAGCGTTTTTGTGTCCCTGGATCTCGGTAACAAGACGTCCGATTAACTTGATTTTTTTTTTGCTTGTTCAGCATCAAAAATACTACACATTGCTGGGACCAAAATTTTCCATTATACATTTGGTTAATTTGTGGAAAGCTGCTGAAAATGGGGAAATTCAACCATTTCCACCGCTGTGTACAAAAAGTATTAGTGAACTTTTTGAAAACTCCTTCTACAGAAATAAAGGCCTGGATGCGGAAAATCCAACTAGATAAAAAAACTTGAAAATCGGTTGAGTAGTTTATTATAAATTGGGAAAAACGTTATGAAAAACGTGGGAAATCGGAATTCATAGGGCTGGAAGTTCAGTTCATCATATGACGCAACCGCAACGTCGCGCTTCACGATTTCGACGCAAACCTTTGATCCCGAGCATTGATAACAGCTGTTTTTGGATATATACTCTCTTCTGTCACCTGATTTTTTTCCCCCGGTTTGTGATTTTACTTTATGTACCGAATTCGTTTCCTGTGCACTTCCCTTCTGTAAAGAAGGAAGTTCCTCAGAAGCAGCAGAGAGTGCCGAGCTTGCGTATGTTGCCGGTGGTTACTAGGTTGTCGATGGTTTTTGGAGTATTTCCCTTTGTCTGGTTGATTTTTTTATATTTTTTATTCATTTTTGAAACTTTTGTGGTTGTGCCGTAAAACCGCGTGAAAATTCGAAATCAATGAGTTCTGAGTTCGTTTTCAGGTACCATTCGTTGGACCATCCACACCACCAACGAAACGTAAAAACCCCTAATGGTGAGTTTATTTTTTTATTTCATTTTTCAACAGTTTCATTGCTCAACCTGCGAGAGATACTGGATGAACATGACGCTCATCACACAGACATTTTCTTGAATATTTTCGAAACCCGCATTATAATGGTAAAATCTCATTACATCTATCATTAGGATATGGGTACCTATATGTTGGGTAAGTGGCCCCGGTAATCGGAATCATATTTCCGCAGTAACCTGGGTAGTGGGGGAATAGTTGAGCGTCACGTTCGCCCAAAATGTACCTACCTCTGCCGACTAGCCCTTATTGAGAGCAAACCGAAAATAGAGTTCTCTCGTTTCCAAGTTTTTCATAATCATTATTGAAGTCAAATATTTTTTGTTTAAACATTCAGAAAAGATAGTTAGGGACGTCTAGGGATGGTTGTAGGAGATTCTACGGCATAAACCGCCCCCTCCCGTCAATCCCTTATGTTCATATCGTCGGTTTGGTTTTATTTGTTGGCTAGTAAGTGAACTTTCATTGAAAATTTTCAGGTCAATGGAAACAATATTACCTATACCTAATCAGCTCCCCCCCCCCACCCTCCATTGTATTCTCCTGGTCAACTGACACCAACAGTACATCATCCGTCATTCGCTTCTACTCATTGTACTACCTACTGATGACCTGTGAAATATAAGTACCCAAACATAAGTATTCTGAAAAGAAAAAGAAATGATATAAATAAATAAAACATAGGGAGCTTCTATGCACCTTAGGGATGGCATAGGGTTGGTCGGGATTCCGATCGGTAGTCACAGATGCTGTCTAGGAGGCCGAGTCCGGACGAATATGACGAGACATAGAGTACACACTTCGTTAGAACGTGAACTTCATGATTATGGAGGATAAACGCGATGAGGGTGCTCAAATTTTTTAAAAATACATGAACAATTTTTAAACCCACTTTTTTCTTGATTATTGTTACTACACTATCCTCAAATACCAATTCATTCGAAGTTTAAGGTCAGGCGAACCAATATTGGCAAAGCTATTGCCGAAAATGTAAAAAAGAAACCCAAAGTAAGGGAGCATGAAATGTTTACATCAGTACACGGTAATTTCTGACTAATCCAACGAAAAAAAATTTGATGAAATTAAATGAAACATGGAGAAAAACCCAGCCAACCGCACATTTTTATCTCAATACGTTCACTTTTTTTGTTTTTTCCCTATAAAATTTAAATTTCTCCCCTTAACTTTAACTAAATTTAATTTTTTTACCACATTTTAGAATTCGGTGTTAAATTTTCCGTATTATTAGTTTACTTTGATTCTTGAGAAGTACCTTCTAATGACCTTAAAACCTGCTCAAAAAAAGACCATTTTTCAAATAAAGCATCGCTGAAAATATGCCGCTGATGACCCTTCGGGTTAGGTGCGGCTTGCCAATCATCTTAATCATTTAATAGGGTTTCTAACGGTGCCTATCGTTTTGTAGCATTTGAATTTGAAGTTTTCATCGAAGGAACAAGATGCAAATTTGCATCAGATACCGTTTGAATGCTTATTAAATATGAAGAAGTTTTCGTGAAATTTGCCAGTTTCTAGATTTATTTTTTCTTTTCCGGTAGAGTAGTGATGCTTTAAAGATGTTCAGGAATTGCATGTCTTTCAAAATCTTCTGTTTCAAAAATACGCTTCCGAAAAGCTAATGTCAAAGATGCAGTCAAAAATGAAAAATGGTTGAGATAAACTGGTGAAATTTTGATTGTAAAGAAAAAAAACTTGGTTCTCCGAATTTTTCGGGTTTATTAGAGGTTTTGAGGAAAAATGTGTATACCTATTGAACTCCTTCAACTTAAGTTTATATTAGTCCTATAACATTATAGTAGGACAACTTACTATAGTTGTAGAATTGATTCCTGAACTTGAGGCCAAATAATTCTTGAACACCCTGCCAACCATAGATCTTTCAGAACAAGGTTTGGTGATTGAATTTATATATTAGGTATATGATTTTCAGGTATCGTAAGGGAGAATGGTCGTTCGGGGCTTCCAGACGAAGCTTTCAAGACCACCCTGACGGACTGACTCAAGGCAGCCAAACTTCGCCTCGTGAGACAAAAACCAAAAGATTGGCCTTAAATGAAATGTTGATTGATTGGCCTTATTCCTTAACTAGATTTTGGCGAAAATACACATGAAAAAAATAAATATCTCAAAAATCTGGTTTTTGGAATAAAATGATATTTGTTTTCCTCTCCAGATTTTGGCTTTTTATTTTCAATAATGAACCTTTGTAATCGACCATGAGAAAATCGACACTGGTTTACATCTACTAATTACTGCTATATTGTAATGTGCAATACTGTTGTACTACATTCCATATTGAATACATACAATTTTTTAATCAAATCATGGTAATCAATGTATTGAAACGATTCAAAATCCTGTTATGCAGCAAGGAACGTTTCATGTAAGTTACTAATAACTAGTTTCTGAGAGGTTTCAGGGGAATCGTTGTCGAGAAATATTTCAGTAAGGTTTTTGAGGCATTATGGGAATATTCCTGAAACGTTGCGGAATGGTTTTGACTACGTTACAAAACATGTCTGAAACGTAATTTTGTAAACCTATCAGAAACGTTAAGAGAAAACGTTTCACACACGTTACAAAAACTGGGTCAAAATTGAAGTCACAGTTATCAATTACAACGCTAATTACACCAAAAATCATAAAACTGGCTGTCTACCGTCATTCCTGAAAGCAAATTACTCTAAGTTAAACCATAATTTTGATGTAAACTTAGTAAAGTAAGCGGAAATCATCAGAAATGCTTGCATACGAGTCTGCAACACATTGGGACATTTTCATGTGTGTTTTCCTATTATTTTCTTATCATTAGGGAAAAAACTGCATTCTAGAGCCACTCAGCTGATCTGTAATCGGTCAGTTGTGTTCAGAAGTCCCTCAAGGGGCTACATACCAAATCTCAGATTCGTGGGATCATTAGGGAAAAAACTGGATTCTAGAGCCACTCAGCTGATCTGGGATCGGTCAGTTGCGTTCAGAAGTCCCTCAAGGGGCTACATACCAAATCTCAGAATCGTGGGATCATTAGGGAAAAAACTGGATTCAAGAGCCACTCAGCTGATCTGGGATCGGTCAGTTGTGTTCAGAAGTCCCTCAAGGGGCTACATACCAAATCTCAGAATCGTGGGATCATTAGGGGAAAAAATGGATTCTAGAGCCACTCAGCTGATCTTGGATCGGTCAGTTGTGTTCAGAAGTCCCTCAAGGGGCTACATACCAAATCTCAGAATCGTATGATCATTAGGGAAAAAACTGGTTTCTAGAGCCACTCAGCTGATCTGGGATCGGTCAGTTGTGTTCAGAAGTCCCTCAAGGGCCCACATACCAAATCTCAGAATCTAGGGATCATTAGGGAAAAAACTGGATTCTAGAGCCACTCAGCTGATCTTGGATCGGTCAGTTGTGTTCAGAAGTCCCTCAAGGGGCTACATACCAAATCTCAGAATCGTGGGATCATTAGGGAAAAAACTGGTTTCTAGAGCCACTCAGCTGATCTGGGATCGGTCAGTTGTGTTCAGAAGTCCCTCAAGGGCCCACATACCAAATCTCAGAATCGTGGGATCATTAGGGAAAACTGGATTCTAGAGCCACTCAGCTGATCTGGGATCGGTCAGTTGTGTTCAGAAGTCCCTCAAGGGCCCACATACCAAATCTCAGAATCTAGGGATCATTAGGGAAAAAACTGGATTCTAGAGCCACTCAGCTGATCTTGGATCGGTCAGTTGTGTTCAGAAGTCCCTCAAGGGGCTACATACCAAATCTCAGAATCGTGGGATCATTAGGGAAAAAACTGGTTTCTAGAGCCACTCAGCTGATCTGGGATCGGTCAGTTGTGTTCAGAAGTCCCTCAAGGGCCCACATACCAAATCTCAGAATCGTGGGATCATTAGGGAAAAAACTGGATTCTAGAGCCACTCAGCTGATCTGGGATCGGTCAGTTGTGTTCAGAAGTCCCTCAAGGGGCTACATACCAAATCTCAGAATCGTGGGATCATTAGGGAAAAAACTGGATTCTAGAGCCACTCAGCTGATCTGGGATCGGTCAGTTGTGTTCAGAAGTCCCTCAAGGGCCCACATACCAAATCTCAGAATCGTGGGATCATTAGGTAAAAACGTCATTTCTGATGGTCATAATCATCGTTGTGGCCACTTGGGACAATTTTCGTGAGCAATTTTCGTGAGCAATTTTCGTGAGCAATTATTTTCCGTGACGTTTTTTTAGTTTATGTGCCAAAGCAAAGACATGAAAATGTCAAAAAGGTTTCTGATAGGTTGCATAGGAATCGTTTTTGATCTGTTGTGGAAACATCAGTGAAAAATAACTTGCACGATTTGTATGAGCGAATTTTCGTAAGTTGTCCATTATATTATGTGACGCTATTTTGAAATTTCAGCATGGTGAGTGCACAGAAATTGTTAAATATAAATTTTATGACAGAGAAACTCGTTCTTAATAATATTGAAAAAATATTTTGGATTATTAAGTACTTAGGTACATTTTTAGCATTTCCTCATTACTTTTTTCAGCAAAAATTAATGAAATTTGAATACATTTTTCAGTATAATTCTATGAATAAATGTTTTAAGTTCTAGTCCGTTGTTAGGAAGCTTCTTTTGACTAAAAGGCAGTCAAAAATTATGAATTCAACGGTTTTTAGCAGTTTAGAGCAATTTTTAGTGATTTTTAGAGCACATTTTTTTATAGTTGCGCTAAAAAAAAAAAAAAAAACTAGATAATGAACTCATCCTTTTACTAGGAAAGTTTGATTTTTTTGGCGCAAGAATGGAATTTTTATTTCAATCCGAAGTAGAGTAATCGTCTGGGATGACTTTTTGGCATAAATAAAAATCTATAAATCTGAATTGCATGAGTGAGGAAGCCTAGGTTTACCGGATGACAGCCTTTGGGATCAAGGAAGCTGAATGAGGAAGAGGGAAGTGGGATGGGAGGAAGTGCCCCAATTAAATTACAGTAAGAACCCCTCAAGACGGGTGGTGATACTATGAAGCACTCCCGGGAAGATGCCCAACTCGAGTAACTCTATGGCACTTTACCCACACCCCACCCCCTATCTGCTTGGCCATCGCATCATGATGTATAATACGGCTGCACCACATGGTAAAAGTTCTCAATTTCTCTGGTATTCTCATTTCTCGAAGTTCTTTACCATCTACTGACTCTTGCAGAACAGCAGCAAACTCAGCAGATAAAGTGGGTTTAGGAGCAGTTGATATTACTCGGTTGCACAATGTGGGCGACCACCCAGATCGAATCCCTAAGAGCAAACTGGCGCAAGGAAGGGATACTGACCGAAAGAGAGACAATACCGAGCCAACTGGTGCGTGAATGTAGGCTCATGGGACCCAGGTGGCATGCTTAGCCAAGAGTGCACAGCAGAGCGATCATTATGATCAAACTCAAGTAGCCTCCCTGCATTAAGGCTGCTAATCCATAGATCAGGTTTGGCAGCAAGTACGTGCGAAGAATTCGGAGCTTTTACTGTGGCTTTAATGGAGCCTGGGTGACACGAATTAATACTCCATTTGAAACATTTCGAAATCTTTTTCAAATAGAAATTAAAATTTTCCTGAAAGGTTTCGACACCTTCCGAAAAAGTGTCAACATTTTACAAATAGGTTTGGGCATGGCGTGAATCGGAGAAGTAATCTGACAGAAAAAAACCGTGCGTTTTGTGCGTGAATGTAGAGTGTACAGCAGAGCGATCATCATTATCAAACTCGAGTAGCCTCACTGCAATAAGCCTGATAAAGGCTAATCGATAGATGATGCTGACGGTGTGCTTAGGGTAAGTTAAGGCTGTTGGAACGTGAGGCCCTCGCCCGTCTTTGATCGCTCTGCTGATCCCCGGTTGCCCACCCAGTTCAAGATAGATCAACAGGTAGCCCCAGCAGCAGTCGGCAAGCGGGGAAGTAGGTATTTCCCCCTCCACGCCCACACCGCCTCACTGATACCACCCCGCCTGACCACCCTCGCATTCGCCGCCCTAATTTTTTTTTCTAAACCCTCACCGAAAAAGCGGGTGATGGCCTCCAACTCCTTGGGGATCAACATCGGCCCCCAATGCCCAAGTGCACTACTTTCAAGTAAAATGTTACGTTTTTGTGACTGTTGTTCACAAAGAGAGGTTTCTACATGATAATAGGAATGCTAAAAAAAAGTCATCATTCTTCTCATACATATGTTCACACCTAATTATTTTCGGTAAAGATTTAATCACTTTTTTCGTCTTTCTTTGTAAAATATTCTGCGACTCAACATACAGTTTGCAACTTTTTTTTTTTGTGTGCATCTTTTAACAATTTTTTAACAAATATTAATGAAATTTAAGTAAGTTTTTTTGCCTAATTTTTTGGATAATTTATTTTATTTCATCGTTGATAGGTAAACTTCGTTTGACTGCAAAAATGAAAATTCAACGATTATTAGCCATTTTTAAGCAGATTCCTTTAATTCGTTCTGCAATTTTATCTCAACCCATTGAGGAGGTATAGTTTGGAACATAATGGAACATTATATTACATTGTATTTCCAAATAGACTTCGAGTATTTCCAAATCGACTTCGATATTTTCCAAGTAGAAATGAACAACTTTAAAATGGCAATGAACATTTTCCAAATAGATTTCGACATTTTCCAAATATAAAAGTAAGAAAGAACAACTGTGACACTTTCAAATTGCCAATACCAACATTCTGGAAACAAAACAAACTGGATATATGGACAAAAAATGCCACATTCTTGAATTGGAATGTTTATTGTCACGTCCATGCAATGACTTTTCAAACCACAATCTACTATTTACACGCTCACCTAAATTGTCCAGTGAGGTGGTTTTTTCTGTTAGATTACTTCTCCGATTCACGCCATGCCCGAACCTATTTGTAAAATGTTGACGCTTTTTCGGACGGTGTCGAAACCTTTCAGGAAAATATCGATTTCTATTTGAAAAAGATTTCGACATTTTTCAAATGGAGTATTAGTTCTTGCCACCAAGGGTTCATTAAAGCCACAGTAAAAGCTCCGCCTCCATTGCACGTACTTGCTGCCAAACCTAATCTATGGATTAGCCTTGAGCAGGCTTAATGCAGGGAGGCTACTTGAGTTTGATCATGTTGATCGCTCTGCCGTGCGCTCTTGGCTAATCTTGCCACCTGGGTCCCATGAACCTACATTCAAGCACCAGTCAAGGATGGTAGGCTCGGTATTGTCTCTCATTCGGTCAGTATCCCATCCTTGCGCCAGTTTGCCCTTAGGGATTCGATCTGGGTGGTCGCCCTCATTGCTGCAGACCTTGACTTCGTCAGGCAACAGTTAATGTGGTGCAACCGAGTAACATCAACTGCTCCTAAACCCACTTCATCTGCTGAGTTTGCTGCTGTTCTGCAAGAGTCAGTAGATGGTGAAGAACTTCGAGAAATGAGAATATGAGAGAAATTGAGAATTTTTACCATGTGGTGCAGCCGTATTATACATCATGATGCGATGGCCAAGCAGATAGGAGGTGGGGTGTGGGGAATGTGCCACAGAGTTACTCGAGTTGGGCATCTTCCCGGGCGTGCTCCATAGTATCACCACCCGTCCTGAGGGGCTCTTGCTTAAACTGGTGGTGATTTTATTGGGTCACTTCCTCCCATCCCACTTCCCTCTTCCTCATTCAGCTTCCTTGATTCCAAAGGCTGTCATTCGGTAAACCTAGGCGTCCTCACTCACGCAATTTAGATTTATCGTTTTTCATTTAATCCCCCCCTCCATCACACCTTCGAAAGGAGTGTTAGACAAACAAAAATAGTATCATCCCAGACGATTACTCTTCTTTGGATTGAAATAAAAATTCCATTCCTGCGCCAAAAAATCAAGCTTTCCTAGTAAAAGGATGAGTTCATTATCTAGTATTTTTTTAGCACAACTATAAAAAATGTGCTCCAAAAATCACTAAAAATTACTCTAAACTGCTAAAAACCGTTAAATTCATAAATTTTTGCTGCCTTTTAGTCAAATGAAACTTAATAACAATGAACTAGAACTTTAAACATTTATTCACAGAAATATACTGAAAAATGTATTCAAATTTCATTATTATTTGCAGAAAAAAGTTATGAGAAAATGCTAAAAAATTAAGTACCTAATAATCCAAAATATTTTTTCAATATTATTTAGAACGAGTGTTTCTGTCATAAAATCGATATTTAACAATATCTGTGCTCTCACCATGCTCAAATTTCAAAACAGTGTCACATAGTATAATGGATAATTTACGAAAATTCGCTCATACAAATAAGTTGAGTGTTTACGTCTATACTAAAAATAAGAACCTAACCTGAGCGTTTAATCCAAATTAATAGACACAGTAGGCCAAAAGTCACAAATACCCACACAGCACCTCTCCGTTTTTGAAACGTCTCTGAAATGTTTCCATGAAACTTTCGAAATGAAGGATTAATTCAGGTGAGTGAGACGTTTTTGTAACGTTTCAGTAATATACAAATGTCCACCCTTGACACGTTTCCGTGAGGTTTCTCTGAAACGTTTCTAATGAATTCTCTTTGAAACGTTTCAGTAACGTGCAAGTTAGGTTTTACTGATGTTTCCGCAACAGATCAAAAACGTTTCCAATGCAACCTATCAGAAACCTTTTTTTGTAACGTGTGTGAAACGTTTCCTGTTAACGTTTCTGAAAGGTTGACAAAATTACGTTTCAGACATGTTTTGTAACGTAGTCAAAACCATTCGGCAACGTTTCAGGAATATTCCCATAAGGCATCAAAAACCTTACTGAAATATTTCTCGACAACGTTTCCCCTGAAACCTCTCAGAAACTAGTTATTAGTAACTTACATGAAACGTTCCTTGCTGCATAACAGGATTTTGAATCGTTTCAATATATTGATTACCATGATTTGATTAAAAAATTGTAAGTATTCAATATAGAATGTAGTACAACAGTATTGCACATTACAATATTACAGTAATTAGTATAGTACCTAGGTACTACATAAAATATTGTATGTATACAATTTTTCACTCAACTTATGGTACTTGAGCGACCATAGGGGGGCGAGGAGGTTGATCTGAATGGAGGAGAAAACTCAAACCCGCTCCAATCAGCTTAAGCAATATCCCCTCACTCTGTTCTGTCTTGATTATCATAAGTAAATATAAAAATGTTATATATAACTTTTTTATATAACATTCTATAATCCACTTACGATATTCGAGACCAAACGTGGTGAGGAAGATGTGCTCGTGATGAGTGGTGAGGGTTTAGGGTTTCTCCTCCATTCAGATCAACCTCCAACCCCACTATGATTGCTAATGTTGAAACGTTTCAAAACCTTATTGTTCACACATTATTAGCACCGGTACCACTGAATTTGATTTGAAAGTATGTGGTTGAAATGATGTAGTATCACTGAACTATATCATATCAACTAACTACTTTTAAATCAACTATAAAATACCGTAAAATGCTGCAAATTGTTACACAAAGGTTTGGTATTTCTGTATTAGACAGGTAGCCCTTCTATGCAAAACACTGGTCCTTAAAAAACTACCTATCAAACTGAGTATATTCTGTATTATCGATATATAACTGGATTATGTCACCTGTCAAAAGCGAATAAATAAATAAACTAAAAATAATGACTTAATAGAGAATAAAATAAAAAACACTTGAAAGTGACAAGGAATTAAAGTTCGGTCCAGCAGTTTCAGGGAAAAGCTACGGATCTACGGATTTTTTTCTTCGATTTTTGGATTTTGTGTTTGAAATGTATACCAACAAAATTTTAAGGGATGGAGGGGGGGGGGGGGGGGATTAACCAAATTTTCTCATGGTCGATTACATAGGTTCATTATTGAATGTAATATTAGCTAAAATCCCGAGAGGAAAACAAAGATTATTCCAAAAACCAGATTTTTGAGTTATTTATTTTTTGTTGGTGTATTTTCGCCGAAATATAGTTATGGAATAAGGCCAATAAATCACACTTTCAATTAAGGCCAATCTTTCGGTTTTCGTCTCTCGAGGCGAAGTTTGGCTGCCTTCAGTCGTTAGGGTGGTCTTGAAAGCTTCGTCTGGAAGCCCCGAATGTCCATTCTCCCTTACGATACCTAAAAATCATATTCCTAATATATAAATTCAATCACCAAACATTGTTCAGAAAGATCTATGGTTTGCAGGGTGTCCAAGAATTATTTGGCCGAAGTTTAGGAATCAATTCTACAACTATAGTAAGTTGTCCGACTATAATGTTATAGGACTAATATAAACTTAAGTTGTAGGAGTTCAATAGGTATACAACTTTTTCCTCAAAACCTCTATTAAACCTGAAAAATTCGGAGAACCAAGTATTTTTCTTTACAATCAAAATTTCACCACTTTATCTCAACCATCTTTCATTTTTGACAGAACATTTTGAAAGACATATCCTGACAATCTTTAAAGCATTACTACTCTGCCGGAAATGTAAAAATAAATCTAGAAACTGGTAAATTTCACGAAAACTTCTTCATATTTAATAAGCATTCAAACGGTATCTGATGCAAATTTGCTATTATCTTGTTCCTTCGATGAAAACTTCAAATTAAAATGATACAAAACGGCAACCGTTGGAAACCCTATTAAATGATTATGATTATTAGCAAGCCACAACTAACCTGACGAATCATCAGCGGCATATTGTCAGGAATGCTTCATTTGAAAAATGGTCTTTGTTTGAGCAGGTTTTAAGATCATTAGAAGGTACTTTTTTGACCCAATTTTTTCCGGTACTTCCGCTGTGCCTTCCGCTGGCCGAAATGGTGTGTGGAAGTCACCAATGACCCCAGCCACTTGGAAGCGAGATGCCAGAATCTTTTGAAAGTGAGGGTAAACTACCGACGATATTGAAATCGGGCGGCAGCCTCCAGGGGTTTTTTTTATCCACGGATTTTGTCTTAGAATGGTCATTGTAAGTGGTCATTTTTCCCCATGCTTGGGTTTTCCCCCACCCCTTGGATCAATTCCAATAGGACGTCCCTCTTAAATATAAAGTCTTGCCTGTATGTTCTAAAGACTGACAATTTTCCTGATAGGCAAGCTGATGGTGCTGTCATGTATCTCATGGTTTGCACGCGGTTTGATATTTATATGTGGTTGGGGTTGTGTCTCTTACTCTTGAAAATCCATCATCCGAGCAAGTTGTATATTATCCTATGCTGATCTTGGGGGGACATATCACTAATGGAAGATCAACCACTGGTGTGTTATGCATATATGCTGGTGGAGCTATATCATAGTAGTGCTAAAGACAGCCATGTGTAGCAATTTCAACCACTCATGCAGAGGTCACAGCTGCGAGTGAGGCTGCCAGGGAAATCATTTGGCTTAAAAGGTTACTCAACAAAATTATCTCTTTGGAGGGTATCCCTAAACTCCTAGTGGACAATGAAGCTGCAATATCCTGAATACCACAGAAGGACCAAATGCATCAGGAATCGACACTTCTTCATTTGAGAAGCTGAGAGTGGGGGAGTTAAAGATCACCAGCCCACTTACAGAAAATCAGATAGCTTATGTGCTCACAAAGCCACTAACTACATAAGCCAAGACTGATACAACTGTGTCAGACCGCTGAACTAATTTGATGTACTTAATAAGGAGAAGTGTTGAAGTCTTCTCTATTCATCAAGGCAGCATTAATATTTCATGTGTTACTAGTTGTGAACATGCGTTTGTATGATCAATAAAAACTTATTTAATCTCTCCAAAAACCTATAAAAGATCTCCGTATTCGTATTTCTTCTCCGTATTCCTCAATATTTAAAACTTTAATGATATTTTTAGTCCTTCAGACATGTATTTCCTCCATTTCGTATTCCAAGATCCTTTTATTATATGTATTTATCTTAGAAGCAATAATTTATTTATTCTACCCTGACTCCTCATTGCTAGTCATGAATTTAAATCTATCGGACAACCATTGCCTAGGTGTAAAACAGCAATTTTGGTTCCAATCAATTGGATTTCCCTCAACTTTAGCAGTCCCCTTTCCATGCTGGCTGTGCGATATAGAACAAAAGTAAGAGTCCTCAACTCGCGGGTCATTTGGAATCACAAACTGATAGGACATATTTCAGGTCTTTGGAAAACCAGAGAACATCACCTGTTTCCAGATGACACTTACACAGTAAGTGGTTTATGTTACTCTTGATCAGCTTTAGCAATTTATTTGTACACTTTTTTTCTCTTCCCCATTTAGCCTAAAGTCTCCCTGAAGAAACCCCTTTCTCAACCATTCCAACAACAGTCACGAAATTCGTTTCCCTTTAGTTTGGTCCCCAAAGTAACGTCCCTAACCCGTAACTTATTTCTAGTCTGCCAGATGCTGGAAGGGACTTGACGATCCCACGTTTCCCCCTTTGTCAACACAGCAGTAACGTTGGATCGGAGATTGCCCCATTTCTTCGCAATTCGATTCAAACACCAATACGTCCCAAAGTACCAACTGCACTCATTTCTCTCATTTGGCTTAGCAACTAATTTCCCGATAGTCCCTATTAGTTGAGTCATGTCCCCAAGCCATTTGAATCCCACCATTCCCCCTCAACAAGCCACACGTGTCCAGCTTACAGTAGCTTTTGCTGGTAGTTAGGGTACAAGAAATTATTATATATTTTAACTATCTACAGCTACAACAAAAGTCCAAGTAGGTATCAACAATCCCAAAGAATTCATATAAAAATAAATAAAAACGAATAAAAATTATTGAGTATACAGTTTATTATTACAAGTTCCGTTATGTCTTAAGGGGCTCATTCTTAAGGTATAATCGGATATTTATCCATGTCAAAGTTACTAATGTCTACAACATTCATCATAATATACATATAAACTATATTTGATTAAGGTAAACTAATTTTGTCCACTTGCCTAATTATGAATTTATGCTGTTGTTACAGATCGTGCAGAACACCGATGAAATATCTAGGTAGTACATTTTAAAAGTTACAAAGGTATATTTGAGCGATATACAATGAAACACGATAGCAACATAGCTTTATATAACATACATTTGTAAATGTCATATAATAACGATATAATTTCTACAATAATTCGACGGAAGAATTCAGGTTTTCAGTTCGTAAGATAATATTCTCTATATACATGGATGTTATCTATAGATCAACACAAATTAAAGCTACACCAAAGTCCTGAACAGCAAAAACAGTTTTGCAGTTGGTATACGAAGGTATACAAACAATAGAGATAGAAAACAATAATGACTAATTTTATTTTCGTTTTAATTATGAAGTCATTACAAATAAAGTGCTTAGCAAACATCTCTCAAAGTTATGTATGGTTCTTTTGAATCCTTTCGTTTTTATTTTATGAGGGAAAAAAGTTTCTTTCTTCTTTGATTTCAGCACTACAGTGGCGTTTCCAATGGCACACCTTTGGCTTCAGGTTTCTGAAACAGATAAAACAAGCACTGCAACATAAATTAATAATTAAAAAACACTACTGCTTAAATTAATAATGAACATATGGGCTGTAGAAATAAATAAAGTCATGACAGATTTTCAGATAGGTGATCATTATTTTAGATCATATACATGTACCGTTAACCGAAATGTACATAAAAATGGAAAATTTCTTTTTCTTAAATCGGAAAAGCAGAAAAGAAGGAGTAGAAAATAAAAACATCTGCCAAGTTTTGGGTGGACACTATAACATCCTCACATATTGTAACATGGGTGAATAGAATTAGTTCAAATACGAGGCGAAATCATTGAATGCGTAACATAACAGTATCTAATACGTGTGTATACATGCTAGAATGCAAATTAGGGCTATAATTCATGTTTGCATGTGCGGAAATTGTCTAAAAGTTAACCAACACAATAATCACCAAAATCTATTCATTATTTTCGGAGAGTGATCCAATATTTGTGTTGCATTTGCGCAATAGTTACCTAGTACCTATTCAACCAAATGCGATAGAATGCAAAGGGCATCATCCTGGGCCCAACAACCTCTCGAGTTTGAACGAAATCGGACCAATATATGATAAGAAATCGATATTATAAGAAATTAACTTTTGCGCACGTGCACATACTATTATTTACCCAATGGCGATTAAATTTATAGGGAACCGGCCAGGACCTAACCCGCACAATCTCTGAAAATTTAATCAAAATCGATCGATTAGTTTGGAGTTTTCCCTGTGTCAGTCGATATTAGTTTGGCGCATGCGCAATGGTTATTACTACACCAATCGCAATATAATTTATAGGACATTTTTCTAGAGCCAACCGAATTTGAAAAACATCGGTCAAAAAGATTATAAGAAATCGTCGTTATAAGAAAAGCTTTTGCGCATGCGTATATACTACTATTTATGCGACGGAAATGAAATTTATTGGGGACCTTCTATGAGCTGACCCGCTAAATCCGTGAAAACTTCATCAAAATCGGACTGAAACGTGGTATAGTTGTGGGCGTGTCATGGATTTACCACAGACAGACATTGACATAACCGAAATTGATCAGCAAGCTCTGAAACGCCAAAAGCAAGTGCAAATTTCGATTTTGAGGACAACATTTCTGTTGAATCCCATCACAAACTCTGTCGCGAGGAAGCAACACCGGATACTTCACTAGATCACAAGACCTTTGGGCAAGCTACCAAAAACTGAAGGTTTCCCTGCAGTGGCCAACTAAGGTCTAGAATTTAGAAAAGTACTTTGGCAAATAGGTATAGAATCGTGCAATCTCCACAGGGGTAGAGCGTCATATTCATAATCATTTTTTTCTTATATCGTCGTTCTATCTACCATTTTGATTTTTTATCTGAAAATAGATTTGCATTTGGGAAGAGGAACCTTATCCTTGGCTGTCCAGTACGTCAAAACAAGTTCAAATTAGGAAAAAGACACTTTTGGAAACACCAAAATAATATTCATGCATATGCTTGAAGCTAGATAGCATTCATAGCATTTTGAAAAAAAAAAAAAAAAAGTAATTGGTACCTACCTAGTAAATTCGTTATTTCCAGTTACTGGTTTGGAATTGATGGTAATATGTAGGTTTCATTGCTAATTAAAGATGACGATTAAGGATGATGTTAATCTCGGAGCTTTCTCAGTGCCCAGACCCAATTTTGATTCAAATATCCTATAGGGTAAAGGCACCAGTCATTGGCCGACCCCCAGTCATTGGCCACCCAGTTATATAAGTTAGTTTTTTACAACACAGATGTCTCTTGGATCGTTTTAAATGTTTTTTTTCCATCGAAGTGTGTAGTATAGAAGGTAGTGGGGGGTTGAACGTTATAGTGAAACCTCATAGAAACCTCCCAAACTCATTTCACGTGGTGAAGGTGCAAGAAGAAGGATGATCACCCCTGTTTCTTGTGAAAACGGTAAGCACACCTCAGCTCATTGTTAAGGGTTTGATGTGGTGCTTTTCAAATTAGGTGAACTTTTTTTTGTATTTGCATGATCTCTAGTTGATTATTAATCAATTGCTGCCACCAGGACATAAAATTCTCATAAATTGTAGAAAATATAAGGCCGGCTAATAACTGGATGTCAAAAAGAGTGATTCCTCCAGTCATTGGCCGTGTGGCTAATAACTGGAATGATGCAAATTTTTCCTCCCCCAATCATTGGCCAGATGGCCAAAACTGCCAGCAGCGCTTATTTAAATGGTGCATATAGGCCCCAGTCAAGTTTTATTGCAAGAAACAGTGTTTTCCGATCGTAATGAACAAAAGTGTAGAGAAAATTGTAAGATACCACGGCTCCCTGAATGGTGATGTGGATCCCTTTTGCCGCATATTATGAAGCGCCTTCTTAGTTCGGAAGACAGCGCATTCTATGCACATGCATGAGTTTCTAGGTTCGATTCTTTGGGACTGCACTATCTTTCTTTCTTGCTATCGCACATTTAAACACATGCACCTTTACCGGGGTTGGCCAATAGGTTCAGGGGCGGTCAATGTCATGTTGGATTTGTTAACCATTGGGAAAATATGATTAGGGACGTCTAGAGGTGGTTAGGGATGGGTGGGCCTAACTAATTCGGCTAGGGCTAAACCAATACTAGGATTTTGAGTATTTATATACTGCATTAGGTGAATGTTTATATTTTGACCCGTTTTCTCACATTTTTGCATAATTTGTTTCACTATCCTCACTTCCGTTTTCGCGAATGACCTTGTGCATAAAGGGAGATACTAATGTTCTAAATTATTCCATTTTTGCTAAACATTTTTTGAATTTTGCACTGCTAATTTTTCCATTATTAATTCATCAGGATCTCCAGAAAGGACAATCTGACTTTCTTGACAAAGCTGAAATGATGAAATATAGTCATGAAAAACCTGAAATTATGATATTAGTCATCGATATAAACCGACATGCCAGAAAATAAACTAATTTTCTACCCTTAGTTTTTTTACTTCTATATGACCTTCATGTTGTTTAGCTAATAAATTGTTTTCTCTCCGCTTTTTTTTTTTTTTTTTTTTTTTTTTTTTTTTTAAACCGAATAGCACCAGTCAAAAAGTACGTTCGATATACATAGAGTTTGACGTTTTGTTCTTCTTTTCAGTTTTTTTTAGAGTTTGATGTTCAGTTTTTCGCTTCAGTAGGCACCTGTAACCTGTGCACCTAGTGACTTGGAAGTTGGGGCTCCATTGAGCAAGGCCAACATCAGGTCAGGTGAATATAAGGGTGTGTCCAGCATATCGCTGGATTGCCTCTGAGTAACGACATCTGAGGATGTGTGGGGGTGTATTGCCCTAGACCCCGATTTTCATATGAAGGTCAACACGCATCACAGACAAGGTCCAGGGAGGGACACGGGGCACCGCATATGAAACTAAAGGGTATCTCTCTATGCTATCCCACCTTTTGAGCTCCTGAACACAAATACCCAATGGGCGAGTTCGTTTTTGAAGCCTGGAATACGTCTCTTCTAGGGAGGGTATGGTGACCACTTCATGTAGGAGGTGTCCTGGGAAATAGCGCATGCGTTCTGCATAATGAAGTGCTAGCAGATTTCGCCAAATTAGGAGTGGCTGACTATGCCCAAGCACCTGACGGGAGGCTGTCGGGGTAGTACAGAAGGCCCCAGTAGCCAAACAAAGACCCTTGTTTAATAAAGGTTCCAGCTTACGCAGCAAGGACTTCCTTGCTGAGCCATAAACTGCAGACCCATAAGAAACTCGGGTTCGCACCACTGCATGGAAAATTCTCAAGAGGACATCCCGCTGGGCACCCCAACTATAGTTGGAAAGGGCCTTGAGCAACTGTACACCCCGCAAGGCAGCTTGGCGCAAGTAGGTACTCAATATGCTGGGTCCACCGCAGCTGGCGGCCAACTATGGTACCCTTTTTGAGACCTATTCCAATGTTTCAAGAACCAATGTTACCTATTCAGGTCGGAAAAAACTGCAAAAGTACCTACCTAGTAAATATAAAGTATTCTTCGTTAATAATAAAAATGTTAAAACGTTAATGAATAAAACCTTTTTCAATTAAATGTGAGATGATTAATTTGATTTCTCATAGGTACAGCCATAAATCATCAGTTCTTATGGAAAGTTTACCGACACAGTGGATCAGAAAACAATAAACTTAGGGTGGCCAGTGACTGGTGACAAGGTGGCCAATATTAGGAACTCCCGGCCAATGACTGGTGGAAAACAGATTTTTCAAAACTCATTGAAAAAAATACTTGGTAGATCTTTTATTTGTTTAAAATTGCTATTGTATTACATTGTTTGGATGATTAGCTTCCTAAAATCCTAGGAAAGAAACAAATATCTTCAAAAATAAAGCGGGTAAGGTGATAAACATTGCTAAGTGGCCAATGACTGGTGCCCTTACCCTATTACCTCGCTAAAGTATCGTGTACTACGTGCCAGATTAAAATTTTGTAGGATGGCTGTCACACAGACAAACAATGATTTTGGTTTATTATTTTCAATATGTAATCACCAAGACAAAAAATAAGTTTGAACCCCCTCAAAATTTGTTGATTTAGGTAGGTACATTTCAAGATGCAAAAAAAAAAGTCCGTCTGCCGTCCAGAGCTCTTCTTTGAAACTACTAGAACAAAGTTTATAAAATTTGGCTAAACAATCATACATCGTCCGAGAATGTGCCAGTAACATCGGCATCAATTTTTATCAACCCTAATGGGTATTGATAATTAATAATTATTAAGGGCTGAAATATTGAAAAATCGAGAAATTGGAAAATTTCAAGGTAATCATAATAATAATGTTTTTTGGGTGTAATTTATAGTTTATAAATATAATTTCGAAGAACCGAATGAAGCCACCCGGGTCGTAATAGGTTCCTCCATTTGCTCTCCCGAAGGGATAGAACATTGACAGGAAAAAAACGTTAACACGGGAGCGAATTGCAACTGATGAAACATAGTAAAAATCCCCACGAAAACTACGACATCTCATCAGCTGATAGAAATGTAATTCTCACTCCGAAATCAATTAGACATTTCAGTCACCTAAAGATCGACTTGTGAAGCATAAGTAGGTTCGTGGGTGATTTATTTTACCTCATCTTACTTACCTGATTTATTTTACCTCATTAATTTTAATGAAAAGGTAAAATTTGATAAGAAGTGCTACAGTTTAATTTTAAAATCGGTTAAATGTAAGTCAAACGATGACTTGAGTTTGCTAGCGCTGGACGCTGCATCTTACAATTACTGCGTCAACTACTCAACTTCATTAGTTACCGCTAGGAAGCGAACTTGATGGTAAATGTAGAGTACCTACTCGTCCGTTCTAGCTTTTATGGTACCTAATGCACCATTTTGTAATCATAGGTGAAACGTGATCATTGATCCAAATACGTTGTATTGTATACATTTGATAGCATTGGTAAATGAATTTGTTTTAAGTAGGTACTGTCCTGATTGCTTGTAGCAGTTGTTCGGGGTTACCTCGCGTTCACAATATTTGTGACGACAACTTAACAATATTTGTTTGACAACGAAAATCCGTTATGCTATGAGAATGCGAGATGTTGCTTATTTTGAGTGGCGAGAGTCTGGGTCTGACGCGGATTGGGATAGGTACTGTAGATTGCAAGCCTGGGTTAAGAAATTAATTAGACATGAGAATAAAAAAATCGGCCTTGATAAACTTGACCCTAAGCTTCCTCCGGCTGTTCTTTGGAACAATGTTAGTAAGTTCGTAACTTCGTGAGGATAAGCATGCTGATATTGGATCTCTCCCCGTTTGTGTAGTTGAGCTCAACGCTCATTTCGTTGATGTTTCCTCTCTTCCTGTCCCTGAAACGCATTCAGAACTCACTCACTCAAGCACCAGTGTTCCTGAGTTCGCTTTCCGTAATGTCGATATTCCTGAGGTTGACATGGCAATTAGATCCATTTCATCTGATGCTACTGGGACTGACTCAATTCCAAGGAAGTTTCTTATTTTAATTTTACCTTTACTCCTCGATCACATCACATATTTATTTAATCATATTTTGACCACTTCTTCATATCCTTCTGCTTGGAAGTCTGCTATTGTCAGACCCCTAGCCAAGGTTTCTAATCCCTCTGTTCCTTCCGATTTTCGACCGATTTCAATTTTACCGGTTCTTAGTAAGGCTTTTGAGATAATAGTTCAGCTACAGATCAACGAACATCTCCTGAGAAACAGCTTGTTGTCGCCTTTCCAGTCGGGATTTCGACGGGGCTTCAGCTGTGAGACAGCTCTAATGAAGGTTTTTGAGGATGTGCGGT
The DNA here is from genome assembly GCA_030762985.1 of Adelphocoris suturalis. Taxonomy (NCBI): domain Eukaryota; kingdom Metazoa; phylum Arthropoda; class Insecta; order Hemiptera; family Miridae; genus Adelphocoris; species Adelphocoris suturalis. The sequence goes on along the minus strand of CM061040.1, from coordinate 42,754,200 downwards.
CAGGTGTGGAACAAAGGATGTGTACTTTTATGGTGTTGCTAGATTTCAAAAATGCCTTCGGCTCTGTTTCGCATACGTTGCTCATCAAGAAGCTGAATGCCCTCTTTGGATTCTCTACCTCTGCCTGCGCCCTAGTGTCTTCCTACCTAACGGGTAGGATGCAGTACGTATCACATGGTGGTAGCTCCTCACAATCTCTCCCAGTCCTAGCAGGAATCCCTCAGGGTACAGTTTTAGGGCCACTGTTGTTTTCTCTTTTTGTGAATGATTTGCCAAATGTTTTGCGCTTTTGTCGATATCATATGTTTGCTGACGATTTTCAGGTTTATTTGCCTAGTAAACTTGGCGATTACCTGGTTGAGTCAGTGCATCAGCTCAACACTGATTTGCTGGCGGTTGCTAGGTGGGCCTTTAGAAATGGAATTTTGGTCAATCCTAAGAAAACTCAGGCCATCATATTGTATAAACACAATGTACCGACAGATCCCATTCCGCCAGTTCTTGTTGATGGTGTACCTGTACCTTACCTGTCCCGTGTTAGAAATCTTGGTGTTTACGTTGACAAGACTTTATCCTGGGAACACGACATAACTCATGTGTGCGGTCGAATATATGGTGCTTTGCATAGTCTTAGACGCCTGTCTCGTTTCACTCCCCATCCCCTCAAGAAAAGGCTTGCCACATCTCTGGTTCTCCCTCACTTATTGTACTGTTCTACATTCATATCTTGTTCTCTTTCTGCTGCCTTATTTAATAAAATAAAAGTTGCATATAATGCCTGTGTCTGCTATGTTCATGACATAAAGCCTCGACATTCAGTTCACGGATATACTATACTTTGTTTGCCTCTTGACGACTACTTGAATTTAAGAATACTTAAATTTCTGTTTCTATTCCTGAAAGGTTCCCCTCCTCCTTACCTGCGTTCTTTATTTCATAGGTCCACCTCTGTGCGGTCTGTGGGTATTCTTGTTCCATCTCACGAAGGATTTTTTTTCAGCAAGTCCTTGCAGGTGTATGGGGCTAGGATCTGGAACGCCCTTCCAACTTCTTTACGCTCGTTGCCCACCCTAGGGCGTTTCCAGTCGGCGGTCATCAATTATTTTATTACCAAAGAGTGAAATCCTGGACATACATGCAAACCCCCTCCCCTCCCCCCCCCCCACCCTTTCGATCATTCTTCACTTTTTAAAAATTAATTTACCACTTATGTCTTCCTCTCTTAATTTGTAGTTTTTATTTTTATCAATAGCCGTCATACACATTTTTTATTGTACAACAACAATGTAATTCATGTCTGCATCATGTACTACCGTCTTGTACCCAGCAGAATAGAGGCTTATTATTATTATTATATTATTATTCACTTGTCTGTTGGCGTTTGTATGAGTAGGTAGCCCAAGAATTGCCTGTCCCTTTCCTTCCCGTATTACTCGTTACTCATCGTATATCGTTGGTTATTAAAAGTTCATCCCGAGGAATTATCAAAATATCGAGATTGTTATAATCTTTGTTACCTACGAACCCCCCTGAACACAAACCTAGACCTAGACGTGTCTATTTCGTAGGTGCCTTCATGTTTTTAGGGTAACTGGGATAATGATGTTTTACGCCTTCAGTTTGAATCAATTATTTTCTAGAATCCATTAATCTACTCAGAAGGGTGATCTAATACAGAAAAATTAAACTTTTTTTTTGCATGGTCTTATTGAAACATAGATCCATATAATTACGAGGTATGATCAAAAAGTATCCGACCTTAATTTTTATTGGTCAAACAAATGCAGCTATGGGGGCGGGGCTCGATGTGTGGTTGTGAGCATACCTAGTGCGCATGCTCATTTTTTTCTACAGCTCCAATACAAGTCAGTCGGCGTCAGGCCATTCATAATTGAACAGTGTCGTCGGATTTTATTGTTTTTAAAATATCAGAAAAAGTCAAACAGCGATATTGCATAAAATTTTGTTTTAATCTTGGTGATTCAAAAGTGGAACCAATTCACAAGATTAAACAAGCGATTTTTGGCTTTTCCCAAAGCTGAAAATGCCACTAAAAGGAACCAGATTTCAGACCAGGGAAGACATTATGCAGAATGCGACAGACCAACTGAGAGCCATACCGAAGGAGGACTTCCAGCGACGATGCTTTCAACAGTGGCAGAAGCGTTGGGAGAAGTGTGTGGCAGCCCAAGGGGACTACTTTGAAGGGGATTTGTATTAAATAATTATATCATAATAAACGTTTATTTTATGAACAAAAGTCGGACACTTTTTGATCATACCTCGTACATTGGTTATGTCACAGTATGTTACCATGTATAAGTGCTAAGATAGGTACATATAATTGCTTGATGTAAATATAAAATAAATATTCAGTTCCCTAAAAATGATAAGATCATATTTTATCTAAGTCTCTTATTTCATAACAATATATATATATATATATATATATATATATATATATATATATATATATATATATATATATATGTATCTTAGCAATCATTCTTATAGTTTCATAAATATTTAACATAAATCAATTCTTCTATCTTCCTTAAATTTCTATAGTACTGCAATGATTTATAAGTGCATATATTTTGTTCCACGTATCAGAATTCCGGGTTAATAGTAGTGTTTCATAATTGAAAGGATTTTCCACTTTTTCCAGAAGTTTTCGAAACATAATTTCTTGTTCGTTGGCATAGGTTGGACAGCTCATTATAATGTGTTCTAAATACCCAATTGGGTGCCCACAATTTTTACAAAATTTATCGTCTCTGTGGTCGATGCGGTTCAAATATGCAGGACATATTGCATAATTCATTGTACACATGATCCTAACAAATTTTTTTCGGTTTAGTGATCCGTTTAAGCCACGATACGATGTCGATTATAGGGTTCAGATTTTTGTAAAACTTTCCCTTTTGACCTTGTTCGTAAAGTTGTTGCCAGTCGCTTTCATGTTTGCGTTTCGATACCGTATATATTTCTTCCTTTGGTACACCGTAACTTATAATTGTCCCCACTCGAGCTGCCCTCCTCGCCGCCATATCAACTCTTTCATTATGGGACAATCCTGCATGGGATTCAACTTCAATCCATGTGTAAAACTCATTCTATGGTTCGGCCATTATCGATCAACGAATTCGGCAAAGTTTTCGTTTATAGCCATTCTGTCATCACGTGGTCGAAAATGGTGTTCATGTATTTTGATGAAAAGGACATGGGAATCCAGGGAGAAAATAGGGTTAATTATGGGATGGCTTTATTAATCCAGCTCGAGTTGAAGACTACACGGTGGGATAACTCTGTGATTGAATAAAGGAAAACGCTGTCGTATTACATACTTGTCAGTTAGTAATTGACGTCTAAGGCCCAATGGAATTTCGCCTGTTTCAGCTAGCATCGCGTCTCTTGGTATTGACGATAGGTAGGTACCCCCTTTATAGCAAATAAATGTATATTGTAATCGAGAAATCTTAATCAGATTGACCATATTCCATGATTGCTCGGATGGTGGACCTATAAAACAATAATGCAGTCAGCCCCCCAGCTAGTGTTAGTTATCATTTTGAGGACATTGAGATTTTTTTCACATTTTCCAATCACGTACGATATATGAGTCCTCCAAGTAAGGGTTTCATCCAGCTACACGCCTAAAAACTTGAATTTATACTCTACATTGAATGTATGACCAGCTAAATCAACATTGGAGGTTAGACCTTTCTTTCTTTTTCGAGGAATGGGATAAGTACAGATTTTTCGAATGATAATTATGTCCAAACCTTTATGATCGCACCACTCAACGAAACGGTGTACAAAATTTCCGATCTTCTCAAGTCCGACATCTATATTTTGGCATTCTGTGAAAATACAAATAATGTCGTCAGCAAACTGAACTATTCGTACACCTTCTGGCAATACGCTTTCGATATCTGACTCGTAAATTGAGTATCATAAGGGTGATCAAATCCCAGCTTGGGCCAACCCTTTACTACAAAACAGTGGTTCTATGTATTCATCACCAATCCTCAATAATAGTTTCCGTATACTAGATAAATTTACTGTGTTGCTGACGAATCGATGTAAGATCCCTATTGTTCTCATCTAGTTAGACAATATATTTGAATTGACGTTATCAAATGCCGAAGCAACATCGAAAAACATAGCAAGGGTTATTGAACGAGATGACAGAGACTTGTGTATGCTACTCACTTGAATCGTGATGCCACCTATCGTTGATCTATTTTTCCTAAAACCGAATTGGGAGGCTGGTAATTTATTATTCCTCTCTAAACCACCATTCCAGCCTATTTTTAATTGGCCTTTCGTAGGTTTTTAGTAGGCACGAAACAATCTCTAGTTTTATTTTCAGAAACGTGGTTAAATGATTCTAGAAATCCTGTTTTCAGAGATTTCAACATTTTAAGAGATGATTAGAAATGATGGATACGATGGTGCAGCTATTTTAATTAGGGATTCTCTAACGTAAACTGATATTACTGATTCAATTTTCAAAATTAATGGAGTACAGTGTGTTAATGGAGTACAGTGGACCAAAGTTAAATTTCGAAATGGCCATTTAATCCTCACCTTTCTGTAATAATTTGCAGCGTTTATTGTTGACATTTTCTCTTAAGTCTTCGACATTTATCAAAAAGCGTGAAATTAATGGGACCACTCTGCCCCCTTCCCTTCCCCCCACCTACTTCTTGAAAGCCCTGTAAGTGAGATTGGTATGGGTTGTTCCTCTTTCTCAATTCTTGAAAATGCTACCCCTTGGCTTTATTCAACCTGCAGGATATCCTATGGGTGTAGCAAGTTAAAGACCTCTCCCATTAGAAGGAGGAACTACTCTATTCCCATCACCTCCATTGTCATAGTTCAATAAGTATTGTCCACTGATATATGGATACTAGCGTTCCCCCCGCGCGCGTTGCTGCGCCCAAATTTCTCGCTGGATAAATGTTGGTTCATTTTTCAATAATAAACTTTAGTAATCGACTAATTAAAATCATTTTTCAACATACCGAATTCGTTGCTTTATGTTTCATGATGCGTAGAATCCGAAAAACATATTAAAAAATAAGTAAATAAATAGACATAATCCCTCCTCCCTCCTCCTCCTCATCTTCCCTCCTTCTTCTCCTCATCCTCATCCTCCTCCAACCTCACTCCTCCTCCTCCCTCACTCCTCCTCCTCCCTCCCTCCTCCTCCTACTCCTCCTCCTCCTCACTCTGCCTTCGGTCTTGGCTTGGGTAGTTAATTTTGTAAACAATAAATTTCTAAAACCTGACACTGCACCCTTTTATGCCCTCTGGGTCAGAGCCCTTTGAACGGATTTGCACCAAACTTTACAGGAACAATCCTTGAATCATGCCTAATAATACCTGAAAGTTTCATTGCAATCTGTCGAGCGGTTTCGGAGTCTATAGGCAACATACATATATACATACATATATATATATACATACATCCTCTTTTATAGATATAGATGAATAAACAAAAAGGTAACAAGTCTTTATCAGTAAGTTTTTACACCTTAAATGAAATATCTATGTCTGAAATATCTTGACTTTTCATGAGGATTAAGCACGTTTTCCCAAATAGCAAGAAACTACATTATATGAGAGACAACTAAGAGACAAGTGAGAGACACGAAGAATGAATAGGATAAAGGACTTATCAATCTCGAAAAATTACGATAGGCTATGGGCATATCACTGCGCGGTGGGAAATCAACTAAATAGGTGAATAGTTCGATAGAAGAAAATTACTACCTGCGTGGGAATAGAACTTCTCGGAAGAGATGACTATGATACCTGGATCATTCAAGTTGAAGCACTTCCGAGGGAAAATAAGAAGTGGAACCAAGTTCTTGGGAAAACCAAGAAGCCTCACAAATGTGGAATCTGTTCAAGCCACGGAAAAGTGGGTAGAAGAGAACCAAGATGAAATATCAGATCTGGTTCTCACATTATCACCATCGGAATTGAAGCCTACTAAATACTGCCCTACAGCAAGATATGTCTAGAACAAGCTGAAGCAGGTAACCGATCCTCGGGACCAGCTAGGAACGCTTTATTGTTGAAAGAGTTGATCATGAGTAGAATGCAGGAAGGACAAGATGTCCGGAAACACTTGACGCATTTCATGGATGGAGTTGACAAAGTGCAAATGGGCGTCAAAATTCATGATGATTTGCTTATGCTTATGGTGTTTTACAGCCTTTAGGAAACATATGAAAGTTTTAGAAGTTCAATTGAATCGAGAGACGAATAATTGTCAACGCGAGTGAGGCAAGAATGAAAAATTATAATCGAAAAAGTAAGCAAAACGACGCTTTTGTAACGAAAAGGAAAAAAAGCAACCGAAACAGCAATATTGTGAGAAATTTCTACCGAAGGATTTCAAATTGAAGTGTCGAATCTGTGGAGTAACTGGGCACGAGGCTTGTGATTCTCCAAACAAAAAGAAAAATCAACAACAAGAGATAACTTTATTGTTTAAAAACATTACAGTTTTGCTCGAAATTAAATATAGTAGGATAAAGATCCTAATTCACATGGCACATGTAGTGAGGTGTAGCCCAGTGGCTACCCTTCATCCAGTTTATTCCAAATTTTCGAACTCTATATCTCCTAATAGAGCGTCTTGAAGGCGACGTTTTTTTAGGCGACGGCTCGGTGGGAGTTCAGGTGAATTGATGGGAATGGATGCTATTAAGGGATTAGTATGGTCCACCATTTTGCTGCTCATAGCTGGAGAAATCTTATTTGTAAGGTAGGTGACATGCTCCTTCCAAGTCATTCGCTCATCTAAGTGAAGACCAAGGTATCGCACATGTGTCACAATGGGTATTGTTTCGTTGTTCATCGTAAGTTGGTCTGTGAAGTTCTGTCTCAAATAGGTGAAAGGTACTGCAGCTGATTTGGAGCTGTTGATCTTGAGTCTCCATTTCCTTGACCAATCCTCAATTTCACTAAGGTGACGTTGGAGTACCTCTCCAGCTTCGCGAAAACTGTCGGCTTTTGTCAACGTAGCTGTGTCATCTGCAAACTGAGCTGTCATTACGTCTGGTGGACTAGGAATGTCAGAGTGTATAGAAGGAATAGGAAGGGACCAAGAACACTTCCTTGGGGCACTCCTGATTTCATTGATTTAGAGGTAGAAAGTGCTCCTCCGCATTTTACAGAGAAAGTCCGTCCGTCTAGGTATGATAATAAGATGCGGTATAAAGTGTCAGATAGGTGCGGCTTCACTTTAACCAAGAGACCTTTATGTAGAACCTTGTCAAATGCTTTTTCTGTGTCCAAGAACACTCCTAGACACACTTTTTTGCTCTCATACGTCTCAAGAATACTGTCGATAACTCGTGTAATTGGTGGGAACAGGAGTGGGAGGAGCGGAAGCCAAACTGCGTATCTGGAAGTAATGAAGAGAGCGCCGAGAAAAGATGAGGAAGCAAAAGTCTTTCAAATATTTTTGAGAAGAGTGGCAGTAGACTGATGGGCCGGTAGAACGGGTCATCAGCACGTTTAGGCTTCTTGACCATTACTACGTGGGCATGCTTCCATTTATAAGGAAAGTATGTCGTTCGAAGTACTGCGTTATAGATTTGAGTCAACATGACAATTCCTTTGCGTGGGAGGCATTTGAGAAGCTGCTTAGTTATTAAATCGTGACCTGAAGCTTTTTTGTTGGGAGAACGGTTTATAGCATTACGAACTTGCCCAGGTGTAAAGAAGAGGCGATGTGGTTGGAGCTGGAGAGGTTCTTCAAGCTTAGTATCTATCTCTTTGTCAAATACAAGATCTGACGGGGGAAATGGAGTGAACTGTTCTACGAGAAGTTGTCCGAAGATATCTGCTTTGTTCTGTTCTGTCGTGTACCATTGCCCCATTCTTTTCAGAGGTGGAATGCTTGTTCGGTCGCTAATCATGATTTTAGTTTTTCTCCAAAGCGAGCAGTCTTTAGTATTGAGGGTTAGTAGTTTTGTTTGTTCTGCTCTGTCCTGTTCTTCCTTCAAGGTTGCCTTCAGTTCTTGGGTCAGTTGGTTGAATCTTGTTTTGTCAGAAGGATATTGGGTGATTTGCCACCGCCTCCTCGCCGCATTTTTCGCCTGTAGAAGGTTTAAAACCACTGGAGAGGCTGTTATTACATGTCTCGGGTTCTTGGCTCGAGGTTGCATGGATGCTTTCCCTGCAGCAATGTGAATCACATTGGTAATTTGGGATATAGCAATATCAATATCCTTGGGGGTTTCAAGTGGCATACTTAAACTAATCATCTCATTGGCCACATCTTGGTAAGTTTTCCAATCGAATGGATGATTGATTAGTCCGGGTTTGCGACAAAAGTTTGATGAGTCCATTTCCATGTCGAGTATGAAAGGTAAGTGATCAGAACTCATCTCGTGTGCGACACATGAGCTTTTAATGTAGTTTGACGACTGTCTTCCTTGAAAAAAGTCTAAAATATCTGGCATGTTTCTATCGGAAGGATAAAATGTGGGTTCAGACAGCGCAGCGATTTCCAGAGAGTATCTAATTATAGCTTCCCGCAGAATCACACCCCTAGGATTACTGGTATTCGAGCCCCAACAGGGATGTTTGCAATTAAAGTCACCACCGAGCAAGAATCGTGTTTGCAGTTCGTGTATAATCCCCAGGAAATCACTCATAACAACACGATTTTCTGGTGCTGAGTAGAACGAACCTATTTTGAATGCGGACAACTGCGGATGTCTCAGGTTGATTTGAGCTACTTGAAAATTGGGTTCACAGATAGGAGGATGTTCGTCGTGAGGAATGGAGTTCTTGACAATCACGGCTGATCCACCTTTACTGCTACCACTGGGATGATCAGATCTGTAAACTTTATAGCCGTCAATATATAGATTCTTGTACGGTGCCAATTTAGTTTCTGTTAACAGCAAAACATCAATTTCATAAGATCGTAAGAATAAAACAAGTTCATGGTATTTATTACCTATGCCTCTACAGTTCCATGTGCTCACCCGGAATATTTTCGTTGATTCGTTATTCATTTCGTGTTCAGTAGAGTGGTTATTATTCGGGTCATCATTTGAATTAGCGGTGTGAAACGGTTAAGAGTTGATCAATCTTCTCAAGAAGCTGATCGTTTAAGTATTGATGTCGAACTACAACATAAGAAGGTTGGAATTCAGGTGTCATGTTGGTAGAGGTAGTTGGTACAATTTCGGTTTTCAAGGGTCTTATGCGATATTGTACCCTTTGTTGCATTTTATTTATTCATTTATTAAACATTACGGGATTTTATTCCCAATTACATATTAAGAATTATACAATAATTTTCAGCTACAATGAAAAACAAAATGAAAGTGATAAATAGAGAAATCAAATTTGTCACAAATAAACTAATTTAATACTGCAGGTAGATAGCATTGACTTAATGTTATTCACACTGTCGAAAAACGGATCAATGTCGACTGGCGACTCGTTCGCTGTCCGTTGAAACCGTGTGAGAGGGCTATTCATAGCGTAGTTGGTTCCCTCAAAAGATGGTGAGAAAAAGTCTCTTGACCTAGTCGAGTAGGATGGAACCCTTATATTCACAAGGTTGAGCAAGGAGGGTGAGTCGTATGATTTAACAATTTCACTAGGAAAACAATATCATTCATTTTCCTCCTCTCCCTCAAAGAAGCAAGTCAGAGACACCCGCACAGCAACATCGCAGAACTCAACTCCATCACTCCGAATCCTTAAATGCGCGTATTTAAGGAATCTACGTTGGATCCGCTCCAATCACTATGCGTTGCGTAGAAGGGATTCCAAACACAGGAGGCGAACTCCAGACGGCTTCTCACGAGGGACACATACAACACTTTGAGGCAATGAACATTGGTAAACATGCGTGTAGTTCTCATCAGAAAGCCAAGCTGCCTCGACGCTGAGGAAAAGCTGTGAGTAATGAGCCGAGAATGAAAGCCTTGCATCGAAGATCACTCCAAGGTCACGAACTTCGGTTTTCTTTGACAATGGTGTGCCGTTAATATTGTAGGGAAATGGTCACATGGTGAGCAGCATTTACTGACATTCAGTTCCATACCATTCTTGGAAAAAGAGAGTCAATATTTGACTGAAGGACATCGACATCATCAGGAGCCACAGATCGAAAAATCTTGAGGTCGTCGGCGAACAGGAGAAAACTAACCCCAGAAAATGTATTGGACACGTCGTTTATAAAGACCAAAAATAGCAGAGGGCCTAAGTGAGAACCCTGCGGAACTCCTGAAGTTGGTGTGAAGGGACTAGATAGAACCCCGCCATGAAACCTTCTGACAGCGATCGCGAACATATGAAGACAGCCATTGCAGCAATGGTCCAGTGATCCCAAATGCACAAAGCTTTTCTACGAGCAGATCCAGATTAACTCTGTCGAAAGCCTTACAAAAGTCGGTATGAATTGCGTCAACCTGTCCTCCCCGCCGAAACTCATTGATAACAAACTCAGTAAACTCCAATAAATTTGTAGCGACAGATCTCTTTTTCAGAAAGCCATGCTGATGAGGGGTTAGGGCCGATGTTATGGAGGGAGTCAAGATTTCAACTACCAGTGCTTCGAATAATTTAGGAATCACTGAAAGCTTGCATATTGGTCTATAATTAGTGATGAGACTCCTTTTACCCGACTTGAAAACAGGCACTATGAATCCCAGCTTCCATGACTGGGGAAACTGACCCCAGGAAAGTGATAAATTAAATAAGTATGCAATGGGAGTGGCCTTGCAGTCCAAGGCATTTGTAATGCTTTGTACGCAGGACAACCTCTGTAATTGGCAGTGTGTGTACCTTTGCAGTTGACACATTGTGGGTGTTCGTTTGATGATTTTGTGCACTCATTCGAAGCATGAGAAGCGTCGCATTTTACGCAGCGAGGTTGTTTGTGACAATAATTTTTTGAGTGCCCAAACTCCTGACATTTGAGGCATTGAATCACGGTGTTGCGGGGTTTTGGAGGTTCTACTTTTATTCTGCAATAATACAACGAATCAAGAGAATATATTTCCTGATTCTTGGGATTCGGCTTCAGATCAACAAAAAATAAAGGGAGAGGGATTTTAGTGACAGGGTGGTGTACTGGCAATATCTGCACCGGATCATAGCCTAGTTCTTTAATTTCTGTCATTAGTGTGTTCACATCACATTTCGGATGTAATCCACGTATGACGACCCGGAAATTCCGTTCAGATTTGAGCTGAAATGTATGAAATTCCGCACCATTGGTTTGGAGGCATGCTACTGCATTCCTGTAGTCATCAATTGCGTCGAAATTTAGCTTGAATTTATTATTGACAGTTGTGTGCCTGAATGATGATTTGCATTGACCTTTCAATGTATCAATTAAAACGTTAACATTATTAACATTGTTAATAAATATTGGTGGAGGTTTGGAAACCACGTTTGCTGGTTCATTGACTGTCAATGATGTTGAAGAGTTATTTGTGTCATCCATTTTTTCCAATGGTGCGAATTTGTTACTGGAGAAAAACATTGATGAATGGTGAGCTTCAGAATTGCTTAGCTTCGCGCGCTTTATTTTGAAATTACTCACATTATTTGGTGGAGGCTGCCTCGGAAACTTGCTAACATCATTTCGGATGACATGGTTGCTATGCTGAGTGACAACAACCTCGTTTGCATCGTTCGCCATCTTAACCATAAATTGCAAAAAATAAATCGTTCGTATCTTCCTATACGACGAATACCACAGCACTCAACTTTGGATAAAGTTTCACGTCTATGCACAGTCGGTTGGTCTCCACGAACTATACGAATTTATCACGATAGCACTTCTTAAACACAGTGAAACACTACATTTTTCAAGGAGCCACAAAGAAAAAAACTGTTCAAGTCGCGTTGCTAACGGATCTCTTCTACCTTCTTAAATCTCGTCGTGCCATGCATGAGGGCGGAAATGGACGTTGTTTGGATCTATGGCACAGACGGTTTGGGCTCACCAACGAACATGATCTCCACGAAATGGCAAAAGGAAATGAAAATTCCGATAAGAGAAAATTCCGATAGGTAAGAGAAAAATCATCAGCCTGCAAGACATGTCTACAGGGAAAACTGATAAAAACACCCCAAGAAGTCAGAACGGAAAACGGAAGTTTTGGATATTGTGCAGGTACTTAATGATATTCGTGGACCGATCGGTCGATTACAGTACTTCATCACATTCATCGACAATGCGACGAGATATGGTGTGAGGTGAAGTTCTTGAAACACAAATCAGAAGCACTGGAAGCGTTCAAAAACAAGGCGAAAAATCAAAGAGAAAAAATCTAAAATGTTTGAAATCAGATAAAAGGCTCAAATTTGTCAACAAAGGATTCGAATAATTTTTGAATGAAAATTAAATAACAAGAAGGCTGACTGTCCCCCAATACAGCTCAGCACAACGGAAATTGAATACGTCGCCTAGAGAGAACCAAATGGAAATTGAGATTAAACAAACTCCAACTGTGAGAAACGTCAATGTAGAAAAACAATCAGAACATTCCTGGGAGCCTGGAAATTTCTACAAGAATCAACAAAATTCGGAAACAAAAAATTTTGAATCGGAGAACGAATTCAAAACAGAGAGTGTAGGTAAATACGGAAACAAAGAAGTGATCTGAGATGCAGGAAACCTTTTGGAAATTCAGAAGATGACGCCAACATTAATACGGTCAAAAAGACTAGCAAAACGAAAAATCAACACATTTGTGAAACAAAAATCTATCTGGATCAACCTCAAGTTGAAATAGGGCAACTCGGAGTAATCAATTTAGGCGAGGCACTTTCTGGTCCGAACTCGGGAGTGTGGTATGAAGCGATTGAGGCAGGATATCGTGCACTCTTGAAAAATGGAGAATTATGCCTCCGTTTAATATTAGGTACTTGCTACAAAATTGATCATATCACCTGTTCGTTTCCGGAAGGACCATTGTCATTATGTTTATGTTATTCCATTCTTCTGTTGTCATTCTGAATATAATATTCGCTCGTTCAAAATAGTATTGACAACGGGGATGGTTTTACTGGGTTAAGCCAGTAGAACAGTAGGTATTCTACTTATCAACGATTACCGGGTCCAGAGCCCAGTTGCGTTAATTAATTTTGTCACAGTTTTTCAAATCGTTCTACCAGGGAGGCAGCACACTTCGCAGAATTGACGGAATCGTTTCGGACTTCTCAGGAAGCTATACAACAGAAAAAAACTTCAAGTATGGTGCCATTTGTGCATTTTGATGCATCTACAGAGAAATGCATATGTTATTTGGAGAAGTTTGGAAACTATTTGCTGATTAAAAATGTCACAATTGGAACTAAAAAAGCCCAATTTGAACGCGTCAATTGGCTCTCCTCACTACAACAACCTTTCAGCTTTCTTAGGTCCAGATAACTCAATTGAAAACCGTTAATATAATGAACTTGTCATGGATTTCAAAAAGATGTTGATGCCACATTAGAAGCACAGTCGTGTCACAACATTACTTCCTTAATGTAGTTGAAATAGAACAAGATTCTATCGCCGAATTCGTGGTTTCTTTACGCCAAAATTTGGATGATAGTGAATATACGTTCATGTGAAATGCATCGGTATCAATCGCAGACCTTTTGTTACGCGCTCAATTTATCAGAGGTCTCAGAGACTATTGGATTAGGGAGCAACTTCTCAAGTCTGATTAATTAACATTTCAACAACAAGAGTTTGTCACTCTGGCCTCGGCTCTTGAAGAATCAAGAATATATAGTAAAATTCTTATGAATCAAATGCCACTCGAACTGTGTTGACACACATAAAATTGCATATTCCCAGCGCACAGGGCGTTCTCGAAGCTAGGACCAATCGCACTCATTCCAAAAAACCTATCGTGGCAGTGAGATCAATAAATCGCTCTGGCCGAATTGACTTTCGTTCTCCTGGCGTTGGAAACCTTTGCGTACGGTGTGTACAATCTATCGGGAGTCCCAGAAATGTAGGGGTTGTCATAAAAATTGGTCACATTGACAAACTATATAAGTATAACTTCCCTGTTCCAGAAGAAAGGCCCAAGAATGGAAGGGATAAAACACGTGCAAGACTGTAAAGAACATGATAATCCAGACTATGAGCATGTTGTAAACGTAAAGAAGCTGGCAAAAACAGTCGATCTGTGCGAAATTTAATCAGAGTCGGACAAGTACTATGCGCAAGTTCTGTTAAACGGAGCTCTACTGAAATATGAAGTAGACTCAGGCGCCAGATACTCGCTGTTGTCTGAAAATGATTTTGAGGCACTCCAGCTGAATGCACACCATAAACCTAGTGGTATCTCCTTTCGGCCGTACACTGATCATATAATAAAACCACTGGGGAAAGTCCCATTGGCAGTTTCGTACAAAAATAAATAAATTGTATGTAGGTGAATAATTTACCGTTCCTCGAGGACACGATGCTCTACTCGGTCATGTTTGGATTCGTGACTTGGGTATCGAGTTAAGAGAACTAAACAGTCAAAATCAACATGATCAATCATTAACAGCACCCATCAATACTGTAGTTTCGCTGGATTCGATTTCACAAGAATTCAAATCAGTTTTTGAGGAGAGAATCTTCTGTGTACCCGAACACAAAGTACAACTCCAACTAGGGGTTTTTCCGCCTTAAGGGAAGTAAATGTCGTTGCGTCTGTATGTACGGCCAAACGGCTGAGTGGGGGGAGTCTACGAGTGGGGACGATCTTCTTGGATTTCTCCTGAATAGTGTATAAGCGATTTTAAAATTTTCTACTCCCACCTGAACCATGGACTGGTGGGCGGGAGGGGGTTGAGAGCCCCTTTTAATGCGCGTTTTTTTCCCGAGCGCCTGATCTTCTATCCACTGCCATATTAAAATTTGATTTAAAGCACTTCGTATGTCAGCAAAAAAGTTACGTTTCAGGACCCGTAGAACACGATGGTGCCGTTAAAATCGTTGAAAGATGCTGTCTTCCCGTAGAAATCAGTGAAAGAATGCGAAAAATTACCGTAAATTTCGACGGTTTTTGCTCAGGTTGGTCTTCAAATGTTTGTCGAAGTTCCACTTTTATCCCATGCGAGTTTCGAGACATGAAATTCTTTTTTCCGATTGTAGAGAACGAAAATGTATACGAAAATGCTGGTCACTCTTCTTTATACCGTCGCAACGTAGTTATCTGATCTTTGCCTTCGAACCTCTTGAAGGAAGGAACCTTTCGCGTTTGAAAGACTCCAACCGAATAATAGACGGGGAATAAAAAAATAACATGGACGTATAGAATTAGTCCATTAAATTATTTATTTATTTATTATTTAAATAAATATGGAAGACTGAAATAAACACCTACCAATATTGTTATTCATGATTTCATGTGAAAATATGAACTGTAAATATACGAATCCCTGATAAAACTGGAACTAGGAGTACTAATGTAAACTGTATCGCCACCGGCATTCATATTTCCTGCTTTTATCAGTACTTTCAGTGTTTTTTCCGCTACTTATGCATTTAGATTATATAGCTTTAGCTAGATCACTTATTACTTATTCGTCTACGCTTTAAATGTCTATTTTTTAAAACTTCAACCTCTTTAAAACTCAACCAAAATTTTGCAGGATGTGGACGCTTATGCCCTAAACGGAACGTTCAAGCAAGATTTCAAGGTTCTTGGGTAGTTTGGGCTGTGAGATGATATATCGGTGTACGGTGTTTGACAAATGCAAAATGCATGCACTAAAATAGTCAAAGAGTATAGTTAGATATCTGCTAAGGGTTTGATGCACTGAATTGGCATTTGTGAAACAATTGGCAATGTTTTAATTAATATATATTCATTTTTTTTAGTATTATATACCTACTAGTATTCATAGTGTACTGATATTCAGAGTTATATGATAAATCCGAATGGTTCAGCGAGCTACGCAGGTAATCCTTCAATTTATTTTCGTACTGTAACAGCTGTTGTGACTGAGGCCAGCATTTAGGTTCGCGGTGGCCGATCGAAACTTGGGCCGGAGGTTGAAACCTGTTGCGCCGACTACATCCAATACACCAGTCTCGCACTTTATGTGCCCTAATTCTCTTTCTATTGATCACACAAACAACATCAGTTTGTTTGACCAAACCCCCCTACCCAACATCCACTCTTCTTCCAACAGCAGCCTCCCCAATTGAATGTCCGAATCATCGGCTCGGTCTATTTTTATCTGTGTAATCTACCTCGCCCCTTCGCCCACTCTTTCATAACTCATTAGCAGAGGCGTCTAACTTGTTAGTGGAAAAGTCCCTAGAGAGGATGGATTTTTTTCTTCGCCTCTTTTACCTCCTATTTCTACCGATCGGTCGCGAAAATTGCGTAGGATAACCCTCTTAACGGCGTCGAATGACCTGGCGTAATACAACGGCCACTTCACAGAATTTCTTCACGGCCTCTGCGTCCACTAGTGGTCTCTTCAAACTGCTGTTTTTTTCCCGGTCTCCGTGACCAACCTCACGACTCCTCTTTTTGACCCCTCCCGCTTCCTCCACTCACACACACATCACGCCCACTCACTGACCCCCATGTCATCACACCAGCTAATAATCCTTGAAAGGGGCATTTATATTTTCACCAGCCTCTACTCAAATATATTGATCCATACTAGAGAGGAATGAAGACTGCTTCCATGGTTATTATTTGGCATAACCTGTTTGTTGACTTAGTACGACTATTTTTGATTAATTACCTACGTAAATGGTAACTATATGAATTACAATATTTTGGGGATCATTATCATAATTGCAAAGGCTGTACATAATATTCACAAAGACTGAAAAAATGCAGTAAAAGAATGTGATGCAAAAGTTCATTGAGATATTAAAAGTATATAACACCTACTCTACAGGTAGATCAATAATGTTGAGGTTTTGCAAGTAATTCTTGTCCCGTAAGTTGGAAACCCAAGATATTGAAATAAAATAAACAAACTTGGAAGGTAACTTCCGTTGATTCTACCGTCCTGTAATTTAATAAAATTTAAATAAAATAAACAAACTTGGAAGGTAACTTCTGTTAATTCTACCGTCCTGTCATTCTTCCGCGGGTTACAACCCCCCTTTCCCCTCCCAATAACAGTTTGTTATCTTGCACCAGCCAAAATTAAGCCTCCAACCCTCTCCGAATACTTATCAGGAAACGCCAAACCTTTCATAACTAAATCACGAAAATAATCGGCTGAGGATTCGGAATTTATGGGAAATGAAGTACGAAAACTCCTTACAGCTGCATCGACACACACACATGCACCTACCGTTTTTCTCGGATTCGGTCTTAGAATGGTCTGAAACACATTGTTATGTGGTTATTTTCTTTCTCATGCTTGGGTTGTCTCCTACCCCCAGGATCAATTCCAATAGGTCATCCCTCTTGAATAAGAGGGATACAGCCTTGCCTGTATGACCTAGTTTCTGAGGGACGTCCTAAAATTTATTATGACTTTCGTCACTTTTAGATGAACTAATAAATCTTAGGTAGATTTTGTATTTATCTTAATAACTTTCAGTTGATGGGTAGGAGGGTGCTATATATAACAGGTATATCTATAACCAATATTATAATTATGGTCTTCTTACGTAGAGAGGGGCTAATAAAGTGTCAGTGTTTTATTTAATTTCATTATTTCTCCTCTGAAAGTGTACTTATAATAATTACCATTAATTATATTGCAATAATAAATTACAATATAATTATAATATCAACGAATAATAAATTATATTATGGATCAGTGATCTGAGTAGAAGGAATAATAAACTTCTTTGTATTAATCTGCAGCGTTTTGAATAGGTAATGGGTAATTTTAACCAGAAAAATTCCTTTAAAGAGATCTATTAATATAGGTCGACAATTTTTAGATGGTTAAAAACTATGTGACATAATAAAACAAATGATAAATAAGTTCTACTTCTACAAAGTTAAGGTACCAACTGTCAACTTCTGGGTTTGAACTGGATTCTCTCATTGGCAGTAGAAACTCCACTCTAGTGAACTGCTTTTCCTCTTCACCCTTATCTTACATGGGATAATGACGCGAGTACCGGAGAGCTGAATTTCCAGGTCGACAAACTATCTAAGCACTCGTAAGTCGGGAGTTCGAATCTCTCTGAAGGTGAATTTGTAGCTCTGTGGCAATCACAGCTTTTCGCTTGGTTTAGTTGAAAGACCGCAAGATCGTTCTTGTTGATTTACTTCTCCTTCTCGCCCAGCCTTATCGCGTTCTACCTTCTCTTATTCACAGTACATGCCGTTTATTTGAGAGCGTAGGTGTATACTGTGAAAACTGATTATTATATTTCCATTCCACTCTGATCTTAATTCTATTATGATGTTCGTTAGTCAGTATATTTTGATAATGCGAATCCAAACTTTTTAGCAAAAAGTTTGCAGATCCTTGATTCATTCATTTTCATAAAACATTATAAAAATACTACAAATAGCCACTGTGCAAGTTCCATCGCTACCAGGCTGTAAAAGATAGAGTCAATGCTACTTAAAGTGTCAGATGTGCACAGTAGAGAGTTCCTCGTGTCCTCGGTGTTCTAATACGGCGTACTTGAATCTAGGGAAAGTTCGCTAACACGCTGGCTGCTACTATTACGGTGCTTGCTCGGTGTTTCACGCGCTTCACAAGTCGTCTCTTATAAAATATTTGTAAACTGTCGCTTATTCCGACATTCGACATCTTGTATTTCTCCGACTTTTTTTTTCTACATCTTTATTTCCCACTTTCCATCATCTATCATGGAAAGATTTTTTTGTTCTATTTTCAATTTGTAGTGACATTTGTAAAGTGAATCTTTGTAATCGGCCAAGAAATTTTTTTAACCCCCATCTCAAAATTTGATGGTTAAATTTCAAGATACGTAGATTTCAAAAATTGAATCAGTCCATCGTCTGTTCGTGCGCCGTTTTATTTATGCAATGAAGTGCATCGAGAAGTATTAGACTTCGTAGGCTAAGCTATCACGCTTGTTCATAGAGCAAAGACGTGCTCAACGATGTGATCCAAATTTATCTTGAATACATATCCGTCAGGAACACTGGCGATGGTTCAAGAAAGTAAGTTCTTGATCAACTTTGTTAGTAGACATATTGGTGTATGTTGATATAGAGGTTGGTAGGATATAATAATTTTAGGCATTTTGTGGAGAGACTCAGTCAAATAATACATGTTTCTATCTTAGTAGTTTAATGCTTGTAGCTTGAAAAAGGTAGATATGATTGAAATGAAAAGATTTTATCCGTTTTTCGGCAATCCTTTATCCTTTGTTTTGTTGACTGTGTTGTTTTTAGGCACTCCATGGGGTGGACTGCATCGAGTAAAAATGAGATGAATACAAATAAATTTGTTTAAGTAAATTTTAATATAAATTTATGTATATTAAAATTAATTTCTAAGTATGAACTGAATGAATGAATTTCAATATGAAATACGAATAATGATAAATGAACTGAACATGCTTATCACTGAAACCTCTCTCGGGTTTATAGATTTACAGGAGTATCTCACCCTCGAGCTGAGCCGAGCTGTGCCGAACGGTGGCGCTCTCCTTATCGCAGCCGTGAATAATTTCGGAGCACTCAAACGGCCTCCCTTAAAAGCATTCCCTACTGAGTAGCCAAGAACTGTGATTGTTCATTAAAAAGTAAGGTCTGTCCTAGTCTAGTGGTTAGCTCAACTTTCTCAGGAGAAGAAGCTCTCGGTTTCGTTTCCAGCGCGGTCTGAAATTTTTTTGCTTTGTACTTCAACCTCCAAAAAATACTTTTCAACTTCATTTTGACCTAATATCCAACTAATCTGTATTTTTACTGCTTTTTATTTCTGAGATGCGAGCTTGCGAGCTTCCAGACCACCAAACTATACACATCATTCTGACCTTGATGTCCAACAAATCTGAATTTCTGATAAGGGATTGACTACTTGCTGCTATGTACCACCAAACTATACACAGCATTCTGATCTATTTTACCAACTAATCTAAATTTTACTTTTAGAATTTTGAGGAGGGACAAGTTATTTTTGAGGATTTTACAGCGGAGAACAGGAGAGACGCGTGTTTTGACGACGACAGTCTTGATGAACAAGAGATGAAATAACAAAGCGGTAAGAAGAGAACTGGGGAAGTAATTGACCACCGCGGTACGGAGTGTACCACGGTCTGGCACCACTCGAGGGGGTGACGCTCGATTTACGGCGTATTGTTGAAGACGTGTTAATGCGGACGTAATAAGACTCGATCTTCCATTGTCAATCAAGCGGTCTCCTATTCACGTCGCGAGATTGTAGTAATTCGTCAGCTGTCGAGTGTTATCAGATCAGCTGATCATGGTTAACGTGTTCTGTGTGATCTGTGTGAACCAACCAGGAACTGTTAGGGCCATTTCCACCAACGAGAGTTAACTCCCGAGTCTAGTAACACAGGCTCTCTGTTCCACCATCAATTTTAATCCTAGATTAGCCGATCCGTGGATCAATTAGTTAGCATCCGAGTTACTGTCCTCAGACCAAAAATTGGTGAACAACAGCTGGTAAACGTGGAGGTATACAGAATGTTTTGTCTGCTATCGTCTCTTTTCCGACATTAGAATGAAAGATGCCAAGAACAGTATGGCGACAAACTACTCACTGGCGGCTATAATGTTCATGTTTTAGTAGATTATCGTTATAATTTCAAACTGACCATTTGACAACTTTCAAGTTTTCCACGGTTATTATTATTATTTTTTTTTGTGTGTGTAGAACAAAACTTTTTCCATTCAAGTGTAGCACAAAATAAATAGCTCCTTGGATAAAGATCAAAAACATACGCCTTCATTTTCCATTTAGTTGGTTAATGAAATATCCGAGTATTAAGCCAGCCTGGTTACTTACCAAATCAATTTACTACTTATACCTTCTCATACCCTGAGGGTTGTTTATACTTTATAGTTCGTCAATAACTTTGCGTGTAGCTCAGCTACTTTTATTTCCGGAGCGGTGTAGGCAACATAACATTTCAGCATAAATTGAAATGATTCCTACGAGTGCTGAACAATTTCCGTCAGATAAGAACTGTCGGAGTTAAACTTCATTAGAAACAGCTCCGTTGTAAGTGAAAATTATCTGAAAGAATATTCAGTAAGTTACGCAATAAAAACTGTGGATTTTTCCCATTTCGTGCCAATGAAAACAAGAAAATGTCAAAATCGTTGCCCATCCACTCATGACAGTGGTCCACTCTTTCCCTACAGAATTATTCGACGAATTGTCAGTTCTAATTCCACGAAAACATAGCCTTCCGGAGACAAGTTTAGTTTTTCTTCTTTGTCACGACGGAATAGGAAATGAATAATTACGGAAATACGGAGGGGTTGTATTATGAAGAAACAAACGGAAAAACAGAGTTAGGTACCTTCACGACTTTTTTAGATGGCAAGCGGTGACAAAGGTGCGGATATAGCGCTGATCCGTGGGTTAACCCATCCCAACAGTTGGATTCCGAAATCCGTGCGTTATCATAACGAAATCCCGAGTCAAGTGTTGGTGGAACGGTTATTTCGCCTTTTTTGACGAGAAAACTCGGCCCTGGGTTAATCCAAGGAAAACTCCCGTTGGTGGAACTGGCCATCAGTAATCTCTACTCGAATCCGCAATGACCTTTGTCCTCCATTTGTAAGTTTTTTTTACGTTTGTACTTCTACAATAAATAGATAAATGATAAAATAGACCATAATCTATGTCATGGTGATTGTAATAGCGGTGATGCATGAATGTGTAGAAGAGGTAAGGGAGTGATTTGGTAATACCTACTGGTGATAAGTACCTACCTAATAGTGCTGTAGTTGAGGGATTTACGTTATTTAGTGAAGTGGTGTGATGATAATGTAAATTGTAGTGAAAATATGTTATTGTGTATGATTCGTGTGAGTTGGACACAAATGATTAATTATGTAAGGTAGCTGTGAAGACATTGTGGGCAATTTGATTCTCATACATAAGAACATTCTCATACATAATACATTTACATTTTCTGAGATTGCTTATTTCGTTCTGCGAATTGTTATGAAACGCGGATTAAAGAGAAGTTAGAAAATTCCCTGATAGACATACATGCTTTCCGAACAATAAAGTGTGTCGAATCTATTGAACACTCGATATGACCATGGCATATCGTATTTTAAAATCTCTAATATCAGCTCGCCACCACTGATAGAAAACAAAATCTGTTATAGTAAGTGATAAGCTAATATTAAAGAGAGAGTAGGATGCGAGGTGGACACCAGTTTTAGGAGAAATCACAATTCTGAAGCCTAGTAGCGTTTCGGATGGGCTGAAAATGTTGCCTTCTGTCATATTTTCCTTAGATTTCTTCCATTCTGTTTGCGTAAAATATATAGGGCACCAAGTGACGTTGTATGGTGCTTACAGAGTTTCGTACGAATTCTGTACCAACGTCTAGATCTGATGCCACCTGTATTTAGTCGCCCAGTTGCGTAGCTTATATCAAAGGCTAATGAGCTGGGGTGGTCTGCGATGTACTGAATTTGCGTCATGTTTATCCCAAGTAATGCCCTCACAGTTTAATTTATTTTAATGGTTCCATTATTTAAGAGACAACATATTTGAGTGTTTATTGAAATGGGAAATTAAAACTAGACATATTTACTTTTTAATATTAGGTGAGCGTGCTGTCTTGTGATGGTTTGGCATCCATAATAAAGGGGAACTTATGTCCTTCAAGTTCGTTCTACTAATGTTTCAGCTTTTATTAATTTATCGCACTAGGTTACAGAGACAGGTGACAAAGAATCCCTCGGTGTATCACAAGACGCATGACAACATCTCCTCTACGAGACGTTCCAGACCCGACGCGAGCACCTCCCACCTCACTGACTTTTTCCCTCCGTTTGTCAAGAGTGTCTCAAGCCTGCCATCTGCGGCCACGCGAAACTAGCGCTCGTGCACCTGTTCTCGACCTGTGCACAGAAACGATTGCCCAAGGTTTAGTAGATACAGTGATATCTCGTTTCGGAGTGGCATGTGAGCTGCAGTCTTCAAGGATTTAATTAATCTTTTAGGTATCCATAAGACCGACATCATCAATGCACCCTCGCAGTGATGGACAGGTGGAAGTATTCAATCTAATTGACATGTTGGCAAAAGTGGTTGATAATGGGCAAGATGACTGGGATGTACAGCTCCCACGAGTGTTGCTCGCTCTTTGAGCCACAGAGCACTCAGTGACGACGTTTTCTCCAGCAAAACTGACAATGGGAAGAGATATGACACTTTCAATGCATCTTGCCACTGGATCAGTGCCCAACGTGGAAATGAAGTCAGAGTATGGTGGAGTTTTGCAGGAACCCATGCAAACCGTCCATGAACCAGCTAGGAACAATCTCATAAAAGCCGCAGAAGCAAGCAAGAGGAGATATGATGTACACTCAAAAGCATCCTGTTTTGATGAAGGTCAGGAGGTGTACTATTTGTGCCTTCATAGAAAAAAGGGAGATGCCCGAAACTCCAGTCTGACTGGGTAGGACCATGTCGCATTGTGCGGAAAATATCCTACGTAGTTTTTACAAATGTTAGCCAAATAGAAAGGCAAGAAATGCCCGCGTTGACGAGCTTACTGAGTAAAGAGGCACCAACACACGATTCTTAGTAGAGTAGGAGTGGTGTGGGGAATTCACTACCTTCTCATTAAAATTCATAGTTCCTGATGTTCTGTAAGTATTGGTTGCTGGGTGATGAAGCGTTGTTTATGAAAATATCAAAATAACTTCAGTTGTGCTTGAATTTCTGTAATATCTTGTGTGTTATTAATCTCTGTTCTTATTTACAGTAATAAAAATATGATGCTTGTGGAGTATGAAAGAGTAATGGATATGAATGTGCCCGAGAGAAGTAGTAGGAATGCAAGGGAGGAACCTATCAGCTGTAGGGTTTGTACTCATACAAATCTAACTACCTACTCTAAGAAACCGTGGCACTTTTAACTTAACCCTTAAGTCGACTGAGGTGTATGTTGTTTCTCTTGTTCTCAAAAATATCTCACGTATTACGCAAATACAGGAATTGAGGTATATTACGCTAAGCTCTTTCTCGGAACAAGATTTTCAAATCTCCCGATAAAAGGTATAATAAAAAAGTCTCAAACATGGTTTTATTGCCCAGGGCGAAGGCAGAGAAACCGATTTTATATTCACCAGCTTGAAACAGTAATTTCGTACAATACATAAAGGGTAGGTATGCACTTCAGCACGAAATGCGTGAATGTGTACGTGACAACTCCTAAGATTTGGCTAACCCTCGAAATTCATCTTCACCATCTTAGGTATCTACTGTCTACAATCCTTATGTGAGGTCAACCGTATCTAGATCGTAGCTTCGTACTACCATAGAGCTAGTAGGTAACTACTACCTTTAAGCTTATGCTACAGGGCCGCCAAGAGCCGATCCTGTCACCATGGTAGATTTTTTTAATCGTCCCCTCCGTCTCATTCTATTTGTATTTCAACTTAGTTCTTTATTTGTATTTTGAACAGATCTATATATATATATATATATATATATATATATATATATATATATATATATATATATATATATATATATATAGATCGAGGCGCTGGAAAAGCGGAAGTAAATCTATAGGTTTTTGAGGTAGCTCTGCTTCTGGATAGGCTCATACTTTGAGTACCTAATATATTACACACCTATATAAAGAATTACTATGAAATATAAGTGTTTAATGAATCTATGCTAGTTATTCCAGCTTGCATCAATAATATTTTATGTTTTCGGGATTACTTAATTCAAATAATAACTCAGGTTGTGACTAAATATCAACCCTCTTTGGTATACTATTATTTTCAATAGTGAACTCCTGTATGAGAGAGAACTTTCTAAACCCATCTTCAAAATATGTCGGTTTACGTTTCAAGATAAATAATTAAGGTAAAAAAAAAAAGAAAAAAAGTTCTACC
Organism: Adelphocoris suturalis; assembly: GCA_030762985.1. NCBI lineage: Eukaryota > Metazoa > Arthropoda > Insecta > Hemiptera > Miridae > Adelphocoris > Adelphocoris suturalis. The sequence goes on along the minus strand of CM061040.1, from coordinate 42,729,163 downwards.
CTGCACAGTAAAGCCTGTGGCGTAAAAACCCAACACTGAAAATGGATTTTTTTTTCTATTAGCAACTAACTAAACGTGTGTTATCTAATCCGCTCAACTTTAAAATAAAATTTGATAAGCCTAAAACTAACTTAAATTTAGTTTTTTTTTCATTTTTCGCTGAAATTTTGGTTTCTTATGATATTATGTTACCCGACATTTTTCGGTCTCCTAGTACAGTTTTGAAAATTGCGATATATTTCATACGTTCGAAGGTCATACAAAGGTCTTCAAACATATCTTTTGATTTGGGGGAAGAAAATTACGGTTTTTCACATCTCTTGGATTAGAAACTCTGCAAATTATTACACAAAGGTTTATTATTTCTGTGTCGGAGAGCCTTTCTACACAGAACATTGGTCTATAACTATTAAAACCCCGTATATACCTAATAAAATATCAGCACGTGGTTCATCGTGCCTCCCAAAAAGGGTTCATACAATTTCTTCTGCACGCTTTACAGTACAGTAGATCCCCGACAATCCGTGGAATTGGGTGGAAAGGGCACCGCGGATAGCGAAAATCGCGGATAACCCGAAAAAATACTATAAGTGTGATGAAAACATGAAAAAAATTATTCATCATAATTATTGTACAAAAAATATGATAGTTGAAACTGTTAAAAAATGCACAGTACAGCAGAAACCTTTGCTCTACATTTAAATCACTAAAACAAGGAACAGTAAACAAAACATAGGGTTGTCAAGTTATCAACTCATTAAGAGTAGCTGCTGATAATTCATCTTTATTGATCCAGGTTGTATAATATGTAGGTAACTTTTAGATTATAAAAATAGTATCAAAAACAAAACAAAAATCAGCTCTACTGTAAATGTAAAAAAAAAGGTCGCTAGGTAAGGAAAGAGTTGGGCCTCAGAGGTCCCTCGGCTGATCAGTGTGCCGTCGTACCTCGTAATTGTTTTCGAAGTGCCCTTGAGGACCATCCATCTAAATTAGAGAAACGTGGGTCGATTAGGGAAGAAATTAGCCTCAGAGGTTCCGAATCTGATCTAAGTCTCTCTATACTTTCCAGAGATACAAAGAGGAGCTAAATTTCTGGTTTCAGCATCATAAGTCGATTTAGAGATAAGCGAGGATCCGCACGAAAGTGAGAAAACGGACAATAAATGTAAGGTGAACAAGTTAATATAAAGGTTGCGATGTAAATTAACTATTCTTGTTTGGTCAAACCTCACCTACGTCCTAATGCAGTCCCTTGAATATTTCCCGATTTTCCTTCCTATCTTTTCTCTGATGGATCATCATCCAAAAGGGGAAGATTGAGAGGAAACAGATGGACGAATGTATAAACATTAGCCTCGAGGTAAAGAGCTTAAGTCGATTGTTCGATTTCAGCAAACTACTAATTAGTTATAGCATAAACAAATTAATACCTATTGATTTCAGCCTATAAGTGTGTCAAGGAGTTTATTTTACTATTTCAGGAGTAATAACTTTGTGATGAAGAGGGGAAGAAGTTTGCCACAACCATTAAACTGTTCGAGAAAACAACTGAGTTCATCGATCTCAAAGATTTCATCGTCGATTTACGTACTTCTACTATGGTGGCTTATAAAAAATATGTTTGCAGTGTTGTGATCGACGAGTCTTTGTTTGTGCGTGTTAATTTTCGAACTGCAAGGTTGGAAAAAGTGAGAGTGTTCGATTTGAGGGAAAAACTCAGAAATACTTTCGATGTTGAAAAAATGATTGAACATTTGGCAGCCCATGCTGCTTCCATAAGTACCAATGAACCACTTGACTTAATTAACGTTATCTTCCAATTACTGGAAAAAGTGAAACCCATGGATGATAAAAGTGTTAACGCTTTTGAATGAACAACATTCTTTTTCATGTACAGCAAGTTTTGCAGATACTCATGCGACTCTCGACTAGTTTTCACACTTTTATACTCAATTTCTCTTCATTCGTATAACTTTTTGAGATCGAAGAGATACTTATTCGTTCTCCACTCGAACACAATAAAATTAGTTTGTTCTCGGACATTAAGTGGACTGAATCGGAACGAAGGGTCTTTTATGAAATATACCAAAAAACACGCCAGAGATTTGATAGGAGAAGGTTCGAGACATGTACGCATTCAAATGGATGATATAAGTACGTATACAGCCAATGATGGACTTTAAGGGTGGAGATTTGGTTGGATTCACTTGCAATTCAATGGAAATGGCCAATACGGTCTATGTTTTCATGATTAGTGGGATATCATGTCAATTGAATGAATTCGTTTATATCATACCAGTCAAAACCATAGTTTGGTGAAGAGCTCCACAACATTTTGAGAAGGATAATATTGCAACTTGAGGCTGATGGATTTTCTATTGTTGCTGTAGTTTCTGACTATAACTGAGTAAATGGGAAGGCCCTGTCTCTGTTCAAGGATAATCCTGGGAATAGCCACGCATATTCTCATCCTTCTGACCCTTCCAGACCATTATTCTCCTTTTTTGATTCTGTACTTATTTTCAAGTGCATCAGAAACAACTGGATCAACCAGAAAAAAAAGAAAAAAAAAAAAAAAAAAAACTTTGCGGTCCGCACCTTGCCAGGACCCCCGGTTACCTTTATTTACATACTTGGAATGAAATTATTGAAACACAGAATGTGTGAATATGTCGCATAAAGCCGTGAAACCCGCATATAAGAATGACTCAGAAATTGTGGTGTATCTCATCACTAATACGCCAAGTTGTTTCTTTATATATCACCAGCACAACGACCCACCACCAGCTCAATGAAATCATCAGAAATTAACAAGCGGTTGCAATCATGTTCACAATATCAATTATTGAGAATAATTACTGTGTGTAAAAAATTATTCAAATAACCATGGTCATAACTCAGTTTGTAGGCCAAGTACTTAGCAGTAGATAACATGATATATTTGGATAAATTTAGAGCTTTCGAACGAATTATCAACGAATTTTGTGGGATGAAAAATGACGAAGTACCATTTCCCAAACAACGACTCGGTTGTAAGCGGAAATCATCAGAAATTGTTGCAACACATTTTCGTTACACATAAACGTACCATTTTCGGTTGGAGATACCAAGGTTAAAACACATTCTGTGTTAAAAAAAAGGGCAGTTACTCAATTATCCTGTATTAGGTAGAGACAACGAAACATCCTCCTCATAATTTGGAGCGCTAAAAAAACTGTTCTCGTCAAAAATGGAAATTTGGTCAAATCAGCATTTCCCCTCTGCATGAAAGCACTGTTTCCAAGACCCATCGAAAGGCTAAATGACAAATTAGTTCTTCAAGTGTTCAATGAACATTGTATTGAAGCGCTCCGGTCATTATTTAATTCGCATTGGAGACTGCAAATTTCCTTGAGGTGATATTGAATTGGTGGAGGATCGTCAATGTTAAATCTGTGAGTACAGGTGAAAAACCAAAAGGAATTTCGATTCCCTCTTAATTCAAGCTCTGCTGGATCCTATTTAAAAACATTTAGAGACTGGCTAGAAAAATGGAGATTATACGAAATTACCGATGGAGTACTCACTACTAAAGCAATGGGAGCTGTCTTGCTGACGACCAACGGATTCTTGGAATTCGTTTTGTTTTATGAACGGGAGTTGAAGTTGAAATTTATATTACCTGGGAAAATTCAAACTGACAACCTTCAACGACGATTTAGACAGTATAGGAGATTAGCAGGATGCAATTATAACGTTTTTATACGCCAAGTAATGGAGTACGAGGAAAAATTAAACTTCAAGACATCCTCCCTTTAGTCGAGCGCTCGAAGAAGTTTGCTGAGGTTGGAATCTAGTGTTTGAACGATGATATACCAGACATAAGTGAAACCCTTGAGTGCCAACTATCATTTGACATAAGCGTAGAAGAAGAAGATCTTTTGCGAATGGAGAAGGATATTACAGTGCTGGTATATCTATCTCGATATTGAAGCTTGAAATTGTTGAAAAAGTTGAATTGTGATAGCTGCTGACACTTGTATGTATTAGATCAAGATCTTCCACCAGTAGAAAGCCAATTTTCACTCATTCCTAGGCTCTTAAGGCTCGTAAGAGCTAATTGTAGTCACAACTATAATTTCATATGCATATGTGATGTTTGAAAAATTATTATGGTCAGAACATGAAGAGCTATTCCTGAAATCGTAAAATAAAGATCTCTTCTAGTCAGCACTGAATTGAATGCTCTATATTTCGATGATATTATTCGTACTCTTGACTGTGATCAGGGGCATAGTTTTGTTGATTCATAAAAACTTGCTGTAAGAATGTTAACAAATATTCTGCTCAACAATTACTGTAAAAAATGCCAGGTCCTACTTTTCCGAGCGTTGGGCCAGTATAAGAACTTCGACGACAGTGGTACAAAGAGAGCAGGTGATGGGTTGTCCTCAAGGTAGTTGTTGCGGGCCAGGGTACTGGATGATTCCTGGAACGGATTTGGCAGAAGGTAGTTGACGGCAGCTATACAAGGGACATCTATCCAACTGTTCTATGCTCATGGGAATCAAGCATAGGACATCCTGGCGCTAGACCATGCTCTTGTCAGGGCATGGGCGGTTGAGGTAGTACCTGCACAGATTTCAACTGTCGGACACTGATTTGTGCGGTTGTGTACCAGGAGATATCCATAACTGGGATCACATCCTATATCGTTGTGAACATTTAAATGACCCCCGAGCAAGGCTCCAGCGGAAATGCATTTTGCAAGGAAGAAATTGGCCGATGGACATTATTCAAATGTTGAAACTGATCTCATAACACTTTTACAGTCGATTGATTTTGAAATTTTGTAAGATATTTTCAGTTTTTAATTTTCTTTCCTTTCGATCAATGTTCACAAGTTCAGTTTACAGTATCTCTGAAAATTTCTGTATTTATATGATTTTTGTAAATACTAATTAATAGCCTGTAATCATTTCATGAAACCAGGCTGCATTTTATGATTAATTGAAAAAAAAAAAAAAAAAAAAACATTTTAGAAGGGCAATGCTTTTTAGTATAGGTATAGCCTACCTGTATAAATACCTTTCGTCTATACACGTCATGGCCACTAATAACGAATAAACCAAATTGGATCGAGCTGAACCAGCAGAAGTTCAGCTAGAAATGATGAAAATGAAGGTTGCCAGAAAGAGTCCAGTGACCTAGTACTTTTTACAAAAGGTCATGCAGTTCTGAAAGTTGAGTATATTATAGTTAGGCCATGTCCTTGTTAAAACCCAAGCTTTCGAATCATTGCGTGCGAGCGCAAAAAAAAAGTACAAGTATGTGACTCCCTATAATTTTTTGCGTAACACGCCCTGTATATTGCATTTATTAGAAGAATTATAAATAAACAAAAAATTAGTCTGAATAAAAGCTTTTTTTTTTAATTTTTTTTTTTTTTTTTTTTTTTTTTTTTTTTTTTTTTTACTAAATGATAATAGTGATTACTTGTTGTTCTTGAAAGATCAGAAGAGTAAATGACCATTAACCGAATAAATCCCAAAAAAACTACATTACGGCGCGCCAGCGCGCGCGAGCACGCAATGAATCCGAAAACTTGGGTTTTATCAAGGACATAATATGTACCTACAACCTGTTGATTACAACATCCAGAACTACATGACTTTTTTTCCTACCTGGTCACTGGACTAAAAAATGTTTACGGGTTCAAGTCTAAAGTGGGTTTTCACAACTTCGAGGAAAGTGATTTAATTTTTATAAGTTCAGACTACGGATAGTAGGTTCTCTCTTTCCTGCCAGTCACTAAGACTCACAGTCGTGTTGACGATTTTTTGCTTTTCCGTCTTAAACACTTAATGCAGGAATGGTTGGTCGTACAATGGTCCGAGTGGCCTCGTTCAATTCTCTGAATCTATTCTAAATCATACGAAAATTACAATGGTTCATTATTGAAAATAATAATTTAAAACTATCGTTTACGAGGTCTCAATTGTTATTATTTAAACCCTTAAGTTATACCCTTTGGGGTTGACCAAATTATGTGAAAAATTGTCAAGTCTGCTTTACTATCGCACATTGGTTGATTTAGTTGGTCGAAATTTCACTGAAACCAATACAATAAGCAATTATTGATAGACAGTGTAGATAATGCACGGGTATAGGTAATATGAATATTAACTTGAGCGAATTTTTGTGAATCATGTTACATTTTTTTGAAATATGAGCAATTTGTGTGCAAATAAATCGATAACCAGCAATTTTGTGGCCAACGAACTCGTTCTAGTTAATATTCTGTGATTCATAGAACATTTTGGATTTCTAGCTTTTTTGAAGCTTGTTTCGATTTTTCAACAAATAATAATGGAATTTAAATACATTTGTCGGCATGATCAATATTGCTCGTGAATTGTTTTATGTTCTAGTTCATTGTTGATCAACTTGTTTTAACTAAAATTCTTTAAAAAATATGAAGTTAACAATTTTTAGATGCTTTCAGCCTCTTTTAGTGATTTTTTTTAGCACATTTTTTTATGATCAATTTAATATCCTCAAAAAGTGCTTGCCAACTAACTCATCCTTTGATTTAGAAAGCTTGATTTTTCGGCGCAAGAACGGAATTTTTATCTCGTGTGGAAAGACACACACACACACATATATATACATATATATATATATATATATATATATATATATATATATATATATATATATATATATATATATATATATATATATATATATATATATATATATTTATATATATATATATATATATATATATATATATATATATATATAGTATATATATATATATATATATATATATATATATATATATATATATATATATACATATATATATACGTAAAAGCGTTAAACTCTAGGATTCGTATCATAATACCTCAAAATAGATTTCAGTAAATAACATTTTTAAAAATTGTGATTTTAAAATTTTTGAAGCCATTGCAGTAGCTTCATTTTTACAAAAAATCGCTAACAAATTCATTCTAATACGGTTGAGATTATACTTTGTGTTTCTGTAATATAAACACTTTGTAATAAAATTACCCTACACATATTAGACAGTTACAGAAAATATTATCAATGAAAAAATTTGCAAATTATTGGATTAGGAAAAAATAGACGCAAAGTAGTTCATCGATCTTGTGACCTTGAGGAAAACTAGAGCAACTAACGCTGCAATGAACTGCATTGCTCTATTTTGGGATAGGGTGAATGCTGCCCCCCCCCCCCCCCCCCTCAAATTTAACTGTTATCTAAATCTATTTACTGGAAAACCAACACTTGGCAGAAAAACTAGTTCAAAGTTGAACCAATTACGAAGAAGGTTTACGTACTTAAAACTTTCCAAACTAGACTTCCAAGTGTTTTCTACTTTTGGCAATGGAGCGGGAAAGATATTTAGATACCATATCCGGCTCTTTCTACCCATCGATAAGGACACAAAAGTAAAAAGTGGAGCGAACTGATGGGATCAGCACGAACAAGCTTTCGGACTGAGTGGGGCTTAATGGATCACTGCTCCGACTTATTCTGCAAAAGTTCTTTACCGGTGAGGCGCCCTACGCGCTCATGTTTCCAACTGACACAGTTAACTTGGAGTATGGTGGAATTTCCACCAGCCACCCTATATCCATCCACACTTGAACTGAGTTTTCCCCTTCTGATTCGATTAAGTTTAACACAACCTGTGACTTCTCACTTTCAGGTTTCCTCTCATTTACACAATCGTTTCTGAAAACACAAAGAACGGGAGAATCGATTACTCGACCGTAGTAAACTTCTCAATTAATTCCTTATGTTTTACCATTAGGTGTGATTTAAAAAGTATGTAAGAAACTTTAATGCCGTTAACGAGCATTTACCATTTGATCATTTGCACCGACTGTTTTGGACGAGGACTTTTTAGATTGACGATGAGAGTGGGGGGAACAAGACTCCAAACTGTTATGCAAAGGTGTTCTCCAGATCCCTCGTAAGAAGCTTCTTCAAGTTTTAGGACTTTAAGAAGCATCCAACACCCTCGTGCACTAAAAAATAGTGATAGAATGAATGAACTATAGGAGATTATGTACTAGGAAACGACGATCCGACTATTGGTCCTCATTGGATGATGTCATGCATTTTGTGGCCCAGCATCTTTTGTACACAGAGCCTCTTTTTTTAAGGGGGGGGGGGGGGTATAAAATATTTTTAGTGTTCTCGGAGGAAAAGGTTGGAATGTGTACGGGCAGCTGAGTGGCCAGTATGGCTTCCTCACATATCGTAACATGGACGTATAGAATTAGTTGAAGAACAAAGAACGAGTCGAAATGGCTGATAAGTCATCGTTATGAGAAAATAACGTTTTTATATGCGCACAGACTACTATTATTTCTACGGCAATGCAATTTATAAGGAAACGTCTACTTCTATTTTAAGAATTGAAAATTTCATAAAAATGGGCCTATTAGTATCAGAATTGTGTCTGTGTCGTTCAATTCTAGTTTTGCGCATGTGCTAATGTTATTACTCCACCCATCACAACATAGTTTATAGCTGACCCGGCGGACTTTGTTCCGCCTAACATATTATTTGTACAGTCATGGTTACAAATAACGATCATTTATTGTTTAATTGAAGCGAAGAAAACGATCAAAATAAATAATAAAGTAGTATGTATAAAGGTTGAATACGCGTATGTAAGAGATAATAATTTTGATTCATAATGATGCAATTCATTTTGTAAAAGATACCCCTTAATCCTAATTATCTTGATTGCGCGTCTTTCCTCTTTCTAACCTGGGTCCAGCCGCTACTGGCTGTATCCTGGTCGAGCTCCATTTCGGAGCCAGAGGAGTTGTGGAAGGAGGAGGCCGACGTAATGTCGCCTAGTCTGGAATTTTCGTGTGAGAACCTCAACAGCGTCCTCCTTATTTTTCTCAGAACCCCCTTTGTTGGGGGTTTGGAGGATGGCTAAGTGAAGGGGAAGGGGTATTGTTGGGGGAGGGTGGTAATAGTGGTGGATGGGGGGGGGGGTGGACCTGTTCCTCCGAGGCTACTTTCACGTGAACCTTGGAGTTCGAAATGATTTTCATTTCAGTTGGTCTGCCTATCTGGCTAACCAAGGCATTTCCGATCTTTAAAGGACTGGAGGTTTTAAAATCATCCCCCTTAATCTCAACAGTATAAAAACGTTGGAATCCGGACTTCTTGAAAAGATCAAAGAAGTTTCTTGTCACTTGAGGTATTTGGTCTCGATCATGCTGTTTCTTTGGTGAGCTCAGAGGCTTCACTACATTATCTGATTGTTCAGTGGGGGTTACACTATTGGGGACTGAACAATCTGCGATTCCTTTTATTGTTGTTAAAGGAATATTCGTGTTTCCACCTCCCAAAGGTGAGGTAGCAACAACAGTGTTTGGTTTCCCTGGCTCCATGGTGAGGATCTCCTCATCATTCTTGAATGCCTCCACTGCTGGAGACACTGAGTTGTCAATGTTGACAATAGAGACCGTAGTCTATGTATTCATAGTGAGGGGAACCCCACCATTCCGGTATGCCTCCACAAGGGAATGCATTAGGGTGAAAGGCGGAGTTTGGGGAGGTGGAGTGGAAACTTCAGCAGCTGGGGTGGGAACCCCGGGGGAATCACTTTTAGTACCCACAATAATTGTTTTGGAGATTTTCATATTTTTTGGGGAGATAGGTGTGTAGCTGTGTGTGTGTCTGAGTGTAGTTTGTAAAGTGTAGTGGACAGTGATGTCGCTTACAACATCGGGGCCAATGCTACGTCAACCGGCCTGTCTATTATAGCCTCTTCGATGGTCCGTTGTGGGTCCAGAGGGGAGCTCCTACATGCCCTGCAACATCCCTACCCGGCCGCCAATATGTACTACAGAACATGAGAGATTTTTACGGACATTATTTGGGTCAGCCCACGGACCACTGGCGAGGCAGTGTCGGAGCCCACAGCTACCGCGCGCCGCCGGCAGGAGTACCGAACCTGCTGCTCCCTCCTCCACATTACGGGGGCCGCCAGAGGTTGTAGCACAAGCCTCGCCCCTGTGTGTAGTGTGAGTGTTTTGTGTTGTGACATGTGTTTGTGAGAGGACCGTGTTGAGAATGCTGAAGGGAGATCAGGAAAAAGGAAAAGAGAGGGAGGGATGAGTACTAGACCCAACACACTTGTTTCCTGATGCCAGAAGATCAGACGAACAAGTCTATCACCTGGGGTGAACCAACGCTAGCTCGGGGCCGCAGGGACGTCAACCCTGTAGGACCTGAAGCCCCCCCCCCCTCCTACGGGGACCAGGAAATTAAAAATGATCGTTGATAGTGATGCAATTGAACATATTGTAAATGATATAAATGTTTTTACTAAAATTATAAAAACATTTATATGACGGACTTGGATACTGCAATGCGAATTTCATGTGCTAATAACGATAAGGATGCTGCTTTGATAATTAATAAATCCGGAATTACACTGCAACGATGAAAATCGGACGTTTGGAGTTTTATATGCCCCTGACTCAGTTGAGAATCTATTTTCTATTAGAAAACAAATAGCAAAAGGGTTATCAGCTCAGCTCACGAATAAGGGAGTGAATATAAGTGATCCAAATACGGGAGAAACGCTAAAGACGGGATCATTTGATGGGCGTTTCTGGTGGCTTACTTTCTTTCTCCCTATGTCAAAGTTAAGTACGGATGAAAAACGAAAATTATTGTAACTAGGTCAAGGTGGAACTTTAATGACAATCCGGAGGAACAGAGTAAGGGGATTAAACGTAAATACGGTACTCTCTCAGAGGGGAGTTCCACCCAATCCGGAGTAAACACGATAGCAATTTCATAATTACGGGATGACAAGGGCCTAGCATGGCATTATAGATTTAATCATGCCTCGAAGAGAGCACCTAGAAATAGCTAGTAAAGTTCTCCCTGAGTTGAAGAACGTAAAATTCGGTGTCAACATTCTTGACTGTCCTGATTGCAAAAGAGCCAAGGCTAAACGGAAACCTTGTACGGAAGTTAGGCATAGAGCAGAGATCCCATTTCAGAGATTACACTCTGATCTAATGGGACCCCTTAAACTCGGAGCACAAAGGTACCAGGCTAAATATATCGTCACATTTACTGATGGTGCGAGTAGATACGCCTTTGCTTATGCCATAGGAAATAGAACTCAAGTTGATATGGCGCTACTTTCATTTCTAAATGAAATTGGAAGGTTAACGGAGGAAGCCACTATAGTGTCAAAAATACGGACAGACGGAGGTCTTGAGTATAAAACAGAGGAAATGACATTTCTGCTGAACCGGGAAAATATATCATCAAATATTACTGAACCGCATACTCCTAAATCGAACGGAACAGCCGAAAGACTAAATTTAGGATTGTAGGAGAAAATCCGGGTTAATTTGATCTCATCAGGAGTTCCGGCTCAGTTTTGGGCATATGCCATGAGGAATGTATTGTGTATACTCAATAGAACGCCCAACAGATCAATAGAATTTAAGACCCCGTTTGAGGCGGCACTGGAACGGCTTCCGTCTCTTAAACATGTGAAACGATTCTGCTGTGAATGTTGCATTCCAGATACACAAATTACGTCTAAATTTGCTTCTAGAGCTAATTTAGGTTTTCTATTAGAATACAGGGTACAACTTACTATATTTTCACTATAGAACGGTGTTATGGTCCAAACATGTGGACTTTGTAGAAAGTAGAACCTATGCGGATCATTTGAGAGACGTACCAAGTACGAAATTGCCATTTGTTCATGCGTAATTTTCATTAGAAAATTTACCCTAATCCGGCACGGAAGAACAAGTGCAAAATTTCTCTGTAGAATCCGGTCAAGAATTAGAAAAAGTTTTAAATCTGGTGCTAATGAAAATGACGAATTTGAAGAAGAATTTGATAATGCAAAAAACTTGGCTCGTTTTCTACAAAATTCGTCTGAAGAATTAGGTAATGACCCAATTAGTTATTCTCAGACATTGGCTTTGCCAGACACGGAGGCCAGGATACAAGCACTTGAAACGGAGTTCTAATCATTAGAAAATTGCAATACCTGGAAAATCATTCCTCGAAATACGGTGCCAAAAGGCGTGAAGGTAATGAAAACTAGGTAGGTAAAAAAAAAAAAAAAAAAAAAAAAAAAAAAAAAAAAAAAAAACCGGAGGTAGACGGCTCCATCAGATACAGGAGTAGACTCGTAGTAAAAGGCTTTGCTGACCCTTGGAGGGGTAGCCAGTTCACCTGATGTTGAATTTGTGTTAATTCTTGCAGCCAAATTCGATTTAGAACTTGCTGAATACGATGTGAAAACGGCTTTTCTAAACGGATCCTTAGACAAACTAACGTACATAGAAATTCCCGATGGGTACACAGAATATTTACAAAACGGCGATGATCTAAGGAGGTGGCGAAGTACACTGAGCACTTTACGGAACTAAAGTGTCTCCGAGGAGATGGTTTATTAGATTTCAGGAGGCTGTGGAAAGGCTTGGATTTTAAACCGTATCCTTTCCAACTCTGCCTGTTTATTTGTAAATCTGGTGACCATATCCTATTATATTGGTGTATGTTGACAATATTTTACTGGCAATAAATAGCAATCAAAAATTGAAATATGTAAAAAGCATCCTGGAGAAGGAATTTTCAATTACTGATCTGTGAGAACCCAGAAAATTCCTAGGATTGGAAATTAAAAGAAATTGAAGAGCTAAAACTATTGGTCTTACTTAGAGATCTCATATAGACGCTAGGTTTAAGAAATTGGATCCCTACAGTGATAGAACAGTGTCTACGCCAATAATTGTTGATAGGAAGTGTGGAAAAGAAAAACTAATACAATCCGGTGACTTAAACGCAATCCTTATAGACAAGCCATTGGATCCTGTTGCTATATACAGGGGGGGGGGGGGGGGGACCATATATTATCTCATATGCTACTAATGTCTTGAGTAGACGGCAGTCAAAGTTTACGAAGTAAGACTGGCAAGCAGTAACACGGATAATGAGATATTTGAAAGAAACGAAGAACTTTGGGCTTATGTTCTGTGATAAGGGAGAAGGCGTAGAGTGTTATGTTGATGCTGCTCTAGGACTTTCAGCCGAAGGGGGTTTTCACTCCCTTATTCGTGAGCTAAGCTGATAACCCTTTTGGTATTTGATTTCTAATATAAAATAGATTTTCAACTTAGTCAGGGGCATATAAAACTCCAAACTTCCGATTTTCATCGTTATAGTGTATATCCGGTAGTATGGAGAACAAAGCGCCAGAATCGTGTAGCTTTCTCCTCGGTGGAGAGCGAATTTGTTGCTACGAGTACGGCATATAGAGATATATTGGCATATTGTCTCATTACGTACAATGTGTTCAGAGATAGCAGGGACTAAAATTATACTAACCATCTATGAGGATTCTAAACCGGCTATCCGCTTAGCGGAGGTAGATGATTCGTAAATTCTGAAACACTGGGTTAGGCTGTCATATCTCTACCTGCGACATTGGAATGGAAATATAATACGGTGGATCCCAACTGATGAACAGATCGCAGACACACTGACAAAATCCTTGACCAGAAATAAATTTATCAAGTTTAGGAATTCAATGATGTCCTAGCACTGATCGGAAATGTGTGTGTTCAAATTGTACTGTTACAGATTGGATTGAGTGAGAAGTTCGCTTCTCACGAATCTTACTGACACTGAGCGGGTTTTTAAAACCGTGGAACAAATTACGGTGATGTGCATAATCCGGTGTTGCACTAAACATACAATGTCCTTCGCATAACTGGATGGCAGCTTGGAGGGGAGTGACAGGAAAGCAATCTCCCACCCAGCTACACTAGATGCAGCCCATAGAAGGTTAGGGTGTTACCCCCTCCACCCTCTCCTACCACCACAAATCAAAAATATCCATGGTTTACTGGACAAGTGGACAACTAGTATAAAACAAAGAAAATAAAAAATTGGGCATTCACAAATAGCAACTTGAGCCGCGCTTTCTAGGAGCGGCCGATAATACAGCCAGAAGTGGGTATTAGAGTACAGGGGCATTAGTTGACAGTTGGCGTCACCTGTTGGTGACACATCGTCGTCGCTTCTAGTTGTTTATATATTCTGGGGTGGGTATGCAATTCCGTATCCACACAATTAGACCAGAGGGACTTGTAACGTGGAGATGTTTTACTTTATTGCATTTATTTTCTCTCGGTAAGTGCCAACATCTATGTACTCATATTGATAACAAAGTCATCGTATCACCGGGCCACGAAGGAATTGCGTCACGCAAATCGGTTACGAGTCTAATTTCTTTTACATTCACCAGCTTATGGTGCTGATATTTGAAAGGGAGCTCTTTTGGAATATCTAGAATACAATCACAACGTATGGATCAGCAGCTGAGGGACTTCTTGGGTTAATTTTTTTCATAATAGACCTGCGGTGCTCAAATTCAAGATGAAGGTATTTAGCTGTGGCAGAAAGAAAACAATTACGAGATATGGAGGCAAACTGATCAATTTAGGGGTTTCTGAAACTAATTTTTTCCCCAATGGACCTACAGAGATGAAATTTGAAATGGAGCGCTTCTGGGAAGGGTAGAAAAGCAATACAAGGTATGGGGCGAACTGGTCAGCTAGGGGACCTCTGGGATTACGTCTGTCCTAATCCCTGCAGTTCCTTGAAAACAGTGTTACGAGGTATGAAAGTAAACATATCAGGTAAGGGTATTCCGAAGCTTTTCTCTTTCCTAATCGAACTACTGAAATATATTTACGCAATGGAAGATGTTATGTGCAAGTAACAAACTTAGTTTTAATAAATCAGTTCATAGTACATGGGCATCTAGGAGACTTATACATGGACGGAAGATGACTTTGTCATAAAAAGGTTTGTTTCTCAAAATTTACTAAAATGCGTAGAATGGTGTAAAGGGGGGTGGGTTCCTGGTGCTACGAAGGCACGAACCAATTTGCACAAGGTACCGAGTTTAGATAGCGTACAATGGCTTGGTTTAATAATTATAGATCATTAATCTGCGTAGAAGGGTATAAATAGAAATTGAGTTGCAGTATTTTTATCTGGAAGTCCAGGAAAGTAACCTCAAAATGATGGCGCTGGAGCAATGGAACCATTCAGGAAAAATTGCTCGCAAATTACACACTGAGCTTTACCCTCCTCTGCCTCGTTAAAGCCCCATTATAAATAGTTATTATTATTATACTTAACTAGGTACTCAAACTTCCTCTTCCATAAGGTATTGTAACAGACCGGGCAGTTGCAGAGTTTTCAAGCAATGAATCCAGATCTTATGCTTCACTTGATTCTTCATCATTTGGCCGTCTTCTCTCATCATTAATTTCTACTGGGAGCTCATCTTATTGTCGGTGGAGGGACAACTCGCTCTTTCAATGATTCTGCCTTCAGCCACTGATCCCTATAAATTATTAACTAAGCAGTGCACACTCAGGGAAAAAGGTCAACTTTGAATGATGTCTCAACAATAATGGCTCTTTATTCGTTCGGTAGTGATGTAGAAAAATTCGAAATATTGTCGATGGATCGGTTCAAGGTAATTGAGTAGGTATATGCTTCTGGGATTTTGGGAAAATCTTATGGACGCATAAAGGATCCAACTTCCCGATATAACTACTACCTACCTACTCACTCTTTCAGGAAGTACAAAGGTCGGTATCCACTGACCTGACTTAAAAATACACCCCCACCCCCCCAAATAAATAAAACATGATGAATTGCTCCTACTGTTAATGAAATGATGATCTTACTCATTATTCTCCAGTGCTGGTCAAAGCAGTTACGGACTCATTGGTCTAGTAGCTTGGAAGAAAAGCTCTGAATAGGAAAAGAACTGGTTGACAACGGATGGACGGATTTTTGTTTATTCGTTCTTTGGATTACTTATTAGCATCTTGAAACGTAAATAAACTAATTTTGAGAGGGTGAGCACTATTATTGTTGTGTCCTTGGTCTTCACATGGATGAAGAACTTGCCCAAAGTGATGTGGGAGGTTACAGTGACGTTAGCGTGACGCGGAGTTTCAAGAAGCTGTTGTTTACTTTTGTTTCGATTTTGATCGGAGAACGTGCCTTTTCCTTTTTACTTTGAAAATACATAATTATTACACGGAATATCAGTGTTTCTCTGTGAAAACCCGTACAGTGGCGCAGTTAAGATTGAATCTACATTCCCCAATATCAACTTACAGTAGTTTTGATCGATCATGACAGAGGCTGAAACAAAGCAGGAACCTGCAGCCGTCGACCTTACAAAAATGGTTTGAATCTTTTTGTAGGTACGATGTAGACGGCTGTCCTACTCTGGACAGTGATAAGTTGAACTCATTTCTCACATGCTTACCTGCTACTACCTACGCTTTACTTGAAAACTTATCTTACCCAACTACACTTCAAAAACAAACATATAGAGATGCTAAGAAGTTATTGGCCGGCCACTTGAGCCCCAAGCCCCTCATTATACCTAGCCGGCATGCTTTTTTGAATAGGAAACAGAGGGAGGGGGAAAAGGTCAATGATTTTTTACTGGAACTCCGGAAGTTGGTGATCCCTTGCCAGTACGATGCCGGGATGCTGAAAACCATGTTGAGGGATGCCTTTGTCAGTGGCCTGCGATGTTAAGCCATACTTGACAGGATTTTCCAAGAGGATAACCCTTCTTATGAGGACACAATCAAGATGGCTCAGGCTATTGAGAAGACATCAATGGGATCAAATGAGTTGTTAGAGCCTACTATTCACAAGGTCCAATACCCGTCTGCCCAACCTCAGTCTACCAGTACAACTTCAGGTCAGCGTAATCCACAGTGTTTCCGGTGTGCTGGATTTGGTCATTTGGCCCCAGAGTGTAGGGCTACCAATCTTTTTTGTACGTCATGCCAGAAGAGTGGGCATGTAGTGGAGGTATGTATAGTAGCCCTCAGACGTCGGAAAAGAGCTGCCAAGAAGCAAACTCCACCACCTTCGCAACCAAAGAACCAAAATAGTGAGAAACAACCTATTCATAACACAACGACCGAAATTGACAATGCTTATGAACAGGCAGTTGAAGAGTGTTTGCCCATATACAATACCAGTATTCAAGGTTCCAGCGACCCAATTTTGATTCAGGTTTACATTGAGGGGAAACCAGTTCAGATGGAGTTGGACACAGGCAGTGCTGCGACAGTGATGAGCTTACAGCGTTTCAGACAACTTAAAAACAAACCTCTCAAACCCACTGACATTAAATTTAAAAGCTACAGCAATGAGGTTTTACGACCTGCTGGCTGCTGCAAAGTTGAAGTTGAATACTGTGGGAAACGAGAAACTCTGAATATTTTTGTCGTAGAAAAAGACCTTGCGACATTGTTTGGACGTGATTGGTTGTCACAGCTTTGAGTGGACCTTCAGTCCACGTACATCAGGGCTCTCCAGAGTGACAGCAAGCCATTAGACTGGCAGAAGACTCTGCAGGGTCTAATAGCCAAATACCCTGAAATATTTGAAAAGCGAGTTGGGGTATTAAAAAATTACTTTTTTGATGTAAAGTTGATACCGGATACGCACCCTGTGTTTCAGAAGGCGCGAGCTGTCCCCTTTGCCATACAGGCCAAGGTGGCAGACCAACTCGACCGTTTGGAGCGGGAAGGGATCATTGAAAAAACTGATTTTAGTCAATGGGCTACCCCCATTGTGCCAGTCGTCAAGCCTAACAAGGAAATACGCATTTGTGCTGATTACAGCAGAACGGTGAACAGGTTCTGTGAAGTCCCGCACTTTCCGCTACAAAAAATTGAGGAAGTCCTTGCCTCCCTGTGTGGTGGGACGTGTTTCTCCACCCTTGATATTTTCGGAGCTTTCTTACATGTTCCAACCACGGACAGAACTGCAGAAGTGCTTACCATCAGTACGCAGAAGGGC
The DNA here is from genome assembly GCA_030762985.1 of Adelphocoris suturalis. Lineage (NCBI taxonomy): Eukaryota > Metazoa > Arthropoda > Insecta > Hemiptera > Miridae > Adelphocoris > Adelphocoris suturalis. Next base: position 42,711,214 of record CM061040.1, on the reverse strand, counting down.
CTATACAAATGCCGCCGAATGATGTTTGGTGTCTCAGGGGCGCCTGCCACCTGGGAAAAGTTCATACATGCAATCCTATCGCCCGTACCAGGATTGGCTGTCGTCCATGATGACATCATTCTCACTGCTCCAACCTTCCAGGAGCACATCTCCCGACTTGAACGTCTATTTGAAATTTTGAAAGACAACAACTTTCATGTGAATAAGGAAAAATGCAAATTTCTGCAGGATTCAGTTGTGTATCTCGGTTATAAATTTGACTGACATGGAATTCACAAAACCTCGTCCAAGATCGACTCAGTCTTGAGCTTTGAAACGCCTAGAGATGTGAAGCAAATTAAGTCCTTCCTAGGCCTAGTGTCTTTCTACAGTCGCTTTTTCCCTCACCTGTCAACTATGAGTGAACCACTACATGCATTGACACGCAAGGCGGTACCTTTTTTTTGGTCGGATGCATGCGCTGAAGCGTTCGATAACATTAAAAAGGAGATCGTTTCAGAAAGGATCCTTGTCCACTACGACCCCTCTAAACCCATTGTTCTCAGTGCAGATGCGTCACCAGTGGGGATAGGTGCGGTCTTGGCCCATCACATGCCAGATGGGTCTGAGCGACCGATAGAGTTTGCATCACGCACCCTTTCAAAGTCGGAACGGAACTATTCTTGCCTAGATCGGGAAAGCCTGGGCATCAAGTGGGCCGTCCAGAAGTTCTACCACTATCTCTTTGGCCGCCGGTTCACCCTATATACAGACCATCAGCCCTTGGTCCATATATTTGGTAAGAAGAGGAAACTTCCAGTTTTGTCCGCCACCCGTCTCCTGCATTACGCACTCTTCCACCAGAACTTCGATTTTGACATTGAGTACAGGAGATCACAGCGTCATGGGAATGCCGATGCACTCTCTCACCTGCCTCTCACGTCCGCCGATCTGTTCGAAATGGATGATGTGGAAGTTTTCCAATTGTGTCAAACAAACCAACTCCCAATCCAGTGCTGAGAGGTTCAGAAAGCTACAAGTACTGACCCAGAAATGAGCCAACTATATGAAAGAATACGGTCAGGTGCTGTCCACTTCAAGTCAGAAGTCGGGGAGTACACCATACAGTCCGGTTGCATCATGAAAGGTCCTAGAGTGTACATACCTTCCACTCTTTGGGATCAAGTCCTCTCAGAACTGCACCGTGGCCATACAGGCGTCCAGAAAATGAAAGGCCTGGCACGGTCGTTTGTTTACTGGCCGAATATTGACTCAGACATTGAGCTGTTGTCTAGAAACTGTTCTAGGTGCCACCACTCCATGAAAGAACCAGCTAAAACGTACCACCGTTGGGAATATCCGGCAAGGCCATTCGACCACATTCATGTCGACCATACAGGGCCACTTCATGGGCAGTACCTCTTCCTGGTGGTTGATGCTTTTTCAAAATGGCCAGAGGTCCACGTCGTATGGGATACCAAGTCCTGTTCAGTGATACGTGTACTCCAGGAACTGTTCTCTCGCTATGGCCTGCCTCGCACATTGGTGAGCCACAATGCAACTGCCTTTACAAGTGCAGAATTTCGTGCTTTTATGCAGGACCACACCATCCACCATGTGACGTCGGCTCCGTTCCATCCTGCTACCAATGGTCAAGTGGAACGCTATGTTGACACAGTCAAGAGGAAGCTGAAGGCTATGGGATCTACTCCCCGTACACTCTTTGCAGATATTCAGGAGTTCCTGTTTACCTACCGTAGACCCCCACATGCTACTACGCAGGAGTCCCCTGCACTACTCTTTCTTGGACGTGACATTCGCTCACCCGTAGATTGTTTACGCCCGAACCTTGAGGAAACAGTCAAGAGACACTCTCGACCTGGGAATCGATTTACACGTATTTTCCGGACTGGGGAGTCTGTTGCCGCCAGAGTATACAATCATCCAAATCTCAAATGGAAGTCTGGCACCATTGTGGCTCAAGATGGTGATCTACACTACATCGTTTTGGTTGATGGCATAATGATACGCCGCCATGTGGATCAACTACGAGGGATCGGGGTTAACTGCACAGGTGTTGATGGGGTTCTGGAGGTGCCTTGCCAACTCTCTCTCGCCGTGCCTCTGCAACTCAGGACACTGCGGGGCGTGTTCCAGACTCAACACTAACCAACAGTACCTCCCCGAAGGTTCCACCCGCCCGTCTCCACAGTTTCACACTCCTAACTCTTCGAATGGCTCCCATGACACGGAAGTATCTATAGCAGCAAGTACCTCTGGGTCTCCCTCTTTTGGAACCATCACCCCAGATTCACAGCAAGGTTTGGCTGTCAGTGATTTGACCCTTGAGGTACCCACCACTTTGCCCCTGCCGCAGGCACAGAGCAGCCCACTTGGACGCCCAAAACGAACCCGAAAGCCGCCGCAGCGCCTTAATTTGTAACTCTTTCAAGGGGGGAAGAGTGTTGTGTCCTTGGTCTTCACATGGATGAAGAACTTGCCCAAAGTGATGTGGGAGGTTACAGTGACGTTAGCGTGACGCAGAGTTTCAAGAAGTTGTTGTTTACTTTTGTTTCGATTTTGATCGGAGAACGTGCCTTTTCCTTTTTACTTTGAAAATACATAATTATTACACGGAATATCAGTGTTTCTCTGTGAAAACCCGTACAATTATTGTCCTTGGTAAATTTCAAAGGTTCATTACAAATAGAAACTAATTAACCAGAACTCAATCAAACGCCTCGCGGGCGCGTGTGTATCCACGAGAGAGAATTGCCATGTCCTGGCGCTGAATACAACTTCGGAATCTGTAAGTTAACTTGGATATCGATTGAAACAAATCAAACTGAATGATACTAACTGACCAACTCATATTTTGCTGTTTGGTTTTTGGTTACAACAATTCGTGACGACTTTTTCGTCTAGAAAAAAATATCT